>JAHLMI010000018.1:0-600000 GCA_019915075.1 Strobilurus stephanocystis
GCGCTGATATGCATGTTGAGATTACATGGCCAGGAATCCAGAATTTTGCGATTTCTAAACAGCCATATGCAACTATGAGCCAAGCGGAAGCAAGGCTGGATACGCTACAAAGGTCATCACGGAGACGCTCTCTAGGACAAGGAGAGAACTCCAAGCATGGAACTATTAGTCAAAGAACGACCATAGCCAGGGCTGAATATCATAAACCCAGTTGTCCCCTCTGCGGAGGTCCATTTTACCTTGTACGCGTAACTGCGCCACACAAGCAGCACCCGAATCGGGGACGAACCGCTGTCGCTTCCGACGGCGCTCTACCAGCAGCAACATGACCCTCAGTATTGAATGAGTCGAAGCGGGGTTCACCACCACCGGAGTTCATTACCAAAAGCGGATGGTACATTATTCATTGTGACGAAGGCTGGATAACAATAAACAAGTGAGTCCAACCCCCGAATGGGGATGATTCGCGGTTATCTCAAGAGAATCACATTCATCGGTCGACGCGTCTGATTGATATGAAACTGGCAGCGAGGCGCGATCCACATGGATTGTGACTCGGAGACCTGCCTCATGTACTACATGTGTATTCAGCCACCCAGATACGCTGCCCAAAGCTTGAGCGCGTCACCATTCGAGTCCGCAGACCATGTCAGTGCATGCGCACTGGCGGCAGCTCGCGATTGAATGGGCTCACGCCCAAGTTTAGCGCGAAGGCTGGATAAGCCGGTGAACGCCCGGTTAAGTAAAAGTAAACGCGAACGCCTATCTGAGCATGCAGCGCATTGCTTCTCAGAGTCCATGGGTGGTCTACGCAACATCTGAACGTAGAGAAACTGGCATATGCGCCGGCGGGAACTGTCTGGTGACCTTTGCCCGCGCAGGCTGAGTAAGGACTCATGTTTTGTACGGACCGTATCCAGCCGTCGAGTAGTTACGTAGTTTACCTGGGAGAGTCTGGAGAGTGTATAAGTAGTGTCGCGTCTGTAGAGTAGAGTAGTTTAGTGCCCCGCAGTGAAAAGCCCACAAGCATTCCTCTGTAGCAATCTGACTCGGGTTTCGTGCCCAAATAAGAAGTTCAACACGTTTGAAAACCCACCCCAGCCCCTAAGCAACCAAGAACCCAAGCAAAGCAAAGTGTCCTAAGACGCCTAAGTGGCGAGATACTCAAGAACCGCAGACAAGAATCGCGCGCAGCCCCTTATCGTCAAGTACCCAGTTAACTTCTGTGAGCCCGGACTTCTCCCCAGAGATACCGCACGGATCCAAGTAGCAGCAATCGTCTCCCGAGAGACAACCGCCTGTGAAAGTGAAGCTTAGTTAGCCTGAACTGGTGCGACGTTAAGCAGCCGAAGAACGTCTTGTGGCCACGGTATCTGACCGACGCTCAAAAGAACGATCTGTCACACCCAAGTAGAGAAGTGAGTTTGGTACACGAGGATAGTATCAACGCAGATAACAAGTCAGTGTACTGTTGTCAGTTCGATCGCCCCAGTACTGTAGAACATCTACCCTTGAGCGGTCCCGGCCTTCGCGTCCCCGTCTTCCTGGCGAGCTCTGTTCGGCTTTGAGTCTTTATTCGATTAGGTGTTTCGCGTAGATCTTCTTCGCTTACAACCCCCCCAAAACAACCCGCATTCGTGCACCAAAACGGACGTACAAGTCCACCGCTACCTTAACCAGCCATTCCCCGATCACACGATTAGGACCACCGTTTCGTACCACAAGCACCAGTAGATTTGTTGTTGGTTAGATAGTGGTTATTTCACGCCGCTTTATCACACTGCACATCATATTTTGGAGCCCACCGCGAGGGGGGTTTAAGCATTGATAAAACAGTACAGACACTGTTTGTCGATCTCCAAACACAGTACAAGACGCCGCTCAGAACCACAGGCTGGACACTAGAAGACCTAGACCCAAGCCTCGAAATTCAGACCGGTATACACCTTCACAAGAAGAACAGTTCACACCAAGTTCGCCGAGTACATCAACGCGAACTACCAGAACCAGACCTCACGTTCCAGGATCACTGAAAGACGGTTATCCAGCCGACAAAGAGCGAGCTATCAAAACACTCGCCGGAAAGAACGTTGAGATCAAACGCAAACCCAAGAAGAAACGGAAACCGAAGTCGCCTTCACCTCCACCTGAATCTGAGCGACCAGAAAGTCCTTTGACCCCAGTACCGGATTCAGAAGACGCGACCTTAGAATTCGAAATCAAGCAAGAAGAACTCGAATCAGACAGCCAATTCTTCTCCGATCTTAACGAAGACCCGCGAGAAATACCACTGCCAGATTCACCTGAACCAGACAGTATACCACTACCTGATTCACCCCAGTTAACACCAGTCAAAGAACGTTCAGTGACACTATCAGATATAATGGCACCGAGAACGTTAGACCCGAACAAGTTCGTCTCCAGTGAGACGAAGACTTTGATCAAGAAAAAGAGCATCCCTCAGCAAGAGAGCAAGAATGCTCCAGTCTTCAAAAAGAGTCGTATCATCGACTTCTTCCTGAACATGGAGTTGTTGTTTTCGAACCATGAGATAGAGGACGACGGGGCCAAGATCGAGTTAGCTGCGTTGTACGCTGGCGCAGATAACCGCGACGCGTGGTTCGTGATGCCCGAGTACACAGATGGCGACTGGGAAGCGTTCCGAAAAGCGGTTCTCGCAAGCTACAGCAAGGGCCCCGGCGACATAAAGTACTCTATCCATGATTTGCGAGACGCAATATCCGAGTATAAGGAAGAAAAGGCTGGTACGAAGAAGCGCTGGATGGCATGCCAGCGAGAAGTTGTGCATATCTTGAAGTACCTAGTGAAGAATGAGGACATCACGGAGAAAGCGGCGGTAGAACACATTCGAGGATGCCTGAAGCCAGTCGTCTGGGACGCTGTCTTCACGGGACTCCGCACGAAGGCGTTACAGAAACAATCGCCTCCGGAGAAAATCACCTTCAATATCGATGAGGTGGTAGTTGCAACAAGCACCTACTTCAATTCTGGCATTCAGTACGCTGGAGTGAAGACCGAAATCGAGGAAGGCGAGTTTGGCCGCAGCTTGATGACACCAGGCACCGCGAAAGTCAAACTCGAAGATCTACAGGATATGAACAACTTGCTCGCCAGTTTCAGGGATACAATCAATGCACAAGAGAAGCGGATCAACGAGACACCCAACATGGTCCAGAAGTTGCTTGAGATGGTTCTACAGAATCAACGAGAACCACGCCAACAGGCTTATGCAGCCGAACCATCGGCTGCTTACTACCAACAACCGATGTACAACATGGCGATTCAAAGCAACCGTATGCCAGACATGGTTCGACAAGGACCAGGCATGCAGATGGGTCATGGCAATCATGGGTCTCGAGGGTTCATGAACGATGGGTGTTTCTACTGCGAAGACCCAGCGCATTTCATCGAGACCTGTGAGCAGCGCAAGAAGGATGAACAGGAAGGCTGGATATTCAAACCAGAGAATGTGCGGTGGTTCTTCCTGAAGAATGGGAAATCGATCCCGCGCAAAGCAATCTCCGGTGTGAAGCCCAGCGAGTTCGTTCGTCGATTCAAGGAAGAACAACTCAAGAATATTCGCGCGCAGAACGCGATGAGCAACGAAGAGGATTACTTCGCGCCAGATGACTTCACCTACGACGGTCAAGCAGTGTTCTTGACAGCGATGGGGAACGGAAGTCAACAGGGTTTCAATTAGGCTCGATGAGAGGAGGACTCGGACCTGCATCCCAGTACCTGGAGAGCCAAAACATTGTACACACACGAAGTAGTCCCCGAGAAGTCCCTAACCAGCCGAAGAGTGCACCAGTTCAGAAAGGACCTGGTACCAGCTGGAAGAAGGACCGAGTTGTCGTCGAGATTCCGCGACGAGTAAAGTTCGCGCCTGTTCAACCAGCGCAACCTCCCGCAAAGGAGCCACCTAAGATAGCAACGGAAGACGTCTCAGAATCAGAGTCGGAAGCGGAAGAGGACGAACTTGACGAACTCAAGGACACCCTTAACCAGCCGGAACCTGAACCTGAGAAAGTTGACCCGAACGCGGCAGATTCAACTCTGCCCAATAAAATTAAAGAGAAAACCAAGTCCTACAAGCGTGAATCGAAGCTCAAAGAACTGCTTCGTCTCAACCCACAATGGGAGGAGATGTGGAAGGCGTTGTTACCTGAGTCGTTACTGGCTACTAACACCGCCTGGCAGAAGAATTTGCTCGACACGCTGAAGGCCAAAAACGTGAAGGTGAACTTCCAACAAGATGCTTCACCGACGTACGCCGTATTCAAAGTCACAGCAGAGAAGACAGCGCACATGCCTGAAGGCGCTATCGTAGTTGAAGACCCGGTAGAACAGTTCTACAACCAGACTGGCTATACGGGTCCGTACCATGTACCACGATCAAATGTGGCGCCTGAAAACGCTGACTTGCGAACAATGTGGCCCCTAGTCAACAGGAGTGGACGGAAAGAGAGTCTACTCGACGGGGGCTCGCAGATCGCGTCGATGTCGTTGAAGGCAGCGCTGGAGTTGGGGATTTCCTACGATCCAAGTTTCACCATAACTATGGAGAGCGCGGATAAGAGTCGAACGCAGACCCTTGGCCTAGCCAGGAATGTCCGATTCGACTTCGAAGGGATCATCTATTATCTCCAGTTACACATTCTCAAGGATCCAGCGTACGAAGTCCTGCTTGGACGGCCATTCGAAGTTGTGTCAGAAATCAGTCTGCATTCGACCGCGAATGGTGATGTGATTGCTACGATAGAAGACCCTGGGACAGGCAAGAAATTGACCTGCCCAACCTACAAACGGGGTCAAATGCCCAAGAATCTGTTACCACAAGGTTCACACGATACCCAGCCGGGTTTTCAGAACCGCTCAAGGAATTGAAACAAGAGCAAGGAGAGGTGGTACTCATTCTCGAAGCTGATAGCCAAGGCAATGTGGTCGTCAAAGAAACATACACTCCGGCAGAGGAGGACAGAGCGTTTGATCGCGGTGTGCTATCCAGCCTTTACTTGAAGAAATCGGCTGCGAAAGTGCAAAGGCTGGTTAAGCCATTACGCAACAAGTACGCGTATACGGTGCCAGTCGACGTGAATTACACTGTCCCGATGCCTGAAAGTAAGCACCCCATCGAAACACACCAGGACCGACGAGTGTTCGGGTTTCGAAAGCTGTTTAACTTGAAGGAAATCGCCGAAGATGTTCAGGAAGACGAACATGTCTCCCGAGTCACGATGAACTTGTTCCACGGTGTGCCGATTGGACTCAGCCAAATGTTCAATGCATATACCGTAACAATGCCCAAGGACTACATGGGAGAAGCGCGAGAAAAGTTCTTCGAGGCCGAACGCTTGTCAAGGCGTCGAGGGGTGTTTGCTACCAAGAAGTACAAACCGGTGTACCTCAAAGTAAAGTCGCACCTAGGAACTCTACCAGAAGAGTTTCGAATCCAAAGACACATCTACGGGGACCCACTTAAGGACATGCCCCAACTATCGAAGTTGCCATTCAAGTTTCAGCCCACTGGCCGTTATACAGCCGAACGAAGAACTCAGTTACAAGCAGATCACACTGGCAAGTTCTTGTGGGAAGCTGAACGCGACTTGGTAGACCAAGTAATGTGTCTACAGAATGAAGGATTCGCCTGGTCGGAGGATGAGAAAGGGAGCTTCAAGGAGGAATACTTCCCACCTGTCGATATGCCGGTTATCCAGCATACACCTTGGGTGCTCAGAAACATCCCCATACCACCAGGCATCTACGAAGAAGTATGCAAGATCATCAAACACAAGATTGACACGGGTGTGTACGAGCCATCGAACTCCTCGTACCGCTCGCGATGGTTCTGTGTGGTCAAGAAGGATGGTAAGAAACTGCGACTAGTGCACAGTTTAGAACCGTTAAACGCGGTCACCATCGCGCACTCCGGACTGCCCCCTGCTACAGAAGAACTGGCAGAAGCATTCGCGGGCCTCTCATGTGGAGGGACGCTGGATCTATATGTGGGGTACGACGAGCGAATGCTAGCCACGGCGTCGAGGGACATGACAACCTTCTCGACACCGTACGGAGCGCTCAGATTACGGACACTGCCCATGGGTTGGACGAATTCAGTCCCCATCTTTCATGACGATGTTACATACATACTAAGAGATGAAATACCAGCGTTTACAAGACCCTACATTGACGATGTACCAGTGAAGGGCCCTGTGAGCAGGTACATTCAGCCAGATGGCACCTTTGAAACGCTGCCTGAGAACCCTGGCATCAGACGGTTCGTATGGGAGCATTGTTCGAACATGATGCGCATCATACAACGTATGAAGTACGCTGGAGGAACTTTCTCAGGTACCAAAGCGATCATTTGTGCTGAAGAAATTGTGGTAGTCGGACATGTCTGCACGTATGAGGGCCAAA
Source organism: Strobilurus stephanocystis (assembly GCA_019915075.1). Taxonomy (NCBI): domain Eukaryota; kingdom Fungi; phylum Basidiomycota; class Agaricomycetes; order Agaricales; family Physalacriaceae; genus Strobilurus; species Strobilurus stephanocystis. The sequence continues at coordinate 6,442 of JAHLMI010000018.1, forward strand.
AGCCCGCAGAAGATCGAGTCAAAGTGATCTCGGACTGGCCACCGTGTCAGACCCTCACTGAGGTTCGTTCATTCCTGGGGACAGCAGGCATCTTCAGGGCATTCGTGAAAGATTACTCGAAGAAGGCATACGCCTTAACTAGGCTGACCAAAGGGCTGGTTAAGTTTCAATGGGAAGAAGCGGAACAGGCGAGCATGGACTCACTTAAGGAGGCCATACGAACTTGTCCAATGTTGAAACCATTGCGGTACGAGTGGTCGACACCAATCATACTATCGGTGGACACCTCTTATCAAGCCGTTGGTTTCTACCTGTCTCAATTCGATCCCGACGACTCCAAGAAGCAATACTTCGCGAAATTCATGTCGATTACACTCAATGACCGTGAAGCCAGATACTCGCAAGCCAAACGAGAGCTGTACGGATTACATCGAGCGCTATCGTACTGCAAGTATTACCTACTGGGATGCCGGAAGTTGAAGATTGAGGTAGATGCGAAGTACATCAAAGGAATGCTGTCGAACGTCGATTCGCTGGCCAACGCCAACTTGCAGAGATGGGCAGAGGAGATACTGATGTATCACTTTACGCTAGTTCATGTGCCAGGCAAGGTGCATGGCCCAGACGGTTTAAGTAGGCGACCCGCGACCGACCAAGACGAAGTAGTGCCGAGACCAGCGGATGAAGAAGCTGACGAACTCCAGACGTTCGAATACGAGGCGCCAGAGAATCTCCCAGTGGAGGACGAACCTTTGGAATTCAATAGTTTCAAAGACAAGATCGACACTCGGACAGGATTCATTCAAAGTTTAATCTCGAGCGAAGGGCTGGAAATGCCTGACGATTTGAGAACGAAGCTTTCTGGCCTCAGGCAATGTGCCATGGCTATGGAAGAAGTTGAGGATTGGGTCGGAACGGACACCTTCCCCGACGGTCGACGATCGGATCGAGAGCAGCAATGGGAACGACTGCTACCCGAGTTGCCAAAGCTGCTCGAGACCGGCACGATACAGTCAAAACACTTGTCGAACCTCGAAAAGTCACAATTAGAACGGTGGAAGTCAGAATTCTTCATGCGCAACGGTCGATTGTATCGGCTGGATAAGGACGGCGAACATAAGAGAGTGCTCCAGAAGCACCACAGAATGGGAGTCGTCAAGATGTTGCACGACAAGAGTGGGCACAAAGGACAGTATTCAGTCCAACGGCTGGTTAGCAAGCGATTCTGGTGGCCAGGACTGGAAGCAGACGTGAAATGGTATGTACGCACATGTCTACTCTGTCAAAAGAGGCAGAAAAAGAACATTCACATTGAGCCCGTCATCACAACGACGCCGGGCATCTTTGAGCGAGCATACATCGACACGTTTAAGATGTCTAACTCTGGTGCGAAAGATAAGAATTCAAAGTACAAGAACTACAACGCCGTGACAGTAGCACGATGTGGACTCACCGGCTGGCCTGAAGCGAGAGCACTGGTCAACGAAACAGCAGAGACACTCGGAGAATGGATCTTCGAGGACATCCTGTGCCGGTGGGGATGTTTGAAGGAAATTGTGACCGACAACGGTCCAGCAATCAAGAAAGCAATCAGACACATCGAAGAAAAGTACGGTATCGTAGGCATCTTGATCACCCCATATAACAAGCAAGCAAACGGAAAGGTCGAGAGAGGTCATTGGGACATTCGCCAGTCGCTATTCAAAGTGTGCCGAGGCGACCCCGAGACCTGGCCAGCGTACTTGCACGAAGTGTTGTGGGCAGAAAGAATCACAGTCAAAAGGTCGATTGGAACTTCACCATTCTATGCGGTAACTGGGTGCGAACCCATTTTACTGCTGGATATCGAAGAAGTAACCTGGCTGATTGACACCCCAGATAAGATCGTGTCACATAGTGACCTCATCGCGTACCGTGCTAAACAGCTCATCAAGCATAAAGAAGATGTAAAGGAAATGCGAAAGAGAGTCACTGTGGCGAAGAAACGAGCAGCAGAAAAGTACAGGGATGAATATATAAATTCCATGCCAGAACATGTATTCGATACGGGCGACCTGGTCCTCGTTCGAAACACTCGCATAGAGAAAGAACTTAACGCCAAGTTCAAGGAACGTTTCATGGGACCGTACGCTGTAATAGCTAGAACGACCCGTGGCAACTACGTGCTCTGCGAGCTGGATGGAACCGTCCTGCGAGACAAAGTTGCGAAGTTTAGAGTGATCCCGTTCTACTCGCGCAAAGACAAGAGCCTGTTCGGTAAGAAGTTCTTCGAACGGCTCGAGAGAATCAAAGAAGGAGCTGTAAAGGTGGTGAATGACTTGGCGAAAAAGTCGTGAACCACCCAGACGAAGTTCGAACCACTAACCAGCCAATCGGGCCGGACAACCGAAATGGTACGAACGCGTCTGCTGGACTCAAAACGCGTCCGTTGCACTTCAAACTGATTCAAAGTAACCACAAGGATGGTGCGGACACCATCTAAGAAAAGAAAGAGTGAATGGGGTACCAATACCATACAATGTAGCAGAGAATTTTTCGAATGAACCTTATTCAGCCATGCGAAAGCTGAACAAAAATGGTATTCGGAAAACGAAAAATGCAGATCTGCAGCATTGTATGAGGCAAACACAGTGATGCTAGGGACCAAGCGTTGTACAGACGTGCCACAATACTGGGTAGAAGAAGCACAGACCGCTGCACGGAGGCTGTGGGCGCAGATCAAGAAGACGGTCTTAAGCGGATTTTACGTTCAGGGCAAGTTAAGTACGGAGATTTCGAGTTGAATAAACTCTTTCTCTCCCGCCACTGCTGCCCACGCCCACTCGCCGCCCAAAGCAACGAACCAGACATGTCGAATATCGCCGGACCATTGAACGCGACCGGGACTGCCATGAAGTGACGAGCTGACGCGTACGACACGCTAGGCAAACGCTTCAAGGGCAACATGCCGCCAATCGTGTTGAAGGTGCCCAGCCAGGAGGTCGCCGACTACCTGGATCACTTCCTCGACTACCCGCAGAAGCTCTACAACTGGTTTGGTCGCCTGGCCATCACGCGCCACGAGTTCTTTGGAACGGTCGTGCCCTGGGCCTACTACCACAGGCATGAAGTCAAGAAGGCGACGCGGGACACGCTCGAGCAGCTGGACCTCGTCTTCGGCGAAGCGATGTTAGAGGCGTACGACAAGAACTGGGTACCACAGCCATGGTACTGGGAGACGTACAAGTTGACGAAGGACTTCATGGTACGTCGACGGTGCAGAACAGTCTACCCCAGCCACTAAGATAAGCCACAGATAAGCAACAATATCTTCCCGGGCAAGCTGAGAGAGGTGCCGTGGGACGAAGACACTGAAGGGCCCGAGCCGTCGCGCCACAAAGTCTACGACCCCCTATTCCTCCCAGGATCGCCAACGCCTCCGCCCGAGAGCGCAGACATGTGGCCAGAAGCGACTCAACGCGAGAGTCGCGTCCAGCAAGCCCAGGAACAGGTCCAAATAAGACGAACTGTGAAAGGATCCAAGGTCAGTCTCCGTCAGCAAGCAAGCAAAGTACGCTCGCTAACGAAGACCCAGGCAAGACCAAGGACGATAATGCTGAAGACGGCACCACGCGCTAACACCAAAGCCAAGAAGAAGGTAAGCCGTTAACTGGGTGACAGACGAACCTAGCTAACGGCTGGTTAAGCAGCCAGCGGCAACTCCACCACCAGTCGAAGAGCCGTACAGATCACCGACACCAGAAGTACGAGTCGCGTCGCCAGATCCCGGCTATGTATCTGGGAAAGAATACGACGAACTCGAGTTGCGCAACTGGATCACAAAAGACGACCCAGATCCCAACAACACCTGGACGATCGGCTCGAGGTCGACTCGCTTCTACTTGAGGCGCGACTTGCAGGGATTCCTCTGCAGTCCAGCCATCAAGGTGGAATACCGCGTCACGTTGACGAGCAGTCTCATCGAACGAGCTTGGGAGAAGCCCCATAGCCTGGTGTTATTGCTCAACAGCTGTGGAGTCGCCGACAGGCCGAAGGAGGTGTACTCGTGGTGGGCTGAGTTAGGCAACCGCCTGGTGCAGCTGCAGCGAGGGCAGCGACCTCACCCAATCGAACGGTTGGAATGGGACCCCTTCCGTTTCGACACGCTGCTGGGACACGCCATCAAGAAGTACCCAGGAATGGATCGAGCCAAGGGGACCATGGTCTACAAGCAGGACCGGACTGAGCTCAGGTTCTCGATGCCGAGCAGCTTCCCCATCCCGCTCCAATTTCACTTCAGCGAGCAGATGGCAGTGTTCTACCTGCGACGACCAGGGCAGCTGCCCATCGACATCAAGAAGATGAGCATACGGGAAGGCTACGAGCGAGTCCATCCCATCTGGGATCGGATCTTCCTGCTGTTGGGAGCAGTAGTGGACCGGGAGACTTTCCGAGTGTCGGCGCAGCAGACGTTCGACGACGTTCTCTGGCGTTGCGCGCTATCTCTGGGAAAAGCTGACAAGAGAACGCTGGGAATCCTGGGCTTGAGCTTCGACAAAGGTCGAAGCGTGTCGATGCCCTACGGGCCAACGAACCGTCGGTTCGTTATCCAGGACAACCGCTTCGTAGTCATCGAGACAACGTCGCCAGCGCCGACGTCCAACCCGCCTCCACCACCTCCACCAAAGACGCCGCCCTTCAAAAAGACGAAGCTGCCACCTCCGATGTCACCAGCCACAGCGCGCAAGCGCAAGCAGCCCAAGCAGGCGAATCAGCCGATTCAGCTAACTCAGCCGAGTCAGCCGACTCAGATAGCACCGGCGAGGATCGAACCCCCCGTCGCCGCTATCCAGCCAGCTCCATCAGTGGTAGAAGCACCGGTAGCACGGATACCAACTCCACGTCTACCTTCGCCACCGATGGTTCAAGAAGATGACGTGCCCCCCGCCAGTCCGATACCAGCGCCGAGACCAGAAGAGCCTCGACGAGCGTTGACTCCTAGAGAGTTGACACCGGACGACGATATGGTCGGCACTTTCGATATGGAGCCGCACCCTTCGCCGCCTCGAAGCCTCTCCCCCCTCACGGAGCCACCTGTATCCCCCCGGATAGCAAATCCGCCTCCAGCACCAGCCCCACCGCCGACACCGCGTATCGTGGTGCCAGCAAAGGTACCGGCGACGCAGGAGAAGCCTCAGAAGGAGAAGGGAGCACAGAAGAAAGTGGTGAAGAAGCAAGTACCCCCACCGCAGAAGAAGCAACAAGAGCCCACGACTGGACAGAAACGACCCCGCCCAGTGACAGAAGGGGATCGCGAGCAGCCAGTCGCCTCGTCGAGCACCCTCTACATCGAGGAGGATCAGGTGCCGCGCGTAAAAACAGGGAGGACCAGCGTGCGCGTCCACGGCAATCCGCCGTATACCAAGGACGAACCCCTCAAATGCGCAGAGTGCTTCTGGTACTTGCACGACTGCACGCGGAAGCGAGACATCACTCGCAATCGCAAGACGCCTGAGGGCATTCTCAAGTGCGACCGATGTGTCAAGCAGAATCACAAGTGCAGGATGGCGTTCGAGGATGGACAACTAGTCATCCCCTTCGAAGAAGCTCGCGGTCCGTCGCGCAAACGCGCCCCTCGAATGGACGCTGCCGCCGCACCCCCGACTAACGAGCTCGAGGAGTTGAAGGCACAAGTGGCTAACTTGACACGCAAGGTGCAGGATTTGGCAGACGCGGACGATGACGAAGAAGAGGAAGCTGAAGAGACAGAGGAGGAGGAAGCGCCACCAAAGAAGAAGCCACGCCGGCAGTACGAATCCAAAGCAAAGAAGCGACAGTAGATAGCAGTAGAAATATCTACTCGGACTTATTATTCGGCGTGGTATGAACTTTTAAATTGTACTAAGTTAGTCCAACTCCCTTAAGTGTGACGCAAGCAGCAACGCACATAAGACAAGATTGATTGACGGCACAGTACAAATGCAAGTTAAGGGGACAGATACACTAAGCAATGTAGTTCAAGCTGGTGTAGAAGTCGAAACGAGGCGGATGCTCCAACGCGTACAAGCGAGTAAAGAAGTCGGAGACCAGACCAGGCGCAAGCCCGTCGATGACTTCCTGGAGCTGTTCGAACTCCCACAGACCAGCCTGATCCCAATGAATCTCCCAGAACCCCTCAAAGACACCAGGGATCTCGGGAACAGCGCTGATAGAAGATTACAAGTCAGCCACGAAAGAGGAACCCAGATAAGACTCACCGAGGACCGTACTCACGGATGTGGTACGGAATGTTCTCGCGGACACTGAAGTCACGATGGTAGACTTCGGGGTCCGGTTTGACGAACAGGACCGGGTGACAGGCCTGGTAGAGAGGCCACCAAGTGACGACTTCGCGAATAGGACCAGGCAAGCCGCTCAATTCAGGAACGATGGTCGACAGCCAGTCAGCCTCACGAGGCGTAATCAGCCAACGAACACAATCGTAGACGCCTTCGTGAGAGCCCAAGACGGACTCGAGCTGGACAAGCATTAGACCAGTCGCGAAGATAGTCAAAGATGAACGCACCAAGAAGTGGTCCACGATCTCCCTGTGAACATCGGAGAAGAACACCGAGGACTCGAGGAAGGGACGAGCTAGGAAGTTGGTCTCGTTTTGACCGTCGAGACTCTTGGGGTGAGGACCCGTGAACCACTTGCGCAGCTGCGCCACGCATGTAAGGAACATGACGAAGAAGTTCGCCTTGGAACCTGGGAGAAACAAGCCTGGATGCTGCCAGAGGCGAGCGTAACGGCGCTAGATGAATAACAAACCAGCCATCAGTATGAGGGCTGGATAAGAAGTAATCTGGCACGTACCAGGACGTGCACCATGTAACGAGCCGTCGGAGCATCATGACGCTCCAGGAAGCCGAGCTGAAGACGAGGAACATTCACTGCATCAGGACCATCCTCGCCGGCAGGGCGATCCAGCGTCACCGAGCAATCAACGAACGCCAGAACATGGTTCTGACGCTCGACGATGGGGAACCGCAAAGATCGATGAAAGATGTCCAACGCACTGGCGAGCGCGAATTCGCCCTCGATAGCGAAGACCCGCTCGGCGGACTGGCGAACCGTGAGGTTGCGGATGCTCTTCAAGCGAAGTTCGGCGAAGGGAATGATGTACTGAGTGGGCATGGTGTACTGAAGAAAGACGAGGCGAAAGCACGCCTTTTATAAGATGAAAGGGCACCTGAGACGGGTAGAACCATCACGGAGGCCTGCAGCAAACGGAGTAACTTAGGAATTCGTGATGGCTGGATAAGCAAACGGAGCACCACTGACGACTGGCCGCGAGGCTAGAAGGGTTCCGTTCAGGCGTGAGGCTTCTGTCGTTTCACACTAAACCCTTGGCAATAAGTCTATGTCACATTGGGGACGGTCATAAAACTACAGACGTTTTGTACAATAAGAAATGTCCGAAAATGTACAAAAACGAAAACCTCCGGCTACTAGTCCGATGAATGACAAGTTTTTCTACCTAGTAGCTACGCGCGAACACAGAAACAGAAGATACAACGCCAGCAGCGCAACTACCGAGGGTCAGGGAAGAGCAGGGCATCTGTGGCGCCCAAGTACAGATCGCGAGTACGCAAGAAGGTCTGTATCTCCCCGTGGATACGATTGAGCGTCACAGACAACTCGTGACGGTAGGAGTGCTCGGCGGCGATGACTCCAGCCGAAGCAGCAATCACCTCGGGCGCATTGTTGAGGAGGTGCATGCGCTTTGTTAGGACCTGAGCCAGCACCGTCACGTGCTACAGCTCATACAGCGCCGCGTCCGCGCTGCACACCTCGATATGTGTGTCCCATGTCCTTCAGACCATCCTCGGGGTGAAGGCCAGGAGATCCCTCCAGGCCCACGGCCCAGTGAGACTCCTGTTTGTATCGTCTAGTTGTTGTCCTGCTCAACAACAGACCCGGTGCGTCGTTGTGGATCCTATCCACCTGCGCCACTCGTCACACTCCCTCGGGGCAGCGCTGTACAAGTAGGGATCAATGCCTAGCACCTCACGGGCATAGACAGCGATCCGACACCAACTGTAACATCGCTCCATCCACGATGAGAGCCATGCGCAGTTGGTGTCCGAGAGATCCATCCATATCCATTCACGATCCACTCGACGGAGGTTCCCACTGGATACCATCCGCAAGGGCAGGCGTCCAGTTGTGTCGCGGGTCGATGGCGTGCTCAGTGACGCAGCGGAGAACCTGTAGCAAGAAGGGAATGGAGAGGAGGAAGGGGACGACGAGTAAGAGTACAGTTCAAGGAGGAGTAAAGCATACAATGAGAGAGGGCCCCTTAGGAAGCGATTCCCCAATGGCAGAGGCAAGGATGCCAAAGGGTACTGCGAAGGAATGTGTAGTAGCGCAGATGCAATAATGTCCAGCTCTGAAGTACATGAGGGAATGTACTTCGACTTATATACTGTTTCTAGCGTCCTAATCGAGCTGCTGACCAAGTCATAGCTCCCACTGTGTCGGGTATCATGGAGGACAGTTAATCCACTGTTTCAAGGGGCGGGGGCGCGATTGGCGGGCTGCCATTGGCCAGGAGGGCGGGAGGGGCGGGAGCATGCGCTCCTGGGCCTAAGTATAGACTTGGTTCGAGTCATAGACTGTCAGGAAGTTCCTGGGACGACTCCTATGGTCTCTGGATGAGTCAGGGCGGGTAAGGGGCGGGATTCCGCCCCTCTGCATGCTGTACCGACTCCTGAGTGAGTCAGAGCGCTCCATGCGGCGGGATGACGCCCTGGAGGCGCCCTGGACCTTCTAGGACCTTCTCCATGGTTCCACAACCTTCTCCTGCGGTCCAGAGGCTCCTCAAGTGTGGGTTCCGCCCCTCTGCATGCTGTACCGACTCCTGAGTGAGTTAGAGTGCTCCATGCGGCGGGATGACCTCCTGGAGGCGCCCTGAACCTTCTGGGCTATTCTCCATGGTTCTATAAGCTTCCCTCGCGGTCCAGAGCCTCTCCAAGCGTCGAGTATTGGTGCTGTGGCTTCTCCTTCGATAGATGTTCCTCTAGATGACTCCACGAGTCTCTAGAGCAATCCCTGGTAGTTGTACTTCGTGTGTACTCTCCTTTGGAGTACTGTAGACGTTCCTGAGTGTAGTAGGCGGTTCCATAGTGTGTATGATGGTCTGAGAGGTGATCCGAGACTGATTGAAGCTACTATCATGCTGCAGCAAGTATAGGTTCGTTGGTGTTCGCGTCAAGCCAGTGTGAGAGTGTACTCGGATGCTTCTAGAGCTCTGTGGCGTCGGAATCGAGACACGTGCAGCTGGTGGTGCGTGGGTCCAAGGACAGATCATAACAATATCCCCTTCTCAAGCTTCTTGTCCCCAAGAAGGCAAAGACGTCGACGAGCTTGCTATAAGGATTCCTGCGTCCAAGGTTCGAGTGTGGATATCCTCCGCTCGAGGCACAGTGTAGATATTTTGTCCGGGGTTGTCCGAACGAAGGTGTGCCAATAGTTTTGGGATGAACTCGATCTCGACGTGATAGTCCCTGACTATATTCACGGAGAGAGTGTGTTGGTGTCCGTTTCTGAGTCGGGCTCAACCTAGTACCAAGCCTCGTGCATGGTCTGGGAGCGTAGTGTTCTGAGTTCTATCCTCTCTAAGGATGAACATGCTGTTTCGAGGGTGCCCACGGCCGTTTCCTCTTCGTGGACAAGTGTGTCCAAGGCACAAGCGTCCGCCACGTGGTTTGCATTGTCCTGTGTCGTCCTATTATAGCTCTGGCTAACGTGTTCTGCCAAGCCCTCCTGATCACGATAATCGAAAAAGTGGGTCCTAAATCATAGCAGTATCCCCTTCTCAAGCTTCTCGGTCCACCGAGAACCAAGTAGCAAGTTCGCCTCCTTTCGATGGAGGATTTCTGCATTCCATACCTCGATTTCCAGTTCGACCTCGTTCCGTTGAGGTACTGAGGATATCCCTTATTGCAATAAGGGGTCCCGGAGTGTAGTACTGGCGCCAGCGTGGAGTGTGATAGCGTAAACCAGCAAGTGGGGAGTCCTTTGAGGAGGATGGAGACGGAAGAGGAGTCAGTCCTCTCGGCAACCTATAGACCACGTCTACGCCACATGCAGCTCTGCCCAGAATGCTCCGATATCGACAATGACCTGATCGTACTGTTGGGTTGAATCCCGCGACGTTGTTGGTCAACTCCCTAAGGAGGGAGAGAAGTGATGCTCGGTTCTGCGAGCTCATACAAGGGGGTAGTTCGTGTCGAGGGCCGTAGTGTTGGAGTCGTTTTCTCCTTAGATGAGTCGGAAGCAGTAGTCGATCCAAATCGAGGATGACCGGCGGCAGAAGATGTGAGTTCGGGTCATGAGGGTTCGGTACGCTCTCAAACGTCTGGGGTGCAAGTCGAGTAGACACAGAGTGAGGGAGGCCGGTAACCGTAGAGGCTGGGATGCGACGTGGTAGGATCTGAGTAGTCCAATGTTGCGCTCTCGAAAGGGAGCGGCAGGTAGTTCGCATTCCATAGACCAGTTGGTTCTCCCTTACTATAGGACCTCCTGACTCCACGAGTCAATCCGTCAAGTGCTTCGCCGCCTCCGTTGTGCTTTCGCGAGTCGTGATGTCCCCAGGCTAGAAGCCTGTGAGAGTCCGAGGTGCCTTGCCTATTGAAAGGCCAAATCGTCGAGGGTGTCCGTTGTCGAGTAACCATTGCCTAACCTCCACAGCGAGTAAGGGGAGAGCTGGACATATTGTTAGGACCTGAGCCAGCACCGTCACGTGCTACAGCTCATACAGCGCCGCGTCCGCGCTGCACACCTCGATATGTGTGTCCCATGTCCTTCAGACCATCCTCGGGGTGAAGGCCAGGAGATCCCTCCAGGCCCACGGCCCAGTGAGACTCCTGTTTGTATCGTCTAGTTGTTGTCCTGCTCAACAACAGACCCGGTGCGTCGTTGTGGATCCTATCCACCTGCGCCACTCGTCACACTCCCTCGGGGCAGCGCTGTACAAGTAGGGATCAATGCCTAGCACCTCACGGGCATAGACAGCGATCCGACACCAACTGTAACATCGCTCCATCCACGATGAGAGCCATGCGCAGTTGGTGTCCGAGAGATCCATCCATATCCATTCACGATCCACTCGACGGAGGTTCCCACTGGATACCATCCGCAAGGGCAGGCGTCCAGTTGTGTCGCGGGTCGATGGCGTGCTCAGTGACGCAGCGGAGAACCTGTAGCAAGAAGGGAATGGAGAGGAGGAAGGGGACGACGAGTAAGAGTACAGTTCAAGGAGGAGTAAAGCATACAATGAGAGAGGGCCCCTTAGGAAGCGATTCCCCAATGGCAGAGGCAAGGATGCCAAAGGGTACTGCGAAGGAATGTGTAGTAGCGCAGATGCAATAATGTCCAGCTCTGAAGTACATGAGGGAATGTACTTCGACTTATATACTGTTTCTAGCGTCCTAATCGAGCTGCTGACCAAGTCATAGCTCCCACTGTGTCGGGTATCATGGAGGACAGTTAATCCACTGTTTCAAGGGGCGGGGGCGCGATTGGCGGGCTGCCATTGGCCAGGAGGGCGGGAGGGGCGGGAGCATGCGCTCCTGGGCCTAAGTATAGACTTGGTTCGAGTCATAGACTGTCAGGAAGTTCCTGGGACGACTCCTATGGTCTCTGGATGAGTCAGGGCGGGTAAGGGGCGGGATTCCGCCCCTCTGCATGCTGTACCGACTCCTGAGTGAGTCAGAGCGCTCCATGCGGCGGGATGACGCCCTGGAGGCGCCCTGGACCTTCTAGGACCTTCTCCATGGTTCCACAACCTTCTCCTGCGGTCCAGAGGCTCCTCAAGTGTGGGTTCCGCCCCTCTGCATGCTGTACCGACTCCTGAGTGAGTTAGAGTGCTCCATGCGGCGGGATGACCTCCTGGAGGCGCCCTGAACCTTCTGGGCTATTCTCCATGGTTCTATAAGCTTCCCTCGCGGTCCAGAGCCTCTCCAAGCGTCGAGTATTGGTGCTGTGGCTTCTCCTTCGATAGATGTTCCTCTAGATGACTCCACGAGTCTCTAGAGCAATCCCTGGTAGTTGTACTTCGTGTGTACTCTCCTTTGGAGTACTGTAGACGTTCCTGAGTGTAGTAGGCGGTTCCATAGTGTGTATGATGGTCTGAGAGGTGATCCGAGACTGATTGAAGCTACTATCATGCTGCAGCAAGTATAGGTTCGTTGGTGTTCGCGTCAAGCCAGTGTGAGAGTGTACTCGGATGCTTCTAGAGCTCTGTGGCGTCGGAATCGAGACACGTGCAGCTGGTGGTGCGTGGGTCCAAGGACAGATCATAACACGCTTCATGATGGCGGAGATGGCGGTGCTGTAACCGTTGACGTGTTGGAACGCTGTTAAACACGTCAGAAACAGTCACCAGCAAATGAAAAGAACGCTGACAGTTGCCGAGCTGGTCCAAGAGGATTGGCTCGATGTTGAAGATCGAGGGACGAAGCGCCTTGGCCATGCGACGAGAACCTTCGAGGTTCACGGCCGCCTTGCGCTTGACAGGCGTCGGCTCGACCTCGGTCGCAGTGCTAGCGGCGGAAGTACTAGCAGAAGAACCAGAACCGTTCGCTGTCCCCAAGATACGGATGGCCTTGATAAAAAGACGGTTGTTAGTGTCCATACCGGGCACTTCAACGAACGGAAGGTATTTCACCTGAAGCAAACAAGTCAGCCGGCTGAAGAACCAAGACGGCTGAGTAACACATACCTTCGGGGCCGCAGAACTAGCAGAAGGGCCCGAAGCAACCGAAAGTTCCTGCAGTTCTCGAATCAGAAAGTTAACTGGGGCGTAGACATAAGCTTACTTCGACTTCGTCATCAGAGGACTCGTCCTCACCAGAATCGGAGTCCATAGCTTCAACGTCCTCAGCCCAGTCAAAACCAGGAGTCAATTGGAAGAAGTTACCAATGTCCTCCGCGGGCGCCGCAGCCTTGGACGAAGTGGTGTTCGAAGACACCACACGGAGCGTACCATCACCCACGGCCTCCAAGACTTCGTCGATGAGCACGGCGCTCTTCTAGAAAGCATAAGAACAATCAGTAAAGACCAACGGCTGAGTAGTACAACACTCACGACAACCTTGGCTTTGCCTTTGCCCTTGCTGCGAGTAACAGGCGCAGTAGCGGGAGCACTGGCAGCCACAGCGGCGTACTTGAACTTGGGGTGCATGGGATGACCCTCCTCGACAAGATACAGGTCGGGAGCGAGCGTGCCACGCTTGGTGCAAGTCTGCACGAGCGGGTTCAAGAGGTTGGGAAGGTTCAGCTCGGGAGTATGAGGGCTGACACCACACTCAGCGCTGAGGTATCCAAGAAGCGAACGAAGGTCGCAGATGACCGCTGGCATCCAGTCGGGGACAACCAAGTTCGGATCCTTGCTCTGGAGAGTCGGGTTCGCCACCTGCAGTAGGGCTTAACCAGCCGAATGAAATGAAAACAACAAGTCCACGTACCGCAATAACGCCAGCGACACCGTCGAACTTCTCAGCCACAAGTTGCATGTTGGGAAGCGAACGAGGAAGCATCGCGACCACCAACAGACGCCAAGTAGCTTGTTGGAGGTCGGGCCAAAGCTTTACCAAGCTGGGCGCGCCGTTCGAAGGAACCTCGGACTCCAAGATCAGAGGTCTGAGCTTCGTGACCAAGGCAGCGCGATTCTGCGACAGCTGCGCGCTGACCTGCGGCAAGGTGGTAGGAATAAGAGGACGAAGACCGGTGAAGTGCTTGGAGGGAGCCATGAGACGAATATCCGATGAATGTGGGATACGGTCTCATCCTTCGTCGAGGCCTTATAAACCATGGATGGAGTATGCCTTGAGGCGCCGAATGTCACGTACAAGACAAGACGAAGAAGACATGTACCGATCGGCATCGTGAAAACGGCACGAATGGCTGGATAACGATGGATCAGAATGGACTTAGGGTTATCCGGGAATGTCGCGGACGACATCATTCAAGTTAAGGGGAGATGATATGCATGTTGAGATTACATGGCCAGGAATCCAGAATTTTGCGATTTCTAAACAGCCATATGCAACTATGAGCCAAGCGGAAGCAAGGCTGGATACGCTACAAAGGTCATCACGGAGACGCTCTCTAGGACAAGGAGAGAACTCCAAGCATGGAACTATTAGTCAAAGAACGACCATAGCCAGGGCTGAATATCATAAACCCAGTTGTCCCCTCTGCGGAGGTCCATTTTACCTTGTACGCGTAACTGCGCCACACAAGCAGCACCCGAATCGGGGACGAACCGCTGTCGCTTCCGACGGCGCTCTACCAGCAGCAACATGACCCTCAGTATTGAATGAGTCGAAGCGGGGTTCACCACCACCGGAGTTCATTACCAAAAGCGGATGGTACATTATTCATTGTGACGAAGGCTGGATAACAATAAACAAGTGAGTCCAACCCCCGAATGGGGATGATTCGCGGTTATCTCAAGAGAATCACATTCATCGGTCGACGCGTCTGATTGATATGAAACTGGCAGCGAGGCGCGATCCACATGGATTGTGACTCGGAGACCTGCCTCATGTACTACATGTGTATTCAGCCACCCAGATACGCTGCCCAAAGCTTGAGCGCGTCACCATTCGAGTCCGCAGACCATGTCAGTGCATGCGCACTGGCGGCAGCTCGCGATTGAATGGGCTCACGCCCAAGTTTAGCGCGAAGGCTGGATAAGCCGGTGAACGCCCGGTTAAGTAAAAGTAAACGCGAACGCCTATCTGAGCATGCAGCGCATTGCTTCTCAGAGTCCATGGGTGGTCTACGCAACATCTGAACGTAGAGAAACTGGCATATGCGCCGGCGGGAACTGTCTGGTGACCTTTGCCCGCGCAGGCTGAGTAAGGACTCATGTTTTGTACGGACCGTATCCAGCCGTCGAGTAGTTACGTAGTTTACCTGGGAGAGTCTGGAGAGTGTATAAGTAGTGTCGCGTCTGTAGAGTAGAGTAGTTTAGTGCCCCGCAGTGAAAAGCCCACAAGCATTCCTCTGTAGCAATCTGACTCGGGTTTCGTGCCCAAATAAGAAGTTCAACACGTTTGAAAACCCACCCCAGCCCCTAAGCAACCAAGAACCCAAGCAAAGCAAAGTGTCCTAAGACGCCTAAGTGGCGAGATACTCAAGAACCGCAGACAAGAATCGCGCGCAGCCCCTTATCGTCAAGTACCCAGTTAACTTCTGTGAGCCCGGACTTCTCCCCAGAGATACCGCACGGATCCAAGTAGCAGCAATCGTCTCCCGAGAGACAACCGCCTGTGAAAGTGAAGCTTAGTTAGCCTGAACTGGTGCGACGTTAAGCAGCCGAAGAACGTCTTGTGGCCACGGTATCTGACCGACGCTCAAAAGAACGATCTGTCACACCCAAGTAGAGAAGTGAGTTTGGTACACGAGGATAGTATCAACGCAGATAACAAGTCAGTGTACTGTTGTCAGTTCGATCGCCCCAGTACTGTAGAACATCTACCCTTGAGCGGTCCCGGCCTTCGCGTCCCCGTCTTCCTGGCGAGCTCTGTTCGGCTTTGAGTCTTTATTCGATTAGGTGTTTCGCGTAGATCTTCTTCGCTTACAACCCCCCAAAACAACCCGCATTCGTGCACCAAAACGGACGTACAAGTCCACCGCTACCTTAACCAGCCATTCCCCGATCACACGATTAGGACCACCGTTTCGTACCACAAGCACCAGTAGATTTGTTGTTGGTTAGATAGTGGTTATTTCACGCCGCTTTATCACACTGCACATCAGCGCTTTCTGGGATTCGACTAGACCGGAGATCCACTGTGTCTCGGAAGCCTGACTGTCGAGCATGGCTCCCGGACAGTAAAGTCTGTGTAAGTCATCAATACATTGACAGATAGCATGATACTGACTGTGCATGGGACACTTACTTTGCCGTGGCCCAAGCACCATCTGTCTGTGATGCACGCTTCAGTTTTTTACGTGGAGGTAATGTATCTCTGTGCAATGCTCAATAAAGACACAGAATCATGATCTCATACGCACAGGGATATCTCAGAATCGGAAGGCAACTCAAATGGGCTCGAGTCGTGCTTCATGGGAGATGGTCAGCAGTGGTCGCAACAATAAATACAAACAATTTTGTGACTCTATACCGCGATCGCATCTCGTGGACTGGGCTTCGACCGTCTTGACGTGTTTGAAGTGCGTTCAGTCTCTCTTCCCTGTCTTTTCCTTTGACATGGCACATCTCACTCCATATTCACCGTCTCCGGCACCACCACCTCAGCACCAGTCTCTTGCACCCAATCGTCTTCATGGCCCAGGACCGCATCGCTCTTCCAGCCCATACACTCCGCGCTCTCTGAGCCCATATCCCCAGAGAACAGCATCCCAACACGGTCCATCGAGCTTGTATTCATCCGTTCCTCATGGTACACCTGGCCCAGAAAATTCGGACCAGATGTCATCTTCTTTTCTATCGCAACAATCCTATCAGCGCAAACTACATCGATTTGGTGGTCCAGAAAACACCACTGTCCGCAGCTTCTCACCTCACAGAGAGGAGCGACGCTCTTCATTCGTAGACCATGAGAGCGCAAACTTCGACAGCTCAGGCTGTCTGCCCGCCACTCATGGCGATAATCTTGCTCGGAGCCATCCAGCTACCCGCGAAGACTTCACTGGCTCTGGATGGTCCACCGCCTCCAACACCCTGCCAGGTACTCCACAACCGTCTTCGTCATTTGACCAAGAGTCCGCCCCGGGTCTACATCAGCATGCCGGAACCACTACAGGAGTGCCTTTTGGACAACCACAGTCATCTCTGGACCCGTCCAACAACGCGTCCTCCACTGTCAGCAGCCACACTTCCGCTCCTCTCCTTCCCGTCAAATATGTTGACGCTGTGGCCAAGCAGAATCAGCTCAATTCTGTCGATACTCAGCACCTACACGGCTTTGTCGCGGTTCGTCTCTCTCTATCTATCTCTCTTGTCTGTACTGATTTATATGTAACAAGACTGGGAGCTTGGGCTTTGAGCCGCTGTCAAAAACGGACTTATCCACACGGACCTTGGAGTATGGCCTTCTGCTTCGGGTTAGCGCACAACTGGCGGATATGTCAACCGCCAGTGGAACTACCACTAACGTGCAAGAAGACCTCAAGGTGCTGGCCAGTGCGGTCAAAAAGAAGTGGGATGTACCCAATGATATCAAGGTAGAGCTTCTTTGTATCCACGTTATACAGAGCTGACTCGTAAGTTCAGATGTCGTGGCACGCCGAGGCATATATCATGGTGTATGACACTTCGCGTACGGAACACAGAAAGATCGCGGCAGATCTCTATGTAAGCTGTCTACAATTCACCGTTCTCTCATCTCATGTCCTATCAGAAACTCGTTGAGAATAACGCCGAAAAATACGATATTGTGCTCGAGCTCAAAAATACTCAGACCAAGAAGACCATCAAGTCAGCATGTAATCGCGAAGGACGCGTTGCGAGAGACCAGTTCCAATGCGATGTAAGCCAGTACTCGGAAACCTTGACAAGGCTGTTGACCATTCTTCTAGCTCATAGCTAGTGTCCACAGCAAAACTTTCAAGACTGTCGAGGAGTTCACTATGGCGTGTAATCAGAAGTATCTTGGACGTGTTGCCACGGACTCCATTGAAGCAAGATATGTATATCGGAACATGATTATAGTATGTGAATGCCTCATGTTGTCTGAGCTTGTCTCATTGCTAATATCGCTCCAGCGCCACTTCATCGTTACCCAGACGGATCTCCAAGTTGATATGGATGAGGATGATGAACAAGAGGATTCAGAGTCAAGCACTAGCACTCAGAAGAAGAAAACATCGTTCTGGGATCGCGTAGGACGCCACCTTCAACAGGAATTCAAGAAATATGGTGCCCAGTTCACGGATGAACGGTGGAAAGTGTAAGTCAGGCTCTTCTTACCGATGCCATTCATACTGACATGGATCACAAACAGACGCTTGGAAGAGTTGAAGGTCATTGAGCGTGCCGGGTTCAGTGCAAGTGCACTTTCTGCCAGCAGGTCGACTGAAGCTGGTGCCGATGGAGCAGCACCAATTTCGATTGAGAACCCAATGGACTATCTATCGTAGATATTTTCTCAACAATGACTCCATCTCACCTTGAGGACACCTGAGGCAGAGGAGTGCAAATACTATCAGTCATACATATGATTATCAGAAGTTTATAGTTGCGCTGCCAATTGAGAAGACCAGAACGCGACCAGAACACACGAGGCGCAATCCAATTGACGATTTTTGGCAATGCTGTCTCCCCGCTTGTCTTGTGGCGAGGCAAAGTTCAGGGAAACAACGTAAGATCCAAGCTAAACGCTGGGAGATATAAGCACAGAGAACGCCAAAGAGACGCGCAACAACTTACAATGGTTACAGATTTTCGGGTTAGAATGCTCTGTGACCTCCGTTGGCTGGCCAGAGACCACCGACACGACCAGAAGCTTGAGGAGGGCCCCTCCGAAGAGGAGCGCTGCCCCGTGTGTCCGGGTTCTCCACTTCCAGGTCGCAGTCGGCGCCCTCAAGCGGATGATGAGGGTTCTGTTGTGTGGGTCGCGTAAAAAAGAGCAGTGGGCGTGTGTTTCCTTTGCAAAGGACCCGCTCCTTCCGTGTCACGTACGGCCTCACAGCGGGCGCGGCGACGGTGGGGGTAGAGGTGAAGCCACGAAAAGCAAGCATCCAGCTCTTAGCAACCGTGCACGTGACGGATGTTGGGTCATGCCATCGTGGGTTTGAGTCGTCTTTTGCTTTTGTCTCCAACGACAGCTGTGTCAATACTCGTCGCAAGGCGTGGGACCACAGTCTGTATCGTCTATTACCTGTGCTGCTCAACGTATGCTTTATTGTTTCATCTTGTATCCAGCTAAAGCGACAGATTTCGTGGTCCTGTCTCCGGCGCCATGCCCCACGGCAACACATATGACCGGCGACCAGCGCCAACACGACCTATGACAATCGACCTCGATGCAAGACCTGCAACGGCCAACGAACAGCGCCAAGGCCTGCGGCAACCCACCATGACACAAGAGCTGCAATACGCGATGACTAGCAACGAGACCGACCGACGAGCAGCACCGAGACAAGCCCTGCAATAAGCTACCCTGGCTCGAGGATTGCGATACCAAACAACCCGCACCGAGTCTGACCAACAACCAGCACCAGGACAAGACTTGCAACAACCTACCCGCCTTGAGGCACGCGATCACAAATGACCAGCATCAAGACGAGACCTGCAACGATACCCCGACTGGAGGCCCGCGATAACGAACGACCAGCACCGAGTCTGAGCAATTACTGGCGCCGAGATACTACCCCAACTTGAGGCACGCGATAATCAACGACCAGCATCGAGACTGGACCTGCAACGATACACCGACTGGAGGCCCGCGATAACGAACGACCAGCTTGAGGCGCGCGAGAACTGACGCCCAGCACCGAGACTGATCCACGACCAGCGCCAAGCGAGACATGCAACAACCTCTCGAGACCCGCGATCACTCACAACCAGCGCCAAGACCGACGAACCACACGCACTGACTCACTGACGGCCATTACCGTGACACTACCTGCACCGGCCCACCTTAAGGCCTGCGGCAACGACGACGACCACGACTGTAACCGATGGCCATCACCAAGACACTACCTGCACCGGCCTACCTTGAGATCTGCCGCAACGACGACGACGAGCCTCAAGATCTGTATAACTGCCAGCTCGCCATGAGACCTGCGGCCGCGACGACGATGACCAGCCCCGAGATGCGACGACCGACTCCCGAGACCGGCGAATGACTACTCTAACGACCAGGTCTCAGCTGCGACGACCGACCTCTTGACTTGCGACGACCAACGACTGAACTCCGATACTGAGACCTGCGGGCGATCCCCAAACAACCCTACTCGAGTACGAGCCTGCAGGTCGATGCGATACTCACAGGCGCTCGAGACTGGTTCAGCAAGATTCACGGTGATGTACAATCTTTTCTCTCATGCTCCTCCGACATTCTGACCGTCTGCTTGCTTCTCCGTGTTAGTGCTTGGCGCTCGGTGCTTCTGATGTGTGGTAAGTCTCGCGTCTGTAGGGTTCGTCAGTTCTGTCTCATTGCTGATCGTATCGTGCAGATGCAGCTCGCTCTCGGCTTACTTTGCTTCTCAGATAGATATTTTATCTTCTACATGTTGTACTTGGTAGCCCTACAATGAATACAGTGATTCTATTAATTTCTATAAGCATAATGAGTACAAATAAGATTCAGACCGGGGATGGGGGTGCATGGTGCCTATATATGCCCGGAGTGGGTCGCATTGCACCTCTACAGGAGGCATCCGTGGGGCGACTTCCTGATTCCTGGTCAGGAGCTAAAACCGACGGGAGTAACACTGCGATGCAACAGTGGCACTTACTCGTCACATCTCGGAATTGCATCATTTCGGCACCCCATATGCTTGCCTGTGTAGGGTAGATTTCGCGTCTTATACGGTCAAAAAGATGATCGACAGTTTCGAGTACCGATCCTTTGAATGGAAAGCTCCTTCGCTGATCAGAGCCAGAGGCCGGTAAGCGTGTGTTTCAGTTTGTTCTGCACGCAGCTGTACGCAAGTAATACTGTACCGGGACGGTCAAACATCTCTATGGGGTCCCAAATTGGGATTCTGAGATTTGAGCGCTCGGGCTGCTGTCGTGTTCTGGTAGTGGTTGAACTGGAAGCAATGTCATCAACTTCAAGAGGGTCCAGAGGCGATCGAGTCCATCAGCAACGGAACTCCGTCCGAGCCTTTTACATATACGGGTGATACGGACGTGCTCGACGGAGGTCAATTCAGAGGTCGAGGAGTACATATGTAGTAACAATGAGGCATGGGGACGATGTAGTTACCAAAGACGTCTCGAGATCAAACGCGAATCAGACAGGATATTTCAGGAGGAGCTTGTTCAGCGTCTCCATCTGAACCTTCCTGTACGTATCCTCCGTCACGTTTATGGGCACCGCGCCGTCATTAACGTCAACAACTTCGGCGATGTTGGTGTCCACTTTGGCCAATAATCATCTGTACCGCCGTTTGGGTCCAAGATGGCAACAAAGCGTATCAAGTACGGCTGCATATCGCCCCCAGGGAAGAAAGAGTCGGTGACCAAGTCAGTTCCGTGGAAAGATCCGAGGATGGGTAGACTTTTGAGGCGCCTGTGGGCTGTGAGGAGGCATCAACGAATGGATGGCTAGTCTTCGAATGGAAACATACAATACGAGTAGATGTCCTGCTTTCCTGACATCGCAGACAAGAAGAATTTACGAGGTGCTTGGAAGACATAATCCCCTGACAACGATGCGAGCCGCTTGAATTGAGGGTACAGCCCGTTGTCATCTCCAGTGCCAAAGGGAGAGCCCAAGGAAAGTACGTTGGGATACAAGGTCATCAGATAGTCGATGTCGTACTCTGGCATGCGCTTGAACATCTCCGTCTGCATGTACCTTTTCATGTCCGCGTCCGTCCTTGCCGTGGCATTCAGCGAAGTCTCAAATCTCGCCGCTCATTGACTCACGTAACATTGCGCTGCCCCAGAGAGAACATAGTGGCTTCGTCATCACAGTCACCTAGTCAAGCGCTAACATTAGCGACTGGGCAGAGCAAAAGCGCCAGATTGTGTAGCCCACATACCACTGATCACGGGGATCCTTGCAATCTTGCCGCTCTTCACGAGGTCATAGGCATTTTCGTGAAACAGGATACCATCCGTGCGGGGCATGTAGGCGAGGCACAGTCCCTGAAACAAACAATCAGTCATCGCCATCGGCAGGAGCCCACGTACTTGGTAGTCAAAAATGGTGGGAGACCTGTCAGCCGCTACCTTCAAAGTATGATAGGGCACGGTCCGAAGGCAGGCAAGGCTATCGTTTGATCCTGAACAGCCAGTCTCGTCCACAAGCGCATCATAGTCTACAGGTGACGCGTATCAGAGTCAGATTCACTGAATGGCTTGACCTTACACTGTTGAGCCATCTCTATATCTCCTGCAGGGATAGGCGATCACGACTGCATGAAAGCAGCTCGAAACAAACCTACAGTGTCGCCACCATTGATCAGCAGATGAAGGGCGACTGAAATTGCCCCCGCAGATTCGCCCCAGCTGTTGATGCCCCGATGAGCGCCGCAGCCACTAGACACCGTAAGTGAGTGACATACATGGTAACCTGTGGGATCTCCCCCAAATGCCGTGATATATTTCTGAACCCAACTCAAGGCTAGCCGTTCTAAGGACCTTGTCAGTCTGTCAGGCTAATTGGCACATGTCATGTCGACTTACGGTCGTACAGGCCCAGATTTCCTACCCCACCTTTTTTGACTTCCTCGCCTGGAAGGAACCCAAAAGCTAGGAACGCAATGACGACTCAAAAACCACATCTTTTGACAATAAGACGAACCAGAGACGCGATAGTTCATCGAGACAAAGATGATGGGTTGCCCGATTGCTAGAGAACGCTCAACAATAACACTGCCGTTGTAAGCGGCAGTGGTTCCCTCCTCGTAACCTCCTGAGACAAAGTTAATTCTCAATACGGCAAACAATACAGAGAGCCTACCGCCATAGATCCACTGTTACACGGGGCTGTCAGTACCATATCATTGTGCGCCCAGCGACCTCGAGACTTACCACTACGACCGGAAAGTTGGCCGAGCTAACATTTACATTAGGCGCGATGACATTCAGACTCAAGCCTACAGAATTGCGTGAGACACGGCACACTGGAACAGCTGGATGTGGCGCACAGTCTTCTCCATCTGTGAAGGTTGGACCAGTCAGGAGTCCGCTTATAGTCTGCAAAGTCTCAAGCGGGAGACCAGAGATATTCGGCTGCGTCCCAACTTAAGTTGGGGGCAAGCCGTTCCATAAGCTGTTGCATTGATTGCGCCGGTGTAAGCATCGACAGGCTGGGGATGACGAAAGCGAAGATTCCCTGTACTGCGACCTCGTAAGCCTGGGAGCCACCACGAACTGAACGCCAGAGACATACGGTGGCTTGCCATATGGGATCCCAAGGAACTGATAGACGGATCCCGACGCGTTTCCCGTCACAGTTGCAGCATCCAAAGTTATGGTAGGGGCCTGCGTTAACACCGAGGTGATTCGGAGAGCGAATGAGAGACACAGAGTACTGGTGAGAGCAAGCATCCTTCCCAAGATTCGGATGGCGAAGTAATCCTTTCAGACGCACATCTGCTCGCCCTATGTATCAGTTTTTGTTTACATGAATAGCGGGAGTATCGTGAGCAGACTAGGGGAGGCTTTACCTTTTCAAGACTGAGAAGGACCTTGGAGCAGAAATTTTGACGGAGAACGCGTCGGCCTCGGCTCCAGAGCCGTGCCTATTGATCATACAGATCACATAGCATCTTGACCTGACGAGGGGTGCAGGTTCGGTCCAAATCTGCATGGAATGAAGCAGGTTTCAGAGATGTGGATGCACCAGGAATGCACAGGAGTTCCTGCCAGATGACGGGAAATGCGTCGCCTCGGCACCAGAGCCCAGCATGTTGATCATACAGATCACACAGCATCCTGACAAAGATGAGCGGGCGGCGTAAGACCGTGTGGTGCTCGATACTCGATACCCACTGTAGGGCAGCTTATCAATTCTGTCCTGAGGAGATTTGACTACAGATGGCCGTCTTTCATGATGAAGATTCCATACCATCAGACGAGCCTGATCTTGGACTTGCAAAGGCATCCTATGATTATTCAGAAAGTCATAGCTCGCGTACGGGTAGAGCCGGAATATCCTTGTCAAGACCTCGTTGCATGACAATGTAGCGCGGCGAGAGTGTCAGTAGTAGTACGACAGAAAGTCGCAAGCGCACGGGACAAGTCCGTTCGGGGACGACATCGTCTAGCGCTCCGGAATTAATATTGTGAGTTTGTCGTTCCATAGCGGTGGTCCGTGGCCAACCACAACCAGGCCAAGGTCAAGAATTGACGTCTGCATTCAGATTGGTCTGTAAGCGGTCCGGTATGTGAGATGTAGTGACACAATGACAAGAGTGGAGTGCATAATTTGCTTGAGGCTGATGGGATCTGTCGAACGTCACGTTCAGTCAACTGAACAGTCCGGGACCAACTCTGATGCTTACAATGCTCAATTTCCTTAACAAGTGACGACGTGCTTTTTCCCGACTCAAGCCTTGATGATTGCTCGATTTACGGTTTTGTGGACGCATGACTACGTGTAGTCTGGAGAGATCGGCTTCCTGGACAGCCTAGTGCAAGTTCGGACGCGTCAGGTCCTAATCTGGGATAGCGAAGAAGAATCGAGCGACGAGATGGAGATGTACTTGATCCATGTATTATCCGCAACGCCAATATATATATACACTTCCATCACAGTGTGTAGCGATTCTAAGACTCTGTGGTTAATCAGAAGGAGGAACGTACGGCTCTACAAGCATCTTGCTGAACTCCTTCAGCTTCTCCGGCCCTCGTACTTCCTCTGTGAGCAGTGGCAGCCGCACGATGTGGAAGAACTCGTCGTAGAGCTCGTGCGCCTCATTGAGGTACTTCTGCTGCATCTTCTGCCGCACGCTACAGTGCTCGCAATTCGAGGCTATGAAATACATGAGCACACAAGAGGGATAACACAAATAGAGACGACTCACTCTTCTTGGGGAACAGAAGCTGGTTGACCACAATGTTATGCGTGTCGATCTCATACGACGTGAGTTCCTGCACCAAGCGCTCCGTCTCGTACAACGACAAGAATTCGGATATGCAGACGCAGACGAAGGTGGTCTTCTCCGGATCCTTGAACTGCGTGTTGACCTCCGTGATGACAGCGCGCATCGACTCGAGCTTGGCGAACATGTCTTCCTGCGAGCCAGCCTCACCACCCATCATCGCCGACATCTGACTTATCATGGGTCCGAAGCGTGAGCCGAGGGTGCTGAGCTTGCCCAGGGCCTTCTCAAGCACGGTGGGGAAAGAGAGGAATCGAAGGGTATGTCCTGTGGGCGCGGTGTCGAACACGATGACTGAGTACTCCATGGACTTGACGTGCTTCATAATTTCAGCAAAGCTCATCGCCTCGTCCACTCCGGGAATGGCAAATGCTAGGTCCTGCATCATAGAGCCCATCATGCCGTTAGAGTCGGCTGAGGTCCATCATCAGTAGGAACATAGCAGGCTAGGAAGGACCGATCGCACATTGTTCGACCATTTCCTGGATGGAGCTTGTTGGGTCGATTTCCATGGCAAAAAGATTGTCGAATCCATTAACTTTAGTCGCGTCTTTGGAGAATTTCTGGCCAAAAGCGTCGGAGAGATTGTGTGCTGGGTCCGTCGACTGCGCGAAACAGGTTAGCATGCCCACGAACCCGCTATGTACCACGGTAACGCACGATTAACAGCACAGATTTCCGGACCTTCGCCAGCTGAATGGCCAGTGAACATGAAGTCGTCGTCTTTCCTGCATGTGTCCATTATTTCCTAGCCCGAATGCCAATCAAAGGCGTACATGCCTACACCACCCTTTCCACCTAGATGATTGCACGGTCAAGACGGAGGAGATAACGGTGTATAGACGCGAGATTTACCACAAAATATCCATTTGAGGGTATCCTGGTCGAGCACGTTCTGTAGAGTTGGCGGTAGCGTTTCGATCTCGGACATGATGGGGGTACGTGTTAGAGGAGAGACGGCAACTCCCGGCAATCTCGCGGCGATATCACTACAGTACATAGAGAATCCTCTCGAATAGTCAAGTACCCTCGCGTATGTCTGAGGATGTCGGAGAAGATAATTTACATTAGGTGGCCGCAGCTTTGTCCTCGTCGTATGGAACAGTTGGTAACGCCAATACATATTCGTGACTCTATGTAGACTTCTTCAAGCACGAGCCTCAACATCAATTCCAGTGGCCCAAGGGAACTCCTTCAGATCCACACTTCCGCTCTTTTCGCTCACATTCTCAGCGTACAGATCCATTGCCATACCCTTCGCGAATGGATCGCGAGCATACACGATCTCCTCGTCCGCGTCGGTGGTATCGTCAAAGGACATCGTAGGATCTATCGTAGCGCCCATACTTCCAGCCACGCGCGACACGTAGCGCATGGTCTCCAGTGTTTCGTGGTGCTCCTCCTCTTGAGCAAAGTAGATAGCTCGTAGCATTAGCATGAAGCGGCAGATGATGATCGTTCGGAAGCTTCAAATAGTATGAGTATGACAGTTGCAGGAGGTGTCTCAACAACGTACACCGGCGTAAAGTAGGGCACGACCCAGTAATCATATCCGATACGGTCTTCGGGCTAGACGAGGGTGAGCTTCCACTGGATGACCTAATTGCATCGTTGACTCACAACATGGTCGAACTGGAAGACGAGGTCAAGTTTCAACTACGCTGCGAAGATCACGAAGAGGAAAAATCACTCACGATGAGCACAAGCATATCTGCAAGAGAAAACACCAAAAGGATGCTACAAGACGTCAAGTACTTCTCCAATGCGACGACCTCAAACTCACAGGAAGTAGATTGTTCCTATCAAGACGGTCAGTGCCAATTACCTAGAAGATGATATTCGGCTACATACCATCCCTCAAAAACAGCTGAGCAAGTCCCGGTCGCTTGACTTTATCTCCATCGTCTGAAATGCTCTTTCGCAGCTTGAAGGTCTTCGCCACAGTCACACCGATGACGATACATTCCGAAAGGATATCCGCGACGATACCACTAACGCGTACTAACGTGTGTCAGCTAACACGGTACTTCTCGGGCACAGTGTCATCAACTCCTGCAATCCGGATGTCAGGATTGGCAGACATTGGACAGGTAAGACGGACGGACGCACACGTCGCTCATGCACTTCCTGCGAAGCCATATATGCCAACTCACAACCATACCGATCCACACCTGGAGACCACTGATGTGCATAGACATACTTCGGATCGACTCACGTCAGATGGGAGAAGCTTAAGGTATTGATCGACGCACAGATGGGTTGATAGCGGAGGGGAAGCATAGCAAGAACACGAAGGACGCCAAACGCCAGTCGTGACCCATGAGGGCGTAGACGCGAAGAGATGAGAAGACTGACATTGGCAGTGTTCAACGACGCGTCGAGAAGAATACAAGACACTGCACTCACGACCGAATCCAATCGTCCGCAGAATGAAGGGGAAAATCTGGATCCGAACGAAGACGTTACACCTAACTGCCGTAAGCCAAGACCAGGCGATGTCGAGTGCCCGACGCTTACCCCTGCGTACAGGCTGTCAGTTCGCGAAGATAAGCGGCTCCGACTTTGAACTCACATGGGGTGTCATGTCCCACGAAGCCAGCACCATGATGGTGATCTTCTCCAGGAGGGTGCCGTATCGCAGCAGACAGTACAAGACGGTCGCCCCGGAGAACTTGCGACACCAGATCCGGCGGACTTCCGCGCCCATGCAGATGATGTGGTCCCATACAAGCAGAGCTGCCATTACGCATGAGGCCAACTCGCGCCTTGGGCGGCGTAACTTGAACTTACCAGCGGACGCGATGCTGCAGCAGACGAAAGCGCTTTTGGATTTGGATCAGGTTGGGGGAGAGTGAGGGGAAGTGGGAAGGGGACGTACAACTGATACACTTGGAATAGTGTCATATCGTCCGGGGGATGGTGAGTAAGGACCTATGCTTTAGGCTGCGCTTTGTACTCTACCCGCGCTTTACGTCAAGTCCTGGAAGTGTCCGAGGTACAGACAGAGGTTCAGACGTGCGCCACTGGAAGATGAACAAGGAGAAGGGGGCAAGATGCTACATCAAAGGCCAGAGCATCGCATCGTACAGATAATAGCACGTCCTCTATTCTTGTTACTCGTTATCTATGCTCGTGAGCTGTGCCACTTGATGAGAATCCCCCTACTTCCGCTTGATCAGACAGAACCTCCTCGAGCAATTGAGAGTGTACGTACTACCCGTGCAGTGCCTTCAAGTTCCATGGGAAGGAATGATACATTTCTGGAGTTCACGAGTCCCCGGGTGCATTTGACAGTGGGAGGCCGGATAGCTGTGAGCGGAACCGTATTCAGAAGGCAGCCCTGCCAGAGTATACACGCTTGGAGACAGCGAAGGACCGCCGATTGTTGAGCGCCGAGCAGGAGAGACTTCAAAAAATACAACCCAAGACACGATTAGATCTAGCGCGCGTTCGTACTACCTGTCACTTAGAGTTCCTGTTCACAGTCGGGTTCATCCAGTTGATCAACTGTCACGGTTGGGAGCGCTGATATGATGATCGGAGGGAGAAGACTTCGAAGACCTGGAGATACCCGACATGAATTCGGACGATGAAACAAGCCGCCTGGACGAGCAGGTGCAGAGGCTGTTGGTGGTATCAGACTCGCAGTGGCATAGATGAGCAGCTAGAAATTGAGCAGAGAAGAGTGAAGTTATGAGAGAATACTCCATGGATGTTCCAAGAATTCAAAGCGTGTTGTGCATACACGAAGAACATTAGCAGTATATCATCGCAGCGGCAAATGGCCGCGCGGAGGAGCACGCAGGAAGACCGGGGTGGGCTATCACCGATCACTTCGGAATACCGAGCCGCCGAACCGGTCCTCTCTCTTCCCCAAACCAACACGTTGTCAATGCTCTCCATTCAAACTTACACTCCGCCTACGACGCACCATTGTTCAATGGTCAACGACTGACTGGATAAATGTAGCTGTCAGAACAATGCCTCGTCTGTATTTGGAAACGCCTCCAGAATTATGGAAACGACTACGAATCCAGCAAGAGCGCGTAGGCAATTGGTGAGCATTTCACGAAATTTTTGTCCCTTCCCTTCTCTCTTCATGAAAATGATGCTATCCTCACTACGATGGAGGCGTATCACGTCGATGAAATCCCAGACCTTTCTTTCTCGCTAGGAGCCTTTGGGAACCGCGAGGAAGGAGGTCAAGAACGGAAATCTGATATCTGTCATGCCTTTGCATCCCAAGCCTTTGCTAACTCTTGTCTCCAGGCTTTGGTATGGGCGCCGTGGGTGGCTCAAGGGACGGCCCTGGCAAGTCGCTTGCAAACTACTCAGGCAGCGATACGTGGGGACACATGGACTACGGCTTCTCTTGTACGACGGTGTCGAACGATTACAGGTAGCCATAAAATATGATGCCACTGGCATATCTTCCACGCATCTTGTCCCAACGTTTCAGGCACTCCGCCCAAACCTCACCATTGGCGCATCTTGTAGGCAAAACTCGCTATGCATCGAAGTCCACCCAATGTGTACAGACGGCGGGACCGTCCTCAGCAGCAGACGATGTCCCTGTTAACCTACTCTGCTCCTTTCCATCGTATCAAGGACCGCACAACGAGACAAGTTTTCTGCAGTTTCTCTCGGATGTGAGAAGGGTGATGATTAGAAGAACCCGCCCAGTGACTGGTACAGACCTGTGCGGCCAGGCCATTGCCTCGACGACGCGATTTGTGATTCCGAAGAAGGACGCCAGGAGACTCCGTCAGTGTCAGCAAGTGGGTCCTCCAGCAGGTCTGCGTATCGCCCCCCTGATGCGCCAGCGAACGGCTACCTGTGTGAAAGGGTGTCTATCTCGCAGACACAAGTCTAGGGTTTCCAAGTACTCATCACAATTCATTGACCTAGTTGTCTACCGGACGATGTCCATGTTCGCCGGATACTGTCATCCTCAGTGAGTGGTTGTACGCAGTATTTGACGATGCGGTCTGACATATGTTGCAGTAATACAAACCCTGTCGGTTGTCTGCTCCTATGCGAAGTCGCCGTGTATCCTTTCTACGACAAGGATGACGCACACCAGCAGTGTTTGCAGTCTTGTATGGTTTCTGACTGACCAATAACAAGTCAAGGACTCCAATGCTGGCGAGGCCGGACGCAACCCACGAATGGAAGGACGCAGGAAAAGCGACGGGTAACAACGAGCTTCTGGGTTGTCATATGCCCGATGGCGGCGGCTCTGGCGTCCAGACTGCAGGCTATCTTCAGTACAATGAGGTGGATGCGTTGACCTCCGTGTTATATGACGCAGCCGCTGATTGCATCTGATAGTACATATTGTCTACGACGCCGCTCGGATTAGGGTAAAGCCCCTGTTCATGGTAGACATGTAGTGAAGATGATACGTCTACGGACCGTGCTATCTTTCGGCTGGCCCTGTGTCGACTGCTCACCTTCTCAATCTCATTCTGTATTCCATCCAACCATCCCAGAGTTTCATCAATGCGATAGTTCTTTGATCGACTCGCTTGATGCCTTGATATGCAGCAGGTTTTCGCCCACTATCCGACCACACCGAGTCTAGGCTGTGGTACCAGCATTCGTCTTGTCATGACCGCCTCCACATATGAACAGATCGAAGTACCGGTTTACGGCATGTTCTATTGCCTCTTCATTCCAGAGGGGACGGGCCACGTACACAGCGGACTGCGGGCAATGACGACGGCGCGACAGTTTCATTGGTCCTATTGCACACCAGCAGCGGCACAATGCGCCCAGATCGACATTGGAAACACAGCTGATTGTGCCATGCTCCAAGCAGTGGTATAAATCTTCGGCTTCCAGAGCAGTGCCTCCGTTTGCTTTGCACTGACATGGAGGACATCACTGAAGTCAGCCGTTCGACACTACAGGTCGAGAGCTTCGTGGTCGATACGTACGGCTCAGGGAACCTGTTGAGATGTGCCGCTAAGAGGTACACAAACTCGAGCTCGGGAGGGTCTTTGGCGCGCGAGACGCCTGGCTATCTCCTGATCTTTACTCACGGCGCGGGGTTCCGTGAGTCTTCTTTCCTATGGGCGTTGGGCGGCTTTTTCACTGACATGCCGTTAGACAAGGAGCAATGGGAAGTTTCAATTCAGCGACTCTTCGAGCACAATGCCTGCTCTGGCACCCATGTCCTTGAGGCCTGGACGGTGGATGCCCCTACCAATGGCGCGTCTGCTGAGATGAACGCAACGGTGATCAATGGTCCATCATACATCTATCGTGAGTCATCCTTTCGGGAGAGCTGTAGACCAAGCTTATCGTACTTCTTGATTGACAGGTGCTGAGGATTATGGCGAAGCCTGCGCCAATCTGTACAAGGAATTCATTTCTGGCCGTGTCCATCGTGGCGTTCACAAAGTGGTTCTCGTAGGTCATTCGACAGGAGCAACCTCAATGTGCGTGCCCTCATTTGTCGTCACTCGGCCATTCTCAGTGTGATCACAGCGCCCTCTCTCCTACGTTTTCCAAGCACAAATTCTTCGACTCAATGATTCTTGTCGAGCCTATCATTTGGCCTCAAGAAGTGCGCGGAAATGACACCATTGTCTACAAGACTGCTGTTATACGAATACCGCACCGTAACTCGGAATGGAAGTCCCGTTCGGATGCCAGAAGGTTTCTCGAGTCTCGGGCTCCCTGCAGCCGATGGGATAGTCGAATACTGAACTTATACATCGTACGTGATATCCTTGTCTCACGGGACTTCATCCATTCAGCTTGTCCTAGGATCACGGTTTGAAAACGTTGCCCGAGGGTGGGGTTGCTCTCATTTGCAGGCCAAAGCATGAGGTGGCGCCGTTCATTCTGGATCACAACGCCGTAGCGCCTATACACGTACTCAACAACATCTGCTGGCAAATCCCCGTTCATATGATCTTTGGGACTATCAATGATATGCTGTCGGTGTCCTTCATTCAAATCGTCAGACAGCCCACATTGACTCAAAGATGACACAGATCTAAAGCAAAACAGGATGCACTTCTCAGAGGTCGCTCATTTGCTTCCGTGACACGTATTCCAGATTCCGGGCATATGGTGCGTGTGTTACTTCAATCATCTTACCAGCAACCAAACTTCTTTCTTTCTCAGGTCTTGCAGGAACTACCAGACGATCTAGCGGATGTGATCTTCGGCATTTTACAACATGACCGCAAAAACAAGCTATAGTCGGACCTGTATACCCTATTTATCACTGCGTACCTGCTCTATTCCATTTTTCGCAACACCAACAGTTCCAGTGTTCACTGTCTGAAATTTGATGTGCTGTTACCACGAACGACAGTCCATTCAATATCCTGCAATGCAATGCCCTCTACGGAAACAGAGCGCTCAAGAAGATGGGACCATCCCTCTTGACACCTCTCAATCATTCACTTTGGGTCGTGATACTTCTCTCTGACCTCCTCGAAGATGCTCTCGTACGCTAGAGCATAGCGCTGTATGATCATATTGCCTAACAGGTCTAAATTCTTCATTTCCTCGAATATCCTCTGCGTTCGTTCGATATCATTGAGAAAGTGGATCACTTTCCTGTTTCTATCCTAAGCCGTAACAATCGATGCTCGAGCCCAAACAATCATAACTTAGTGGTAGGAAAGTACCCGCTGGAAGCTGAGTGCGAATCTTTCGTTCGCCTAAGCACGAGCAGGTAACCAGTCTGGGAGTGCTGAGAGTGAGTTTGAGGCGGCCTTGTGGAGCAGGATTTGAACCAGCGCTAGAGAATATACGTATGGAAACCCCAGGTCTGGCAAGAAACAATTTGCAGAGTCTCATGAACCGTTCTCGAGGGATTCGTGTTCTGCAACACGCAAAGCAATTTCCATTCGTTTCCTGAGACACAGCAAGTTCAGAAGGTACTAGCCGCGCCCCCCGCCCCGCGCCACCACTTCACAAGCCCATCATCGCCCCCACTCACAAACGCACCCGCGCCCTTTGGTCTCCACGACACCGCCCACACCTCCCCAGTATCCTGCACCGTCGACACCGCCGCCCGCGCAGCGATATCCCACACCTTGATCGTCTTGTCCGCGGATCCCGAGAGCCCGAGACGGTTGTCCGGCGATATGTCCACGCTGAGGACCCAGGAGGAGTGTCCGGTGAATGTAGCGATGGTCCCGCCGCTGGCGCGGACGTCGTGCAGGACGAGGCGTTTGTCTTCGGACGCGCTCAATAAGAGCTACAATGTATGAGATGATCGAAATTCTGCAATTCAAGGTGGAGGACTGACATTGCCATCCGGTGACCACACAATATCGCGCACAGACATCGCATGCGATGTGAAAGTCGTCGCCAGCGCGTTGGATTCCAGATCGAACACATATATTTGTCCAGACTCCGTTGAGAGCGCTACTCTTTTTCCATCAGGGCTCTGGTGTAGAGTTGTTATGAGTGATGGTGATTTGGAACAACTCGAATTGACGCACATGTTTACAAGCCATCCCAAACTTTGTCCTTCCCGATGCCATCGTCGACAAGCGCTGTCCAAACCCCTCACCGGGCGTCGCAGAGTGGATTGTGACGTTCCCCGACGCTCCAGACGACGCATATGTCTCACCGCGCGGGTTCAGAGATACCGTCCAAGCTGCCCAACGATTGAATGGAGTCAGCCTATCAATTAACATCCAACAAGGCAATACGCACAAGGCTCGGCGTCCCCACTCCGCGCGTAGCTCTCAAACCGCCCCGTCACATCCCCCGTCGTCAGGTCCCACAGACACGTCAGGCCTTCGAGCGTGTTGTACAGCGCCGCGCGCCCGTCCGGCGCCACGCTCAGCGACACCAGCCCCAGTGTGTGCGGCTCCAATAGCGGCGGCATCGGCTCGCCGGACGTCGTCCACTGGCGTATTGTCCCGTCCGCAGAGGCAGACAGCACGGTGTCCGCGTCTGTCCATGCGACGTCCCAGATCGAGTCGCTTTGCGGCGGGTGGCAGTCGTGCGCGTGCAGGAAGGCGAGACTCTGTTGGGTTAGAAGAGACAGAATTCAACGAAGAGGAGTGTTACCATTGTTCAGGACGCGTATCGACGCGAGGAGGTCGTTGAGGTGGTGGTAAGAGGTCAAGCTGCTAAAGAGCCGATCGATCCGTATAATGCCAGCGGCAAGATTACATGTCAGAATATATGGACAGTCTCTACTCATGATGTATACTAGAGGCTGTCTGGTACGAAAACAGAATATTATCACGCAGCTTGCCGGGTGCAACCTGTTCTGTGGCGGGTGACGGTTGAGGGAAAATGATTCGCGTCGCGGTCAGGAGTCAAGACTGCATGTCAGAATCAGTATGCACCATCAATGCAGCGCCGCGTAGGTGAAAGATACCTGCCGTCTGTGAGTGAGTATATTGTCGCGAATGAAATGCATCGTACCCTCGCAGACCAACTACAGAGCCCAAGCTCAGACTCAAAGGCGAAGGTTCATCCCAACCCAGGTCTGAGGCTCCGACCCAAATTTGTGGGGAATTTACAACTAGTTTTCTTACTGTATACTTTAGTTAACAAATACATGGTTGGCCGTCAAACAAAGAAGAAAAAAAACTTGATAAAAACTAATCAAAAAGACTTCCCATCGCCTGGCGCGCCGAGCTCTATATGGCTCCGTGCCGTGGTAGTACCCAAACTGCCTGAATCAAACATCAAACAAGGGGCCCGTCCACCATCTACGGTCGTTGCTTAGAAGCAGACAGCTGACTGAGTATTGAATTCACCCCAGAGGGCTCCAGCACCACCTTGCTCCCATCGCAGCGCGCCTTGCTCGAGAACTCGGTGCACAGCTCGTTGATGTCGCAGTCCTGATGAAAGATTAGAGTAGGGCAAAGAGGTGAGGAAAGAACAAACCTTGAAATTAGGGTTCGACGTGATACTCCGCCACGCGCTCAGCACCTCGATATTCTGGTCATTCTTCGTCGTCTTTGGGAAACTGGACGTCCCCTGGCACGCAACGACCCCGAAAGGACTCATCATGCTCAGCTCCTTCCTCGTCGTGACCACCGTCGGCTGCGTGACGAACGTCGACATGCCCTCATTCTCCATATGCCGCACGCAGTCGCTCTTATTGGCCTTGGGGCACTTCTCACTCTCCGACTCTGACGTGGACGACGAAGGCGTCCCAAACCTCGCCTCGGACCCCTGCGACGACGGCGAGCTAGACGACGTCGAGTTGGACGGCGAATGCGAGGCGCTCATGTTGAGCGGCGTCTGGTGCACTATGGGGCTGATGACGGACGACGGCGACGAGGTGTTGATCATGTCCGTCATCGAGTCCAACCCGGGCGTAGGATTCAAATACCCAAAGAGATCGTCCAGCGTTCCCGTATCTGTGCTATCCGTGGTTGCCCAGGATGACATGTTGTTGAGATCAAAGGCAAAGTTGGGAGAGGTCGTGGTAGTTGGGACGGGCGGTGAGGACGTGGGCGTGGGATCGAACATGGACGCGAGAGAGAAGTACGCAGGATTGCTGGCAATGGTAGTGAAATGCGAGGTGAGGTAGCCACCCTCGCGGTTGAAGCCAAAGTCCAAGCTGCTGGCGCCGCTGGTCGCTGTTGCTGTCGGCTCAGAGTCAAGGAGGTCAAGCATGTTGGGGTCAAAGGCGGTGAGCGAGGAGAGGTCGAGCGGGTTGGTGTACTTTTCCAAGGACGGCTTTGGAGAATTTCTGGAAAAGCTTGGTGAAAGTGTGCTGGCCTCGGGCGGCGAAGACGAAGAGGTGGAGGCTGCATTCTTGGGGACCGAGAACGTGAACGATCCCTGTTTCAGTGCCATGTTTTCCGACTGTAACCGGCTCAGAAGATCGCGAAGGTTTTGATTCTCCGAAGTGGCCTCCTCATTGCGTGCCTCGAGAGAAGCAACTTTGTCTTCAAGCTAAAAGCAAATCATGAATTGATATTCCGTGAACATCGGAGGCGCGACGCACATCCTTGACGTGCTTTTCCTTGCGCTCCCTGAATGCGCGTTGGGCTGCTCGATTTTGCTCCTTGCGCTTCAGCAAACGGGTGTCGTCCTACAATGATATGAGTGACAAACAACGGGATAGGTGCCCACTAATGTACTTACCGGTCCACCACCAGACTTGCGCCGCGACGCACCGCCCTTTTTGTTGCTGGCCGCTGCAGGACGTTGAGACGTACGGAAAGGAGGCTTGGCATCGTGCGGCTTACATGTATGCTGTGCCTTTGAGCTCGGCCCCTCGTCCAGATCGTCGTCAATGCTGGCCTTGCGCTTCAGGTCGCGCTCAGCGCTCATATCATCGTCCCTTTGCTGAGAATCCCGCGGCGGGCTGGGGCTGCTGTCCTCGGAGGGCGGGTTGTAGCTCGGCATCGAATATCGTGATACATCATTCGGATCAACGCTGGTGGCAAAGTCGCTGGAGAGCGTCAGAGTGGGCGATGTCGAGGTCGGAAACTGCTTCTGAAGCAGCGCAAGGAATTCCTCGTCAGCGAGTTGTGAGAAGGTCGTCGCCTGCGATAGATCCCACGGCGGTGTGATGTCGGCAAAGCTGAGGTCCATTGGTCGGAGCGGTGGTAGCGGGAGACGGTGGGAAGGAAGGAGAGAGCCAGAGGGCGATAGACGATGAAAGCCGGGGTCAAGCGCGTACGCTGGGCTCAACGGCGTCGAAGTTAGAGCAAAGAAATGAATTACTCAGCACTGTTTCCCAAAGCCGCGCTATGCCGTTGTTTGGCAACGACGCGCGGTCGGCATCATCAGGCTCGCACTCTTGTACTCCCCGAGTTTCAGATGTGAATGCAAGGATCTCTATTCTACACCACCGCTTGGACTTTCAGGCCGGATTGATTTGGACAATGCCCAGTCGGAGCTGACTGTTATCTAACTCGAGAGTACTTAGGATTGCCCTAGGGCCTGAGTCGCTCAAATGGGAAAGATTTGACCACGGCCCCGTGCGTTCCTGACGTGGAATCCCCAACATGGGCTCGACGTTGTCTACAGTCGTGTCCCACTTGTACTCGTTATGTATCCCAATTCATTCAGCCATGCCCGTTCCACTGTATATCACGTATCTGGTACATATCAACTTCTCTGGCCTTGCTCTATATAGAGCATCGGACTTGTGCATTTTCATGCCAAGTCAGCTCGCTCACTCTGCCTTGACGGTGATCGGACATGAGTTCATCCAAACATGCAGATGGTATAGCCTTTCCTCTCGAGGCAGAACTCCAAGCTCACAAGATTCTGCAGATTTCCGCTTTGACCCCAATCGTCCCGGACGCGCAAAATGCAGATTCTGTCCAGTCATTTCCTCCGAGAAGGCTTGGATCATGACGAGGGTTATGTCCACTCACGCCCATTCTGCGGGACATCAGAAGCAACGCGAACAATTTTTGGCCAACAAAGCAGCAGCAAAGGCTGTACAAGACTCGGCCAAAACATCCACGAATGACGGGGCTAGGCCGAGCAAAAGTGTCAGTTACGCGACCACGGAGATGACAGATAGTACGTTCCTTACACACGTTGCCTTTTCTTGTATTCATCCAATACCAACGTCAGCTTTCTCGTCTCACATCGATGCGTCCCATGAGACCGAGGCGGTGGACTACTCTGGATCACAAGATGCCCACAACGACAAGGTCCCCTTGCCTTGGACTCATCACACCCACTCCCCAGCTTCAGACACATTAGAATCTATCGTATCTACGCCCACGCCCACGCCTGCCGTTCCACCGCGGCCACTCTTCAGCGCCGGCAACAATGACGATCCTTGGGCTATATCTTTCGCTCGCGCCCTTGCCACTGCCAACTCAGATAGCGATGAGTTGCCCGACCATGAGGAGGCATGTTCTAGCGACGAGCTTGACCCATTGTTCTGTGATAGTGAGTCCGTTTCCATTAGAGACGACTAACCTACTCTAACAAGTGTCTCTCTAGAGGAGCTGTCTGCAGAAGAGCTTCGTGCTCATCTCTTTGGGCCTGGCGCAAAGCCAGACTATTTCCCGTATCCGGACAAAGCCCAGTTCCTTACGCACCTTCTCTTCAACTCCCCTCGCATGCGCTTCTCTCGCACTCAACAACGTGCCATACTTTCGTGGGCGAAAGAGCTTGGCGCAACAGTACCGTCGTATGACAGTATCCACACAACACAGCTCTCTCTTCTTCAGGAACTCGGGGATCCGACTCGACGCGAAGAATCTGGACGTGAAACAGTCTGGTATTTAAATCAAATCGGACATTCCATTGCCCAGGTACATACTACTGCCTTTCCATCTTGTACTGGCCCAATTCTGACACGCGAAATAGGATATGGCCAATCCCATCTCGCGTACGGACATGGTTTTCTACCCCGATGACTCCGGGAAATCACGTAGTGGCGCATGGGACAGCGACAAGCTATTTCGTGACGTTCCTTCACATCTCCTGACCCCAACCATGCGCCATAAGGGACAGATCTACTATGTCAATGAGCTCGTTCATCGCCATGACGGGTCTTACTTCGTGCCTTGCCGCTGGTTCACGCGAAATTCTGGAAAGCAGATGATGGCCCAGGGATACGATGTAACTGAATCGACGGTACGAATCACTGCAGCATGCGTGAAATGTCCTGACTCGTTATCTCAGAATGGCCTAACCGTTGTCACAAGTAAACTCGTCGTCGCTGCAGTGGACAAGTTTTGTCATAATCTGCCTATGATCCTTGAGAAAAATTCCGGTATCTTTCCTTTCGCTGGTAAGACTTTGTGACCTTGTTCTTCGGTTTTCTTTTCTTACAGACTGTGCAGAAGATTCGCATGTCTATGCCCAGACTCATCCCATGCGCGAAACAGCAGGAGACCGAATGGTATACTCCATTCCGTTGATTATGTTCATTGACGACATGTCGGGCAACAAGTCCAAGCAGTGGAACAAGCACCACTCAGTCTACATCTCAAATGCTGCCATGCCGCGAGAGAAGCTCGAATCTGAGTTTCATGTCCGATTTGTGGCGACATCTCCGCACGCAACGCCATTGGAGATGATGCAGGGTGTACGAGGTGATATCGAGTAAGAAGCACTTTGACCACCCTTCCCACTAGGTCTGACCTATTGTAGGCGAACTTTCGAGAAGCCCATCGCTGCCTGGGACTGTCAGGCGCACGAAGAGGTCCTCCTTCGCCCATACGGGTACTTCTTTGCCGGGGATAATCCTATGCAGGCCGAGTTATGCAGTTGCGCCTCACTCAACTCAAACCACTTCTGCCGAACGTGTCATGCTGGCGGAACCCGGGAATGGAAGCAGTCTGACGACGGCTTTGCCGAATTACTGAAGGTAAATCAATCTCCGTGACCTTCCTGTCTTACTTGTATTGACGAATCTCTCAGCCCGGGGTTGATCGTACACCTGAGGAAACATCGGAAGAGATCTTCCAGCAGCTGATAACCGCCCTTCAGCCAGATGTGGTGACGACACTTGAGAAAGCGGTGCGGCAGAGCGGTGTCAAAGACGCACTCGCCCAGCCAATCCTTGACCTGCTGGTCAAACTCGGACAAGATCTTCGGAAGGCGGACCCAAACACGGTGGCGCATACACCTGATGAAGTTCAGGCGATATTGGTTGATGAAATCAAGAAGCATCAGTCCAAGGGCGATGGGATCATGAACCCGCTGCTGTCGATGACAGGTAGTTCTCTCTCCAACACATCATCACCTCTGAAATCTGACGGTTTTGATAGGTGTCAATATCCATCTCGATACACCAACGGAGATCCTTCACACTATTCTCCTCGGCATCGTCAAATACTACTGGGCACAGACCGTCGTCCTTCTGGAGAAGAGTAAAAACTTTTCCCTCTTCCAAGCACGACTCAACTCCATTGCGGCGGACGGTCTCAATGTCCCGAAGGTCCAAGCCGACTACATGTGCAAGTACAAGGGAGGACTTATCGGAAAGCACTTCAAGACCATCTCGCAGGTCATGGCATTTGCTGTATACGACCTCGTGCCCGATAACGTTCTCCAAGCTTGGCTGATCATGGGACGTCTCACCGTGCTGCTCTGGCATACCACGATCGCCGATATTGACACTTACTCCGTAAGAGATCTAACTCCCAATGCAAGGTTGCCCTGACATTTCGAAAACAGGCCGAGCTGCAGACGTGTATCGACGACTTCATCAACATTACGTGTCATTGCAGTCCGACTATTCTTACCACAAAGCCGAAGTTCCATTTCCTCGTTCACCTTCCCATGTTCATCCGTCGGTTTGGGCCGGCAGTGCTATTCTCTACTGAGCGATATGAGGCCTATAACGCTGTCTTTCGCATTGCCTCGATCTTCAGTAATCGGCTGTCTCCGAGTCGCGACATTGCATGGTCATTCGCAGGTATTGACTGCGTGAAACACATTGTCACGGGCGGCTGGTGGCGCGATTCACAGACAGGGAAATGGGTCTGCGCAAGCTCTCTGGTCGTTGCTGAACTGATCAAGCATCCCGAGTTCGCCGACTTGATTAGTCTTCCCCGCCGAGGCGAGGCTATCGCGGGTAAGTGCTTGTCTGAATTGCACGTTCTCGACTTGTTAAATTATCTGTAGGTGCCACGATACCATATACAAAGTATCGTAGCCGCCGAGGTATCCCGAAGCCTCCGCTGCCGCCAACTCTTCTATGGTCAGCCACTGTGGCCTCGAAGTATCTTGGATTGCAACCGCCAGTATTTTGGTTGACGCCGAGCGCATCTTTGCAGCGCTATCAGGCTTTGGTCTCTCTGGCTGGCGACACCGTCCGAGTAAATCAGAATGTGATCATTGTCGATAACAAGGTATGTTCTTGTCGGATGTACAACAACTCTCTGGTTTAATGTGATAGACGTTCTTCTTCGCCACGATACGGGAGATTCTAGGTGCCTCAAACCCTGACACCGGACCAGATACCAAGATCGTGACCGTACAACTTTTCGACCACAAGGAAGATCTGCACGCACAGCTCAGAATGCCGGTGCTTTCTCGCTCGAAAGCTCATATGCGCATTCGAGTTCAGGTTGGCATTGTTCCAAATAGAACACAAGGCGTAACTAACCAAAAACCTTGAACAGGATGTTCAGTGCGCTGTCAACCTCCA
Source organism: Strobilurus stephanocystis (assembly GCA_019915075.1). Classification (NCBI taxonomy): domain Eukaryota; kingdom Fungi; phylum Basidiomycota; class Agaricomycetes; order Agaricales; family Physalacriaceae; genus Strobilurus; species Strobilurus stephanocystis. The sequence goes on from JAHLMI010000018.1 coordinate 47,306, forward strand.
ACATGATTGCCTTGGAGGTCAATGCACAAATGCAGGTATATCATATATCATGCAAGAGCGCGAGAAGACCGCAAAGGAGCGGAGTGTCATATCCCATTCGAATCTCACGGATTACATTGTTAACACACAGTCTCTTCACAACCACACTTACATCGCCGCTGCTTTACGTCGCTTTCAACCCTACTCCTTCTCAGTTACTGACCAGGTAGCTGTCCGAAAGAGTGCTGCCTTGGCCGTGCGGACTCGAAAAGGTGCAAAGTCAGGGATCACGCCAGACGATACAGCCAATGGCGCCGATTCTGCAGCTCATGCAACTGACGGCAATGGCTTCGAACAACACGAAGACGAAGTGCTTCCAGAACTCGAACACAATCCTGCTATGGATCGGGTCTTTGCTGCCGCCATCTTTGGAGGTTCCTCAAAATCGAAATCGGCTCCGAAGGCTAAGAAGGTGCCAAATAGTCTGTTCGTGATCTGTTTATCTCGACTGGACATTTGATGTATTGATTATCTGCTAGTGATAAATGTACCATTCCCGTCCTCAAGCAAATTCTGCAAGCACAAGGTTGGAGTGCAGACGGTGCATCGAAGAAGAATCTCATCATAACGCGCATTCAATCATTGTCCACCTCGTAAGTCAGTCTGCATTGGCCAGTCAGTTCATCGATGCGAACACTTTATTTCAGATTAAACTTGCCAATTACCGAGAAGGAGATCGCTGCAGCCTTTGACTTGGTCGAAGCACAACCTAAAGTAACGCGTAAACGTCGCAACTCTCAGCTGGGCCTGGATATAGAGAACTTGGATGGTGCACCGCCGAAGCGCCGAAAAGGTGCTGTTGACGGAATGAGTCTTGAGCGTGCAGAACGGGAACTTCGGGAACTCTTTTTTGGATGATAGTATGGAAATGAATTTCGTTCTACTCCTTCTTGACAATAGTGGTAGTGTACTCGGCAAGGTTTCGTGAGGCTGTGGTCATGGCTTCTCTGAGAGTACGAGCTTCGGCCACATGTTTTTTGGCCACCGTCTTGGCCTGAACAATCTCCTTCTTTTGATCTTCCACCTGTTGTTCTAACCTCTCAATTTCTTCTCGTAATTCCGCCTCCCTTTCTGATCCTTCACGAACTTGGTCCTTCATCTTATTACGCTGAATTAGCAGATTTCCGTTCCGAATCTCGATAAGTTCCAAGTATTCAATGAATTCTGAAGCGTGTTAGTTTGTCGAGGCGTCTGCATATAGCTCAACTTACTTGGGTCAACTCCCGATGGTGGTTCGGCAAGCAGGTTGTCGATGGCCTCCTGTGACTCGGTTTGAGAATCGAGCATTCCGCCAGGTGCATACGAGCTGAGGATAGAATGTCAAATAAGAAAGGACACTCTTCATGTTATGTACACATGCCTGGATATTCGACGTGATGCTACATGAGATGCAACTCGAGAGCGTTTGACGTCCGTTTTAGCTTCTGTGATATCAAGGTCTGAATACGACCGCTGTCGTTTTGAATGTTCTTCGAGTGATCTGAGTTCTTCGCGAACAGCTTGCACTTGTGTCTCAGACACGTCGTCATCCTCCTCTATGTTCACGATGTCCTTCTGTGATTGAGGCATATCAAAGCCGTCGGAACTTGCGTCGTGGGCATACGCGCGATAGAATGACATGAGCGAAGAAGTGGGAAGTCTGTTTTTGGACTTCGATCACCAGACTTTTCTTGACAACTTGCCACGACATGGACAACAATGCAGAGCTGGCTGCTGCAGCAATGGCTCGTCTTGCAGCTGTCCAGGCCCGTCTATCAAGCAACCAACTCTTGCGTGGTCAAGAGCAGAGTCAGAACGTTCCTCCGGCACCTGGAGTGGGCGGTCTTTTCTTCCCCACAACCTCCCCACTCGGCTCGCCTGCCGGGTCACAGCATCAGCAGCTCGAAGGAGGAGCATCACCAATGCGAGGCTTTGGTTCACCACTGACAAAGTCTGTTGAACACGACGTATGCAACTACGAAATCTGATATGTTCACAGTGTCCAAACTTCCTTCGGAAGTCTACCAGGCAATGCAGCCCAGACGGTGCCGGCTTCCCCAGTCCTTGGACGTCGGTCCCGTGAGGAGGAGGACGCTTTGAGCGAATGGTCGCCACCCGCCAAGAAGCAGTTACTCGAGTTCGCATCTGATATTGCGACTGAAATCGGTGTTTCGGCTGACAAGAAGGCCGAGCTGGAAGAGTATGCACAGGTACAGTGATGTTTAGCCACTGCCCTTTCAATCTAACCAGACACCAGCTTTCCACTCATAAGCTTCTCGTTGTTGTTCTTGCTTCAACATATCGTAGTAAGACTGAGGAGATCAATGCAGGCCTTCAGCTCTATCTCACATCGTCGGCATTCAAGGTATAGAGCCTCCAGATATCACATTTGAGTCTTGGTCATGATGTGTCGTATAGGAACATATTGTTGGAAGAATCCGGTCGATTCTTATTGATCCCTTACTTTCATCATACAAGGCAGGTATGCTCATTCGATTCATGGTGTGCCAATCTTGTCATTCTGTCTGTCATAATTCCTCTGATAGACTTGTCAGCGCCATGTTCGCCTGAATCCGGCTTCCTATCGCATTCCTGCAGACATGATCACTTTCATTACAGACAAGATCTTCACGTCTGCTATCAGCTCGTCACTATCAAACGCACGGGCAGAGATCAAACGCAAGGTGATTGTCCTATCAACACTTTCGTGGTTCGTACCGCTGATGGTGCATGCGGCCTTTCAGATCATAGACCATCTCGCCAAGGGAAGCGACATCTTCACAATTGTCAAAACCATTGCTCCAAGCGGGTCTCACGAGTTCACGGATGCTATCTGGGCGCGATGGGCATGGATTGTATGTGCGCCAGAACCACTGATGATTTATTTCTGACACTTGCTTCGTGTCAGATTCTCAAGTACGACGACTTCAGGAAGATCCCCGTAGTGCCCGGCACCAAGAGCAAATTCTGGAACTTCATCGATACTGAGCTGGAAGCCGTTCGTGACAGCTACCCGGAACTTCCAGCAGCAGATCGAGCACTAATGCAAGATGGGTTCGTGTATAATATCTCTGTGTCTATGCTTGAGACCCCTAACATCTCCTCAGGACGTTTTCCGATGCCCTTAAGTTGCACCGGAGGAAATACCCACCAAAATCCAAGCGTGCACCGAAGAGCAAGAGTGCCACCGAGCTCCCACGCTGGCAGCGCGATATCAGTAGCTCTGTCGCGGCGATGGAGGCATACACCCAGGAGGAACTTGCCGACGAGGATCTCCCCGAAGAAGAGCACGATCTCGTTGATGAAGATGCGACCTAATACCTTGACCGCCATGCCACACCCTCGTTATCTCTACTCTATTCATTATAATACCACTATTTTCATTCGTATATTCTCGTGTACATAATTTACTTCCCAGGCATACACACATCATACTGTAGTGACCTTGATATGACATGCGTTCTTTACTGTGGTGACATTAACGGTACGACGAAGGCTTGAAACTGGGCCAATGTCTGACACCCGACATAGATCCAACATTGGACTCTGCCCCACCTTGGTCCAACGTTGCACCGCCAGCACCAAACCGACCGTGGATACGGGATGGGCCGAAGTGCCGGCAAAAAACATTGGGCCCAGGTTTTGCCCAAGCGGTGGTGTACACCACCGCTTGGGCAAAACCTGGGCCCAATGTTTTTTGCCGGCACTTCGGCCCATCCCGTATCCACGGTCGGTTTGGTGCTGGCGGTGCAACGTTGGACCAAGGTGGGGCAGAGTCCAATGTTGGATCTATGTCGGGTGTCAGACATTGGCCCAGTTTCAAGCCTTCGTCGTACCGTTAATGTCACCACAGTAAAGAACGCATGTCATATCAAGGTCACTACAGTATGATGTGTGTATGCCTGGGAAGTAAATTATGTACACGAGAATATACGAATGAAAATAGTGGTATTATAATGAATAGAGTAGAGATAACGAGGGTGTGGCATGGCGGTCAAGGTATTAGGTCGCATCTTCATCAACGAGATCGTGCTCTTCTTCGGGGAGATCCTCGTCGGCAAGTTCCTCCTGGGTGTATGCCTCCATCGCCGCGACAGAGCTACTGATATCGCGCTGCCAGCGTGGGAGCTCGGTGGCACTCTTGCTCTTCGGTGCACGCTTGGATTTTGGTGGGTATTTCCTCCGGTGCAACTTAAGGGCATCGGAAAACGTCCTGAGGAGATGTTAGGGGTCTCAAGCATAGACACAGAGATATTATACACGAACCCATCTTGCATTAGTGCTCGATCTGCTGCTGGAAGTTCCGGGTAGCTGTCACGAACGGCTTCCAGCTCAGTATCGATGAAGTTCCAGAATTTGCTCTTGGTGCCGGGCACTACGGGGATCTTCCTGAAGTCGTCGTACTTGAGAATCTGACACGAAGCAAGTGTCAGAAATAAATCATCAGTGGTTCTGGCGCACATACAATCCATGCCCATCGCGCCCAGATAGCATCCGTGAACTCGTGAGACCCGCTTGGAGCAATGGTTTTGACAATTGTGAAGATGTCGCTTCCCTTGGCGAGATGGTCTATGATCTGAAAGGCCGCATGCACCATCAGCGGTACGAACCACGAAAGTGTTGATAGGACAATCACCTTGCGTTTGATCTCTGCCCGTGCGTTTGATAGTGACGAGCTGATAGCAGACGTGAAGATCTTGTCTGTAATGAAAGTGATCATGTCTGCAGGAATGCGATAGGAAGCCGGATTCAGGCGAACATGGCGCTGACAAGTCTATCAGAGGAATTATGACAGACAGAATGACAAGATTGGCACACCATGAATCGAATGAGCATACCTGCCTTGTATGATGAAAGTAAGGGATCAATAAGAATCGACCGGATTCTTCCAACAATATGTTCCTATACGACACATCATGACCAAGACTCAAATGTGATATCTGGAGGCTCTATACCTTGAATGCCGACGATGTGAGATAGAGCTGAAGGCCTGCATTGATCTCCTCAGTCTTACTACGATATGTTGAAGCAAGAACAACAACGAGAAGCTTATGAGTGGAAAGCTGGTGTCTGGTTAGATTGAAAGGGCAGTGGCTAAACATCACTGTACCTGTGCATACTCTTCCAGCTCGGCCTTCTTGTCAGCCGAAACACCGATTTCAGTCGCAATATCAGATGCGAACTCGAGTAACTGCTTCTTGGCGGGTGGCGACCATTCGCTCAAAGCGTCCTCCTCCTCACGGGACCGACGTCCAAGGACTGGGGAAGCCGGCACCGTCTGGGCTGCATTGCCTGGTAGACTTCCGAAGGAAGTTTGGACACTGTGAACATATCAGATTTCGTAGTTGCATACGTCGTGTTCAACAGACTTTGTCAGTGGTGAACCAAAGCCTCGCATTGGTGATGCTCCTCCTTCGAGCTGCTGATGCTGTGACCCGGCAGGCGAGCCGAGTGGGGAGGTTGTGGGGAAGAAAAGACCGCCCACTCCAGGTGCCGGAGGAACGTTCTGACTCTGCTCTTGACCACGCAAGAGTTGGTTGCTTGATAGACGGGCCTGGACAGCTGCAAGACGAGCCATTGCTGCAGCAGCCAGCTCTGCATTGTTGTCCATGTCGTGGCAAGTTGTCAAGAAAAGTCTGGTGATCGAAGTCCAAAAACAGACTTCCCACTTCTTCGCTCATGTCATTCTATCGCGCGTATGCCCACGACGCAAGTTCCGACGGCTTTGATATGCCTCAATCACAGAAGGACATCGTGAACATAGAGGAGGATGACGACGTGTCTGAGACACAAGTGCAAGCTGTTCGCGAAGAACTCAGATCACTCGAAGAACATTCAAAACGACAGCGGTCGTATTCAGACCTTGATATCACAGAAGCTAAAACGGACGTCAAACGCTCTCGAGTTGCATCTCATGTAGCATCACGTCGAATATCCAGGCATGTGTACATAACATGAAGAGTGTCCTTTCTTATTTGACATTCTATCCTCAGCTCGTATGCACCTGGCGGAATGCTCGATTCTCAAACCGAGTCACAGGAGGCCATCGACAACCTGCTTGCCGAACCACCATCGGGAGTTGACCCAAGTAAGTTGAGCTATATGCAGACGCCTCGACAAACTAACACGCTTCAGAATTCATTGAATACTTGGAACTTATCGAGATTCGGAACGGAAATCTGCTAATTCAGCGTAATAAGATGAAGGACCAAGTTCGTGAAGGATCAGAAAGGGAGGCGGAATTACGAGAAGAAATTGAGAGGTTAGAACAACAGGTGGAAGATCAAAAGAAGGAGATTGTTCAGGCCAAGACGGTGGCCAAAAAACATGTGGCCGAAGCTCGTACTCTCAGAGAAGCCATGACCACAGCCTCACGAAACCTTGCCGAGTACACTACCACTATTGTCAAGAAGGAGTAGAACGAAATTCATTTCCATACTATCATCCAAAAAAGAGTTCCCGAAGTTCCCGTTCTGCACGCTCAAGACTCATTCCGTCAACAGCACCTTTTCGGCGCTTCGGCGGTGCACCATCCAAGTTCTCTATATCCAGGCCCAGCTGAGAGTTGCGACGTTTACGCGTTACTTTAGGTTGTGCTTCGACCAAGTCAAAGGCTGCAGCGATCTCCTTCTCGGTAATTGGCAAGTTTAATCTGAAATAAAGTGTTCGCATCGATGAACTGACTGGCCAATGCAGACTGACTTACGAGGTGGACAATGATTGAATGCGCGTTATGATGAGATTCTTCTTCGATGCACCGTCTGCACTCCAACCTTGTGCTTGCAGAATTTGCTTGAGGACGGGAATGGTACATTTATCACTAGCAGATAATCAATACATCAAATGTCCAGTCGAGATAAACAGATCACGAACAGACTATTTGGCACCTTCTTAGCCTTCGGAGCCGATTTCGATTTTGAGGAACCTCCAAAGATGGCGGCAGCAAAGACCCGATCCATAGCAGGATTGTGTTCGAGTTCTGGAAGCACTTCGTCTTCGTGTTGTTCGAAGCCATTGCCGTCAGTTGCATGAGCTGCAGAATCGGCGCCATTGGCTGTATCGTCTGGCGTGATCCCTGACTTTGCACCTTTTCGAGTCCGCACGGCCAAGGCAGCACTCTTTCGGACAGCTACCTGGTCAGTAACTGAGAAGGAGTAGGGTTGAAAGCGACGTAAAGCAGCGGCGATGTAAGTGTGGTTGTGAAGAGACTGTGTGTTAACAATGTAATCCGTGAGATTCGAATGGGATATGACACTCCGCTCCTTTGCGGTCTTCTCGCGCTCTTGCATGATATATGATATACCTGCATTTGTGCATTGACCTCCAAGGCAATCATGTTGGAGGTTGACAGCGCACTGAACATCCTGTTCAAGGTTTTTGGTTAGTTACGCCTTGTGTTCTATTTGGAACAATGCCAACCTGAACTCGAATGCGCATATGAGCTTTCGAGCGAGAAAGCACCGGCATTCTGAGCTGTGCGTGCAGATCTTCCTTGTGGTCGAAAAGTTGTACGGTCACGATCTTGGTATCTGGTCCGGTGTCAGGGTTTGAGGCACCTAGAATCTCCCGTATCGTGGCGAAGAAGAACGTCTATCACATTAAACCAGAGAGTTGTTGTACATCCGACAAGAACATACCTTGTTATCGACAATGATCACATTCTGATTTACTCGGACGGTGTCGCCAGCCAGAGAGACCAAAGCCTGATAGCGCTGCAAAGATGCGCTCGGCGTCAACCAAAATACTGGCGGTTGCAATCCAAGATACTTCGAGGCCACAGTGGCTGACCATAGAAGAGTTGGCGGCAGCGGAGGCTTCGGGATACCTCGGCGGCTACGATACTTTGTATATGGTATCGTGGCACCTACAGATAATTTAACAAGTCGAGAACGTGCAATTCAGACAAGCACTTACCCGCGATAGCCTCGCCTCGGCGGGGAAGACTAATCAAGTCGGCGAACTCGGGATGCTTGATCAGTTCAGCAACGACCAGAGAGCTTGCGCAGACCCATTTCCCTGTCTGTGAATCGCGCCACCAGCCGCCCGTGACAATGTGTTTCACGCAGTCAATACCTGCGAATGACCATGCAATGTCGCGACTCGGAGACAGCCGATTACTGAAGATCGAGGCAATGCGAAAGACAGCGTTATAGGCCTCATATCGCTCAGTAGAGAATAGCACTGCCGGCCCAAACCGACGGATGAACATGGGAAGGTGAACGAGGAAATGGAACTTCGGCTTTGTGGTAAGAATAGTCGGACTGCAATGACACGTAATGTTGATGAAGTCGTCGATACACGTCTGCAGCTCGGCCTGTTTTCGAAATGTCAGGGCAACCTTGCATTGGGAGTTAGATCTCTTACGGAGTAAGTGTCAATATCGGCGATCGTGGTATGCCAGAGCAGCACGGTGAGACGTCCCATGATCAGCCAAGCTTGGAGAACGTTATCGGGCACGAGGTCGTATACAGCAAATGCCATGACCTGCGAGATGGTCTTGAAGTGCTTTCCGATAAGTCCTCCCTTGTACTTGCACATGTAGTCGGCTTGGACCTTCGGGACATTGAGACCGTCCGCCGCAATGGAGTTGAGTCGTGCTTGGAAGAGGGAAAAGTTTTTACTCTTCTCCAGAAGGACGACGGTCTGTGCCCAGTAGTATTTGACGATGCCGAGGAGAATAGTGTGAAGGATCTCCGTTGGTGTATCGAGATGGATATTGACACCTATCAAAACCGTCAGATTTCAGAGGTGATGATGTGTTGGAGAGAGAACTACCTGTCATCGACAGCAGCGGGTTCATGATCCCATCGCCCTTGGACTGATGCTTCTTGATTTCATCAACCAATATCGCCTGAACTTCATCAGGTGTATGCGCCACCGTGTTTGGGTCCGCCTTCCGAAGATCTTGTCCGAGTTTGACCAGCAGGTCAAGGATTGGCTGGGCGAGTGCGTCTTTGACACCGCTCTGCCGCACCGCTTTCTCAAGTGTCGTCACCACATCTGGCTGAAGGGCGGTTATCAGCTGCTGGAAGATCTCTTCCGATGTTTCCTCAGGTGTACGATCAACCCCGGGCTGAGAGATTCGTCAATACAAGTAAGACAGGAAGGTCACGGAGATTGATTTACCTTCAGTAATTCGGCAAAGCCGTCGTCAGACTGCTTCCATTCCCGGGTTCCGCCAGCATGACACGTTCGGCAGAAGTGGTTTGAGTTGAGTGAGGCGCAACTGCATAACTCGGCCTGCATAGGATTATCCCCGGCAAAGAAGTACCCGTATGGGCGAAGGAGGACCTCTTCGTGCGCCTGACAGTCCCAGGCAGCGATGGGCTTCTCGAAAGTTCGCCTACAATAGGTCAGACCTAGTGGGAAGGGTGGTCAAAGTGCTTCTTACTCGATATCACCTCGTACACCCTGCATCATCTCCAATGGCGTTGCGTGCGGAGATGTCGCCACAAATCGGACATGAAACTCAGATTCGAGCTTCTCTCGCGGCATGGCAGCATTTGAGATGTAGACTGAGTGGTGCTTGTTCCACTGCTTGGACTTGTTGCCCGACATGTCGTCAATGAACATAATCAACGGAATGGAGTATACCATTCGGTCTCCTGCTGTTTCGCGCATGGGATGAGTCTGGGCATAGACATGCGAATCTTCTGCACAGTCTGTAAGAAAAGAAAACCGAAGAACAAGGTCACAAAGTCTTACCAGCGAAAGGAAAGATACCGGAATTTTTCTCAAGGATCATAGGCAGATTATGACAAAACTTGTCCACTGCAGCGACGACGAGTTTACTTGTGACAACGGTTAGGCCATTCTGAGATAACGAGTCAGGACATTTCACGCATGCTGCAGTGATTCGTACCGTCGATTCAGTTACATCGTATCCCTGGGCCATCATCTGCTTTCCAGAATTTCGCGTGAACCAGCGGCAAGGCACGAAGTAAGACCCGTCATGGCGATGAACGAGCTCATTGACATAGTAGATCTGTCCCTTATGGCGCATGGTTGGGGTCAGGAGATGTGAAGGAACGTCACGAAATAGCTTGTCGCTGTCCCATGCGCCACTACGTGATTTCCCGGAGTCATCGGGGTAGAAAACCATGTCCGTACGCGAGATGGGATTGGCCATATCCTATTTCGCGTGTCAGAATTGGGCCAGTACAAGATGGAAAGGCAGTAGTATGTACCTGGGCAATGGAATGTCCGATTTGATTTAAATACCAGACTGTTTCACGTCCAGATTCTTCGCGTCGAGTCGGATCCCCGAGTTCCTGAAGAAGAGAGAGCTGTGTTGTGTGGATACTGTCATACGACGGTACTGTTGCGCCAAGCTCTTTCGCCCACGAAAGTATGGCACGTTGTTGAGTGCGAGAGAAGCGCATGCGAGGGGAGTTGAAGAGAAGGTGCGTAAGGAACTGGGCTTTGTCCGGATACGGGAAATAGTCTGGCTTTGCGCCAGGCCCAAAGAGATGAGCACGAAGCTCTTCTGCAGACAGCTCCTCTAGAGAGACACTTGTTAGAGTAGGTTAGTCGTCTCTAATGGAAACGGACTCACTATCACAGAACAATGGGTCAAGCTCGTCGCTAGAACATGCCTCCTCATGGTCGGGCAACTCATCGCTATCTGAGTTGGCAGTGGCAAGGGCGCGAGCGAAAGATATAGCCCAAGGATCGTCATTGTTGCCGGCGCTGAAGAGTGGCCGCGGTGGAACGGCAGGCGTGGGCGTGGGCGTAGATACGATAGATTCTAATGTGTCTGAAGCTGGGGAGTGGGTGTGATGAGTCCAAGGCAAGGGGACCTTGTCGTTGTGGGCATCTTGTGATCCAGAGTAGTCCACCGCCTCGGTCTCATGGGACGCATCGATGTGAGACGAGAAAGCTGACGTTGGTATTGGATGAATACAAGAAAAGGCAACGTGTGTAAGGAACGTACTATCTGTCATCTCCGTGGTCGCGTAACTGACACTTTTGCTCGGCCTAGCCCCGTCATTCGTGGATGTTTTGGCCGAGTCTTGTACAGCCTTTGCTGCTGCTTTGTTGGCCAAAAATTGTTCGCGTTGCTTCTGATGTCCCGCAGAATGGGCGTGAGTGGACATAACCCTCGTCATGATCCAAGCCTTCTCGGAGGAAATGACTGGACAGAATCTGCATTTTGCGCGTCCGGGACGATTGGGGTCAAAGCGGAAATCTGCAGAATCTTGTGAGCTTGGAGTTCTGCCTCGAGAGGAAAGGCTATACCATCTGCATGTTTGGATGAACTCATGTCCGATCACCGTCAAGGCAGAGTGAGCGAGCTGACTTGGCATGAAAATGCACAAGTCCGATGCTCTATATAGAGCAAGGCCAGAGAAGTTGATATGTACCAGATACGTGATATACAGTGGAACGGGCATGGCTGAATGAATTGGGATACATAACGAGTACAAGTGGGACACGACTGTAGACAACGTCGAGCCCATGTTGGGGATTCCACGTCAGGAACGCACGGGGCCGTGGTCAAATCTTTCCCATTTGAGCGACTCAGGCCCTAGGGCAATCCTAAGTACTCTCGAGTTAGATAACAGTCAGCTCCGACTGGGCATTGTCCAAATCAATCCGGCCTGAAAGTCCAAGCGGTGGTGTACGCTTATAACTTGCAACGTACAATGTCACGCTGTTAGCTACGAGTCTACTGAAAGAAACAAACTGGCTCGCGACTGAAGATGGGCGTAAGAGTACGAGCACTTGCGAGAACATTCCTTGGATTCCAGATCCACTCGTCTATACGCCATGGATCTCGTTCGGTGAGAAGCCCGTGGTGTTGACTGGTGCGGTCATAACCGTTTGAACTCATGACGGATGTAGTTTACCGATTTCCCGAAGTTCATTCATCTCCGGGTCCGACGCTGTTGACTCGTCCCACAACATCTGACCATCTGAGTCTTATCAGAAGATAAAGATTGCGAGAATCACGATGATTTACATCGAGGCTTCCAGAGTCCAGACTTACCATGGTAGGATCAACACTGTACCTTCTATCAGACTTCCCAGCATTGACGAGGTGCTGGACATGAGGAGACTTCCAAGCAACAGGCTAGACACGGAGTAGAAAGAGAGTCAGGAGATCCCGCTGTGTTGACGAGAAGGCACACACTGAGTACGACAGCGAAGGTCCGTGGTCAGTGGAGGTTGCCACCCTTGGTGTGGCGTCTGGCAAGGCTCGACGTTGCAACGTACTCCTGGAAACAGTGAGGACTCAAAAGGCTTTTCGTCCGATCTAATGGCTATTGAATGCCAACAGGCTGCGTCATTCGCTTGCTCAGTAGGGTCAAATGTGGGCTCGAGTCCCGCGAAGAAGACTCAGCTTTTCTACAGACTGTTCATCGATGACAGCACAAACATGCAGCTACATTCTCAATTTCTGGTTGCTATCAGTTGGCCTTGGTTCAGATATACCATACCAGATGGTATACGGACAATCGCACCATCACAAACTTCTGCATTCTGAGGGATTAGGGCCTCGGAGATGTCTCACTGAAGGCACATCTCTTTGCCGAATACGCAGTTGCATTATAATGTCACTACAAAGATAGATAACAACGAGAGTTAGCTTAAAATAATCACGTACAGATGCTAAAGGAGGGGAATCTGGGTCTATGGGAGGTATCCACGAGAAATAAAAATATCACACAATGCGTCACTACCAAAATAGAGCGTCAGTAAACATTTCAGAGAGAGATCGCCATTACACACATAGTACTCGATCTCCATCTGGTGTGGGTCCGAGTCAATCATCATATCATTTAGACGCCGGCGAGGTAACTCACGAAAAGAAAAGCGACGTCTCCGGGCCACAATAGGTTCAAACCAGCAGGGTTGAACAAGCCTGTGTTGAGTTCCTCGAATAGATGCCTCAACCGCCGCATCTCCTGCGAAAAGAAAGAACATGAGGTACGCCGCCAACGGAATGATTGAGGATGTGTACCTTATCATAGTGCGATGAGACCACCAGCCGCGATAGGTAGAGCGTGACAACAGCAAGAACGTTATCAAGCATGCTCATGCGCAGACTATGCGCCTCAATGAGGCGCTCGTTTATGGCATTGATAGATTCCAAGAACTGCGTCGGTGTTATCTATGGTCCCTGGGTCAGCTCTAGCCCGAATTCAATGAAAGACTGCTAAATCACCCGGCCTTCGAGTTCGAGTGGATATATTGGCGCGAACTGGGTGAGCTCGCCCCCAGTGTAATCTCTCTCTATTCGGATGATCTCACGCGGATGATGCACGCCAATATGGCCAACGGGCAGCGTCCCGAACGCAGCGTCCGTAGGAGGAGGGCCAAAATAATATGACGACTTTGGGATTAGGCGCTTGGATTGTCTATGAGGGCAGATGGGTGATCGAGAACAAAATATATGCGCCACACTTACGACGGTCGAAGGACTTTGGCACCACCGCCGTATTCGCGGTGTCCGTTGTTCGACGGCGGCTGGATGACCTCCCATGGCGGCGGCGACGTGCCTTCTTTGATGCCTGAAGCCCTCCGAGACGGCGAAGGGCTCGCCTTGGCGTTTGAATCTGGAAACAACAGCCGTCCGGACGAATCGACTATCGAGTCGCCCAAGTCGACCACGACCGTCGTGTCCTGCTCGAGGTTTCCCGCTTCCTGCAGCGGGTGCCAATCCTTTTCCTCCTCCCCAGCCGTCGTCGTCGAGTCCCGCGGTACCACCGAGTCCGAGTCCTCGTCTTTCTCCTTGGGCAGGTGGGCAGGGCCCGTGCCCCTCGACAGCGTCGCCTCCTCTGTCCGCCACGTTGCCGACCTCGCCTCCTCGCCTATGCTTTTCCTGCTGGAAAGCGAGTGTATTGAGTTGGTTCCATCGTCGTTTTCGCGCGCAGGGCGAGAGAGGGTGTAGGGCGACAGGGCGGTGATGTCGAGTACTTCGCTTGTCATGGCTTCATCGAGACGGTGCTCGTTGACCAGTGGCAGTGATGGGAGCCCAGGTGGCCGTAAACAGTGATGGTGGCCGCTGTGAGAGAGAAGGTACCCTTACGTAAATGATCGGTTTACTTGTGCGCCACACTTGAGGACCGTCTTCCACAGAAATATTGTTTTTTCCTACTTGGTGCATATAATATGAATAGTTGAGTCTATGTGCCGTAACGCTTTGCACTGAGCAAAGACTGCCTCGGAGAAGGCACGGTGCATTTGGGACGTCTTGAACCCGGACCGATGTCCCGGCCTTCACTTGTCTTTCGACTTCATCTTGACTTTGTACTAGGTTTTACTAAATCTTGACTCTCAGTGTCTCTACAATGACTTTACGACCGGACTCTTTCACGCCTGCTCTGCTGATTATTGACATGCAGAACGACTTCTGTCCGCCGGTGCGCAGTCCAACACTTTCAAGGTACTTTCAGATAAGAACCACGTCTATCAGAACGGATCTCTTGCCGTCTCTGGCGGTCGCGACATAATTCCTTTCATCAACGAGCTCATCTCATATCCCTCTTTCACGACGCGTATCGCAACGAAGGACTTTCACCCACTGGATCACATATCCTTCGCATCCAACCACCCAGCACCCAACAATGTCCCGTTCACTTCGTTTGCCACTGTAACGAATCCACACAATCCCTCCGAGTCGTACGAGACTCGCTTATGGCCAAATCACTGCGTCCAGGGCACGCCTGGTGCCGAGCTCGTGGAGGGATTAGACCCTGAGAGAAAGCTCGACAAAGTTGTCGAGAAGGGCCAAGACTGTCGCGTGGAGATGTACTCAGTCTTCTACGACCCGTTCACATCTCCTCGCATCAGCGATAGTGGTACTGCATCCCTGCTGAAGGAGAGCAAAGTTAATTGGGTATACGTCGTCGGGCTTGCATTCGACTACTGTGTCCGTGCTAGCGCCCTCGATGCTCGCAAGGAAGGATTCGAGGTGGTGGTTGTCATGGACGGGACGAAGGCGGTTGATGGGTCGGAGGAGAATGTAAGGAAGGTGCAGGATGAGCTACGAGCCGTCGGTATACACGTCGTTACGAAAGACGATGCCAAAGTTCAGTGGTTGATGTAGTGCGTATCGTCAAAAAATATCTTTGTTCATGGTGTGACTCACTAATACTCCTCATCATCTTCGAGATCATACTCTGAATAATTACCCTCTTCTCTCCCCTCATTACTTCCATCAAAATGCTGCTCAACAACATCATTTGGGTCTTGGTCCGAATCGTTGTCCATGCCTTCATATCCGGGCGGCGGCGCTTGTGAGATAGGCGATGTCTTTACAGCAAGAGTTGGCTTGGCCCGCTTTGATTCCCTCTCCTTTCTCTGCTCGTCGATTGCGTTGCCGCTCATCATTTCAAGCCAAACGTCGAAAAGAATTCTAACATAATTCTTCAATGCAAGATCATCACAAAGAGGCGCAGTTACACACCTAGCATCGTTACCCGCACAGATATACTTCGTCGTATCATCTTCTGCGAACCAAAGTCCAAGGTCCGACGCCATCCCCTTTGCGGTCTCTGAGGTGTGGCTGAGTCTGAGCGAGCTGTATAGCCCACAGACGTCCACCACGTAGACCTGTGCTCCTCGGTGGCGCGGGCCTTGGTTCTTGCCCTGTGTCGTGTAGTCGAAGAGGCTCCGTAGTCCGCTCTGCCATTGAGACACATTCACGCCACATCGCGTGGAAAGATAGTCGAGCGTCTTAGTCTCATTCGCCACGAGTAAGATTAGGGACTGTCCCCCGGAGAGGATAGTCGCAAGTCGAAGATTGACGCAGGCCTGGTCCAGCGTTTCCGACGAGCCATATGCGAAGTTCTGCTCGTATGAGCGTCGATCAGCGCAAGATGACGAGCAGTAGAGATACAGATTGCTCACAGATCTGACATCTGCATATAAACCAATGTCTTTCTTGAGATTGAAATGGTGTGAGGTAGACGGGATACAGTCTCCGACCGCAGAATACGAAAACCCGATATCCAAATAGGTGTCTGTTCCCGGGAATGTCGTGTATGCAAAAGAAACCACGCGCAGCTTCTTCATCGCGTCTAGATGATGCCTTGAGAGTCCATAGTCATTTGGAATGCGAATGTCGTCCTGCAGAACGCGAAGCAGCATTCTACATGTGCGTCAAAACCACAAGATCACGGCAATGTTTACTCCCTTACTTACCTGTTGTGCTCGAACATAGAACGACCCACCCCATCCGAGCCAGCATCGTGATACTTGGCATTCTCTTGCGGCAGTTTCTGCAGCTTCTTCGCTAGGACATCGCCATTCTGGAACACGACAGGCGAGAGCGATTCGAATGTCCTGCTTAGCACCATATCTCGTGGACTCCATTTTCGCAGGACATTCGTAATGGCGTCTTTGGGTACGAGGAGGTGTACGGAGCCTGTACGCTTTAGGCCTGGATTCTGGCTGTCAGTGAATCCTGAGATGACGGGAAGTGTGGCGCACCCAAGACTAGTCGTAGAGGGCTATGGTAGTTCTGGAATAGATCTTTGACGACGGCTTTTTTGTCGTAGTTCTTTCTGGAATGAGAGATTCAGAGCTGTGATGTGGATCAGGCCGAATCGGCTCACTGTCTGAATAATTGGGAAGTCAATGCGACTTGATAATATTCAGTCATGGTTATAAGTGAGAAGAAGTACTTGATGAACAGTGCAATGAACGGTGCGCTCTATACCCAGCAGCGGGGATCTGCGACTTGTTCATCCGAGACTCTGAGTAAGCGGAACACACTGGAAGGTTCGTGTCTACTGGCGGCTTCGGCATACAGGATCTGCGATTTCTCGGCGTAAGTTAAAGTAACATGGAAAGAACGATCTTGGAACCATAAAATACAAATTGCGGACGTAAGTAGATTCTCAGCGTGGCAATTTCTCTCTTCTCGGTACTTCGACAACAGGCTCTCAGAGGCAGCAGCGGACGTGAGTGCATCTAGATCATCAGAACTCATCGTCAGTATCCTGTCCAAAGTCTGACTCATCGTCCTCCTGGTAGCCTCCTCCTCCGAGTGACTGTGCCGTAGCCGCTGGGTTAGACTCTGCTACAGGTCTTTCGTCATTAGGATCACCCTCGTCGCTGTCGTCGTCTGCGACCACTGGGGCAGCCGGTGCAGGCACCGTCACAGGAGCCGGCAGGGTGCTCCAGTATCTCCTCTGTTCATCAATCGCGTCGCCCTCGCCCATCTTTGACCACATCTCCAGCACGTATCTGATCAAAGTGAGTTGACAGATTGTGTCCGGTAGAGCTTGCTCACCTCGATTCGTTCCCAGCGCATTGATCAGGCCCGCCCCTTGGCGGTGCATCTGGTATCCTGAACTCTCGCGCGCCAAGGACTATGGTTTCGACAAGCTGACTGGTTGGAAACATCTTTTGCGCGAGGACGTTCACGTCAACGACGAATACCTCCCCAGAGGTCGCTGGTACGACATCGTGCCGGGGTGCTGAATAGTCGAACAGGTCCTTGAGGCCATCTTTCCAGTTGGATATATCGATCTCACATCGCCTGAGGTAATTCTTGGTCCTGGTCGCGTTCCAGACGAGAAGCAATGTTGGCTCGTTACGGTTGGACAGTAGTCCCTGGAGGATTCTGTGCGCCTCGGCAGCATCGACGTTCTCCGGCTGACCATACTTGAAGGCCTGTGAAAGTCATCAGGATGATTTGGAAGATATTGACGCTACTGTGACTTACAGCTCTTTGGGCTGCGTTTAGTCTCCCTCTGTCACTCATCTCAAGGTGTCGCGTTGTCGCTGGCTCGGCGCTCCCAGCGTTGCACTCCGTATAACCGACTTCGATTACTCTCTCCACCCCCCTCCAGAAGGTGATCACCAGCGTCACGATCCTCAACGACTTCAGTCTGGAAACCTGTTCTCTTTCCAAGCATAATCGGCGTTGTTCGTGCGGACTGAGGTCTGTCCCGAGAATACGATACAATACTCTTCACGGAGATCAGGACGCGGAATGTGATGTCGCAGGGAATGGAAAGAACCTGCAATGCTCGAACATGCCACGGGAAATGCCATCCACAGAGTCGTCGAAATACGATTTATTTGCTGCGCTCGTGTCTCTTGATTCATCGCGCTTGTTCCTCCCAAGCTTCAGGCTTTCCAGTTTGACCGCGAGGTCCTGCGCTGTTCGGAAGCTAATGGGAGACAAAGACTCATAGTGACGGGCCGGATAGGGAGCTCTGTCGAGCCGTCTGCCTGCCACTCTTGCATTACGGTCATCGAGGACCAGAAGGTAGGACGCTCCGCTTCTCATGATTCCTTTAGTAATTGTCAGATCTGCAGTGTGGATGAATCTATGTTTCGTGAACCTAAAACCATTTCTAGAGGCCCATCGTATCCTCTCCCTCTCTCCGCAAATATGGCTTCAGCGACCCTTTCGCTGTCGTACCGATGACTAGAATTGACAGAATTCAAGACATCGTCGAACGTTAGAATCAATTGCACGCACGCTCTGAATAGCGCGGTCAATATCGAGCCTTGACCGCCTAGTTGATGGTAACGCGATGACATTTCCGGCCCTTACCACCAACTATGAGCGACGCCAGTGGGAAGGGAGGGAGAAGAGAATGCAACGAGGCAGCTTCCATGATGACAGCGGGATCAAAGCGGCGGACCCAAGCGGACCGACCCTTTTGGGCACTTCGCAGTCGGCGCAGTCGGCGCACTTTCGCAGTTCACATCTTGAAAGGGCTAGCCACATTCAATACCATTCAATGTACATATCTTGTATAGACCTTGATGCTGAATAATTGGGTAAATACTACGCTTACATCTAATGCGCGATGATTCGGCGCGGAAAACTACTGAGAGGTCGCAAACGTGTTGGGAAGATCAACTCAAAGTCTGAGTGAGAACTTACAGGGTCACTTGTATCGCACAAGTAGCGCTTGCTCTCATTGCGAACGTTGAAGTGAAGACTCAAGAGTTCGGTGAGGCCTCGGATAGCCGGTCCGAACTAAGCTCTCTTTGGGAGCTAAATATAGATCTAGATCTGCTCATGCCCTCTTGTAAGTTTTCTTATTGCGGAATGCTCCTGCTCGACTTGTTCTGACGGTCTTCAGACAAGCCTACACTCGTCTGGACATTGAGACCGGTCGAGGTTGACTCTATTACATAATAACTCGTTTCAGATGCGCGCCCAATGCTTAGCGGAGCCGCCAGCGCGTCGTCTTGTGTGGTTCACGTTGATCGGCATACTTGGCCTCTTAACCTGAATCGCCCTCTCAACCTGAACTGACCTGAACCGCAGCGTCCTGACACTATTCGGCCCTTGAAATGTCATATAACCGAAGTATGT
The DNA here is from genome assembly GCA_019915075.1 of Strobilurus stephanocystis. NCBI lineage: Eukaryota > Fungi > Basidiomycota > Agaricomycetes > Agaricales > Physalacriaceae > Strobilurus > Strobilurus stephanocystis. The sequence continues at coordinate 66,615 of JAHLMI010000018.1, forward strand.
GAGTCCATCATGTACTTGCGAGCTTGTCCAATGAAACTTGCGCTTCACTGACCGTACCACCTTCTGTAGGATGTGGCAATTCCATCCCCTACATTCGATTAGATTTGGCCGCGGCATCGTCTGACTTCGTTGAACGCAGCTTGAGCATACGCTGCCAGCGGCTATATCAAGTGAGGCACCCTGGTTCGTATCTGCCGGTGGGAGTTGTCTTCCGATTACCTCTTAGGCGCTTATGTGGGGACATCGAAGCTGGTCCGGAATAGCCGACATCGGCGTCTTTTCTCTCTTGGGCGACCCAACCTGTGCCGCCGTGTGTCTCGATGCAGCGCAATATATTCTCAGACCAATACATTCATCTCGCCAACCTGCTTCACGACTTTCACGATCCTCCGATCCTCCCTCTCTCCCTTCGACCATGATTCTGCGGAGCATCTATGTTCTCTGTACTTTGTACTCCTTATCTTTCGCTGCGTTGGCACCCCGGGATACTGCTACGCCTTTGGTGACCACCGAGGTGCCGGTCAACTTCGACAGCCGGCAGAGATATAATGTCGATGTTAGCATGGTGCGTTCTTGGGCCCATTCATCCTGTCAAGCATAACTCAGTCGCTTCAAGTCTTCGCCTTCGAATCCTCAGAACTTCAAGTTTCTGCTCACCACATCTACCGGCTACAACATGGTGGCCGGCGGCTCGTGCACATCGTGTAATGGCATCGCCGCGTTGGTCCATTTCCACTTACGACTATGGAGCATCAGTCTCAACTCTTTCCTGCAGCTACAATCAGTCATCGTCGAGTACTACCGCTGTGCCTATCTCTCAGAATGACACGACCGTGCGAGTAGCACAGGGGATGGCTACAGGAAGCTTTGTCCACGAGGACTGCAGGCTCTCAGGTGCCAACCCAGTGTGGAGCTACCCAAATCAATCCAGTAAGTCGCCGACATTACCACGTTGATGGGCCCATGCATGTGTCTGACATTGACATTGATTGATCCTCTCCAGTTCTTGTAGCAAATCAATCTTCCTCGCTCTTCACGGATGAGATCTCGGGAGTCTTAGGCCTTGGCACGAACGGAGGTCAGTTCTTTCTGCGCAGCCTCAAGACTTGACAACAAACAGCATGGATGATTACAGGAATACAGAACGGTTTCAACTCGACCGTCTATGCCAACTGGCTGGGGCGGAATCCGGCGCACAGCAACTTCACGTATGGAATGGCACTAAAGCGCCCAACCGATAACTCCACAGATGGTGGCGTCTTGCACTGGGTCAAACCTGATATGTCCTTCGTCGAAGGCGATGTTGCATTCAAGAGTATGCAGTCGCTGAATGACACTACTGGGTATGACTTCCACATCTCGATGGACGCCTGGAACTTCACGTCAAACTCGGCATCGCTCGCGCGGAGGGGCAACTTCCCCACCGTTCTGGATCCGTACATCAACTCTACCATATTTCCTGAGGCGGATGCAAACCTGCTATGTATGTCCTTGACATGTCAAATCTATTTGTGGACCTTCGTTGATTGGTATGTTTTCACAGACATCAGCATCCCCGGTGCTTTGAGCGCGAGCAATAATTCTGTAACAACACAATGGACAGTGCCCTGTTCGGCAGAGTTCAGCGTTTCGCTGGTATTCGACAATGTTACAATAACGATGAACGAGTCGGTGCTCGTCGGGGACCAGCAACAAGACGGTCATTGCCTTGGGACTATCGCAGGATGGGCCTCAGATTCTGACGACCAATTCTTGCTGGGCTCCAACTTTCTCTCTTCCGCCTATGTGTGAGCGCCCATACAACACGACACTATGTCCACCTTACTTATGACACACACATAGTATATTCGAAATCGCCGGCTCCGCCGATGGCAATGTCGGAGTAGCCAACAGAGCGAACGTTCCAGCATCCTCCAAAACCTCCGGCGCTGCGATAGCCGGGGCAGTCCTCGGTTCGCTCGCATTTGCCACAGCCCTCGGCGTCGTAGGCTACATCGTGTATGGCCGGCGAAAGGGGAAGAGCATCCTTACCCCCCGGCCCACAGGTGAATACATGGTACGCCCCTACGCGCCCAGCGACCGCTTTTCCCTGGCTGCGGAGAGCGTCGGTCTCCTGCGCCCAGCCAACGCCACATCTCCAATAACTCCGTATCGATATTCTACCGTCAGCATGTCGACACAGACGGTGGCCGTACCACCTTCGGATCGTGCAACGGCAGATGTGGAGTCCCCGCCGCCATATGCGATAACCAGTCCCGTCCACGAGTTTGGGACCATGCAATCAAACAGGCATTCGCAGACCCGCAGAGAGTCGCACAACCCCGATGGTGAAAGGCCGCCTGCCAGTGGACGGACAGAGTACATACGGCTGTCACACGGACGTGAGACCGTCTTTATTGGGCCTCCTCCTGCGGACAGGAAGCGCAGGATACGGACTTCTCAGTGAACGCTTCTTATACTACTTACTCTTAGATAATTGTTCATGGACGCATTGTAGCACCTATCCTTATTTTTGTACATACATACATACACCATAGTACTGCTCTAGGAATAGTCTCATTTACAGACTGGCCGCATGCATACTCACCGTTGCTTATGGCTTCATCTTGATGTTGCTCACGATGAGGTTCTGAAAAAGTCTATCAGCAAAGCGCACTTTCCCGCAAAAATTCAGCTACATACCTTGTAGCTTTGTACGTCTCCGCCGAACTTCTTCACGGTTCCATCTCCACACACCCACAGCTGACAAGGAGGGCGACGATCAGGCTAAACATTAGCGATGTAGATACGAACAACGTACCTCCTTTGCTACAGTTGTGATGAAGCGCTCGTCGTGAGAGATGATAATAACGCCTCCATTCCATACTTGCAGCGCGTGCATGAGGGCGTCAAGACCCTCGATATCCAAGTGATTCGTAGGCTTCACATCGTCAGCGCATAGACCCAGAAATCAGAGCAAATCCCTTCACCTCATCGAGCAACAAGACATGCGGGCGTTGTAGCGACAACAGAGCAAACGCGACACGCGACTTCTGACCTCCAGACAATGTGCCAATAAGCTGTAACCTATCGTTATATGATCAGAGCGGTGGTCTGGATATGTAGAGAGGAGTGGTACCCAGTCATCCCACTGATTTGGAAGTTCCCGAGATGTTGACGATACTCCTGCTCCGTCCTGCCGGGGAATTTGGACGCGAGGAACTGGACAGGGCTCATCGAGGGGATGAGCGAATCCACATGGTGCTGCGCAAAGTAGCCGCTGTTGTGTACGCATTCAGTGAGTAACACGCCGTTGGTGTGGATATGCCCACTTACACCCTTAGACGACCGTTTTGTGTGACGTGCCCCGAGAATGGTCGTAAGTCTCCTGTCAAGACTTTGATCCTATGTGTTGAATTCCATTGAGATTCACCAGTGGGCGAGACAAACAAAGCAAGACGAAGGCGTACAATGTAGACTTTCCGGATCCGTTCGCACCAACGATCGCTATCCTGGAGTCCAGCCCAACATCGATGTTCACGCCCTTCAGCACGATCTTGTCAGCAGAGTATCCAAAGGTGACCTCGGACATCTGCAGTATAGGCGGGGAGATCTTGTCCGTTTCTGGGAACCTTGTGGAGATGATTCAACAAATCATCATATGGCAGATGAAACGGCGACATACTTGAAACTCTCCGTCTCCTCCGTCTCTGGTGGCTCAATCTCTGGTAGCTGCGAATACGGTAAGTAATTGTGCAGACTAACGAGCGTGGGAGGCGGCCCACCTTCTCGAGTATTTTTATCCGGGATTGAGCCTGCGCAGCTGGACGTGAAATATTAGCACACAGTTGCATACGGCCAGAGAGAGAGCAAGACATACCGCGATTGGCGTTATACCTCCACCGATCGATGAACGCCTGCAAGTGTCGGCGATAGTCCATCTGAGCTTCGTATTCCTTCTTCAAGTTAGCATCACGTTCCGACTTTGTGGAATAGAACTGTGTAAAGTTCCTGCGTGCCCATGTTGGTCAGAAAGCTCAAGATGTGTGCGAAGAGAGGTAAGTCACCCTTTATAGTAATCCAAACGACCGGAATGTTGGTGCACGATATCGGTGGCGACGGCGTCGCTGAGAGTGTCGCATTTCGGTCAGTGAGGGATGTACTGGAGAGTGAGCTACACACAGGAAAGCTCTGTCGTGAGAGCTAAGAGAACAATTAGCAAATACGAGGATGATGATTGTAGAAGATCACGTACACGACGAGAAGGGTACCAGGCCAGGTTTGGAGGTAGTCTTCCAGCCAAGCAAGGGCGTTCAAATCAACTGTAGATTGCCTCAGTTATTATTGGAACCTGTATCCGAAATGGGATCTTACTGTGATTAGAAGGCTCGTCGAGCAACAGAAGAGCCGGCTAAATGACCAAGTAAGCGAAGAGTTCGACTTGTAACAGCTCACTCACTTTGACGAAGAGAGCACGCGCCAATGCTAGTCGCATGCTATATGGAAACCATCGCATGAGTTCCACGCTGATGTGATGGAATGTAGACATACCGCCAACCACCACTGAAGGAACGGGTCGGCCGTTGCTGATCAGCCTCATCAAAGCCAAGACCTGGAGTGACCGTCAAGCAGTGCGCTATACGAGAGATGAGTGTGCTGACCAGCTAACAGGGCGGCTGCTCTGGCAGGCCCGCTCTCAGCATCCATATCAGACAATCGCGCATGGACGTCCGCAAGCCTCGATGATGTCTCTTCTCTAGCATCTTCGAACCGTTTCTCGTCACCTTCCAATTCCAATTCCGCCAGTTTTGCGTTCAGCGCTGCTTCCTCCTTCATCAAGTGATCTCGCCAGACGTCTGCCTTGAGCACCGAGTCGATGGCTAGCGTGTCGTCTCCGATAATCTAGAGAAAACATATAAGGTTTAATCTCGGAAAGCCTGCGAAACAGCTTACTTCTTGTTCGACAAACAAGATAGTGATGTGAGCGGGGATCGGTACTTCACGTAGTGCGATGTGCCGTAGGAGAGTGGATTTACCCACACCTGTTTGATGCGCGGTCAGCCGTGTCCTATCGACGGGAACGCGTCCGTACCATTGCGACCAATGAGTCCATAGCGACGCCCGTGGGCCAGTGTCAAGGTGGCGCCCGTCCTGATCAAGGTATCAGCAGTTGAAAGGCGAGCACATGTGGAAAAGCATACAATATACGATTGGAACCAAAGTTGACATCGATTGATGGGAGATGGATATCTCGCGTCTTGTTTTTGTTCGAGACAGCATCGAGCGGATTGATCTTTGGACAGTGTTTATCATAGGGTCGTTGCGAGTGAGTCGGTGATAGGGTACCTTCATGAACATCTCCTCGTATGTTTGCTATGGACGCGCGCTGTAAGTCGCTGTGGATACAAGAAAGCCAGCAGCATACCTGTTTCTTGTGCGCATCAAGCAATTTGGAACCTTCGTACAAGTCTCTACGCGAACGCTTTTCGATCTTGGCCTGGAGCAATCATCTCAAAGGGCGTGATAGATAGATGGATGATGGGAAACTTTACCTTGAGCTTGGCTTCTTGTTTCTCCAGTTTTTTGACATCAACGCGGGATGCTCTAAGTAGCAGTCAACATCCTGGATCACAGCCCAACCGCGGGTTGTTACGCACTTTCCCTTGTTGATTGATTCCAAATCCACCCCTTCTGAGAATGCAATTGTCGTCGACAGCTGCGATTTGCTCATGTCCATGATTTTGTCCAGCTTTTGCAGTTTAGGGCCCGACTTTTGTTTAGCTCGGGCGTTCAGGCGGTCTGCGAGCAATTCCGCAAGCCGTCCAATCAGTCTCTGCAATGTATCGTCCCGGCCGCCTGAGAGTGATTCGAGGATTTCGGCTGTGACCTGCAAGACGTCTTCCTCTTCGCCGGCATCGTCTACAAGATATCCAGAAAGGTACTGGATGATGACCTCCTCGGCATCGGGGTACACCGTTCTAATTTCCTCGGCAATGTCCTCGGAAGACATGAGATTTTCGCTGGCGCTCGAGCAGATGAGGGTACGGAATTCAAAGTTCGATCACAAGCCGCGGGCCATCGGTCCCGGAGCCGCGCCACCACGTGTCAGCCCTGACTTGGTTCCCTCCTCCCTGCCTCCTCCGCTCATCTTCATCGTCTGTTCATCATCGTGCTTTGCAAATCTTGCGCGAAAAGGTTGGATCTCTGAGTAGCATAAGCTTATAACCTGTGTGGCTCTCCAACTTTTCACCGGCTGAGGTCCACCGTGACACCCGCTGCCGCCAACAGTTTGGCGCAGTGCTTTTACCTAAACATTCGCCTTCGTACACCCACGCAACGCGATCTCCGACGCGTCAATTCCTCCCTCGGTTCAACAACCAACTCCGGACCCCAAGCAAACTTGGTCAATCAACTGGAATCAACGGACAATGTAGTATAGGACAATGCGACGGCACGTCCCCACTGACTGTCTACGCCAGACGCGGCGGGGTCATCAATCACAGATGTATCACTTGACGGTGGTTGCTACCGGCAGCATGCGTTCTCACGGATCGGTGTTTTGTGTGCACACATCTCTAGACCCCGAATCAATCATATCAAACTTCTCTCTCCCATCATTCGTGGGCATAGCCTCACCTTATATTCTCGCTCTCTGCTGCACTGGCTCTTGATGGGCGTCTCACCCCCGCACTGTGCCCTCACTCTCCTCCGTCTTCGACATGTTCGCTGCTCCTTGGCTCTTATTGGCCCTTCTTTGTTCTTCTGCAGCAGCTGTTGCTCAGCTCTTGGATAACGTTATCGACGATACCGACAAGGACATCATATACTCTCCGACTGGGACTTGGAAGCCGCGGTTGGCAACATGTCCTTATTGTGGGCACCTGGACGCCTCGAAGGTATATCTATCAACATTCCACCAAGCCATCACCGTAAGACGCGACTCTGTAACTGCATGGGTATCGAATTCAACTGGTGTTTAGGGACCCGGCTCGAATTCCGAAATCTCAGCGTCACTGAGTTTCATAGGTGGGCCGAATCATCCTTCTTCGCCGAACACGTCTTAGTCATCGAAGCACAGGTGTAAATGTCTCTGTGCAATGCATCGTGGCCAATTCCTCGATCACAGCTTTGCAAGTGTTCAGGAACCATTCTTGTTTCGAGATTGGGCTCATCAGTACACAGAGGCAGAAGCAACATGAGGTTCAGCATCGACGGCAACACGACATTTCCTCCATTTTCTCAGGAACCTGCACCCCATGGAAGCAACACCAGCTTCGATTACCAAAAGGTCGTCTTCACTTCAGGCCTTCTTTCGCCAGAGAACGAGAATCACACCCTGAAGATCAGCGCAACATACGAAGGCGACAACGCCTCCATAATACTGCTGGACTCCATCACAGTTAGGTAAGCCTTCGCATAAATACCCAGAGACCTTCATCTTGATCTTCCCAGCTACTATCCAGAAGACATGACTACCTCCACTGTGGCATCTGCGTCGTCAAATCTTCCATCACCACCATTGTCCGCAGCTTCTGGACTGACTTCCAGCGCCACACCTCCCAGCGCTGATATCTCCAGTCATCCTCCAAACACAGCGCGGATTGTGGGAGGCGTTCTCAGCGCTATTGCACTGCTCATTCTCATTGCACTTGGCCTCCTCATCTACCGACGACGACGTAATGGCCAGCCCCTTCTCCCCTTCTTCAGACACCCAACCAATCCCGACGAACCCGTAAACAAAGATAGCGGTGGCGCGCCAAAGCTCCAGCGCAAGTACACATTCAACCCCTCCCTCCTCGTGCGTGCGCGCGAGCTCGCCAAGAAGGCTAGCACCCCCTCCTTGCGCAGCTCAGCTCGACGACGCCCTGCACCTCTCGAAGAGGAGCTGCTCCAGGCTCGCAACAACAACAGCACGCGAGAGCTCCATCGAAGCGCTGTACCGGACTCGGGTGTGCTCTACCACCCGAATGACAGATTGCTGTCCATACAATCGTGGCGTAACACTACCCAGAGGGAATTAGCCTCCTCCCCGATACCTGTTGTGCCGCCGGATACGTCGGAGGCGCTGTCGAGCTATTATGATGATATGACGGATATCGGACCATCTCCTGCGAGTCTCCCCGCGCAACGCCAGCAGCCGCCTGTAAAGATATGGGCGGTTATGAATAAATAAAGAAGATTGTAACACTACAGTATACCCCTGATCCAGTATCATCATCTATTTATCTAGCACGCACTTCTTAGATGACCTTCCCATTGTAATTTACAGATCAGTCAAATCGACTATACATCGATTCGGAATATGTCTATTGCCAATCGGAGACCATTCATCCATTCACTGGCAATCATGGCACTTCGATAGCTAATCATACTGCCCTTCGTTTTCATTTTGACCGGATCTTCTATGCATCCTGGTCCTATGCCGGTTTGGTCCAGCTGGGGACTATCCCTGTCACTTCGTCTTCAACTTCTCGTCGACCCCGAAGTAGTACCGCGTCCTGCCAATGCCAAAGAACCAAGACATCCTGTCAATTGAGGTGTTCAGAAGCGTTCTCGGCGGTCTGGAGAAAGACTGGTTACCTAACAAGGAACAAAAAGATCGTGAACGAGATGTTCCCATGCGTCGTCGAATTCCAGGTCGCGGGGTTATAGCGCATGTCAGCTGGGAGCCCGATGAAACTGCTCAGGACGCTAGTATGATGTAGGATGAGCCCTCGGAGGTTCCTTGCACGCGGAGAGAGAGGTATTACTGTGTAACCTTGATATGAATGTGAGTGGCTGTATGTCTACGGATAGCAGTGCAAAGATGATGATACGAACATCAGCGAAGGCGAGGCAGCCCAACAACGCGCCAACGAGTTTCTCCTGCGCTGGACGATCATGCGAGACGGCGTCTCGGATAGCGCGGAGAACGAATGTTGATACAAGGCCGAGTAACAAGTAGCCTGCACATCATCATGAGTTGTACGTGATACGGAGAGCTATACGATCATGCAGTTGATGCACGTACAGTTGCCCAACTGCCATATGGCCATAGTTGCCCGAGGTTCTAGGAAACCCGGTGGCGGAGCGGGAGACTCTGAGGGAATGAGCTCGTGGTAGAACCATGACGCGCCAGGAAAGGTGAGTATCATGATGGCGGGGAGGGTAGTCGAAACTACACAGAGGCAATTGAATTCGCATCGAATGACAATTCATGATACAGGACACGAACATGGCTCCAAGTAGAGGAACAGAAGCCTGTAGAAGCCAGTGAGTGCAGGGAAGTCACCCATCTTGAGAGAACAAGAAGTCGTTGGTGGTCGTGTGAAGAGAGTCGCGGTGGTCTGATGTCGCGACTTGTCGGCTGATGCCCCTCGAAGTCCGACCCTGAGCCGGTCTGTATTTGACCGCGACATGCCTAAGTTTAATCATTGCCATGTCTTGACATTCATAGTACGGCAGATTAGATACATATAACACAAATGTGTAGTAGAGTAGATATTAAAGGGTGACAGAGACCCGCCGACTCGGGACGAAGTCTTCCTTACCCCTACAAGGTAGACTCGACACACCCTTCGCCGAAATACCGACAAAGTCCATCTCTATATCCGCCAGGTCATCACGCTGGACATGTACGAGCACCTCCGACCTCGAGTTGGCGCTAAATCGCCGATAGCGCGCAAACGGCTCCTCAGACTGTCAAGACACGATTACATACAGAGTAAATGCTGAGTACTCACTTTGCGGAAGGCGGGCAAACCACCGTCACTGCTTCCCAAACCAGCAATATCTAACTCTACACGGTCCGTTCGGTCGAGGTTTCTCGCCCAATTCTCGCGAGAATTGAGGCTGCTGAGCATCATGATGGTGTACAGTTTGGACAGAGAAAAGTTGAATATCAAGTGTCTGCGTAAAGTCGTCAGTGCTACATGCAACTGGCAAGCAGGGGCGTACAATGATGTGGGCTGATGAGGATGCATGAGTTTCAATTCCGAGCCATCGGTACGAAAAAAATACGCACGATGAAGAAGTATAGCACGAGGTCCAGAAGAGCGCAGACAGAAGTTACGAGGCCTGTCGAAACGATGGCTAGGGAAAAGCAAGCAATTTCGTATAGCGTACAACCAAAATGTGGAGTGTACATACAAATGATGATTTTGTCGACGAGGCGGTCAGTAATCAAGAATCCCGTCTTGTGCTTTCTCTGCCAACAAAAGTGTCAGCAGTCGCGGAAGCCCGTTTCAAGTCGAGCGTACCCTAAACAGCGTTAGGATTGCAGTAACGATTTCGTTTGTTTACGCAACGTACATTTGCCACACCAAGATAGCAGTGATTAACGTGTCACACACGCATGCGCCTCCAAGCCATATCGAGGTAGCGGACTATCAGAATGAGCTCGGGTCTCTTTATGATACGAAAGGCAGACCTTCGTTTCTCGCAAGCGCGACAACGATCCGACCTTCATATCCATGACAGAGGTGGCAATCGCCGCACCTGCATGGAGACGTTTAGTTGTGAAAATTGAGAATTTTGAGATGAACACGCACAAGCACTAATGGCGGCAAGTATCATAACCAACGCCACCAGTGGAACGCTCCTTGTAAGCGTCCAAATGCGCCTTGCGAAAAAGCCTTGTACGGAGCAAGCCATGATTCCAGTCAAGGCGGCAGTGAGAGCAAAGACTAGCGAGACTATGAGATCAGTAGCTTCATGTCATGAATTGAGACTAACCCCATGTTATCTGGGTAAGGTGCTGAACGTCAGCTGCAGGCAGGATCAGAACTATTTCACAGAGTCTGGGAGTATATACTTACCGAAAGGGAGGATCAATGCGGTATACAGGTATGCAAACTGCAATGCCGTGTCGACGAGGTTCAACAGCAGGAGGACGGCCACGAGAGTCTTCAACCAGAGAGGGTCCCGCCTGTAGATCCAGTCAATAAGGATCGCGCATCGAAAGGTCGTTCCGACGTAGACGCACACTCTATAGGTCACACCGTAGAAGTACGTCTGAACGACGATAACGCCCATAAGAACATTGGCTAGCAGGTTGCCAACCAACATAAGCCCTTGTGTTGACAAGGCGAGCTGGGCAGCCGACTCGGACATTATGGTGAGATGCCGATGATGAACGCAGGTGCCCGATTCAAAACTGGAAGACTGATAATATACTCAGCCATAGGAGCGATTTCAGTCATGAAAGCTGAGGTCAAAGGGATACTGATGAGCCGAGTCTAAGACATTTCCATATGCAGACAAGCGTGCGCCACAGATCTCCCGTTCCGTGAGCAATATAGCCTCCGTCTCTCGACTCCGGCCTACATATAGCGGTAGATGTATTGGCCCAATGCACCTGCCAGTCGCGATGTCTGTGCCGGACTTGGAGGCAGGTCCTGGCAGGAGGAGATACAGCTCGGTGACGTAATCTACGTCTTCTCAAGTCTCAGACACTGCATTTGGTCCTGTGCTTGGCCACCAAGTTTGCGGAGGGGTTCTGAGACAAGATTTGGAGAACAAATCTTCTGCCGCCACAGATTGTAATCTATGCTAGCAGGGTTTCGTGCGAGACTCGATGTTCTGAGGAGAGCGGCCATCTGCTAGAGCACAGTGGCGCATAGGGACTTACTCTGAATCTATTTCCCGAACTTGGAGAACAGGGGCGGTATAAGTATACGTGATACAGGAGCGAGATCTGCGCACACATCCGACGTGACACCGACGGTCTGTCGCTGTAGCCAAGCAGTAGCTGTATTTTCTGCTGAGGACGACTGGAAGCTGAAGACTTAGAAAGAGCGCGTAGTGCTTGAAAGGCGTCAGATGTTCAGAAGCACACAGAGGGTGGAAATACTGATCAAGAGGTCATAGATCGTGAGATGAACAAGGACATGACCAGCAACGGCTCCGTAACGAGCATTTGGAAGGGACGAATGCGGGTAACCGTCAACGTCTGCGAGCAATCGGAACGGAATATTGCCCTATTCGCTAGAGATGTCTTCGCCTTCAGTAATACAGTGATACTAGAGTATGTTTCCGAGAATCGTCGTGTCAAAGGAGCATGATTCCAGAGAAGATCAGTTAATTGGGAGAGCCCTTATAAGTGACTGTCTTGTCCGCACAGAAAATTAAGATACCGAAAGAATGTATCGCCAACCGAGAGCATCACGGATGAAGCCAGCAGCAAGAGTACCGAGAGCAGCTCCTCCGTAAGGCAAGACAGGGAGCAATGGCAATGCCGCGTTCGTTATTCCCAGATGTCGATGACGTTGCTTTCAGCCAGAACCACATAGACGCCACAGAGGAAACAACAAATGTGTAGGGTCTGAGTGCTTGACGCTACGGTGCATGGTATGCTAGAAGCTGAATGAATCGTAAGCGTTTGTTGTATACCGAGATGTAAGGCGAACCTACTCGGGTAGACACCGCAGAGGGTTCCGAGAAGTCAAAGCCTCTTTCTCTGCGAAGCAGTGCCAACACGCTCTCAGACCTCAGAAGCAGTGTTCAAAGACGCGAGGAGACATCCATAGACTTTTGTGGTGTCAAACCGAGACAGAACGCGTGGATTCCCATTGGAAGTCGTGATGGGCAGAGGACAAGAGACGTGATGCGTGACAGCGCCTCTCTCAACCCGCCTTCATCTTCGTTGTCGACAGCGATGACGACGTACAAGGACTACGCGGACGCCTTGCTATGCTTTCAGAACGACCCCGACCTGGAGGCCATCCTCGACCCGTACTCCGGCTTCGCGCCGAAATTGAAGGAAATTTGTCTACAAGGGCGGGAAGACAGTGATCACCCCATTGACCAGCAACTGTTCACCATGGAGGCGAACACTTGGTCCCTGCTGCAGGCGGTGATTCCTGCGAGGAAAACGGCTCCGCTGGACCTGCCAAGAGCGCGAGAGCTGCACCCGTACACGCCGCCATCCACGCTTTCGCAGAGTATCGTCAATGCTTCGCCATTTCTCAGCGAGCTCATCGTCATTCGCGAGTGGTTGCAGGACTCGGCGCCGGATCCAACATATCCTGAGGCCACCACGTCGTACTGGAACTTCACAAAACATCGCATAAACCAGGCGGCGCGTTCAGCGGGGGAGGCGCGGACTGGCTTGGTGAAGGAAATGGACCCCGACGCGGCATCGAGAGGACAGCTGGCACCAGAGGATATGGTAAGTTTACTGCCCGTTCACGTCCGTTTATCTTGCTTCATTGTTCTCAGGACTTCGAAAAACATTTCTGTCAATGCCTCTACACCTTCATTCGCGCAGGAAAATTCAACGACGCCTACCACCTATGCCACCGAACACAGCAGCCCTGGCGAGCAGCATCAATACGAGGGTCCAAAGTGTTCCAGTGGCAAACACTGTCCACGGAGGAGGCAGACAAAGCGGAAGATGCGGATGAGGACATGTTGCCTTGGCAAGGAAACCGTAGAAGAAACCTCTGGAAATCATCATGCATCCGAGCAGCACTCAGCCAATCCCTCCCGAATCACGACCGAGTCCTATTTGCTGCTCTCGCTCCGTCGAACCAGACATCCAATATCCTCAAAAGCGCTTGTCGCACTTTCCACGACCATCTGTGGGCGTCCATCAATGTCATATGCGAGGAACGAATATCCGCGGAGCTGGCCAAGATCCCATCGTTTTGGGAGGGCACTGTAGACCGACCATTCCCTTGGCTCACTGCCGACGAAGAAGATGCAGAGGATGACGAGTGGACCGACGAGAAGCAGCGGGTCCTCCTTGGAATGGACAGCATACGCGTCGAAGACGGTCCCCGTCCCGACGACCCCTTCCACTACACCCAGCTCCGCATAATGCTCAACATGACAGTCGAGGTGTTCAACACCTTCGCCAACGGTCTTACTCAAGGCTTGTATCCGCAACATTCCCTTCCCCCATACATCCGCTTCTTCACCCATCTCGCGTTGTATTACCAGATGATCTCCCTCCCCGTCCCTGCCGATGCCGTCCAGGTTATCCTGGAGGCATACCTGTCCGTACTCGAGAGCATGGGCCACAACGACCTCATTGCGCTGTATGCTGCTGCCCTAGGCGACAACGCCATCACCCGGTATGCTGCGTTCCTCGTCCACTCTGGTATCAATTCGAACCTTGCGGACCGTCGCGGAGCGCTGAACCAGGCGAGACAACATGGACTGGATGTCGACCGGGTCGCGCTGGCTGCGGCAGAGCAGACTCTCCGAGACGCACTCGCCGTCCTGCCCATGCCGGTCGGGGATCTTCCGACCTTCGGTCTGCCTCAACCGCCCACAGACGACCAGACGCTCTTGTTGCGGTCCATTGAATGGACGACGTTCAGCAAAGCTACGTACCCGACCGCGCTTGAACAATCCAACGTCATATTCCGCTATTTCCTTGGTAGGTCGGATCGCCATGGACACAACTTCTGCTAATCACTGTCCTGTTCAGCTGTGGGACTCCCTTCCCTCGGGCAATCTCTCCTCTCCGTGCTCCCTCCCGATCTCTTCCAACTAGCCGACACAGAACACCTACATTATCGGCAGTTCCTCTCATTGTGGGAACTACTTGATACCGCTACAACAGAGCTCTCCAAGCTACACCCCCATGCGAAAGAGGCTATCAATGCTTACCACGTTTGTAACCTTCCTTTCTTTCTGATTGTCAGGCTGAAAGATCTTTACAGCAAGTACTGGCGGACGCGCGAACAGCTGCCGTGAAGCTCCTCAAGTCTGACTGGCTGATTCCAGAGCCTGATGTCGTGCTCACCAGTAGGTCTTCTCTCTATAACGCTTGCCCAGTGTGCTAACCGGGTCTGCTCCAGTCGATGCCAAAGGTGACATGGCGCGAATACGGCAGATATACATCCCAGAGGTCGTCATGCGTCTACACAGGCTCTTGTACGCCTCGAGGGCATACGTGCCAGAGTCTGTCTATCTTTTATCATACTTGCTTGTTTGCTCATCCCTTTGCAGAGCTCTGCCAGCGATATTGGACCTCGCGAACATCATCGCAGACTCGCGATATCATCTGTACGACGACTTTGGGAATCGTCTGCCTGAATACCTCAAGCTTGTGCGACAAGGTGTACTTGCGACGGTGGAGAATGGGGGCGCTGATCCGTTCCGCATGCTTGCATAGTGCTCTCTCGATTTATCACGCTGTATCGTCAAGGTTGTTGTTATACATCATTTTGCTATCGCTAAACGCATAGGCATTGTTTCAAAAGCCACTGATAGACTCCAAAGCACGAGACTAGACCGCGATCTTGGTATGCTCCGTCCCTCGGCTGGCGAGGTAATCGTCGACCGTCTGTGGATTGTCATGTTTAGCGTCTTGAGAACAGTCTTCAATTTTCCGCTGACCTTCTGATTGTCCACTCTCCACTTGGATTGACGCCGGATGAACCACTCTTGGGCTGTTGCGCCGCTATCCAGGTCTTTCCCTGGGCTGGATGCGATTATTGCGCTCTGGGAGGAAAGGGCCTTGAGGGGGACGGAGTTGCCAGGGCGGGTAAAGAAGACTAGGGACCAGCGTTCGTACTGGGATTGCTCCTTGGGGGGAGGGAGCACGCGGTGAATACTGGATTGGAGGATCCCGCCGCTGAGCAGGTTTAGGGCGTCTCCTACGTTGCATATGACGTGTCCGGGTAAAGGCTTGGGCTATCAGAAGGGATGCCAAGTGGGGGCACGAATGAGTGGAAATACCTTGACGTATTTCCAGTGCTCGTGACCTGGAAGGAGGACTTGGAGGCCCCCGAGACGGTTTGCGAGGAAGGACTGACATTCAAATTCAACATGTGCAGAAGCTGGCATCGAATTCAAATAAACTCACGAGGGATCCAAAGTCGGTGTGGCTCCCCACAGCGATAGCATCTGTGTCGCGCGATGGTGGCACTTTGATCACTCGTGCCTCGGACACGCTGTGTTCTTCCATCGAGTGGAGACTTGCGAGCGTCCCGGACGGCAAGCCGAGCTTGTCATTGAAGATGTTGAGGATCGTGTTGTTGGCTTCCATGCACGCGGACACGAACGGTTTGACGGACGATTCCATGCGTGCGTTGACAGGCTGGGGGTACGTGATGTGAGCGACGTCTGGGTACGCGAGGGCGTCATCTTTGGAGATGTTGATCATTTCGCAGTGATCTTTGGACCCTTTGAGGTCGACGGTCGTGGCACCGAGTGCTTTGTATCTGTGGGATTGGTCAGGGATTGAATGAGGTGTGTGGCGAAGGTAATGTACCCAAATGATCCGCCAGTGTTGCCCTGCCAGAACTTCATCTTCTCTTCAGCGGGCAGGTTCATCGTCTCTCTGCCTAGGTCGAACATGGGCTCGAGCAGATGTTCAGCGCCATGGTTCTTCAGACTTGGCACTGCATGTGAGGCAAGTATCGTACAAGTAAAGGCGGTATACACACTACCAAAATCCCTGCTTTGTAGCTGCCTCCCAGAGCGTGTTTAGCTCATTCTGGTCTCCAGCTACGAGAAGGCTGTAGTCGACGACAGTCAGATCGACAGTAGGAACATCGGCAGGAAAAGGTGGGAGGGTCTGTTCAGCCATGATGACTGTAGGAGGAAGGAATGGTCGGGGTATATCCTGATAAGCAGCAAACGGCGAGGACAGATCACCGGGCGCGGCTAGTAATAGGTTCAGAGCTCCGAATCAGAGCGGATGTTATGAAGACCCAGGCCGTGATAGTCCAGGTCAGAAGATAACAATTCGAGAAGTGAACGTGTTCCGGTACAAATGTTGCTATCAGGAAGAAGATTGTTCATCATGATTCCATCCGTCGAAGTTCGAGACTCGCTTCTCTGTTGGATGTGCAAGTCAAACGTTCACTTATGAGGGAAGTCAGGGTCGATTTTCATTTCGATCGCCTCGTGATCATCGACACTTGCACCGAACCACGATGGCCAGCGTTTTCGCAGGCCATTCCCCGTTTTCAGCTCACGCTTTGCCAGGATCAAACCACAATCAAGAGCGCATACATACCGCAATGTTAGTGTCACCCCGCTGCGAGGGAGATCATCACTTCATTGTTGGTACACATCGTCTGACGCCCGGACCCTGATGCATGTAAGTAGGATCTCATTAGCCAGTTCTGGTTTGATGTCGAACAAACTTCTGAAGCCTCCAGACGACTTTATCACATCAGATCTCCTTCTATCGGAAGATGGAATCAGAATGATGTCTGCATGTACCGTACGGACTGATGTGCGTCCCCGGGAGACTCCGCCTTGGGACCCGCCTTACGGACTTATATCTGGGATTGGGATCACTATGATATCGTATCTTTGTCTCCTTGCACCATGACTTCAATTGTAAGCCATCTTCTCCCTGATACAATGCTTCGCTCAATGATCCGTGCAGCCTGAAAACACGAAAGTCTTAGGTGAGTATCTTCACGCGTCCGCTGGGCATCATATCTCACATCATCCAAGTCATCGGCGGTGGGCCCGGTGGGTCATACACGGCTTCAGTTCTAGCGAGAGAAGGGATAGATGTGGTCGTCCTTGAGGCCGACAAATTCCCTCGGTGCGTGTGCCCCAAAAAATCCATCGCATACCTAATGCTATCTATAGATATCACGTCGGGGAGAGTCAACTCGCCTCTCTGAGACATTTCCTCCGCTTCATCGATCTTGAGGATGAGTTTGAAGCTTTCGGATTCCAGAAGAAGGTACGAAATTCATGTCTACAATGATCACCTGCAAGCTGACCACTGTTTCCATAGCCAGGTGCTGGATTCAAGTTGAACCGACACAAACGCGAAGGATGTACGTTCCAGACCCTTGAGAACCTACGCCTGTCTCTTACGCTTACACCGTCAATAGTCACGGACTTCGTCTCGCACGATCCGAGCAATTACTCTTGGAATACGGCAAGCCTACACTTGATACTTATCTGAGGTAGACTGACCTTCCCCGAAGGTTCGATCGGAAGCTGATGAGATGATGCTACGATATGCCACTCGCGTTGGTGCCAGTGTATTCGAGGAGGTCAAGGTTACCGAGCTCGAATTCTCCGGGGACCGGCCAGTTGCTGCTCAGTGGAAGGCTAAGGACGGGTCCACCGGAAAGATATCGTTTGACTACGTGGTCGATGCTAGTGGTCGCACCGGGATCATATCCACCAAGTACCTCAAGAACCGGGAATACAACGATACGCTCAAGAACGTCGCTTCCTGGGGATATTGGTCAGGGACTGGGAAGTATCTGCCTGGGACAGACCGAGAGAACTGTCCTTTCTTCGAAGCTCTTACAGGTGAGTCTATTGCTGTTCCATCAGTCCTTTCTGAACTGAAGTCAACGCTGTCAGATGAGTCTGGATGGGCGTGGTTCATTCCACTACACGACGGCACGACCTCTGTTGGTCTGGTCATGAACCAGGAAAAGTCCAACGCGAAGAAGGCTGAGGCTAAGGAGAAAGGAGAGGACGCGTCTACCGCGGCCCACTACCATCGAGAATTGCAACGCGCGCCAAACGTTGTCAAGCTCATGGGGGATGCGAAGCTCACCAAGAAGCCTGACGCGCCGTTGATCAGTGCTGCGAGTGATTACAGCTACTCTGCACCTTCCTACGCCGGGCCTGGATATCGGGTCGTTGGCGATGCTGCTGGTCTGTTCTCTCTCGGTTATCTCCCCATCCTGTCTGCTGATACCTCTGGTAGCATTCATCGATCCTTACTTCTCATCTGGTGTCCACTTAGCACTCGCGGGCGGATTGTCGGCCGCAGCGACTATCTGCTCTGTCTTGCGTGGCGAATGCTCAGAGGAAGTTGCTACCAAATATCATACCACTAAAATTCATACCTCCTTTACACGGTCGGTGCCTCAATGTCATTGTTGTGGGCACAGTACTAAACGACATGCAGGTTCTTGCTGGTAGTTCTCAGTGCATATCAGCAAATACGCCACCAAAGCGTGCCTGTCCTTTCAGGTGCTGAAGAAGACAACTTCGATCGCGCGTTTGACTTTTTCCGACCCAGTGCGATTTCCCAATGCATGATGAAGTGCTTTCATACTGATTCCATTCAACAGTCATCCAAGGAAACACCGAGACGGGGAAGAAGATGGACGGAGACAACCTCAATAAGACCATCGAATTCGTGTCTGATCACGCGTATGAACCCTCCCTTCCAGAGGAACGCGCCGCGACGTTGGAGAAATACGGAGGAGACTACACCAAGGTCGAGGGTGACGATCCGGAAGCGGTGAAAGCACGAAAGATCTTGAAGAGCCTGGCCATTCGCAAGCTCATGCGGACCGAGGAGATCAACCACATCGACAATTTCGTGTCCGACGCGCTGGAAGGATTCACACTAAGGTTACAGAGGGGCAACTTGGGCCTGGCTAGAGTAGAGTGAGGTCGGGGTATAAGTTGCAAGAAGGTTTTCTGTTTGTTTGCGGCCAACAGGTTGTATTTTCGGTATCTGACTAGTTCTCAATTGTAGTTGTCTCCCTCTCCTGCGCCTACTTGCCGCGGTGCAAATACTCATCGTTCGACAATAAAAGTGTCTGATATGTATCACAAACGATCACTCACATCCACCCGCAAAGCAATGGCGCTAGGCTCTACGAGGTCGGGGTCGACGGGATGGCCCAGGGCCTGTGCGAGTAGGTGATTGAGAGCCCCAGCATGAGAAGGTTGACTCCGACATGCGGATTGTATACTCGTTAATCTGAGCTCTCAGCTCTGACTCTTAGCGAGGGACAGCCGCTCTCTTCTAGTGGCCGTATTTCCACACACTTTCTCCTCAAGGACAATGCCATATGGTAAACGGTCCAGATCTGCCGGTACCATACATTTGCTGTTGTTGAAGAAGTCCTTGAGGCTTGAACTCCCCGCATTATAGATTCGTGGTCGGTTCGAAGACCATCTTCAACCACTCTCCTCAAAGTCTCGGGAAAGTCCACGCGCCTCCACCCTCAGCGATGACGCTCCTAGCTTCTCTCCACGTCTCTGATCTTCCAGTCCAGAAATTGAACATCCTTTTGCTGGCCGAAGGTACCACCTTCTTCACCGTCCTGAGTTTCGTTCGGTACAGTAACATTTGCCAGTGCGTACAGAATCAACTGACACACTTTCAGCGGCCGCCGACTAGCTCAAGGGGGTACAATTCAAGGAGCGATTCTGATGATCTGCAGCGCATCAAAGATTGGCTCTTGCCAGTGATGCTGTCGATCATCTCAATCGCTGTCTGAGCGCGAAGACACTCTACGCGACTTGTGCAGGCCTCGTTTGATCATGTGGAGATTGGGCCCAGGTGTAGGTGTATGTCTTCTTACTAATACTCCGCGCCTTGATACACACCGTCATGGCAGACGCTGTTAATCCAGAGGCCTCTGCGACCGCTCCTGCTGGAGCAACGCCTTTGACACCACCACATGCCAACACGATGAGCGCGGGTATCCCTCACGTTGCTTCGACGACACAGCCGAGATACGTCTTCGGTCTGGCGCAAGCACAATCCCACGAGAACACACCCCAGGTCCTCGTCGAAGACTACGAGAAGGCGCTACCCGAAGATGCCTACGGGGAAGAGACTGCGCCGAATGCACGAGTTTGGCGGGCCTACGTCGCGGAAGCGGCTGTCTCTGACAATGCCATGATCGGGGAAGCTCGCGATGGCCTCGATGTCCTCCTAGTCTTCGTATGTCAATTTCACTCACTTGCTGGAAGCGCTTCTCTCATGCTATAACCTCTCGAGGCCGGTCTCTTCTCTGCCGTTGTTAGCACATTCTTGATCCAGGTCTCCCAGAATCTACAAGCAGATTTCACGGAGATGACCGCTTTGCTCCTCCACGATCTTGTCCTGGTGCAGCTCTCTACCACTCCCGGTGCAGTAGCGCCCAACATTACCGCCCCCTCGGCTGATCCAAAGAGCAATTTCGTTCCAGACGCGATTGATGTCTGGGTGAATGGGCTGTGGGTCGTCAGTCTGACGGCGAGTCTGGTTGTCGCTCTCTCCGCCGTGCTCGTGAAGCAGTGGCTGCATCACTATCTGGCCCCCACGTCTGGCACGCCCGGCCTGCGCAGCCATACTCGTCACTTCCGCTTCATGGGCCTTGAACGGTGGCACATGTCTGTTATTATCGGAACTCTCCCCGTCGTGATGCATCTCTCCCTTGCGCTCTTCCTAGCCGGCCTCATCCTCTTTTATATCCCCCTCAGGCTGTCATTGGCATGTGCTGTCGGCAGTATTTCTGCAATCTTCCTTGTGCTGTACTTGACAAGCAACATCATGCCAATCCTTTATCCCCAATGCCCTTACCATACTCCATTGACCGAGTTCCTCCACCATCTCACGTCATTGACATCCACCAGTGCACATAACCATGTGTGGACCAATCGCGTAGTTCGACAAGACATTGGCTCGGTAGTTGCAAAAGTGTTCTTACGAGAGCGGCCTCCGACAGATGAGATGGTACCCTTGCCTGTCTCAAATACCACACCTGCCAAGTCGTTGAGGGAACGAGAGACCGAGCTTGTTCATGAGAGTTATGTCGAACTCTCAGTGAATGCTATCAACTGGTTGTTCCATGCAACATCAAATCCTAGCCTTCGCAGTGTTGTTCTCCAAAGCATTGGTGGTCTGCCCATTGAGGCTCTGCAATACACAGAGTCACTTTGGACCAAAGAGCCCGAAGTCATGCCAGCCTTGGCTGCTGTCCTGGATCAGGCAATTGCCATCAAACCCCTTCAGGAGAGAGTAGCTGAACGGCTTGGCCGCTCTTGTGCCTTCTTTCCAGTGGACATTTCTAGGAAAAGCATGAAAATGCCCAATTTAAGACACACTGAGGTGCACTCCATGCCTCCTTCCTTACAAGCTAGTCTCCGTGTTGCGCAGACCCTCCAGGGGGAGCACGATGATGGTCTATCAACTCGCAGGCTGCACATCCCCTTCATTCTATCATGTTATGAAACACCACTTCATCCCTTAGTATGGGTGCGCTTGCTGTCAATTCCTGAATGGCGATGGCGTGGTCTTGACTATGACAAACAGGCTGAACTTCTCACTATCTTGCTTCCTGACTATGATCCTGATACATTGTCAAGTGATGCATCACATGGAGACCAGCATCATCCTTGGTCAATGACTTTACAGAAAACTGTGACTGTCTACCTTCTTCCTATCTTATGGGAGTCCATTCATCGCGAGTCTCATATCAGTATATCTGGTCAAGCTTGCCAGAAGTTGAAAATACTCCCTCTTCAAATAGAGATTGCTGCATGGGAATTTGCTATGTATCACCTTACACATGATACTATGCCTATCTGGCAGCCTGGAAACAATCTATCCCCTTCTAGAGTAAATTCAAAGTGGGCTTTCTACAAGCTACTTCAACGGGTGATGGGAATTAGCTACAGGCGTTCTAGAATAGCATGGTTAGACATAAAGTCCCAGCCTAACAGACGGCGCTGGTTTGGCTCTGAGCTTTTTTGTTCTATCTCAGAGTGGGATGAGTGTACTTGGCGAAGTATTGTTAAGGACTTGGTACAAGATGTCATAGAGCATACCTCTATTTGCAACCTAGTTCCAGGGGAAGATCTGAGCTTGGATAGCCTAACAGTAGCATGTCTTCCAACAACTGTTGAACTCTATAGATCCTGTACAATATCCAAAAAGTATCCATCTCTTCATCGAGTACTTCAAATTCCTCTATACCTTATGTCAGAGTGTCCAGACTTCAGACATCACCTTTGGAAAAATTTCCCTGAATACCCTCTTTTGCAGAGATCATCAATGCATCTGATGGCTGAGGCTTTGGATGCTGGTTGCACGGAAGCATATGATCTTTTCATTGATGATAAATGGCTAGATATCCTTACCAAGGTCTATCTTTTTGTGGATCCAGATTATCCAGAACCTCTTTATGAGCTTGTTGTTCTGAAGTCTGTTACAGCTCACTATAAAGTTACATCTAGAGCACTGCGTGAGGAGTTCTTGGAGTATATCTCTCAACCCCGAGTCTTCTTTCAGGTGACCATGGGCTCTATTGCCTATGGTCATAGTCAACATCTTGTATACCGCAAGGCAACACAGGAATGGATTCCCCAGCTCATTTCCTCCTTGGCATCTGCTCATTATTCCTCTCTTCCATGGGCCCTCCTCATCTCCTACCTGGAATCAATTCATGACTGGTACCTGACTCATGATGAAACTGTGAAGGAGAATGTGAGCAGTGTGGAGGTCTCTCCATTTGACAACTTCTTTGAAGGAAGGGTGGTCCAGCTTCCAGATTCAGAGCCTATATCATTGGATACTCGCTTGAAGGAAGTTGCTCTATGTGCAGAATTTCAGAATAATCTTCTGGACTTCATAATCACTCTGAAGATATACTTAGAGTATAGAGATCCAAACATGTTTAGACCAGGCTCCCGCATGGATTATGAGAATGGTGAGTTCCTTTCTATTGCTCTAAATTTGACTCAGACTCATATTTGAATCAGCAGCCCTAGATGCTGAAGCCAAAAGGATGTACATGGATCCGGCAACAACACCTGAAGAACAGATTGAGATAGTATATGGATATGCACTCTGAGGGTTCATACTGGTCGAAATGCTTGGTATAGTTCCGAGGAAGTAGACTTACTAGATGTTACAAATAAATCGTACCAGTTGAGTCTCTATGTACTGCTTGAAAATATGAAATAGAATGACACACGCCTCTTCAGAGGGAGAAAAATTTAATCTCACACATCCTCTCTGTTAGAATCCTTGGCCATCCATGGCCGCCTGGTTCAGTGACACACTTGTCCCGCATCACAGTCACCACATTTCCCGTTGCTATATCTCGTAGGGCAGAGATACTCGGGATCAATCTCGTCAGACTGTGTGAGACTCTTCAAACATTTACTGATGCCTGATAGATACATGGATAGATATATGACGGGATGTAAGTGCCAGTACGAAAGGTCAGCGTCTTCCACTCAGAGTGACTTAAATGAGCATTCAAAAGCGTGGACTCGGAGCGCTACATCGCCCCAGCTGAGCGCGAACAAAACGAATGGTATGAAACAGCCGCATTTGCTCTGCGCCACAAGTCGGTAGCACAGGCTCTATATAGAGTCGGGTCATTGTACCTCTTCCTGACGAGGTATGCGATCTCGAGAATGACTGTCATTTCCGCAGTAAGTATTGCGGTGTCGTCGACGCGTGTATTGTTCGACTCACGGCAGGCAGCCCAGCCTGCGCATACTTCAGCACAAAGCTTCCGAACTCTTTTCGCGGGGAGCCCCGAAAAAAAGTGGTTTTCGCATTGATCGTTCTTCCAACAGACTCGAGCTCGCTTCGGTGGATGGTGAACGAATGGACGCTACGTCCAAGTGTTGGACTTACTTGTTTGGTTTCCTATTCTTCGTTGGGTACATTCCTAACCTCGTCGGGAATGCTGACGAGCCTGACAAGGCGGGACTTGGGCCCCAAGATTTTCATGGTGTTGTCGATGTCGTTGTTCTCAGCGACGGGGGGTCCTCTCGCTCTCTTCCTCCTCTTCATCGTGAGCGGGTGAAGGAGACTATGGTGGCGGACTAGGAGTCTTCGGTGTGGGTGCAGGAGCCTCGTCGATGGGAGTCTTTTCCGTCTCGTCGACACATGATGTTCCTTGACCTGTTCTGAGACGAGCTCCTCAATGTGTTCTGGGACGGGTTCTTCAGCGAGCTCCTCGACGTGTTCTTCGGCATGTTCCTCGACGTGTTCGTCGTGGTGCTCCTCAACGTATTCTTCAACAACATGCACCTTTTCAGCAACAAGTTCGTCCTCAACACCGTTGTTCCGGCTCCGAGACTATCTCATCCGGGATCTCAGCCGCCTCAGTCGCACCAAGAGGAGCAGCCGCGACACTTGCACCTGCACCTGCACCAGCGGCCGTCACCTTCACGCTACTCGCACCCACCGCTGCCTTCCCTCCACGCGCCGCACCTGTGGCAGGCTTCTCCTTCGTCGGCGTCGGAATAGCCCTCGCCTCCTGCATTGACGCCGCAAATAGGCTTGGTGCCAGTGAGCTGATCGCTTGTAATAACACCTTTCTTCACCAGCACAGGCGTCGCTTCGGGAGCCGCACAGTGAGATGGACGAGCGATGCCGCGGTCGGCGCGAATGGTCAGCTCGCAGGTGTCTAGAGCTGCGTTGCGGACGTGGACGACGGAGTGTAACTCTTGAGCCGGGTGGCGCTGCCAAAGATGGGGCGGGTGGATGGGATTTTGCCATGCATGCGCTGGAGTGGAGGCGGGCTTGGGCGTTCGCCTAGAGGTCGCAGAGGTGGTGGTGGGTTGGAATGAGTTGACTGGCCGGTATGCTGGGGTTTGAGCGGGGTGGCAGCAGGCTTGTCCTTTGCCGGTGCGCTTGCTATGCCATCCGCATCCCCACTTCGCGCATAGCTCTCGAACATGACTAGCACCATGCCGTCATCAAGTCCAATGGACGCGTCAGGCCCTGGAAGATGTTGTACAGCGCTGCGCACCCGTCCACCGTCAAGCTCAGTGACACTAGCTCCAGCATCCAGCGTGCACGGCACGTAGCGGCGGCTTAGTACGCTCGTCCAGTGGCGTATCATCCTTTGGACAGAGGCAGCTAGTATTCTGTGTTGCTACGTCCCAGAGCAAGTCGCTCAGCTTGCGCCCGTCTGTCTTTGAATTGGTCAAAAAGAAATGAAAAATACAACAATGAAGAGTACTGTTGCTCTGAGAACGTGTTCAACGCGAGAGGGCCGCCCTTCAGGTGTGAGCCTAGTGGTTGTGTGCTTCGCCGAGCAAGAGTCGTCCATTCGTACACGCGCTGCTGCCATCTCGCTGGATTGATAGAGTGGAGGAAGAGATCAGTATTTGGTCAATGCACTTCTCTGGATCGGACCGAATTCCGACGGGTGCTCAGTCACTCTTCTCTACCTACAGTATCTGAGTTATCTTCTCTGAAGACAATCAGGCGTCTCCACTCTAAGCGATCTTGCCGGCTACTCATGAACCGTCGACGGTGTCGAGTCTCACCAATATCAACTCGTTGATTTCTACGTCTCGACAGACGCACTGCTGAGCACTTCTTCGCCCCGATGGCTCTACTTCTAACTTCGAAACTTCACTGAACTTTTCATGTGCTAAAGTCGAAAGCGGGACACAAAGGCTGCGCTTTCACAGAACTCCCTTCAATTCTCAATTGGTGAGCTCTATCAGAACTCACACGGCCTTCTGCATATCGACGGTCCTTTCAATCCACTGACTTCAGGAGACGCGCAAAGGACGCGACCAGTACAGGCCTCGATTGATCACACCGGGGGCAGCCATCAAGGCAGAACAGCAGTACTGCCTTCAAGGCAGTACGCCTCTGGTGGCTGCCCCCGGTGTCATGTGGAGATTGGGCCCAGGTGTGGGTGCATGTCTTCTTACCATGCGCCTTGATACGCACCGTCATGGCAGACGCTGTCAATCCAGAGGCCTCTGCAACCGCTCCTGCTGGAGCAACGCCTTCGACACCACCACACGCCACCACGATGAGCGCGGGTATCCCTCCCGTTGCGTCGACGACACAACCGAGATACGTCTTCGGTCTGGCGCAAGCTCAGTCATACGAGAACACACCCCAGGTCATCGTCGAAGACTACGAGAAGGCGCTACCCGAAGATGCCTACGGTGAAGAGACCGCCCCGAATGCACGAGTGTGGCGGGCCTACGTTGCCGAGGCGGCTGTCTTTGACAATGCCATGATTGGGGAAGCGCGCGATGGCCTCGATGTCCTCCTGGTTTTTGTATGTCAATTTCACTTGCTCGCCAGAAGTAGCCGTGCTGATGTGGTTACCTCACGAGGCTGGTCTCTTCTCCGCCGTCGTGAGCACGTTCTTGATCCAGGTCTCCCAGAATCTACAAGCAGATTCCACGGAGATGACCGCTTTGCTCCTCCACGACCTTGTCCTGGTGCAGCTCTCTACTCCTCCCGGTACACTCACGGTGCTGCCCAACATCACCGCCCCCTCGGTTGATCCAACGCGCAAGTTCGCCCCAGACGCGATCGATGTCTGGGTGAACGGGCTATGGGTCGTTAGTCTGACAGCGAGTCTGGTTGTTGCTCTCTCCGCCGTGCTCGTGAAGCAGTGGCTGCATCACTATCTGGCCCCCACGTCTGGCACGCCCGGCCTGCGCAGCCATATTCGTCACTTCCGCTTCATGGGACTCGAACAGTGGCACATGTCTGTTATTATCGGAACTCTCCCCATCGTGATGCATCTCTCCCTCGCGCTCTTCCTAGTTGGCCTCATCCTCTTCTATATCCCCCTCAGGCTGTCAGCTATCGGTCTCTGCCATATCATCGAGTGCTCATTCCCTACCTCAAGTCCATTCACGACTGGTACCTGACTTTCGATCCAATTGAGGTGGAAAGTGCGGCCTACCCACTGAACAATTTCTTTGGAGGAGAAGTGGTTCAATTTCCAGACTCAAAGCCCGTTTCCTTGGATGCTCGTCTCAAAGAACACGTCTTGAGAGAAAACTTCCAGAGCGATCTGCAAAAGTTCATACACGATTTGGAGACATCATTCGTACAGTCTCCAGATCAGGCCGAGCTCGGGCCAGGCGTGGATCTCGAGAACGGTGAGTTACTCATTTGCTGTCGATTCGACTCGAGGGTTTGAGCCCGAACTTACACTGCCGTTCAGACACTGAAGCCAAAGGGATGCCTGCGAACTTTCAAACCACGGCGTCTCATTATACATAGACAAGGGGGCCGCGGACTCGGAAATGCTCGATACGGCTGTCGGTACTGAAGGACGTAGGACTACGAACGACGCAGGAGGAGTGCGGCGTATGTATCCGCGGACAGCCTACGTAGTGTGTACACACTGTCTCTGTAGGCAAGGAATGAGATGATGCCGTTCGGGGCTTCCTGTTTTCTTCCCCTCGCGCGTTCACGAGAGAATGCCGGCACACTCAATCTCTTTGATCTACTAGCGTGCTACGTGAAACCATACGGTCCGGTTCCATATCACCATTCGTACTTATCCCGTATCGCCTCTCCTGCCGGTGTGTTCTGTAGGGCAAAGGTACCCGGAAATGATATCGCTAGGCTGTACGAGAAAGTGACGGACATTTGGAGATTCCTCGGACATGTCACATTTGCCGATGCCAATCAGTGCCAGTATGAAAGGTCACCGTCCTGCACTCAAATCAACTCTGCTGAATATACGAGAGCGGGGATTCAGCGCTACATGATCCCAGTGGAGCCCAGACAAACCGGATGATATGAAACAGCCGCGATTACCTTGCGCCACAGGTCGGTAGCACAGGCTCTAGTATATAGATTCGGGTCATTGTACTGCCTCTTGCTGACGAAGTTACGCGATTTCGAGAATGATTGTCTTGTCCGCAGTCAGTATCGTGTTGTTGACGCGTGGATTGTTCGACTCATGACAGACAGCCCAGCTTGCGCATACTTCAGCACAAAGCTTCCGAACTCTTCTTGGTGGGGAGCCCAGGAAGGAAGTGATCTTCGCATTGATCGTTCTCAAAACAGACTCGAGCTCGTTTCGGTCGATGGTGGACTAATTGACGCGTATTCCTACGAAGAGTTGGTACTTGTTTGATCTCCGAGTCGTAACTCCACATTTTGTACATGCTGTCTGGTCGTGTCGTGCAAGTACAATCAGTTACGCTGGTCATGCTGAGAGCATGAATTCCAGGACCTACAATGAATACTCGTATCCAAGTCAGCGCGGCGTCTTGGCGGTTGACAGGCGGCTGATGAGCGGCACTTTGCCGCGATGCCGATGTCGCTGGGAAAGGCCAAGACTGTTATGCGTGCTTGTGATGAACTAACCTGGGTGCATCGCGGGCTGTTCACCCTCTTCCCTCGCCATTTCTATATTTTTCCGCTGCTTTTTGCCTTCATCTTCCTCTATCTTTTCGATCCTTCTACAGCCAGTTTGCTGCCTTAAGAGAGCCTTCCCCACACGCCATCGGCCTTGTAACTTGGTGCCGGGACATCACTAGGAAACGCTACATTCTCGCTCTTCAAACTTGGCACATTCATGCTGTATTCGCAATGTCGGCGTGCATGTGCGCTTCTACTTCTTCTCCTGGCGGTCGGCTTTGACTTGGTGCACGGTGAGCAGGCATGCTCGACGGTTGCCGCCTTCTGCTGACCCGGCGTTGCAGCGCTGAGCTCGCCTCCGCGGCCAGTTCGTTCTCTCGTCCATCCAGTCATCCGCTCGCTCGATATACTTCCCAGGCAGCAGCAGCGGTCTCCCACTCTCTCCCGACGCACCCTAGATCCCTACTCCGCTACCCTACGCCACGACGACACATTTCGCCTCATCCTCACTGCCTTCGGGGAGGAACATTACATCCACTTACGACCTAATGACCTCCTTATCCACCCCGCAGCCCGCATCGTCCACTTTACCACGGGCGCCGACGGTGTTTCGCGCGAAACATATACGGAGCCTCTTCTCCGTGAATCTGTCCGGGCATACCTCGGACATGTCATAGACCCCGAGTACACAGAAGAGCGCATGCGTGAGGATGCCGCGCGCGTCGCGCACTCGGCCTATCCAGAGGCGGAACTAGGCTGGGCACGCATCATGGTCCACGACCAGGGAGACTTTGCCGCTGGGCGTGCGCCGATTTTTGAAGGCGCCTTCTCCGTCGACGGCGTCGTGCACCATGTCATGACCAAGGACAGCTATCTAAGGAATAAGCATCCTCTGGACCCGGAGGTCGCTGTACCATTAGACGATTTCGATGCGGGCTTGGTCATCTGGCGAGACTCGGACATCATGTCCCCTGAGGAGGAACAGATGGCGCGCACGGGCGTTTGGGATCCGTCGGCAAAAATCACCAAGCCTGCCTCCTGTGGCCATGATCATCTCGCTTACAACAAGGATCCGCTTCAGAACGCAGCAATCCCTCAACCTGTCAGCCCTTGGTTTGGGGCAGCCTCCAACACCTCACTGTATCGACGCGATGATGTGGCCGGTGGATCTATGGACACTAAGTACACCGTTCTTTTTCTAAGCGGCCTTTTGTGTATTGATATCCTTTGTCAGTTACATCAGCGACATTGGCGACAATTCGGGATGCCCGAAGGACCAACAGGTGGTAAGCCATCCAGCCAAATTTGAGTATTCTCGTATCGCGGAATCTGATTTCTCTAAGGTCTATATGGGCGTAGCGGCTGATTGTGAATACGTGTCTGCATACGGTTCCAAGGAAAATGCGACCCAGCAGATCTTGACCAACTGGAATTCTGCTAGCAGTGTTTACAAGGTAAAGCCTATGCAGTCGTAACCTCTCCGTTGACTGATTACATGCAGGAAACTTTCAATGTCAGCCTTGGAATAGTAGAATTGCAGGTTCAAGATCCGACGTACGTCCTCCTTCGATGTCGGAGAGTAGATGCTTACCTACGTTCAGATGTCCCACGACAGTCAATTCTACCATGGAATGGAATGTAGCGTGCTCGGATAGCGTAACCTTGAATGACCGTCTTTCCACCTTCTCGCAATGGAGAGGAACCAGAAGTGACAATGCCGGTCTTTGGCATCTTATGAGTGGCTGTCCAACTGGCTCTGAGGTCGGAATCGCCTGGCTTGGTGTTTTGTATGTCGACACGTCTATCGAGGAAGACTTGAGCCATGACTGAACATTGATAGATGCCAACAATCCACGACGGGCAGCGGCGGAAGCTTTGTCTCCGGGACTGGTGTTTCCACCAATGGGCGAACCGAATGGCAAATCGTCGCCCATGAGGTTGGGCACAACTTTGGTGCTATCGTAAGTGGATCACTTAGAGCCCTCGATTCGGCACTTACATTGACGCCAGCACGATGTACGGACCCTTGTTTCAAACTTCGAAGAGTCAAACTTGATAACTTTATCTAGTGTGCTGACGGCTGTAGCCTTACTGATGGCTGTTGCCCGCTTAGCTCGAGTTCTTGTGATGCCGATTCAAAGTTCATCATGAGTCCGGTATCTCAGTCCTCGGAGAATGCCTTTTCGCAGTGTAGCTTGGGGAACATCTGTGCGTCACCGCTTCCCATGCCTTCATATTAACGTATCTGTCAACTGATGCTTCGTTGACTCTAGGTTCGAATCTAGGGGGCAAAGTCGGCAGCGTCAACACGACGTGCCTCATCCCCGCCTCTGAGGCGGTGGCGACGATCTCGCTGCAGATGTGTGGCAACGGGATCGTCGAGGACGGCGAGGACTGCGATCCGGGCTCGGGCGTCAATTCCTCGTGCTGCGACTCGTCGACGTGCAAGTTCATCAACGGCGCCGTGTGCGACCCGGATAGCAGCGCGTGTTGCACCAGCTCGTGCGACTTTGCGCCCGCGACGCAGGTGTGTAGAGCGGCGAAGGATGCGAAGTGTGATACTGCGGAGATGTGCACGGGGACTTCATCGACTTGTCCAGAGGATCAGTTTACCAGTAATGGTGAGTTCTTCACGGTTCTGACTGTTTGGCTTTTCGGGCTCATGCTTTGCCAGGCGTATCTTGCGGTTCCAATGGTTTGGCATGTGCGAGCGGACAGTGCACTTCCGTTTCTTGTGAGCATATGTCTGCCTCTGTTTGATGAACGTAGCATATTAATCCGCGACCTAGTGCAATGCCAGACTGTCGGTGCTTCGATGAATCTGACGAAGGCTTGCACCAAGTCCGTCGACAGCAGTTGCCAGATCACTTGCCAGGACCCGAGCAACTCAAACCAGTGTATCGAGTTGAATTCTCTGCTCATTAACGGTTCTCCTTGTGGTATGTCCTCAGAATCAGGATCTGTATCGGTGTCTCATATCTCGAAAGGTTACGGAGGGACCTGTTCCGGTGGGTCATGCCAGAGTGGAAGCGCATTGGATACGGCTTTGGTGCGTCCTGTTTCTAGACACGTTCGTTACGAGCCATACTGAATGATTGTCCTTTCTAGTCATGGTACAAACAGAATCTCCAGATCGCTATCCCTGTGACCATCGTCGTGGGCATCGTCGTCTTGGTCATCTTGTTCTACATTCTCCGCGCTCTCTGGAGATGTATGAGCGGTCAACGGCGCGCTCCTGTCAAACCCACCCTCGTCGGTGTCAACCCGACGTATTCGAGACTCGGACACGACCGTATCCAGAGCTACGATAGAGCTATACCGACGTACATGAGGCGAGTTGTCCTCCGTTATTCGGTAGTTGAGGGACTAACGAACCATTCATCAGGGAGCCGCAAGGACCGTACGCAAGCACGCGGCCTCCAGCCGGCTGGGTTCAGCCTGGTGCACCAGTCAGGGCTCATGGTCGCAACCGGTCTTCACGCTCTAAATGGGTAGATGATACAGCGTACAATGGAACTAGACCAAGCTAAGTAAGTGTTGTTGGACTACTCTGCACGTCACTCCTTGCCGTACTGCGCATATCTGCTTTGATCTACCATTGGCATTCGGACCTTGTACACATACATTGTAATAACTATCATATTTGAGACTACCCAGATAACCTCAAACGATGTGAACTCTAGCCGGGAAAGGAAGGCAACAGTGGCAGAAGTGCGGAAAGTGTAGAGCGGCATCGCCTATATGTGGGTGACACTCGATAATAGAGAAAAAAGAAAGCTATGCCCAGCTTTGTGTCGTGGGTCCCTTTTTTACGGGCGGAGGCGAGCGATTTGGCACCAAGCTTTCCACTGCGATGATGGGATCTGTAAGATACATCTGCGACGGCGAGGTCGGGGAAACAGAAGCAGTGGGTGTTTGGGAATGGTGAGGAGACGACGACGATGGGGAAGGACTTGTGTGACCGCTTGACATAAAGAGGTGAGACTTCCGATGACCAGGAGCCTGAGAAAGCGAACTATTGGCGATAGAGGGTGGGTGAGCTATTGCTCCAATTATGGCTATGCAACGACGAGGGAGAAGCGGTCGTTCTGAAGGTGATTCTATATGATGTCCGAGTTGTTGTTGCCATCCCATCGACTGTGAGGTATACATAGCCCATTGTGGGGTAATCGTTTGTTGCTCAGTGGAAGCTTTGCGTCCCGTTGAACCTCAGCTTCTGCAGGCGGCGTTTAACGAGGAGGAGCACAACGACGCCTAGCAACACGAGAAAAACTGAACCGCTGACGGCGATGCCAAGTATAGCACCGACAGAGATACTTGGGTACCGCGCGTGTTGCGAAACCGACATTGCCATCTGTCGTGTTTGTTACGACGAGCATCCTATGTCATGTCATTAACCAGTGTATTCGATGTATCGAGGTGGGGAAGAATGCACTTACATATACATGCTGGAGATGAAGTTCGACCCGAGGAGATACTCCGTCCCTCGATTGTGCCGTAGCAGTCGTTGCCCAAATTGGAGACAAGGACGGTCTCATCAATCTTGAGCACTTGTCGCCAAAGCGAAACGCCATCGTTGCTTTGGTAGTACGCGAGACGCTTCATACCTTGGACCCGAATCTGAGATGTGAACATTAGGGTCTGGGCGAAAGTAGGAAGAAAGAATGTACACCAAAGCGTCGCCTCCGTTCGTGGAAAGATAGTCGTAATGTAGTACGGATCTACGAGGGCCATGTGCGTGTTCTGGCGAGACAGCGTGCCAGAGCCGGATGTCAGCGTCCAGCCGTCCATGTCAGACTGATAAATAGTCGTCGTCGGCTACGCCAAGGTGGAGAACGCCGCCGCTGCTCCCAACATCGACTTCGTTGGGCGGTATGAGAGCCGTGCCGAAGGTGAAGTTGATTGTTGAGGAGTACCGGAGTAGAAGACAGAAGACAGATTCTGACTGGTTGGCCATGAAAACTTTCATATGTAGTCGTTTGATACTTGAAGTTGCGAAAATGTATCAACATATGTACCTGTCTGATTTGCGCAACTCCAAAATGTCCCAATCGATTGTTTCAGAGCAGTCTTCGCTAATGAGGTTACCACTGGTGCTAGCACCCTGCGTCGACGCGTTGTGACTACCGGGACGAGAGGATGCGGTCGTCGAGGCTAAGCTATATCGCACAAATATGAGCATTTCGCCTCGGGTGAAGATTGGCGGAACACGAACCTTGGGACATACCCACACCCAGAACCACAATTGCGCCCTGCAATGATAGTACTTATACCCAGTTGAGGTGGTCAGACTAAAAGTGAAATTCTGCTTGACTACGAGATTGTCGGCCTCGGCACGTACTGCGTCCACAGAGATGAACATGAAACGCAGCCTAACGACCTGTCATCGACAGACAGGATGCACGAAGGGCCAGGAGTGGGAGGCCCGCTTTAAAAAAGACGACTAGTCAGTAATTGAATGTAGGGCCGACGGTCTGTGTTTCATCGATTAGCGTCCGTGTCGGCTAGGACGTGGGTGAAACAGACTGAAACCAACGAGTGTCAGCTCGTTGAAGAACAAATCTCGATGGAAATGGGAAATATAACAAAGCGGTATATGACACTGTCTTGTAAGCTGACTTATGCCGATTTCAGGCAATAGTCATGAATGTATGGTCTCCGATTCGATAGCTACGGGCTATCTGCCTCGGTTTTGGGGCTCTTTTCTAGTATAGCATCTACTATCCCGAATTCTAGAGCTTGCTCAGCTGTAAATTTGTCAGAAAAGGTAAGCACAAGGTGGAAAGACGGCACGCGTACCTGTCATGAAATAATCTCGCTCCAGTGCAGTTTCTAGTACGAAGTCAGAGTTAGTGACATCAGAGAAGGACGAACGAACCAAATCGCGATAGAGCTTGAGCGACATCCTCGCCGGGCTTCGTGCAGTGCTTCTGGTAGATACCGGTCAGAAGCTGACGTATGCGGAGAATCTCCTTGGCGTGTATGGCAATGTCCGACGCCTGGCCAGAAGCGCCTCCGGAGGGTTCTGCGGGCGGTGAGGAAGCGAGCGAGTGGGGATCGAAGGTGGGGGACGCACGATGTATCATGATGCTTGCGTTTGGGAGACAGTGGCGTTTGCCCTTCTCGCCCGCGGAAAGCAAAAGCGAGCCCATGCTCGCGGCCTGGCCTATACAATACGTGTGTATTGGTGCGGAGACGTACTGCACCCCAGAAGTTTAGTTGGTGACGAGGTTATCGACATGAACGGACCTGCATCTGAAGTAGACGTTAGTTTGATTGGTAGTCAGAAGGGGAGAAGGCTCACAGTGTCGTAGATGGCGAGGCCAGCAGTCACGCTGCCTCCGGGCGAGTTGATATACAGGTGGATCGGCTTGGTCGTGTCCTCTGCTTCCAGAAAGAGAAGTTGCGCGACTGTCAAGGTCGAATCCGTGTCGCGTATCTACGTGTGTTCAATATTTATAACTTGATAATTTCAGAACACGCACTGGTCCGTGCATCATGATGACTCGCTCCCTCAGCAGGCGGGAAAAGATATCATAAGACCGTTCTCCACGTCCCTACAGTGGAGTCGCGTGAAGAGTTGGATTATTTTCTGAATAGAGTAGGCATACCGTCTGCTCAATGACAATGGGGACCAGGTTCGATTGAGGCGCCTCTCCCATCCATTGGCCAGCTAGCGGGTGGTATTGGCGCGCGCATTTCGGTGAGCACCGCTTGAGGGTCTGGGTCAGAGCCGTGCGAAACATGGTGCCGCCGCTGTCGTCGACGTCGTGGAAGAGGAAGAAGGCCGTTTGTGGCTGTGTTGGGACACTCGTGACCCCAACGCGCTCTGCTCTGACCACGTCTCTGCTTTCTCTTCCGCCACTGTCTGGCTCGCTATCGACCATGAACGGCGGCATATTCCGCTCGCAGCGCTCGACCGAGGCGCCGATGGACTTTCAGTTCACGAACAGGCCGAGCAGCTCGCCGGCATGGGCGTCGGAGGACCCCAACACACCCAAAAAGCGTGCGTCGCCTGTCCTCAATTCTATTCAATCATTCACCCATTCTTCAGGCAGCTATGACGATGCTAGCCAGTCCAAGCCATCAACGCCGTCGTTTGGAACGAACCTCAACACGCCATTCCTCTTTCAGACGCCATCGCGCCAGTCTAGCCAGCCATACCCATGGGCGCCTCCACCGAACTTCTCGCCGTCAAAAGCGTTTCCCCAGCCGGCACCGTCGGAGGAGCTGCGTGACATAGACATGTCCGAACTGAGCCCCCCGCAGCCGGTGGAAGAGACGCCTAGCCCAAGGAAGGACAGAGGACGGCCCATTGCAACGGGTGCGCTGCGGAGAGTGTATCGGGAGCGCCACAAGGCTGGAAGCAGCAAGCTTTCGCGAAGTTACAGCAGGGAAGACCGCGACGAAGACGACGTTTTTGACGACAGCGATCCAGAAGACGACCACCGCGCGGCAACCCCCGTGCCACACAACACTTCGAATCACTACACTCTTAATATGCCTTCGCCGCCTCCTCCACAATCGGACACGCCCTACATACTTCTTGGGTGCGTCCTTCCTCCTCGGCCATGAATGCCGTATGCTGTTGGACTCAACTCAATCTATGCCCTTCTATGCCCTTCTAGATACCTCCAATTCTTCTTTAATCTGTCCCTTATACTCGTCTTTCTCTACCTCCTGGTCCAGTTCATTCTGACTGTGCAGCGCGACGTAGAGCACAGAATATCGGAATACTCTCAAGGTACGTCACTCCGTACGTCAGTCCAGCTTGAATTGCTTACACCGACATGTAGATCTCATTCAGGAAATCGGATTATGTGCGCGCCAGTACAAAGTGAACGAGTGTGTAAAACCCTTGCCTGCCATGGCCCAACAATGTGCCACTTGGGAG
The DNA here is from genome assembly GCA_019915075.1 of Strobilurus stephanocystis. NCBI lineage: Eukaryota > Fungi > Basidiomycota > Agaricomycetes > Agaricales > Physalacriaceae > Strobilurus > Strobilurus stephanocystis. Next base: position 103,247 of record JAHLMI010000018.1, read on the forward strand.
ACATGCATGAATCAGGATCCCGCAAAGCTGGGACGGGCGAGAGTTGGAGCCGAGCTCATCGCAGACGTCGTCAATAGCTTCGTCGAACCTATCAGCTGGAAAACACTAGTACGCATTCGCTTTGGTCTACTCATTCCCATGTCTAATGATATCGCGCCCACGCATAGGCATTCACATTGACTTCCCTATCCTTCCTGACGGTATTCATCAACGCCCTGCTCTCGTTATACCGCGCACGGATCCAACCCGCTGCGCCACCCGCCCAGCCTCCACACTACGCCCCTTTGCATCCGGCACAGCACTTTGGCGGATACCTCTCCCCGGCGCCTACGCCCGGGTGGGGCAAGGGGCACTGGAAGCCGATCCAGAGCGATGAGGATCTGGAGACGCCTACGCGACGAAGGAGACTCGAGGGTGGCGGGGAGGTCAAAATCAAGTGATTACTCGAACTATGTATCGCTTTATTTTATGCATTACAATATGGATATACATGCCCGCTGGCCCCCGTTGCCCGACTGTATGGGATGTAGGCTCGACTATATACATTATAGGCTCAACTCTATGAATTGACCGAGACTCAGATCCTTATTAGAACCGGGGTTTTTGGTGATCTCGGTGATCTTCCGGTGAGAGACCCTTGCACTGTATACGATTTCTCCTCGTTGATGTTTGTTGATAATTGATTCCTCCAAAAACGTGTCCGGGGACGTCGTCATCTACAGTGATGACTCATAGGCCCTAAGTACCTCGGACCGACTCGGCCGTTGAATGGCTTCTGAGTCCTGACATGAGTATCTCTCACATCCGTTCACTACGCCAACGTGGATTCCCGCTCTATTTCTCACCTCGTTCCCAACCCGAGCCGTGTACCGGACTCCAGTGCCTTGTCGTCGATCTCACTCGACGTTGACCCTCTGCTAATTATAAGTAACACTCAATCTAGACTTCCTTCAACATGCGCAATGATCGTTGATTTGCAAGCTAAGACTGTACAGCGGCGAGTACTCGGTTTTTTCGCACCCCTCCCCGAGTCCTCCAAGATATGAATGCTGTTTGTGGTGTCGAATTGACTTACCGACCCTGTCATTGGTGATTTTACACTGAACTGAACGCCACACACGTAGGAAGCTTTTGGTAAGTCTCCACGGGGCGGGCTTGACGTGTGGATGTCTACTCTACAGGACACGCAGAAATCACCAACATCGTATTACTATTTCGCGCACTCGGGCCTCAACACGTTCTCAGGATTACAGATACTGTCATCCCTGTCTCACATGGCGGCACGCCAACTTGGGGGCCTGTCTCTCTCACAGAGTCCAACAGCTGCAATGTTAAACCGGACGGATGCCCGCTGTCTGTCGTGTGATGCCACCTCGGCGGGGGGGAAATTGACTTCAAGTTCTAATCTTATCTTCGGCACATCACCCATCCATCTCTAATCTTGTACGGCAACGTCAACCTTACATCCACGCCTCCGTTCTCAACGCATCAGCCTACAGAGGACGGGGATTACCTCTTTCCTGCCTTCCTTCCTTCAAAGCGGTCGAAGAAGGACGGTAGTGCGGAGATCAGTGTTGACAGGACTCGGACTTGCATACTTTTCAATCTATCCCTACAGTAGTCTAGTTTAGTTGCCTGACACTTGACTTGGGGGGGCTAATCGATTCCTAAACTTGGGTTAAACCATGCGTGTGTCAATGGTCACCAGGCATAGGCATAGGCATTAGTGAGAAACAGACGAGATGGCCTTCCCGCGAACTCATGTGTATATTATATACCGGCTCATGAGATTACCGAGATGGATTCATGTGAGAACGCATGCTCATCAGTCTGAGTATGTCAGTCTGGTGTCACTCGTATACATACCGGTAACTGACGTGCGTCGTGCTTGTTTTTGTTTCCCTTGTATCGGAAACTTCTGATCGGTGCCAATGCCAGTGGAACTTAGGTTCCCGTGCCCCTTGAGGATTCATTTATAGGCCCAGGGAGCCCCTGCAGGGTGGGTGCGCGTGCAACAGAAGGGGTGATGTGATTCTTTGACTCTTGGAGGCGAAGGGATGATTAGCCTTCGCATCCCCGCTGAATTGGGGATACAGGTAGCTAGTGTCAGTGATCTCCCGAGGCATACGTACTATGTACGCTCGTTCCCTGAGTAGAGTCCTCATGCATGCAAGTCCATAGTACTTAAGCCCGCTCACAGCTCAAAGCGAGGATGCGGACACGTCCGCTATCCTATAGCGGAATGGATGGATGGAAGCAAGATTGATATTGAGCATAAGTATGTAGGCCTAACTCCCGGGCCGACTTCGCTACGCGAACCTAACGATTCCGTTACGCGAGCCTGGTCCTTATTATAGGCTTCTCCATCGATTTGCCATATGATACTGTATGTATGAGACGTTGTGCTTGCTGCCGCTGTCAAAGACATATCCTTCGGGCCAAGCAACAAAATACGTCACACGCTGTGACACGTGACACACTTGACCGCCACCATGACTCGTAAGCACTAGTTCTGGGAACTCGGCAGCACCATTGGTACTGACACTGACGGCTAGGCGGGAACCAGAGAGAGACCGATCGCGCAAAGGCGCAGAAGAAGGTTGCGGCGAACGCCAAGAAGCCGAAGGAGAGCGCGGCGTCGCTGGCGAAGAGGAAAGAGAGGTAGGTACGGATACGGATGCGCCACGTTGATTGAATTGATTGGGATTCGGTTAGTGATGCCGAGATATTGAGGGCCAAACAGAAGGTATGGTGCTCTACTCTATTCTAGGCCCCGACACCCCCATCTAAACCCCAGCACCCGCTAGAAAAAGGAGGAGGAAAAAGCCGCAGCAGCTGCGAGTAATAATCCGAAATGACATTCCCCGCTTCGCTTCTATTTCTTTGGGCTTTTTCATTCGCGCTGTCGCTGATGATGCTTAGTTGCCGGATTCAATGACATGACAGTGACACCTTTCAAAAGGCGTGTACATGGTAGTTATACGTGGAACGCAGTGGACAGACACCCATCGTAATCAACATGGTACGTTCCTCGCGACCACGGAGCAATAGCTTCGGGAATGGTCACCACTAATGCAGCTGAACAAGAGAAATCCTAAACGGGGGGCCAAACGTGGCCATGATGCACTGAGTGACTCAGCGCCGCCGGTAGCTAAGACCAAACGCGTCAGCCGGAACGTGTACCTTTCATATGATGTGCAAAGCAAAGGGCCGACGTTCCTTCTTGCCATTGAATTGTGGCGTCTAAATCGCCCGACCCCCGGCGTCTCCGAGGTGCATCCGCGAACTTGCTGGAACCATCTCGTCACGAGGCGTCGGTGGGATATTAAGGGGATGCAGAGCCCAGAATACTGTACGTTGATAGTCAAAGAAGATGGGGTAGGGCAGAAGAAGGCATCAGCCGAGAACAACTGCCACAAGGTCAAGGCTTAGCGCTTAGGCCTTAGGAGCGGGAGTTGCCTCGGGAAATCCGAGAGGCGAGTGGGAGAAGGAGGGGCCAGATTTTGCTTCCATGCCATCCCGTTCGGAGTTGTGTCATCAGGAGGGAGCGCCTCGGGATGCGACAGTTACACAAGGCAGGTCGAATGCAATACAGTTGGTGAAGGGAGATTAGGGGCGGAAGCATGTCAATGGCGGGCTGGATGTCGAACAAGAAGAGCTGGGAGATGATCAAACGCAGGGTGCTTGGCAACGGTACCGCCGAGAATCAGATCGAGCGGTGACGTTTCCACCCCGCACTATCTTATCGCCCGTCAGGCAGTCAGTCAGTCACCGTGCCGCAGGACTCCGCGTGCCTGGGGCGATTACGTCGCGCGTCTCGGATGTTCTTGACCTTCCTTCTGCGCTGTTGGACGTGCGTGATGATCTAGGGGCGGCAATCTGCGGGCTGCCAGGACAGGGTGTGTGTGTGTGATCCTCACGGGCCACGCTTCTGATACGGATCCCCAAGTCAGCAGTGGCGCAGCGCGGACGACCACGACGGACGGATAAACAATGAATCATTTGAATGCCCAGATCGGCATCAGCATCAGACACGCACAGAAATATGCTGTGCCCAACCCTGCACCGAGATGGGATCTGGAGCTTGTTGATCGCCTTTGCGCTTTTGCCTTATTGTACATTTCAATATGGTGGGGGGGTGGGTTCTGATTCTTTTTGATCTAGGGGCCGCTGAACCCGCGTCAGGCCAAGGGAGGCCTTTATATACGAGAACGCCGCCATGGCGTGCACTCTTTTGCCTTTTGCCCCATCACTTACCCATGTCGCTGCGCGGTCTCTCGAGGGATGTGCGCATGCACGACCCCTCGCCACACCCGCTGCCGCACCTCAATGGCCACGCACACGCACACGCCCCGACGTCCCCGACGTCGCCCACCGCCGCTACGACCATCGTGGAGAAACTGGCGTCCGCGAACGAGTCGACGTGGTTGCTTATTGGTGTGTATGCGTCCTTTGCTTGTCTTCTGGGCTGGGTGTCGTGCTGCTGTGTTCCATGTGCTGTGTTGTGTTCCCATCCCACCTACCATCCATCTTCTCCCATCCATGCATCTAACACCACTCTTTCCCGCAGGCCGAGTAGCCGAACAGATGGGCGACCTCGAGCACGCGCTCTCAGCGTACGAGAACGCCCTCCGGCACAACCCGACGTCCCTGAGCGGGCTGACGCAGGTTGCGGGCATCGCTCGGATCAAGGAGAATTATCCGAAGGTGAGGGCCCGTGTTCGATCCCACCAATCCCAATCCTGTCCATCACTCTATTCATCACCCGTCACCTATCCCACACCACACCTGTTGCTTGCCATTCCCAGTTCCCAACACGGCATCCTTCGTATTCGCCTTACTTCTCCCGAACCCGATTCCGAGACATCCATCCCATCCCCAACCCACCCTTGCCCCATCTGGGTCTTTGATATGACGTGAGCGAACTTGAGCTAACCCGTACCTGCCTATAGGCCGTGGAATACTTTCAGCGCGTGCTTTCGCTGCAGGAGGAGAATGGGGAGGTGTGGTCTGCGCTTGGTGGGTTTCCTTCTTTCTCCGCTTTTTGCTCGTCGCTAACGCTCACTAGGCCACTGCTACTTGATGCAGGACGACCTGCAAAAGGCATACTCGGCGTATCAGCAGGCGTTGTATTTGTTGCCGAATCCCAAGGTACGGATCGAACGTCACAGCAAAACTTTTGAATGGGATCTGATGTTGGTGATTTCGTAGGAAGACCCGAAATTGTGGTACGGCATCGGGATCCTGTACGACCGGTATGGGTCGCTGGACCATGCGGAGGAGGCGTTCTCGAGTGTGTTGAGGATGGACCAAGGTGTGTTCCTCTCTGTGCTTGCGGTTGTATTTGCGGAGCTGATGAATGGGTTAGACCTGGATTTCGACAAAGCGAACGAGATTCTGTTCCGGCTGGGGATCATCTACAAGCAGCAGAGCAAGTACGAGGACTCGCTAAAGTGCTTTGATCGGATCCTGCGGAACCCGCCTAACCCGCTTGCGCATGCGGATATATGGTTCCAGATCGGGCATGTGTATGAGCAGCAGAAGGATGTGAGTATTCGTCTCGGTTCTTCTCCTCCCATTGAGCCGCTCCAATCGATGTGATGCTGATTGTGCTTTCAGTATGTGAGGGCGAAGGACGCGTACGAGCGGGTTGTGGCGGACAATCCGGGTCATGCTAAGGTGCTGCAGCAGCTTGGGTGGCTATACCACCAGGACGGGTCGTCCTTCCAGAATCAGGACTTGGCGATTCAGTATTTGACTAAGAGTTTGGAAGCGGGTACGTTGTCTTCTTGTTCGTTTCACCAACAGCAGCTTAAGCGGCGCCCAGATTCGTCGGACGCGCAGAGTTGGTACCTCCTCGGGCGTGCGTATATGGCGGGACAGAAATACAACAAGGCGTACGAGGCGTACCAGCAAGCCGTGTATCGCGACGGGCGCAACCCGACCTTTTGGTGCTCCATCGGGGTGCTCTACTTCCAGATCAACCAGTTCCGCGACGCGCTCGACGCCTACTCGCGCGCCATCCGCATCAACCCGTACATCTCTGAAGTGTGGTTCGACCTCGGGAGTCTCTACGAGTCGTGCAACAACCAGATCTCGGACGCCATCGATGCGTACCATAGGGCGAGTGAATTGGACCCGGCGAACACGGTCATTTCGCAGAGGCTGCAGTTGTTGAAGACGGCGCAGGCGACGGGAGGCCAGTTGCCAGCTGCGCCGGGTCCGCAGGATGTGCACCCGACGGCGTATGCGAGTGCGGTGGCGCCGCCGACGGGGTTGGGTGGTGCGCCGTTGTTGCTGCAGGGTGCGAGGCCGGGGCCGGCGTTTGGGGGTGGGGAGAGCAGTAGGCGAGCGGAAGGCGGCGCGTCGTCGCCGGGACCGTTCAGAGGCGGGCCGCCGCCGCCGGTGATACTGGACGAGACGCGGCATGTGCCGTCGCACCCGCCGCTCGCGCCGATGGAGATCGACCGGCCGCCGCCAAGGGAGAGAGAGAGGGAAAGGAGTTTGTTGTTGCACCACCCTGTGCCGGAGGAGGCGAGGAATGGGAACGGGAATGGGAATGGGCATGGTGGGTTTGGGGGGAGGGGGTCCCCTGCGCCTGCTCCGCCGCCGCCGCCCTTCCCGCCGTTCCCTTCCGCGAGGACGAGGTATCCTCCTTTGAGAAATGAGGGTGCGTGGGATGGGGACAGGGAGCGAGGAGACAGGGGAGACAGGGAGAGGTGGGCGTACCCTCCGCCGTTCCCGACGTCGCCGAGGAGGTACAACAAGCTGCCGAGGTATGACCCGAGGCATGATGGGGAGGGCTTCTCCGCGATGGAGGGGCAGCAGGAGGAAGGGGGGAGGAGGCCACCTGTGAGGTTGGGGTTGCAGCCTGCGGAGTTCAGTCTTGAGGAGAGGAGGGGGTTGGGTGAGGAGAGGAGGGAGGAGAGGAGGGTGATGGGCGAGGAAAGAAGAGCTGTGGTTGAAGAGAGGGAGCGGGAGAGGCGGATGTTGGAGGAACGCGAGCGGGAGAGGCGCGCGCCGAGCAGCCGCAGCTCGGAGAGCCCACATCCTGAGATGAGGCGGCGCAGCGTGGAGTCGCAGAAGAAGAAGCGGCGAAGGGACGACGCGCCGCCCACCACCTCCTCCTCGTCCTATCGGGCTGTCTACTCCAACTCCAACTCCAAGGGTGGTGGTGGTGCGTCTTCCCCCGGGTCGTCCAGCCGCAGTGTGCAGCCCTCCCCGACGAACGCTCCGCACCGCGTGGTGGACGACGACTATGACGAGCCGGGCGTGGCGGAGACGCTCATGGGGCTGTCGCAGGGGGGCGGCGGGTACCGCCCACCCGCCACTCACCGCGACTCGGTGTCCTCCACGCGGAGTCATGTCTCGCCTTCCCTCTCCAACAAGCGGCCGCTGTCCCCACCGGAGGGGGACGAGGCGAGCAAGAGGATGCGGTCCTCGAGGCCGTCGCCGATCCCGTTCAGGCAGCAGCCGGCGCTTGCGCTGCCGCCGCATCCGAAGCCCGTGGGGGTGGGGCTCCCGCCGATTGCGACGCTGGGGAGTCCGGAGGGGGAGAGGGAGAGTCCGAGGAGTGGTGGGAGTGGGAGTGCGGGTGGGAAGGGGAGTAGGACGCCTCCGAATCCGAAGAAGACGCCGAGTCCGCCGGTTGAGAAGAAGGAGTCGTGATCTATGCGTTCCCCCCCATCTTTTATGACCTTGTTATGCCCGTGGTTGTTTGTTCTTGTCAATGTATTATACTGCATGTTTTATGTTCAATCTCACAAATCTTTCTTGCATCTCTATCGTTCTGGTTGATCTTGCGTTGGGCGGCAGTGCTGCAACTGTACGCGGTGAGCTTTCCAATGTGTCGGGCTGGGAATCGACGAGTCCCAGCCTCCCAGCCTCCAGGCACTTGAACTTTCCGCTCGCATGTATCTGTTTGTAATCGATACCAATTGATATATAGAGATTGGGTTTGACCAGCTCAGTGTTCATTCATGCATACTCTATGTGAGTCATATTGGAGATAAACCTAAGTACTCGACCGAGTCGCGTGAAAGGACAGCGGCGGCACAGTCAAGGGTCGTGCGAATCTTCTGGGTGGTACTCTGCTGTGGAATGCCCCAGTCATACGGTGTCGAGAGAATGTGTGTGACGTGCAAACAGGAAGAGGGAAAGAGAGCAATAGTTTGTTTTGCACTGGCACGGTATTTGGCCATGCAAGTCGGAGAGTAGGTCAGTAGGTCATTGACCCGGGCAAGAGTATACATACAACTCACTGACGTGATCCAGCTGGTATCCTCACTGAGACTACATATGTGGGCGAGAAGTGAACTGATTGATTTCCAGATCAAAGTGTCAACTTTGTATCTGATATCATTGTGAGTCAGACTAGACACGCTTCAGAGCTCAAGGACGAGTCGGTGAACACAAGAACCGAAAGGCGGTCGCTATGTATGTATGTATCGCGGCAAGATGGAAGTCGTAACCAACGTGTCGCGATCATGTATGACGCATGCAAATGGTACTCTTCGTGCTTCTGGGGCTATGTAATTTTCCGTGCTGGGCGTAATTATTGCCTGACTCGTGAGCACCCTGCGCATACAGTACACTGTGGACTCCGCCTTCCCTACAGTGAGGAGATCAAGTATGTACATAGTCTATAAGTATGATGGGGAGGCCCGGGGTGGCGGTGTGGGATTCCCGGTCCACTGTGCCCTGCCAGTGCCGGCGGTGTGAGGTATCGTAAGGGGTGGGATTCATCAACTGGCTATGATCAAGATGAACTCTCCGCTCGTATGTATCGCTACATTCTAATTATAACCGACACCAAATGATATGTATTGCTTGCTTTAATATCAGGTCACTCGATATCAGTGGATGTCAATCTCTCATAAACAGAGTTTTTGATGCGCGCCACTCGCACAACGCAGGACAGCGGCGGCGAAGTCTTAAGCCACCTAGTAGAAGGGAAACTTTACGTGTCGCAACCTCACTAGATCGTAGTTGTATGCGGCATCATAGAAGTCGACAAAAGGGACCTGCATGTGTGCGACACAGTGATGAGATGCAAAAGAGAGAGAAACGATCTCGTGCACGCACGTTGCAACATCACTTTCCTGCCCCGAGTCTACGCGCTCCGACGATCTCCCAGAGGCTGTTGATGGACGCGGACTCTGAGTGCGAGCTTCATGACGCATGCGATTGGAACTGTTCGTACTAGAGTGTATGCGGATATGTAAATGTCCGTGCTAGGCGTAATTATTTGCCTGTAGGTATGGGGCACCCTGCGCTGTGGCACTCCGCCTTCCCTGCAGCGTCGTAAATTATATGTGAGTCGGAGATCCCACACCGCCACCTCATGCCGGCGGTGTGAGGGGTGGGATCTGGATCTGATGAGGGGTAGTAACGTCGGGTCGCTGGATCATGATACGTATGGCGAATGGGACTGAATTACTCGACAGCTGGGGTACGAGAAGTGTCAGAGATTGTTGGGATGAAGAAGTACCGGTGCTGTTATGCATCCGAGCAAAGAGGGAAGAATAGAATGCTTACGTATACGGGAAGGTCCAGGTGATTGTTCAAGTTGGTATGTGGTAACAGACAGCCGCGATGGATGGGTTGGTGATGACATTACGGCCTGCACATGTTCGTACTCACTGGGCCGTAAGTCAATCTCCTCGACAGCTTCCGAAACATCAACAACTTGATATCTTACAGCCAGTGAAGAATGGTGGTTTCCAGGGCGTCGGCAGGCAGGGGATAGTATGACGCATGCCACTGAGTTTCTTCGTTGTCGTTGAAAAGGATAAGTACTCGCTAAACGAGGAACGAGTCTAGATATGTCCGTAGTAGTTTGTCTTGTCAATGTATCCTACTAGCTTGCAAGTTCAATCTCATATCTTATCTTGCATTCCTTTTCGTTTGTATGTGGCGGGTATTGAAGATCCCGATAACCTGTACCCAGACGAACGTGCCGTCAGACAGTCAGTATCGAGAATGCTGGTGTTTTATGGCAGGCTCTGAACATGGTAGAGGATTACACAACTCTCTTCAAGACAAATGTTCACATGACTACTCGACGCGCCCCGCCTCCTTGTGCTAACCTTCCGGGCAGCCCATCTCACCATGATCTCCAAACAGTTGACCAATACAGTGCACCATGATCACTTCCCCACTCCAGGTCTATCTATGCGCTCCCATGCTCCGGACACGACGAAGGCAACACGCTCCAACCAGAGGACTGTGGGCCACCTCCGTATACCATCAAGCAAGGCGCGTTCTGAGAGGCGCGTCCCGGGCGCGTTCGCGTTGTGGTGTCGCCAGTGATGGTGTTGTGGAAAGAGTGACGTGAAAGAGGGTTCGTGGTCCAAAGAAGTGGATTGATGGTAGATCGATCTAGACTTATCTTTCCAAGATCACAGCACAAGTCAGATTTACTAGCAGGATAGCCCGTGTGAACACGGTCAATTTGTGACCGAACGCTCTTGCAAAATTAGTATTGGTTTCTGCAAACGTCTTCAACTTGTACGTTAGCAGGAGGTACTGTTGAGACTGAGGAGACCAGGAAGACGCTCTGCCGCACCCGTCTTCGACGAGTGCTATCGAGCTCCGCTGGAGTGTTTGCAGACATTGATGCTTCAGCAAGAGCTAAGTAATATAGCTGTTTCTTGGTGACCAGAAATACGCTCTGCCGCACCCGTCTTCGACGGGTGCTCTCGAGCTCCCTACAGTGCTTGCAGAGCTATTAGTGAATAACGATGGAATATTGAACATTCATTTCAAGTCAAAACCCCGGGCCACAGTCACATCGACCAGTGCATCAGCTCATTACACAGCAGATCCATTCTTGAGACCACGTAGTCAAGTCCCGAATTGAGTGTCGAGCCATCCATCCAGATTCCATCAAGGCATTAACGGAGTTGGTTCAAGTTCATGTTACTCACATCCTTTGACTTCAAGTAGAGGCACATCCATGCCGCACACACCATGGAATTGACACGTACTGTCAGACCCCTCAACCCCGCTGTGCAGCATCTCAACATCCCGTGCACGTATTGTGTAGCACATTCGTCCAAACCCCCCCCCCCCCGCATCTCTTCCTCTCATCCCGTGTCATGTTGTAGACTCGAACGATTGCCGAGTTCCGCGAGGTGACAGGGAGTGGTTCGAGTCTAGTCATGTTGTTCTATCACGGCAAATCATACTCCCCCGAGTTGTCATTGTCTCCCTCTCCGGTAGCTAAATCCGCCCTGTGCACTATTGAAACTGCGAAGCCCGAAGGCTTCCATAGTCCCGTACCGCGTGTCCATCCTTCCCGTCAGAGCACCACAGCCATTCATCCGACTCATCCATGCCCCTCACATGGGCCATCCCGTCAGGAACAGAGGTGCATCCATCCACTTGCAAGATTCCATAATCCCATGTACTCAGATCTTTCAGTCCCATACAGCTGCTACTCCAATATCCCGTACTGTTTGTTCATCTTGCAGCGCATCCTGTTAAGTGCGCCCGTGTAATGCTCTCGCGCATATTTGTTCTGCTCTGTCACGGCAAGTTGAGGTCTCTCTGGTTGCAATCTGGCCTGTTCTGTGGCTGTGGCCTTCCTGCGCAGCGGTCAGCACTGGCAGAACAGGTGGACGTCGCGGTTGCTGGCAAGAGACTCGGAGCGATCGCCGAGATGATCAGGCCACGTGGCTTTGTCTTTTGGCGGGCGTTTGTATGTTCGCCGTTCCTCAAGCTACGGAGACGGTGAATTTTGCTACCATGTATATTTCGCTTATGTCTAGAGACATTCAGAGGTGTCAATTAATGTTAAGTGTGTCTGCTACCTCGATACATGTTGTGGGCTTGTGCCACGTGGCTTTGTCTTTGTCTCTTGTAACCCGGGTCCCTTCTCCCTTAATATATAGGATTTATGACGCATGCAAACGGAACTCTTCGTGCTTCTGGCAGTGGGGATGTGTAATTTCCGTGCTGGGCGTAATTATTGCCTGACTCGTGGGACCAGCTGCGCATGTGTGGACTCGAGGTCCGCCCTCCCTGCAGTGTGGAGATCTGTAAGTATAATGGAGAGGCCCGGGGTGGCGGTGTGGGATTCCCGATCCAATGCCGGCGGTGTGCCAGTGTATCCTAAGGGGTGGGATCTACTAGTATCAGGAGGCGGAGTGTATGAGATTAGGAGTCAAGTGATGTGTGGCGAACTGAATACAAGTTAACGTTATCGCGTGAACGAAGAACCGGTGCTGTTATTGTCCGAGAGAAGATAGATGGTCATGCATGTGGCAACGGGACAGCCGCGATGGATGGTGATGTGATTGGACACCTTACAGTGTATTGAGTTACAGCAATGTCATATGCCTCATCACCGAGATCTGCCTCCACGATCCCCTGGGCCGTAACTCAATCTTCTGTCGGACCCCAACAGCCTCCGAAACGTCTATTCATGCCAGTGCCAGTGGTGGTCTCCAGGAGACAATGACTGCTTGATGGACACAGGCGATATTATGACGCATGCGATTAGTACTCTTCGTAGTACAAGTGGACTGGTAGTGCCGGAAACACCAGAAATTTCCTCGCTGGACGAATGAGTCTGGGTGTACGTGTCTGCATTCCTCGAGTCCCCCGGGCCTGCGTGTGTATGTGTAATCTAAGGGCGGCGGTCACTGCCGGCGGATGGAGACTCGGGAGATGTGTAGACGAAGGATTGAATTGAGGTACATACGGGGCAAAGTAAATATGAAGACGGGCAGGCCGCAGGGGCAGCGATAATCAATCAATCACAGTGGTAATATGTCGGAGGCTTTCGTCTCGTCACTGATCTGTTTGATAGACGCTTGGTCATGGGTATCAGCATCGTCTTCCTGCTGCCAGTGCGGATGATCCATGCTACGGAGTCCGGTCATTTGACACGTTGAAGCGCGTGGCCATACCAGGACACCGAATAGTAGCCGTAACGAGGTACTAAGTAGGAGTGGTCATCAAATCTCTCATGGGACTCGGAAATGCATGCGGGACTTGCCTGATACTGCGGGACTCACTGTTGACCCACGGAGGGCTGATTTGCCCACCGGTCCAGGTCCAGGTACGAGAAGAGTTGTTCACGGTATCCGCTAGAGAAGTCAAGTCGCGTGCGAGCCGAGAAGACAAGGGCGAGGGAAGAGAGGCAGGCAGGCAAAAGGTTGACGGTTTGTATCGAACATGCTTCTTCCTACGAGAGGCCACGGGGGTCAACTTGGCCGTTGGGAGGGAACGGGAGGTACGGATCAATATCTCTATCGATAGTGTGGGTAGAGAGTGACTTGCTGCATGAATAGAGAACACCTAACGATTGAGGAGATGACAGTCAGCTCCGAGTCGCAGCGGGCTGATGTCGCGGCGGATCTGAGGCGAGTCCGAGTCCGTACTTATATACAGTGGCTTTGCTCAAGACGGTCCAAGACTTAATCTTGGAGCCTTACCTGTTGCGATGAGACTCCAAGACAACCTGAAAGAAGCCTCCGACTCGAACGTGTGATGGAGCCCGTCATCTCGTTGGCGATGGGTATTCCGAGTCCCACTGTGACTAGATTGCCCAGGTCCTGGTTCAGGTACGAGAACGGTGTCCGCGAGAGAAGTCAAGTCGCGTGCGAGCTGAGAATAAAAGTGCGGGGGAAGAGAGGTATGAAAACAGGCAGGCAGAAGGTTGACGGTTTGTTTCGAACATGCTACTTCATATAGACAGACGGCCACGAGGGTCAACGTTAGGGACAGATCAAGATAGAGTGTGTATGTGTCACAATCGATAGTGTGGGTAGAGAGCCGCTTACCGAGTGAGTAGAGAACCAATAAAGGAGTGAGGAGATGTCAGTCGGCTGTTGTCGCGTCACTGGGTTTGAACTTGAAGCGAGTCCGAGTCCGGTCAAATGACATATATACCCACAGTGATTTTGCTCAGCGAAGCCTTACCTGTTGCGGAGTAGCTTCATCCATCTCTCGTTCCGGAGTCATCTCGTTGGCGATGCTGTGAGTCCCAGAGGCTGTCACGGTCAACAAGAGTTTGAGATACGCAATTGAGAAGGCAAGACGCGAAGATAGTGTGAGAGGGCGTGGTTCAAGCAATTGAACACGACAGCTGAATCAATGGCTGGTACTATGGAGCGTGAGGCAAGGTTGTGCGAACGAGATGGCCGGGAAGGCCTAGGACGCGTATACATTACACGCTTCCTCTACCATCCTTGTGTCAGTGGGTAAGAGAAATCTGGAATGTCACCGGGGCTCGGGCAGAGATACAGGACTCACTTGCCGAGTTGTGACTGAGTAAACGGGCTGTGAATGAGCTCGACTGAGCATGTCACTGTTAGCGGCGGATCTGGCACACTAACTCCACTCGGAGGATGTGGAGTTGGGCTTTACCCAAGATGGTTCAAGTGAGTCTTCCCTCTTGCTCAGATTGACACAAATTGACAGCTCGCCTGGAAACCAATAATCGGTCGTGGACGGGCGGAGCAAGCAAGACTTCGACTTCAAAACCGTGACGGACAACGTGGTTGATTGATCTCGGTCGAACGCGACTTGCTCTTGACTACCATCATGCTCAACTGACGACTGTCGCCCAGTCTCATCACTCTGCTACATTCTTTCCCTTCAACTTGCTTATACCATCGCAAATGTAAGCAGTCAAACATTTATTGACATCTCCTTGTCTGATCGATGAAATTATTGTAGGCCCTTGCCGGACGAACGCCCGCGCCAGAGCGTCGCGAATCTGATTGGCAGATTTGAACAACAGACGAAGAAGGCGCCGTCGAGGACCTCGAGCATCCACAACGATGAGCAGCAACCGCAAGAGAAGCGGGAATGGCCGCCAAAGCCGTCCAGCTCCGAGAGCAAGCCGCCACTGCTCAAGACCACCCCGTCCTGGGTCAAGCCGCCCTCTCAGCCCCAGACGCCGCCTGCAGAGCCCGTAGTCGAACCCCCGACGCCTGTCTCGCCACCGACCCCGCCGCCAGAGCCAGTCATGCCCAAGTCGCCGCCGCCTGCTACCAGGAAGCCTACCACAACGACGCCAGCGGCAGCTGCAAAGTCACCAGTCAAGCCGCATCGCACAGCTACCGCACCGGCAAAGACCAAGCCTGCTGCTGCTACCGCCACCCCGCTCAAGCCGCAGCATACCGGCCAGTCAACTACCTCTAATTCTGCCACCACTTCCGCCACCGCCAGGCGAACGCCCAAGCCCACCTCCACCCCAGCGCGTGCTAAAACCCCATCCACTCGCCCTAGTTTCGGCAGCGCAGCCCGCCCCAAGACCCCGTCCCGGCCCAAGACACCGTCGGCCACGTCCGCCACGCGGCCCAAGACGCCTGCGAGCGGGCTATTCGCGCCGACCGCGGCATCGCTCGCGCGATCTCGCAACGCGGCCCCGGAGTCGACGCCTGTACCGGTGAAGAAGGCTGTGGTTACGAGCGATCGGCTCACGAAGCCTACGGCGGCGTCGATGCAGAAGGCCAGGGCTGTACCGGCGTCGACACCGACGAAGAAGCCGACTGCGGGTGCGGCGCGTGGAGGGAAGGCAGCGGTGGGGTCGGGTAGTGTGAAGAAAGCAGCGGCTGCTGGTGCTGGTGCAAGTGTTGCGGCTGCTGCTCTCGCTGCCACTGAGGCGGCTGAGATTCCGGATGAGATACTATCGGAGCCGGAACACGTTGCTGACGAGGAGCGTGTTGTTGAAGAGGAGCCTGTTGTCGAAGAGCACGTCGAGGAGCAGCATCATGAGGAACCCGTCGAGGAGCATCACGAGGAACCCACTGAGGAACACGTTGAGGAACACCACGACGAACACGTCGAGGAACCTGTCAAAAACCACGTCGAGGAGCCCGCCGAAGAACACGATGAAGAACACGTCGAGGAGCACGCTGAAGAACACGTCGAGGAGCACGCTGAAGAACACGTCGAGGAGCACGCTGAAGAACACGTCGAAGAGACGGAACAGACTCCCATCGACGAGGCTCCTGCACCCCCACCAAAGTCTCCCAGTCCGCCACCAAAGTCTCCTTCACCCGTCCACGAACAGGAGGAAGAGGAAGAGAGCGAGAGAACACCCGTCGCCGAGAACAACGACATCGAGAACATCATGAACCTCCTCGAGCCCAAGTCCCGCCCCGTCAGCATTATCAGCATCCCGGACGAGGTCAGCGATATACCCGATGAAGAATGAAGAGTGGAAGGAAATGGAACAGGAACATTGTATATACTAATCTCGGTGCGTTCCACGGTCGTTTGTTGTACAGGACGAGGGGCTAATGGGGCGCGTAGCATTGGTTTTTCTCAACTCCGTAGTCTAGAACCTCGTGGTTCTTCTTACCTACTTACTGACTTGCTTACTTGTTTTGCATCAATGCTTTCTCTTAATCATACCTCACAAACAATGGAATGGGCGTCTCAATTCTGTGGGGTGATGTTTGTTGGTCCGGGGGCTGCTGGTGAGTAGTGCCATCGCTTATCTGTGCGACGTTCGTCACTGATGAAATTTAGACTTTGACTGTGCGCGTGTTCCTTTTTATTACTCGTTCCCGCTTTCACACTATGCTTCGCCCGACTGATATACGGTTATACGCAAATTCAGTTTACCGATATTCCTTCTAGTTCTCGGGCGTCGACGTTTGATGCGGAAGCGTCCCTTTGGCTTCAGCTTCGGCGGCTGGACAGTGGCGTACTCAGGCTGCAAGTCGGAACAGCAGCAAGATGACACTCACCATACTCTCCATACACGGCAGTCAAATCTACATCATGGGCGAAGGTCTCCAACTCGGCTATGAACTCTGACAGACGTGTACCGTTCGCCGTCGCCATTTTCAGAACAACTTCCTCAAACAGAGCATCCAATGATACAGGCTCTGAGTCTGGACCTGGAAGCTGAATAACTTTGCCTCCAAGATAGTTTTTGAGAGGGAATGGCATATCTCCATCTCCCTCGTCCCGAGAACTCGAGGACCAGTCCTTGATGGATACAAGGTAGGAGCTGAGGTTGTTCCATGGCAGGGATCTATAATGAGTGCGTCCTAAGAGGGACGTGAAGATATCAAGGTCATCGATTGTACGCGTGCACCTCCGAGTCGACCACTCGCCCTGCAACAGGTTTCTTGGTGGGTTTCGGTACGAGGTTTCCGTACAGTCGGTCACTATGAAAACCATTCGAAGGAAATTTTTGGGTTGAGCCATGTACTCCAGAATTTCCTCTCCCAATGCCGTTGATGTGCTAGTGTAGAAAGCCCTGACGGCATTCAGAACGATGGCTCGGAGCTCGTGTTGAGTTCGCCAACTGCCATAAATCCCCGAAAGCAGGTTGATCTCGGTGAGGATTCCCAGCCAGTCGTCGTCGAAGAAGAGGCGATATGACTCTGCACAACCTGCAGCCAAAGCCTCAGCCATCAGGCACAGTGTCGAACTCGGCAATTGCAAGTGAGGGTATTCAAGGAAACCTTTCCAACGGCAATGTCCGAGGTCTGGAACCTCTGACATGAGGCGTAGAGGACGCTGAAGTACCCGACCAAGAGACGGATATCCGCTGCCCATTGCACAGTATCTGTAAAGTTCCACAGTTGTTGGAAGACATGGCATACTTGCGCTCTCCCAGTCGAAGTCTCTATGTGGTTGCAAGTCACAGACAGGGGTGTGTTTTATGACACTTTGTACGAAGTCTCTGATGATGGTCCGCCAAGTTTCTTGATTTGGGCATTGCCCAGAGGGCCCGCTGCCAAACCACCGCATTTGGCTAGGCAGGGACATGTCTGACCATGTTATTCTGGAGCGCTTGTAGCTGATCCCCATTACCCGGTGAAGTAGTTTGTGAAAGGGCCATTTCCAGTATGCTCCAGATGGAAGGGGCTTGTACTCGGTCTGCTCAGGATGTGAGTATATATCATATGTGATGTGTGACATGGCAAATTGCCATGCAGCAATCTCTACTTGAAGAGATACTGATTCTGAATACCAGAAGGCATGAGGAGAGTGCTCGGTGACACCACTTGCAAGACAAACAGATTCCCACACATCAGGAAGGAGATAATCAGTCACAGTCTCCTGTAAAGTCTTTGGCCGAGACTGGTACTGGTCTCGATGTAATTGATCACTCAAAAGAGCATCGGATTCGGAATCAAAGTTGGGGAGCAAAACAGTGAGAAGTCGGGCTTGCACATCAATGTTGAATCTCCGCCAATCAGCAGCATGCTGTGTAGAGATTGACAGCAAACGCACCCATACTGAGGGGTGGAGTGGTGTACCGTGATAGGACAGAATGATGTGGATTCCCAACTTGCAACTTGAGTAATGGCCACTGTCAAGTGGCTGTGCAACAATGAGACTAGCTCGCACATAAGGAGCCGAGGAGTATGACTCTAATTTGGACATTTGCATTTTTTTCCTGGAAACATCTATGGGAAAGAAGGCATAAGAGCGGCCAAGCCGTTCAGCAACACCCTCCTGATGGTTTCCAGATGCAATTGCTTTGTCCAGAACAGTGGCTAAAGCTGCTATGATTCCAGGTTCCTTGGTCCACAGTGATTCTGTGTGTTCCCGAGCCTCAATTGGCAGGCCACCTATGCTCTGGAGAATGACACTACGAAGGCTAGGATTTGATGTTGTGTAAAACAACCAATTGATAGCCTTCACGGACAGTTCAATGTAACATTCATGAACAAGCTCAGTCTCTCGTGCTAACAGCGACTGTGCGGGGGCAGGGCTGGGGAATGGTAAGGGTGCCAGACTGTGCTTGAAGAGATGCTCCCGTGAAGAGATCTTTGTTGCTATCGAGCCGATGATGTGTCGAAACATGCGACCACTCCAAACAACTTTGCGTGACATACTGGATGCCCACAGTTTGAAGTTGTTGAGGAACTCGGTGAACGGAGTATAGTAAGGGCATTGGGGGTAGAGAATCGGCATGATATTGCTTGTCAAGTAGAGAACAAGGAAGATTGCAGAGATACCGCTGATGGTGCATGCCAATGACAGCCTCAGGGGTATGTAGAAGAGTATGAGGCCGATTAGGAAGAGCGCGAGGGAGAGATACATCACGACGGGGAGAGCTCCGAGGATGACATACATGTGCCACTGTTCAAGTCCAATGAAGCGGAAGTGACGAGTATGGCTGCGCAGGCGGGGCGTGCCGGACGTAGGGGCCAGATAGTGGTGCAGCCACTGCTTCACGAGCACGGCGGAGAGAGCGACAACCAGACTCGCCGTGAGACTGACGACCCAGAGCCCGTTCACCCAAACATCGATCGCGTCTGGGACAAACTTGCTCGTCGGATCAATTGAGGGGGCGGTGATGTTGGGCGACACTGCACCGGAAGTGGTGGAGAGCTGCACCAGGACAAGATCGTGGAGGAGGAAAGCGGTCATCTCCGTGAAATCTGCTTGTAGATTCTGAGAGACCTGGATCAAGAACGTGCTAACGACGGCGGAGAAGAGACCAGCCTCGAAAGGTAATCACATCAGACAGCATTTCTGGAGAGTAAGTGGAGTGGACTTACGAAGACTAGGAGGACGTCAAGGCCATCGCGAGCTTCCCCAATCATGGCATTGTCAAAGATAGCCGCCTCAGCAACGTAGGCCCGCCACACTCGTGCATTCGGGGCGGTCTCTTCACCATAGGCATCTTCGGGTAGCGCCTTCTCGTAGTCTTCGACGAGGACCTGGGGTGTGTTTCCGTATGATTGAGCTTGCGGCAGACCGAAGACGTATCTCGGCTGTGTCGTCGACGCAACGGGAGGGATACCCGTGCTCATCGTGGTGGCGTGCGGTGGTGTCGAAGGCGTTGCGCTAGCAGGATTGGTCGCAGGTGGATCTGTATTAGATGCGTCTGCCATGATGGTGTGTATCAAGATGCGAGGTAACAAAACATGCGCCCGCACCTGGGCCCAATCTCCACATGGTTGATCGAGGCCTGTACGGGTCGCCGCGGTCGCGTCATTGGCGCGTCTGCCAAAGTCAATGGATTGGAATGTCTGCCAGTTTGAAGAGGGCCGCGTGACTTTCAATTGATCCTCACCAAACGACAATGGCGGGAGTTCTGTATAAGTGAAGGATTGGTGTTCGGCTATCAATTGAAATCAGCAAGAAGCAGCTGAGAGTCATCGGGGCAAAGAAGTGCTCAGCAGTGCGTCTGTCGAGACGTGGAAGTAAACACGTTGATTGTTGGTCCAGGGGAGACTCGGCACCGTCGACAGTTCAAAGCTACTGTAACTTACATAGATACTATAGGCTACTATAGGTACCTAGAGAAGAGTGACTGAGCAACCGTCGGGATTCGGTCCGAACCAGTAGAGTGCATTGATGATTGACCCAACACTGAGTACTGACCTCTTCCTCCCACTCTATCAATCCAACGAGATGGCAGCAGCGCGAGTACAAATGGACGACTCTTGCTCCGAAAGCACACGACCACTAGGATCACGCCTGAAGGGCGGCCCTCTCGCGTTGAGCACGTTCTCAGAGCAACAGTATTCTTCAATGTTGTATTTTTCAATTCTCTTTGACCAAGTCAAAGACATACGGGCGCACGCTGAGCAACTTGCTCTGAGACGTAGCGACGCCGACTACTAGCTGCTTCTTCTCAAAGGACGGTACGCCACTGAACGAGCGTACGAAGCCGCCACTACTGTAATCGCGTACGCTGGAGCCAGTGTCACTGAGCTTGACGGCGGACGGGTTGCAGGGCTGTACGGCACCTTACAGGTCTGACGCGTCTATCTGACTCGTGACGACAAGGTGCAAGACAAGTTTGAGAACTATGCGCGAAGTGGAAATACGGATCGTGGTTCCTAGTCACGGTCCAGTCGCATTGAACAGCGACCGTACTACCGGCAAGGACCAGGTCTGCTGCTGCTGCCGTCACTCTGCTCAAGCCAAAGCGTATCGGCTAGCCGACTACTTCCAACTCCACCACCACCTCTGCCTCCTCTGCCACCTCTAGGTGAACGCCCAAGCCGACCTTCACCCCGGCATGTGCTAAAATCCCATCGACTCGCCCAATTTTGGCAGCGCAACCCGGCCCAAGAGTGAGACTCCGTCACAAATGAACCCAAAGGACCGTAAGTCCGTCTAATGCCGTCTCGCTTCTCTCACTCGCCATGCATGACCCCTTTAGTCCAGTGTCGCAGAGTTCGAGTTGTTCGCATGTAAGACGCTGCTGAGCTCTATATTATTGTCTGGAATCAACGTAACGCGCAACACTATGTTCGACCATGACACCATGTTCGACCATGACACGTCGATGTTGCAGATTTGCGAGGCGCTTGGAATGGCGGTCGAATTCATCTTCTTGGCAAGGTTCGGAGTCAAACCTAGTCCGAACTGCATCTTCCATCACAGGACGTATCCGAAGCAGTCTTGCACTAGCGAAGCCCACAAGAAGATACATTCATCTGATATAATCCAAGTAGCAGATCCGGAGTTAAAACTAGTCCGAACTGCATCTTCCATGACAAGCAGTCTTACACTAGCGAAGCCCACAAGAAAGTACATTGTTCGTGATAGATCCCAAGTAGCAGATCTGACCATGATCATCCACATATTTGGCCGGGATTGATGAGACAAGGGCACCCAAGGAGACTGTGGCCAGCTTCACCCACCTGACCAGTGGTCTAACTAGCCGGACTAACCTTCGAAACCCCGTCGTTCACTTTGATTAACTTGAGACCTCTCAAGAGTGAAGTGATGCCGCCAAATGGGAAGTTTCTATCACTATACTTGTACACATCAGTAGCAGTACTAGCAATCGGGTAGTCCATCGTCAACGGTGATGCTTGGTTTCGGCTTTGCCTGCTGGACAGTTCTGATAGTAAGGATACCCTTCACGCAAAGAGCCAAATCCTCTGAATAATCCGAAGACGGCGTGAAAGGCAAGCTCGAAAGAAGGGTGCTCGCTTCGCCAACGAGCTTCACTAGAGCAACCTTGTCGCATTGTTCGTGAAACTTCGCGGTGGGTGATAGGTCCTTCTGTACTCTGTCGATTGTCTTGTACGCTTTGCTGTAGTACAAGGTCAGCCACGTAAAGTAATCGCTGATGAGACTTTGAGGCTCACATTGTCTTAGTCAAAGTATCGTCCAGAATGTCGTACTCGTCTGACGAACAATCCTTGAGCCGATTCTTGGTTGTCTTCTTATGGCGTAAAGAATCGAGACGTGCAATGTCCAGACACAGGAGCAGATGGACAACAGGGCCTAAGAACATACGTCGGTACGCTTGGTCTGAGACGCGAATTTGTGAGCACGCCTCGTAGATCTGGTTCCTGGTTCCAGCCATGCCAGTCTTCGAGACGCCCCTACGCCGGCTGATGACGCGTCTATACACGCGCTGGACGAGTGCAGCCGCCATTTGTTCCTCCTCCGACGGCTCATGCGACTGTGACTCCTGGGTCGGGATGATCTCGCGCTCCTCAACGTTATCGCCAAGATGATCTTCTTCGTCTTCCTCGGGCAGGGGCACAGAGGCAGGGTCTCTTGGCCCATCGGCCTCGAAGTCGTCGGCTTGTTCCACAGGCATAGGTTGCCGTGATCCCGCGGACTCAGTCACGGAAGGCCGCCCTTCCAGTAGACCGATGACTTCGAGGTGCGACTTTCTATAGATCAGTTGCCGGACGCCTTTCAAGGGGTTGGGCTTTCTCGTAAGTTTTCGCTTCCACAGTAACTGCAGCATCTCATCCGCGCGATCATTTTCCAATGACCGACGAATGAGGCGAGCAATGTCGTCCCAGCCATGCGACGCTGCGTCAACATATCTAGAGCAAAAGATTATTGAAAGCAAAGAGGGATACTCTGAAGCTCACTCTCGATACAGCACGGGGATTGTGCGACCCGGCTTCTTCAGCCCCAAGATTGCCTTGCGGATAGCTTCTCGCAAGACGTCCTTTCGTATATTGTACCCGACTACATGAGATGAGTGATGGATAGTGATGAATGGAAAGAGTGCTCACGAATACAGATGGCACGAATACTACGAGAGGTGTCAAAGACAGAGTAGCTACAGAGCACGGCAAGACTTACGTCCGGTCAATGAACACGTTGCGAGTGGTGGAAGGTAGGTCTCCCAGCGTTCGCGAGGTCCCGTAGAGCAGATAATCTACAGCATAATTTAGCCAATTCAGCGTTTCGAGATCAAAACATACCGGCAGGTTGACCACCAGCATACATCTGCTCAAGAAGGAGAGCGACAGGAGAGAACCGGGGGAATCCTGAAGCAAACAGAAACATCCACCCATTTGCTTGTAGGGTAGGGTCGAAATGCTGCGCATCCATCTTGAGGTACTTCAAGAGCCAACTCTTGGGGACTGTGACGTCGTGGAAGTCCCCAGTTTTCGCTCGACTGCATAGAATAAACGAGGAGCATAGGTAATCAATGTAGTTGCAGAGTATGTTCACGGCAATCGGAAGTTGTTGCCCGATGATGTGTCTGCAATTGGTGTCAACGACAACAGTCATTAGATGTTAAGAACTGTACGTACGCAATGGCCAGTGCACCACCACCCAGAGTGAATCCGGACATGGAGACTAACAGTTCGTGCACGATGAAATTCCCGGACACTACATACTGAGGCGGTTTTGGTTGCACGGCCCAGTACGGTGCTCGGTAGAGGTACTTTGTACTTGTTGCGTGTTGTCGATCGAAGGCAAGCGCTAGGGAAGCGGTTCTGAGAACATCCGAGAGGAAGGCAAAAGGCGGCGGTGGGAGTGGAATGGAAGACCATGTTCTGTGTGGAGGAGGGCGCAGGTCTTGGGAAAATGCCAGGGATTGAACCCAGTGCCTGACGATATCAAACCCTTTCTTGGCTTCCGGTATCTTTGTGATATCGAGGCTCGCTATCGTTCCCATACAGTGATGCGGGGGGTAAAGCGCATTGTAGAGACGACTGATCCAATACCTAGGAGAGCGTGAGTAAGATTGCCTGGTATCGATACTGACAGGTGAAACATACTTTGGTCCCCGCTGCTCCGTTTGACGCCCAGTGTTTTCCCGCAGATTTTGTAGAATGATGATTTGCTGTAAATGCACTCGAACACGCTGATGATAGAATTCTGGATCAATGGCCTCAGACGCAATGTGATCCTCTGGGCACTCTCTTCTAGGACAGGACTTGAAGACGACATAGGAAAGGCAAGGCACAAAGGCTCTGCTCCCGTAACAAGCATCACTGGCGGCTTGGGCGCGTTCCCGCAAACGAGCACCAAGGCATTTCCGGAACTGGAGTTGCAGGTCGGGAACGGTGATCGTGAACTCGGAAGGATTGTCAATTTTCCGGGAGCGCGAAATGACGGAGTACAACCACGTCGACTCTGAGATGCGGTAAACATTCTCCGCCACTTGAGAGAAGCCGAAAAGACGGGCAAGGGATTGGCCCTTGCAAGGGTCCACGCGAAAAGTCACGGTCGAAAGGAGGGTAGCATACGTGGAGAATGTGTCAAGCTTCTCGACGACGGTGGCCAGTGGAGCGTCAGCTATTTGCAAAGTGGCTGCAAAGACATGATCCAGGCAAAGAAGAGCAGCGGCAAGGTCATTCTCCTTGACAAATTGTTTACCGAGCTCAAGAACGTCAGTCAAAGATTCGCCTGCTATGGCCAGAAACATTGAAAGCTAGAGCATGGAGTGGGTTAGATACGACGGAGCGTGCGACAGGAGCTTCAAGCCTACCTGTCGAGATGAGGGAAGGTCAAGCTTCTGCGTATCAAGTTGAGTCGATAGCTGTAAGAGACGCTTCGCCACGGGATCAGACTGGATCTGCCTCGGTCGGACGCCAAAGGAACAGTGTTGCCACAGCCCCTCCAAAATGCACTCCAGTGCCCGTTGCAAGCCCCTTTCATTGCTCTCATCTTTCATGAACAGCGATATCGCTGTCTCCTGGTGGCCTTCAGCATAATGAATCTCCCCAGCCTCCACCGTGTCCCCGATTGACTCCAACAAGTCCGCTCGTGCCATGTCGAGGCCACGGTCCTCCAAATATTCCAGCGCTTCCTCGGTCGTGTCGAATAGACTGCATCCCTTTCTATATGGAAGTCAGAAAGCCAGGTCGATGAGAGAGTGAGCGACACGTACTTGATGTCCTGTGCATCAAAGTACGCCAATCGAGCTCGCTTGATGATGCTGTTGACCATCTCAGGTTCCATCTCCTCTCGTGCCTTCTCAACCACCGCCACCGCTTCATCGAACTTCTTCAGATCGCGATACAGCTCGCCAGCGCGATCGAAGTTCCCAGCCAGAATATGGATCGAGGCCGCACGATAGAGATCATTGGCGAGTTCGAGACAGGTCGCACTGTTCCTGAAATATTTCGACTTGACCGAATCAATCATCTCAGTCTCGGCACAAAGGAGGAAAGCCTCGGCGGCAGTCCTGAAAGCCGCGCGCCGAGCCAGTAGATTTTGCTTCGTGTTTGCCATCATACGGGCCTTCTGGCGTTCATGGTATGCGTGAGCTTCGGCAGCAGGTTTCGGGAGATCCGCCCTAGTAAAACAGTGCTTGGCTGCTCCGTACTTTTTCTGGCCGAAGAGTTCATGTCCTTGGCTGGCCCATTCCTCGGGAGTCGAGGATGTAGCCAACTTGGGAGCGTCACTGCCCGGTGCATAACACCTAATAAGACCTTTGCTCATCCAGTATGACCTCAAAGAGGTCCCCGATTCGCTCCCGTCGGCAATCCAGACATTTTCGCGTGCACGAGTAATGGCGACATACAGGGACTTGAGCTGCGATTGATGAGAACGAGCAGTCTGGGATCTCGAGAGATGCCCTACCTCGGTGCAGATACTAGCATGCCGAATGTTTTCGAATTTGGGAGCCGGGATCTTTGCGCCAATTTCGGTCCAATCAGATATAGCATTGAGCACGACTCGCCACGTCGAGGGTCCTACGACAGAGTCGCTGAAAAAGTCGTACAAGAGTACCTAAGCACGATCCAGATTGAGAGTGACGACTGGAACAAAGAACAAGGTTGCTCACATCGTTGAATTCGAGACCTTTGCTCTCGTAGATGGTCCTGAGCACAGATAAGCGACGGAAACCCAAAAAGGAGCGTAGCTTACAAGACCAGTCCAACTTCGCCAACCTGCTTCAAGAGCCGTTCTTTCGCAGCATCGTTACGAACCAAGATACCTGGGTAGCACAAGAGTCAGATTCTAACAACAGCAGAAAGAGGGTCGCACACACATTGTTTGGCGCCGAATTCGATATGACTCCCAACGTCACCGAAGATGAAATGTTCGAGCTGTTCGCGATCCTCGTTGCTGAAGAACACAGGCTTGAATCCATCCACTATTCCTTTCTCCGGAGCCAAACGATCAATAGAGTCGTCCCAGAAGAAGTTGATAAGGTCGATGATCGAGTGCGCGCAGTTGACGATGCCTGCATGCGAGCGATAGTTGATGGCAAGCTGAAAGATTTCCGGATCCTCGATCTGATCTATCACCGGACGCTGTTGGGACTTTCGGTGCAGCAACTGTGGGTGTTGTCAGATTGCAAAAGAGACGGATGATGGATCTGTAGACATACTTCGAGCCTGTGCTGAAAAGCCTTGAGACCATCAAAGCGGAACGAACTGCCGACCGAGATCGTCTGCGCAGTATCTCCGGCCCAGAATAGACCGTTCGGATTCGAGCAGATAGCACGGAGGACTGTCAACGTATGGGGTAAGAAATCGATCGCTATTACCAAAGGCGACACTGTGAACGTACCCATGGTGTCAATGAGCAAGTTGTCTTGCACTTCATCGATGTAACTTACAGAAAATCAGTATCGAGACACTTTCGAGCTCGTGCAGCGCCTACAGATGGTCGATGCCTGATCCAGGTACACCATGCTCTCCGAAGTGCCTCAAGATTCGGTGCGTCCTAACAATGCCCATGAGCCAATGAACGCTGAATTACCAATGTTCTCACCGATCAGCAACGTCGAACTCCCCATTAGTCTTCTTCATCTGCAAATAGCTTTGGAAGAGCGCGTAGACCGTATCGGTACGTCCAGACAGCGTAGAGTGCTGGCGCTGACTGAGCTTTGTATACAGCTCCTTGCTCAGGAATCGCGCGGGCTGTGTGAGCGACTCCTCGGAACCTTTGATCACACCTGTCGAAGACCGGTGTGAGGATAGTGTCAGCAAAAGGCTCAAGAGAACTGACCGATAAGTTCGCTATAGACAAGAGCGGGATCTACGAGGATATCAACACTCTTCGCATCGTTCGAAAATGGTCACGACAAACCAAGGCCTTTCCGGTCGGTTTCCGAGAAGTGTACCCAGTAGGACGACATGAAAGTTTCGAATGTGATCATCGTTGGTTTCGGCTTGCGCTTCGCCAGCTTGTTAGATTCCTTCGCTGCCAAACCATTGGCACCGGCGATGTCGGCTTCAAGCAAATCGCACAGCTGAGGTACGAGTCATCAGTATCACTGCCAGGCGAGCCGTTTCGCTGCACACTCACGCCGTCATATGTCACGAACAACGGAAAGTGCTTCTCTTCCAGTGCACTGAACCTCTTCGGCAGGTCCGCTCTCCATTCCTGATCGTCATCCTCGTCGTACAAGCCACCCGCTTCCGCATCATGGTCGACATCGATCTTCGACAATGCTAGGAGCTCCGCCAGTGTCTGGGACGCGCGACTAAGCGACGTCGCCAGCTTCGAGAAGTACTCTTCAACTTTCTTTGCGAGCATACGCGATTTCGTGACGAAGACTTGTCGGGGGCGCGGAATGTCGTTCCCGACGAGGTGGAAGGTGCGCTCGATCAGCAACATCTTGAAGAGCATCGTTGTCGTTTTCCTATTTTTGTTGAGTCCCAACAAACGGGCGAGGGAAAGAGGTGGTGTACCCTGTCCCACTGCGACCAATAACATAGCAAGACGTGGGATTCTCAATGATGAGTTTCTCCTGAGATCTGCACATACGAAGAATGAGACTCTACGCATTCCGTTTGCGGCAAACGAAGAAGACTCACGAAACCAGATGCGGTAAGGTGACATCCAAGTCCGCCAGTACCGCTATTCGGAATGATGAGCAGTTGAGCTGGGCCAGATAGCAAGAACGCACTATTGAGGAAAGGCTGCGGCATGTGTTGTCAGTACGCTGCTCGCAGAACCAGGAAATTGCTACCCACCTGTGAAAAGGTGACAAATTTCTCCACACTTTAGACGCCGTCAGTACCCATCACGGCGACGAATGTCGGAGACACGTACACGAGCCGAGAGTGGACCTGGATATACTTGATCAGCTATTGGTCCTCCCAGAAGGATCTGCACTACACATACCTGGGCTGTATCATTAGGCAAAAGGTCGGGTAAACAGTCGATGTCGGACGTGGAGACCTCTGGCAGAGGCGGGAAAGTTTCCGGCACGAACATGTCCTTGTCAGCGTGGTCCGATTGCTTCCTCTTCCCACACCTAAGGCAGGAGGCAGGCGTCAGGCAAGGTTCAATCTACGCGCTGAATACGAACCTTTCTCGATAGTCACGTCCCTTCTTGCGGAGCTGGCTGCTGATAGAATCCCACAGACGGTGGTCCATCTGCGCGTGAGTATGAATACCAAAGATCTTGATCGCTTGCTCTTCTCGCTGAAGAGTGGTCAGAAACTGGGAAGGGAAGCCAAAAGAGAACGGACGTTGTCCTCGATTGGGATTAGATCGATTTGGTACTATGAGAGGTGAGTTTCCGCACAGAGAGGGTGAAGTCAGGAACTGACTATGAGGCGGAGATCTCGCGACATCTTGGCCTCGTATATGGGAACATCAGTTCCCGTACCGCTCAGGCGCTTCTGGTTGTCACCGGAGAAATGTCCCGCTGAAAGGTCCCTGTAAATCATAGTCGAATCAGCTTCTCGATTCCAATGCCATTTCGCTCTGTTGAACGTACTTGATCTTCTTAACAATTATGTTGAAGGTCGGGAGATCCTTCTTGTGCGTGCTTCGTAGAACATCGTGAGCATTCTTGCTGATAACAATCTTCCATGCGCCAAAGTCTTCTGGACTGTCGAAATGAAGCGCCCTACCAAATTGAGTGAGTCACACAGAACGAAGGTATTAGTTTGGATACGTACGATTTCATCGGTCGCACCATAGGATACGCCGAAGGCGTCTCATTGAGTGTGATCTCTGTTTCTAGATCCACATCATTATTACTTGCCACCGGGATCGTCTCGGACGGGGGCGGCGCATAGATCGATAGTTGCTTCAGTATATTGACCGAGGTTTCCTTTCGCAAGAATCTGAGATAATCCTGGGAGGCACTGTCAGTGAACACGGCATAAGAAAACACATCAATACGAACCTCTAGAATATCTTTCTGCACGCCCAAAATCTCCTCAATAACCTTCGGGACATCCTCCAAATCGTCTGGAGGGTCGACGCACAGCGTCTTCAGGTAAATATCGTCCTTGATGTCGGGTAAGGAGATGGTCTCTGTCCATCTCGCCTTCTTCATTTGCTTCTGGCTCATCTTGCCCTTCTTGCGCCCGATGCTACTGGTAGTCGCTTCCTGGTCGAAAGACTTTGCGACGACGCAGGACGCGAGCTGAGCGAGTACTTCGCCCGCCTTTTGGACGGAGCGGTGGTCATCGGTGAATTGCGCGCCGCTACTCGAGTTGAGATGGAAGATCAATGTCGAAGAGAGACTCGAAAGCAGCTTGTAGTGTAGCGAGGCCTCGTAGTTGGCAGCGGAGGAGGGAAAGTTTCGCAGGATCCACGCGCCTAGCGGTTTAGTCGTCGCTGTGCAAGGGTGAGTATTGATAGCACAAGGCATTTAGGGACTGGGGACGCGCCAGCCAATACCAACGCCAAGTTCGTCGGATTATTTGCGTGCAAAAGTCGTTCCAGCACGACTCGAAAGTCTGTTTCCTTCATAAGAGTATCGTCGACTTCAACAAGCGCTTGTTCCAGCTGGTCGAGGGAGGTTATCTGCTCTCGGCTGTTGAGGGGAGAGTAGAACGGCATTGCTACACTTTTAGGGCTTTATCAATCCCTTTCGGAGCGATGAAAGAACAAAGGGATACGAATAGGCTTTCCGGGCGGTTGAAAGAAGTCTTCAATTAGGCGCCGGTGGCCTTCTTTGACGTCGTTCCGCAATCGATAATGAACACGCAGCGGCCTCCGTTCGACGACGACGGCGTTGATTGTTCAAGGCAGCGAATGCGATACGGTGGAACATTGGAGAGCAAGCGCTGAGCGCGATCATTTACCGCCAAGTTTGGCAAATCCACGTGATTGGCGCAGGGCGGGATAGCGCTAGCGCCGGCGCGCCTCTCAGACCACTGCTGGTGCAAACCTGTCTTTCGCGTTCATTGTACACATGCATTAATGCCCTCTTGGAAGCTGACGAGTCCTCGGTAGTCATTCGAGGACAAAGGGCAAACTGTCAGCGGAGTAAGATACAAACGTAGGTGCTTGTAGTCAATACCCCTACCCTCTGGACCGGTCGCAAAAAAAGAAGAACATCTCCCAATAAAGCTCAGCTGAGGTACGCTTGAGCTAGACTTTGACCTGCATCTCCCGCGCTACCAAGTGGGAAGTCTAAGGGAATTACACCCGTCATCAAGAGAGCAATGTGGCGTTCTAGCATTATCCAAAACGTGACCATCTTCGTGTCTGCTTCCCAATGAAGCATTCCAAAGGCCCATCTCAGAGACCAACGTGTAGTGTACAATTCCTTTCCTTGTATTATCACCTACAGCTATGCTGGTGGTACATGTATGTAGCAAAGAGTGGTAGTAGTACAAAACAATACTGACGAACAGATACATAAATGCGCTGATAGTTGAGACAATGTGGTGGGTGGTGCGTGGGTGACGGCGTGAATGTATATGGATGTATAGTATAAAGTAGATGCTGTATGGAAAATTCAGTCGGTGCAGCTCGAATCTTAACCTACACACATCGGTCAGAAAGGTCATCGACAAATAGTGGGAGAAGACTCACTAATCTCAATCGAATTCCTTAACCTATCCGCTAAGCGCTCTCTCGACGGCGACGCCTTCATCGCCTTCGTCGCAGTAGCAGTAGTGGGATATGCATGTCCAACCCCATCACTACTCCTCCCCTTCCTCTTCACACTCGGCCTTTTGGACATCCTGCCGCCCTCCCCCATTAACATTGTTGGGCTCGCCCCCCTCTTTCCATGCGACGAAAGACTCCCGCTCCCAAGGCTCCCGCTCCCACTGCCACTCCAATCGGTATTGATCGGTGGCGGCATGGTTTTCGGGAACATGATAGTCCCACCAGCCCGCTCCCGCTCCTCGTCAACAACCATAAGCGCGCCCTCGATGACCGCAGCATGCACGAACACATACTGCCTCAGACTCTGGCACAAGCTCATCCGCTGCTCCCGCATGTCCTGCACGACCTCGCACATCGGTTCCTCGTACGAGCTCAGCAGTAGCGGCGACACGTTCCCGTGCATAGGGCGCGGCTCCTTGTAGTCCACGTTCGTCAGTGTCGAAGGCATCTCCGGGGGTGGTTTCGTTGGCGGTGATGAGGAGACAAGATGCGCAATCGGGGTGACAGCATCGGGTGGAGACGTGCTTGGTGCACTCGACGACTCCCTTACGCACGGCGAGAGGCTCCGCGACGAAGGTGGCGGCGGCGCCGATTCCTCACGACTCTCCGGCGCAGAGATCGTCCTCGGCCGTCGCGATAAATCCTCTCCTGCCAACAAGCCCAGACTCAGATCGAACGTACGTTTCTTCGACGGTACTGGTAGTGGCGGTGGTGGCAACGTGTTCCCTTCAGACGAAGACGTAGTCAGCGATGATGCGGTAGTAAAACCGCTATCTGCACCACCATATGGAGAGTTCTGCCCATCCGTGTCCAAACCCTTCCCCACACCACTCACACTCTTCTTCCTGACTCCAGACGAGAACCCGAACACGCTGTCCTCCTCAGAAGAGGACGCGCCAGACGACGTATCATTGCTCGAGTCATCTTCCACCTTATCCGCCCATCGCCTCATCGCCGACTGTCGCTGCGCCGACGACCGTGGGGGGTAAACGGACACCGGCGGCACAGGTGGGACCCGCGTGCGCTCAGAGTCAGACATGACGACGTCCCCATCCACATCCCTCTCTTCCGACTCAATCGGCGACACAGTGGGGCGTTCATGCATCTTCCTGATCTCCGTCCGCACCCCATCCAAAATCGCGTCCACAGCGATGAACCCACCCGTACGTCCAACACCAGCACTGCAATGCAACAATAGGGGTTGGACGCCCCTATGGCGCTTCACTATGCCGGTGCGTGGGTTAACTTCAAAGTCGAGCTCGGGCGGTGTCGTCGGTGGTGATGACGCATTCTGCCTCGCCAGGCTCTCGTCCGCACTTCTGCTCACTTCCCTGATGAGATTAAGAACGCCCCTGGGATCGTCAGGCACGTTCATATCCGGCCAGTCCAGATACTGGAAGTGCACAATTTGCCGAGGTTTCGAATGGGGCAGGTCTAGATGCGTCAAAGTGAAGGTGCGTTTGATCATGGGATTCGACGTCGTCGGCGATGAGGACGCCTTCCTCTCGAAATTGAAGAAGCCGCCCGTGGACGCCTTGGCATTGAGCCCGTCGCCTGGGTCCTCCTGCCCTTCACAGCTGATCTGTTCCAATCGCAGGGATCCATAGGTGCCTTCTTTCCAGTAACATCCGCATTTGATCATGGACCCCTCGATCTCGCGGGTGAGCATGACGATGACATGCACGTTCTGCTGCCACACGAGACTGCGAGAAATGAATTGCAGTACGTGTGAAGTGGGATGGAAACTTACGTCCAAAAGTCATTGAATGTCGCTTCCAATGGACCCTGGGTGGCAATGTAGCGTCGTCTGGTGCACAATGGCTGGACGTATGATGCGTTCACATAATCGTCGCTGAGAGGAAAGGACGTTGCGAAGGGCGTGTGCAAGCGTACGCGAGCATGTTCAAACGGCCAGATGTGTCGATACCTAGGAGGAATTAGACAAATAACACGGAAGAGATATTGCTGGTCACCTATTCTTTGCACCCTTTTCGACTCCAGCAGTGATTGAGAACGGGAATGGCTTCACCGCAGGCGTGGAAGCGAGCTGCGATTCCCGAGAATGGTGCTCCATGACACCCATGAGCCTCCTCTGCTCCGCGAGCTCAATGCGGTAAAACTGCATCGCCAGTGCCTCCATGCTCTCTTCCACGTCCGACTCCTGAGAAGATGTCGACCGCGACGCAATATCGCGCAGCCACTGGAACGGCAGATCACTGATCCGCGCCTTGACGCGGGTCGGTAGCTTGAGCGGGATGCGCTCGGTGATCCCGTGTGAGAGCTCCATATTCTGGCGGACGGTGTCGAAAAAAGGATTAAAGGGTTGTTGGCGCAAGGAGCCAAGGGCTGGCGAGGATCGGCGCGGGGCACGGAATGCGGTGGGAGGGAGGAGGTTGTCAGCCACGACTGGATTCTCGTCGATGAGCTCCCGACATTCCCGCCACACGGCCTGAAACCCGCCTTGCAGCCAGCAGAGTTTCCCAGAGTATGATTCGTTGGCGAACTTTTTGAGCAGGCCGAGGATGTTGGACGAGGCGGGTAGCGAGGACGAATCGGCGTCATACACGATGATTTGGCTGGATTGCGTCCAATTGAGGAAGCGGGTGCGAGACGCGGGCGAGGAGAGCATGGCTGCGAGCCGTTCGAGGGAAAACAGAGGCCGTTTGAGCAGTGTTGACGGCACGGAGAGCGAGAGTGCATTTGGCAGCCGGGCATTAGCAAACGCCGCATGCGGTCGGATGTCGATGAACAGGGCGGGTCCTAGACTGGCGATATCACTAGGTTGTACTGCAGTGAAGTCGACTCTGCTAGTTGTTGACGTAGACGCCCTGGACTTCGGAGGCGGTATCATCGCCGGCAGACGTGCTGTGAACGTCCCAAAGTTGGTTGCCGCAATGGCCTGCGCGAACGAGTCGTTCGCCGTCAGCGAGAGCGCCGCCGTGTCGTTCGCGGCGGTAAAAAAGTCCATGGCGGACGAGGTTTAGGAGGGAATGAATAGAAAAGGCGGAACATGGCACTGGCAGCTCCATGTCCTTATGATGTCAGCAGGGCTCCATCTGAATTGACGGTCTGGGCTGGTCTAGACCCGTCTCCACCTCCTCCGGCACCCAGACTGCTCCACCAGGGCACAAACGCATGGGCGATGGCAATGGCGCTGACAGTGACTCTGAGCAGGTCGATGTCCGCGATGAAAACATGCAGTGCGACGTGGTGGGCGAAGGAGAAAGGGAAGGGGGCGCAGAAAAAGGCAGACCCGCGGACGGGCCGGGCATGGCAGGGCCGCATGCTCTCAGGGCACTGTAAGAAACTGAAAGTTTAAAACCTGGTTGAGTAACGATTTTGCTACTGTGTTGTAGCAGCTGGCATAACTTGCAGAATTTGTTTTAGCCTGCATACAGCATGGCTGTGTGCTGGTGAGCTCGTGCTGGTGCATTTTGATGAAGCTGTCGCAGATACCTCGAACCACTGCATACTTGCCGATACAACAGCCATATAGCACGAGGCGTGCGCTCCCAGCGACCACTGCACATGAGTGCAGATGCCCGTCTGAATCGTCGTCGGATATGAATTGAAGAGGATCGAGGGTTCGTATTGAGGGAGCGGGGCTAAGTACATCGTGTTCCATAGCAGGACGCGCGCTTTCGATGACGAATCGTGTAAAGTCATTGGCGGGTGACTGGGTAGAGCAGATGTGGTGGGATCAGACGGAGCTGGGATCGTCTTGGGAGTGGAAGGTTTGGGGTCGCGTCGCGTCGCGTGCATTAGTCGGCCCTTGACGTGTCTGGTGTCCGGGACGTGCTCCAGGGATATCAGAAAACATTCCAAGGAAATCTGGCAACTCACCAGTCCTGTTATCGCAGTGTCGCACTCTTCAAGATCCCTCCACGCGTTCCGTCGTGCGTCCTGCTGCTCCCTTGACCTGGCCTTGAGGCGGCACCGTGTCCGTTCTTTGAGACGTCGTGGTCCACGCGCATGAGCTGGTGCAGAAGTGGATTAATCATCGAACAGCGATGCAGATGCCGTCCCGGCCCGTCGCCAGTCCACCAGCTACATCAAGAGGTGCCAGCGACGCGTGCGTCCCGAAAGCCATATTCGAAAATGGACGTTGGCACCGAAGGAGGGCGTTAGGCGCGACATCGACGGATTGATGATCGCTGATTGATGTCGCGGACGCGACGCGACGATCAGGGTACCAAGGGAGGAACGACGGGGGCAAGATGACGAACTGGGAGCCAAGGCAAGCAGGTCGACATCATTATCTGCTACAAGAGCAGGTAGTGACTGTAGGGGCGGAGATGTAGCTGCATCGGAAGGTGTCTTGGATTTGGATCCAGCTGGAGGAGGCTTGATTGCTGGGCGGAGTGGGCTGCTGTGGATGCCAATGGGAGAATCGGCACTACTCGTGTGTATAATCGTCAAATTTGTCGCACTGTATGCGCATATACTCAGTGTTTCCTGCTTCGGAAGTAGAAACATATCGCCGCGAAGAAACGCCTCGAAGGAACTTGAGGCAGCGATCCCAGCGTGTTAAAATTTCAGGGGTATGAGGCAGTGGAGTAACAGATGTGAATCTGCCATTGGCAAGAAAGGCGGGAGAGAAACGAGCGAGATGAGGGAGGAGGCCAGGAGGGCGCGACTGATCATGATAAGTGTCACGTTCCGTCACAGACCTTCGAGTACCTTCCTAGCGTTCGGACAATTTTGGATTGACACCCGCAGAGGCATTCACAATCTTTCGAAGAAAGCATTCTCTAGACGCGTTCCAGAGCCCAAAGCTAAGGGAGGCGCCGTAGTGCCCGACGGCGTACTTACTTTAGGAGGGCCGCGATTGGCCAGCATTATGTTGTTGGTGAGCTGGACGAGCGGTATGCCATTACCGCGCAGTGATGACTGATTATTCATTGCAGCCAGATCAAATGCCATACATGAAGCGTTACAATACAAATCCTGTCTACACCTGGCGCGTCTCAACGGTAGAACTTCCCTTGAGGACGGACTTGGTGTCACTCTCACTAGCATCGTCCCCTTCCGCTCCAGCTTCTGCCTCTCGTCTCCGCACCTCATCCGCGAACGCCAACCTCTTTGGCAGGAGGTACGTCAAATCAATGTAGCGCAACGTGAATGTCATGATGATGACCAGAACCCACAAAGCTATAGACACTTGCCAGCCGTACTTGTAATGCGGCGCCTGCGATGCGGGCCACACCAGGACTTGGGACCACGCGGAGATGGCATAGTAGATGGCGATCATCACACCGACGACCATGGTACGCTGCTCCGGATCCTGGGGGATGAGGTCGGATACCCAGGAGACGAGGAGAGGCGCCGTTCCAAGACAGACATAAGAGATGAAGTACGACTGAAAGACAATAAGAAGACGGTCGATACGGGATGGGAGAGCGAACTGACGAAGTACTTGGCGCTATCCGGGACACTCCAAATTGTCATGATGATGCAGGGTACGAGGCCTGTAGGACAGACGCCGTCAGACGAATTCTGAATAAATGGAGTGGACTTACCTATCATGGCTTGCGCGATGATGAGCCAGTGCCTCGTTCTAAGATAATCGGAAAGAAGCGCCCAAATCCACACTGAACCGAAAAGTCAGTCTCGAGCCGGGTTGTCGAGGAGGAGGAAGACTTACCGAACGCGACTTGGATAGCACCCCCACCTGAGCCAGGTTGTCAGCTTTGAGCGTCAGGAGAAATACTGGACGAGACTCACCAATCGGAATCACGTTGACCTGAGGAATAGTCCAACGTTTCGTACCGTCGGGGTTCTTTAGCGATTTGAGCCACAGATTGAAGTCTGTCATACGCGTTCAGTGTGCTTTCGTATGGTAAGCAAATGAGGAAGCTCACAAACGTATCCATAGCTGGCAAGGACGGTGGAGACATAGAGGACGGTGATGAAGTACACAACCCAGCTCGAGAAAGTGCGTTTAATACCGGCAAGGCCAATTCTTCTGGGTGCAGCGCGATTGTGTCTCTTCAGGCGCTCCATGGCCATGTCCGCGTGTTCGGGTGTGAACCAGAATGCCCGAGGATTGGGCCTGTTAGGGTAATCAGGCAGTAGCACGAACCCGAAGAACCCCAAGATGACGGTCATGATCCCGTTGATGATGAACAACCATCTAGAAATTGTAAGTGAGTGGTGGATTCGCGCGTGTCTGATCTATGAGCGCAAACTTACCTCCATCCAGCAATGCCATGATGACCATCCAGAGTGGTCTGAACAGCTGACTGGAGGGCGTTGGCCATCATGCCTCCGATGGCTTGGCAAGAGTGATAGAAGCCCATGCGTTTGGCGAGCTCTGTGGGCGTGTACCAGTGCATAAAGAGAGTCATCATGCCAGGCCAGGCGCTACTCTCGCAAAGACCTAGGAACGCTCGGAGCGCATAGACCTGCTTTGCATGACTGCAGGTGGCAATCAAGCCGGTGAGGACGCCCCATATCAGCTCTAGACCTGGAAGCCAGTACGAGGGTCGAACGTACTGTCACAAAAGAACTAGTCAGAAGGCAGCGAAGCGTCAAGTGAAAGGTACACACAGTCATGATAATCTGAGATGGTACAAGCTACGAAATGTGAGATCATGGCGTCACAACATTCTCCAAGAATCCGACTGACCATGATACAATATCCGACGTTGAAGAAAGTCGTGAAGTAGTTCAGTTCTGGGTGAGACAATCAGACAATGAAGGAGAGCAGCGAAGGGAAACTCACCATTTCCGTAGAGACCGAGATCTTCCTGTGCGCGTGTCAGTAATCGCTCTGTGAACTCGATAGGTCGAGCACCTTCATTCCAGATACATAAGCCGTGTTGATGTTTTGCTACAGAGAAAATTGTCAGCATGTCGACGCTCGAGTCGCGAAGAAGGAACGAGATACTTACCTGGTCCAGATACTTGATGATTTGCGAGATGCACCCGAAGACCATCAAGAAGCAGTCTAGTCGGAAAACGAGCGACCGCTCCAGTGGCGTCCTGACATGCCCACTGATGGTGACCTCCGCTCCTTCTGGGTGAACGGTCTTGTCTTTGCGCTTGAACAAGGAGAAGACCATGGTGGGTGCGGATGGAACTGAGCCTTCCGCGGTCACAAGAGCTTTTCTACCCTTGGAAGCTCTGCTTCTGCTTCAGGTTAATCATGAGTATCCTATCTTGTGTCGATAAGGAGTTGATAAGGGCAAATCTGCGCGGTGGGGAGAGAACGCACAGTGAGTCCCTCGCCATGCGCTGATCGCCCTGGGCAAGCGAGTTCGAGTCGGAACGGAGTCGGAACAGGGTCGGGATGGGACCGATACAATTCCTTTTGCGCCAAAAGCGTCCCGATATGGTATCAAATGGCGGCAAAAATTCACCCAGGCCGCGGAGCCATCTCCGCCTGCGATGACCTCTTTTCAAACTCTTATCAAGGTCTTCTCCCATGATTCCGCCGCTCCCGAATGCTGAACCCGATTATCTTCGGTCACTCGGACGCGACGTATCTATTTAACTGGGTTCGCCGAGTCACTACTTAAGTTGAGCCTCGATCCCACGACTACTACTTACTTTCCAATGGCGCAAGAACTTCCTCCTCCCGGTCTCCCCATCGAGCGCCCATGTCTGTCCATATGGCAGCGGTTGACGCGTCATAATCCGCTCATATCCGAAGGCTCATC
The DNA here is from genome assembly GCA_019915075.1 of Strobilurus stephanocystis. Classification (NCBI taxonomy): domain Eukaryota; kingdom Fungi; phylum Basidiomycota; class Agaricomycetes; order Agaricales; family Physalacriaceae; genus Strobilurus; species Strobilurus stephanocystis. Next base: position 141,886 of record JAHLMI010000018.1, read on the forward strand.
CGCACCCCTTCCCGAAACTGCAGAGGCCATCGTTATCGGCTCCGGGTTATCTGGAACTGTCGCTGCGTACGAACTTCTGACCGCACCCAATGGACCCAAGAGCATCGTCATGCTTGAGGCCCGGGAAGCTTGCTCTGGAGCCAGTGGGAGAAATGCGGGACATTGTCGCCCAGGTCAGTATCTCCTCCTTGTCATATAACTACTCTACTCACTGCTGTTCATCCAGACGCCTTTCGCGGTTTCACCGCCTTCTCCAACATTCACGGTCCGGAGCAGGCGATGAAAATCATCAAGCACGAGAAATATGTTCTGCAACTCGTCAAAAAGTTCATTGACGATCATGGAATCGATTGCGACTTCGACTACTGCAAGACGTTCGACGTCATCATGGGGGACGACTTCCACAAATATGTGACTGCGAGCTTTGAATCCTACAAGACGGCTGGTGGCGACACCTCTGGTATTAGCTGGTATGAACAAGAAGAAGCCCGTGAGGTACACTCCTGCAATATGACTTTCTAGTGATTCAGACTCAACTTACCGTTCAACAGCGAACTCGTGTACGATCCGCACTTGGAGCATTCGAATGGACCGCAGCCAGTCTCAACCCCGCGAAACTTTGTCTGGCCATCTTAGCCATGAACTGCAAACTCGGTCTCTCCTTATACACGCATACGCCTGCCACATCGGTGACACCTGGGGACGATGGTACCTGGGTCGTCAACACTCCCCGCGGCTCAATCACCACGCCGTTAGTCGTTCACGCCACGAACGCCTTTGCCGCCACCCTCCTCCCCCAGCTTCATACTCTCGTCACGCCAATGCGCGCCCAAGCCCACAAGCTCATCCCCACGCCCGCTTACTCCTCGAAGAATATGATCACACATACGTACTCCCTCCGGTTCTCCCTACACCACTTCTACTCCCTCATTCAGCGGAAGTGCGATGGCGCGATGGTACTAGGAACGAGTCGTGGCATTCCGGGAATGAGCGAGAGCACGCGAGCCGAGCTTACGACGAAGAACGATGCTGTGTACAATGAGGAGATCAAGAACGACGCGCTGGCGTCGTTCAAGACCATCTTCCCCGATTTTGGGCCAGAGGCTTTGGGTGAGGGTCACGAGTTTGCATGGACGGGTATCTTAGGAATGGTGTGGCGCATCCTCAATCTGGCATTTCGTGGTTTTGACATCGAGATCTAGACGCGAGACTCTGTTCCTTTCATTGGCCCCGTCCCTGGCTTGTCTGGTCAATATGTGATGGCAGGATTCAACGGGCATGGTATGGTCTTTGTCTCCCTTCTACAGCTCGTACTGAGACTGTTCGACCAGGAATGGCCCGTATATTTGGCTGTGCTCCGGGTCTGGCGAAGATCATCACGGGTGGCGCTTGGTCGGAAACGTCCATGCCCGAATGCTTCCAGATCACGGAGGACAGAATAAATGGCCTAAGATCGAAGGCCTGAAGTTGGAAAGTATGTAACGATTATGGTATATATGTACAACCGTTGTCTATGTATCTGGAAGCAGGTGAACGAAAAAGTGATTTGACGACATGTTTGTATCAGTAGTAAGGCGTCATCGCGTAAGTAAGTGGTCTCGAAGGCAGTAAATCGACGGAGTCCTCAGGCTCATACTCCTGGTGAGGATCAAAGACTTTGTCACCGTGATACATGAATGTCTGAACCATAGTTGCGGCCTCTCGTGTCTCATGTAGGCCAGGCCAGTATGCGAAGTCTTTGTTCGAGATCGCGATCCACTCAATCCCGCGTCCCAACTCCTTGTACTTCTTCGCCACTGCCTTCAGCGCCTGCCAGTTCTGCCTATGCAACTGCTCATTAGCAAAGTCGCGGTCTGGGTCCGAGTCCTGTTGAGCCCGGAGTACGCCAATCTTCGACATCTTTTGCACATATATGCCACGCAGTGCTGGGACGGAATTAGGGTGTGTATCTAATAGCTTCAGAAGTGCGGTGAACAGCGAGTCACAGACCCGTAGATCGCCAGGGAGGTACAGTTTGGTGAGAGCGGGGAGGCTGAGTAGAACCGCCTTGAACCATCCCAGTGAAAGCGGGCCTTGGTATAGCCCTCGAATATCGAGTACTTCGGCATGGACAGTCAAGGAGGTGAGGACCTTCCTCGTGAAGTTCGTCTGACACTTTCCCCTCCTAGTGCCGAATCGTATGCCCATGGCCTTCGGTAAGTCCTCTGGATCTGCGAACGGCCTATACTGCATGATATTCGTACGGTCGAATGCCTGGATGTCCATATTACAGTATCGATCCTCGTCCATGCCGTAGGCACAGATGTCGATCCGGATACCGAGTAGGCGTGTGCCTTCTGCGTGACGGAAGAACCTGCGCAAAGGAGCGACGACGGTACGGGACACCTCGCTAGCCCAATTCATCGATGTAGCCAGGGTGATGTGCACTATGGCGGATCTGGGGATGTCGACCAAATGGTGTAAGAATAGTACGACAATCTTTTCAGAGGCGTGAATTGAGAGGAGGCGGAGACGAGGTAGATGCACGATTGGTGGCAGTTGGGAGGAATCCGCAATAGGGGCAAGTGCGTGGCATACTGTGAGAGCCTCCAGATTGGGAAGATTGGAGAGGACACCGAAGAATACAGGTACGTCGTGCTTCTCGATTGATTGCTCGAAGTTGACCAGCATAAGTGCCGTCAGTTGATGCGGGAGCCGTTGAATGTCGACAACGACATCTCGGAGGAGAAGAGTGCGGAGATTGGGCAAAGTGTAGACGCTATCAGGTAAAGAGGTCGGGTCGCCGTGTTCATCCTCCAATATAGCACTCAAGACCTCCAGAGTCGCTAGGTAGGGAAGCCCTCCCTGCTCCAAGATGCCAATGACCTTCGTCATGGTTCCTGGCAGAGCATGGTCAAGCCGTAGCGACTGAATACGATGGGATACCGGAAGGAGGACCTGATCGTACACGTAGAACCCAAAATACTTTTCGTCACGATGGAACACGTTCAGTGGCCATGTACCTGAGCGCCAAAGCCGGTCCCACAATTGAAGCTTCCCCGACATAACGCAGTGATCGCTGGCGTCGAGAAATGACCAAAGTAAGCCGTCCTGCAAGATCAGACCACGCCATCGCCTACACACAAGCATGATTTTCAGACGGTGTAGGCTGCCGTTGCAAAATGTTTGCTCAGAGAGACAGTAGAGCCTGAAGATGGAGACGAGAACATCGTCAGGAAGAGCGTGAATTGCGGCGAGAGTGCCTCGATGGAAGCTGACTACTGTCAATATGCGGCATAGATTGCTGATAACTTCATCCAACGCCCGTGGCGTGGTATCGGCAGAGGTCAACTGAGGGAAAAAGTCGCCAAGAGACGCGAGGACTTCATTGAGGGGACTATTGGGAGATACAGGCTGATCATGAAAAGTTATCACGAGCGAGAAATTGCTGGGACTTGCCTAGCTCCTGCGGTCACTGTAGGCTTCTCTCTAATGAAGTATTCGTGGTCTTGTGCAATAGCCAGTGGCATAGCCTAACGTGATGGACGTCGAAGCTGCAGAAGAAAAGGTTTAGATTTACGCGTCTATTAGTCTGCTGTACGTCATGGTTCATAGTCGAAAGATCGGACCGGCCGCCGCGCCAAGAATAAACTTGGCTCCGACCCTCATGCTCTTTCCGAGCCAAACTCACATCTACTTTGGCCTGCCTGCAATCAAGGCCGCTGCTACAGAGGAGAATACTGGAAGACCGAACGGGACAAGGACCGTATAGGCCGTCGTACCAGCAGCAGACTTGCGCCCTTATTAGCCCTACCTATCCTCTTTCTGGCTGCAGATTGATGCTCGACGCCATCGCCTCGCCATATACTCCCACTGAGCGGTCACTGTATTGCGTGCATCTGCGGGATCTTGATAACCTACGCGTCTGGTCGTTTTTTTTTGCCTTACGCCGCTCACTCGACAGGTGCGAGTGAAGTGGCATGGACGCTTCGTTGATGTCTTCTGTGTCCTCGGGAAGGCCGCGGGTCTTTTGGCCACGGACCACGTAATATTGAGCTTGAGCCTTGAGGACTCGTGTAGACCATCACGTCAACGACGTGTCTTCGAAGAACAAACTCGGCCTCTCATACAAAGGTCACACAGGCATATTCAAGCAGTTGTTCACCATGCTCAATTTCTTCCTCAGATCGGTCTCTTCTAGCTGCTGCTATAGCATCCGACGCCGATGACGTTAGGGATACTCTTATAACATCCATACACGACAAGGCCATCTGGAACAATTTGTAAGAGGTTACTCCCCTTCACGTACCTCTCCACAAACTCTGGCCACCTCGATCTATCCGGACCGCTTACGGACCAATGCGAATAAGTAGCAAGAAATTCTGACTTTTACCGCATGCCATCGCCATGAAACAGCCGTTTGTACCCTTCCTGCCAATGCCTGACGAGGTAGCGAAGCTGATTCCGTGAGTTCAGCTATGACACAGATCTCTAGCGGCGCGGCTTTGGTAATATCATCGCTGACTGAATGCGCGATCCACTCAATCACACGTCAAGCTCACGACTGGATCCGGATGCGCTGGACAATGCCACCGGGGGCATTTGCCACCTCGTTCCGAAAGGAACGAGTTAGACTCGTTCCATCGGCACCTGAAAGACACCTGGGCATTCTGCCCTCTTATGTAATCTTGTGACGAGTGATCCATGCTGATGATACTTACTTTGTCTCATACACTAGAATTCAGCATATGTATTGGAAGTGACTCAAATGATTTGTATAGTATGTATCACACTAGTTACTCATACAAACTGTAGAGAGAGTGCGTCCACAGCACGTTCATGTCAAGGGTGCAACAACAGTCCGGCGTATGTGACACAAAGACGTGCAGCGAGACGGAGAGAAACTCTGCGAGGGCAAGCGCGTTCCGTCCGTGTGCTTCCATGTGCTGAGCGAGCGTCTTTGCACCGCAGAGCGCTAGCCACGATTTGTATAGCAACAGTATGACACCTATCATGTTTTGGAGGAAACGAAGCGTGGCGGTGAGCTCCTTGCGGTGCGGCGGCAGGATGAGAGCACCCATAACGGTGTCCGAGTGGCCGTTGATGTCTTGGGTGAGAGAGTGCAGCACGAGATCTGCACCAAGGAGGAGGGGCGAGGTGTAGGACAGAGACAGGAAGGTGTTGTCTACCAGGACAAGAGGGTTAGATGGATGCAAGTGTATGATGTCCGCAATGGTGCAGATATCAATGAGCCGCAGAGTGGGGTTTGTGGGTGACTCGGTCCAGACGAGCTTGATATTCAGCTGGATCGCGGCACAAATGGTGTCGGCGAAGGGGGACTCGAGGTCGACCAAGGTGACGGTGGCGCCCTGCATGGACGCGGCGACGCGGTTCATGTAGTGCCATGTCCCGCTGTAGACATTGTTGACACTTAGGATATGTGCACCTTGTCCTAGACTGCTGATGACCGTGCTTGTCATCGCGCTTCCAGAAGCAAAGGCAAGGGCATTGCACCCGCCTGCTTCTAACAATACCAGCATTGCCTCAAGGGCATCGCGGTTTGGATTTGCGGAGCGAGAGTATTCATATCCTTTGTGCATGGACGTTGAGCGCGAAGGCGTGGCCAATCTTGGTGATGTGTAGCTGCGCGCGTAACCTGTTGCTAATACAGGCACCATTGAATTATGCCAAAGTGTCTGCAATCCCAAGTGGACTGTCCTGAGCAGGTGAGCATGAGTGGATGCTCAATATCAGAGCAGCAGTGATCTAATCTGACTGTCGAGGCATTGTGTGCATTCCTCTCTGTGCACCCACTGAAAGAGCCAATTTGCATGCTACATGATTCATTTGTTGAGGAGAATGCGGAAGGAGGGGAGACGGAGCGATCACGATGTGGTGGCTGCAGCGTAAGACAGGTCCTTAGCAGTTCCTTAGCCCGTAAACATCACTTGTCACAAGATTACATAAGTGGGCAGTATGACAGGAATTCGCCGGGTGTCGTTCAGGTGCCGTTGGAACGAGTCTAACTCGTTCCTTTCGGAACGAGGTGGCAAATGCCCCCGGTGTGCTGTCCCTGGCCCGGATGCGTCTCGTGTGCTTGCGACTTCCCGTCGTAGCATCATTGCCGCGCTGCATTCTTTTGGTCGAGATGCTGATGAAATTTCGGCTCTACTTGTACTTGAATTATGACTTTTTGAAGGGTGCCTCAGCTGGTCCAAGATCAGGCTCGTTTGTTGGTTTACCTTTTTTAAGGAAAAACGGTCATCTGTAGTCAAATCTCATCCCAGGCAGTCTCGATTAGCCCGTGGTCATCCTGGTCTTCATTGGAAATCGATCGTCGCACAGTCTTACGCCGCCCGCTCATATTACTCTGGGTCCTGATACATTCCGTGCAGAGTCCTGGCAGAGTCGGACCGACTCTTAATGCGTCGTCAGGTCAGGATGCAGTTTGATCAATAGGCCCGGCTCTGACGCCGACGCCGACGGGTCTCCCTTATTCAAGACCATTTCAATTCGGCCTCAAGGTATTGTGATGCCATAAACATGTCCGGTCTGTCCACGACGCTCCTGCTGTTTTGATAAACAACTCATACTTAAGGCGCGCAGGTGTGCATCCGAAATCACTACCTTGTCATCTTCAATCTGGGAAGGATGCTTTCTCTCATCAGTACTCTCTGTCTCTCATTCGCTCTCCGAGTCACGTCGGCGTTGGTGCAAACCCCTACCATAGCTCTGGACACTGCCACTGTGGCGGGAAACGCATCGGGATCTGTCTACCAGTTCCTTGGGATCCCCTATGGCAAGCCACCGTATGTCTTTGGTGTTCACTCGGTCGTGACTCTCTGGCTGACGAGGTCCCAGTACAGGAAACCTTCGCTTCCGTCATCCAGAGCCCGTCGATGCTTACACTGGTGCGATGAACGCAACAGCTTATGGAACGGCTTGCTCTCAACAACTTGGGACGCAGGCGAATATCTCTGGTCTCCCGCTTGAAACATTGGAGATCCTTGGTGGAGCACCTGCACCATCGTTCTCAGATGGCGAAGACTGTGTGCCTCGTTCTACCGGTCCCGATGTGTCATGTCTCACGACGCTCTGTAGGTTTGAGTCTCAATGTCATTACACCAAATGTGAATGTCAGCGCGACCAAACTGCCGGTCGTAGCGGTAAGTCCCGAGTCTGCTGGCCGTAGAGTGACATGGTACTGACAGGTGCCTGTAATAGTGGATCTATGGCGGTACGCTCTCTCTATCGTCCGGCGTACTGAATTGTGACTTCCTCGCAGGTGGCTTCGAGCAAGGGACGACTATTTTTAACGATGGCAGTGTTGTTGTCGAGCGTTCTATAGCAATCGGGCAACCCATCATCTTTGTATCAATGAACTATCGCCTTTCCGGTTTGTCTCATCGCTAAACGATACAATGCTTGACTACTCATTGTGTTCCTAGCTTTCGGGTTCCTTCCAGGGAAGGAAGTCAAAGAGGCTGGGGTAGGAAACCTGGGACTGCATGATCGTAAGCCTTTATGCCGTACGTCACACAGTCTGACAGACTGACAATGCACCCAAGAACGGTTAGCCTTGCGATGGGTTCAAAAATATATCACAGCGTTCGGGGGAGATCCCACAAAGGTCACCATGTATGTAGCTCACGTTCATGGTACCCTGGCGCTCATCTGGGCACCAACAGCTGGGGCGAATCTGCGGGGGCGATTTCAGTTGCCCTTCATATGCTGATCAATGGTGGTGAGACTGAAGGGCTCTTTCGAGCTGCTTTCATGCAATCGGGATCCCCGACTCCTATCGGAGATATAGAGACCGGTCAACAATGTGAGTGCAAGTTCTATTCGACAACACCGGTTTATTGACCCAACTGTAGACTACGATGCGCTTGTGGACGAGACTGGCTGTGCAGGATCGAACGATACCCTTGCCTGCCTTCGTACCGTACCCTATGATACACTGAAGGCAGCCGCTGACAAGTCTCCTACCATTTTTGACTACGAGGTATGTGAGCTCCTGCCGTTGTTGTGGCGGCAGCGACTGATTGCTTCTCTCAGTCACTGAACCTCGCGTACATGCCTCGTACGGATGGTGTTCTGTTACCCGAAAATGCCTATGACCTCGTGAAGAGCGGCAAGATTGCTAGGATTCCCGTGATCAGTGGTATGTGGGCTATGTTGCGCTTCTGCTTTGCTCAGTTGTTGATGTCGGCGCTTGACTAGGTGATTGTGATGACGAGGGCACTCTGTTCTCTCTGGCCCAGCGCAATGTTACGTGAGTCAATGAGAGACGAGTTTTTAAAACTTTGCTGAATGCCACCGAAAGGACGGACGCGGACATGAAAAGGTACATGCAGACGCAGATGTTCAAGGGCATGCCGGAGCGCGACATCGAATATTTGATGACATTGTATCCGAACGTACTTTCCCTGGGCTCTCCCTATGGCACTGGAGACTACGACGCGCTATATCCCCAATTCAAGCGGCTCGCATCTTTGTCAGGGGATTACGTCTTCCAAGCTCCTCGTAGATTCTTCTTTTCTGCGATGTCAGGAAAGCAGGACATCTATTCATATTGTAGGCGTTCATTTGGGAAGGTGACCGTCGTTTGGTGATGCCCTCCCACAGCCCACAGACGTCTGAAAAGTCTACCCTTCCTCGGATCCTTTCACTCGAGCGATCTGAACTTCAACACTTTCCTTCCCGGTGGGGATATGCAGCCGTACTTGATACGCTTTGTCGCGACTTTGGATCCAAACGGCGGCACGGATGTACATTGGCCGAAGTGGACACCAAACTCACCAAAGCTGTTGACGTTCAATGACGGCGTGGTGCCCATAAACGTGACGGAAGACAACTACAGGAAGGCCCAGATGGAGACGTTGAACGGGCTCCTTGTTAAATTTCCTCTCTGATCCGCGTTCCTTTACCTGATCTTCAGATGTACCTTCTCCCCATATCTCAATTGCTAAGAGAAAGAAATACAGTACCATCTCCGAGCAAGCAAGCAAAAAGGCTGCTCAAATCGTTGCAAACTGGAGCTTAACACCGCTGCCTTGACTGTTGACATCTACTCCTGCTGCTTGGCTACTGTACCTCAGGCCTCAGCTCGTTTCTCTGCGTCAGCAAGTCGCCCGGAGAAGAATAGTTGACAATGTGTCTCAGTCTGGTCTCGATTCTTAGCCACGTGCTAACCCAAAGTATACGCTTCGATCAAGCTTCAATAGTGTCTCTTATTTGTTCTGGGACTGTGCGGCTATCTCGCCCACGGACCGAAAAACGTCGAGCTTGATAATTCGTGTACATCAATCGTGTCAACAACCTCTCTTCGAAGAATAATACCGGCTCGCATTTAAGATCTAAGTTATGGACTGGCAATGGAATCTACATATACTCGGGTCGGCACTCGCTGAGGGTTTTCTGCAGTACTTCACCAACTGAAGCGTGTCTTGGGCGCAGATGGACACGATAAGGAATCGGAGTGCGTCCAGACAAACCCTCGTATTCCTCGAGAGACACAGGTTCTCCACCCACCTCGGATACTTCGAATGCCCAGAGTAGGCCGGATATTGCCAACCATAATTCCTTTTCTGCAACGACCAGACCAGGGCATATCCTCCGCCTAAGAATTTATGAGAGTTGTACTGACAATGCTGGCTTGGAGAGTCACGTACCCTGCACCAAAAGTGAAGTGATCTCGCTTCATTGGATCAGCAAGTTTAGCAGACTCTCCGCAAGACCGTAAGTCGTCTGCATATCGAAGCGGATCGAATTCGTCGCTACAAAAGGTAAGCATTCAGACAGAATCGTCTGAATGAGGCACTCACGGATTGGGGTAACGATTGGGATCGTGATGGATGGTGAAGCAATTCAAGACCACCAACGTGTGCTTCGGGATATACATTCCCTGATACACGAAATCCTCGGTAGAATAGTGCGGTGTTGCCATCCAGAAGGGGGCGTGGAGACGTTGAACCTATGTCTTACTTGTCAGGATGACTTCCGAACTAAGAAAGGACAACACCAGACTTCTTTGATCACAGATCGCACATATTGGAGTTGGGGTTCATCTGTGTCAGTCGGAATCTTGTCCATTCCAACGATGTCGTCTATTTCGGCCTGCGCGGTACGCTGTACAGTAGGGTATCTAGCCATGACAGCGATGAACCACTGAATAAGACCGGACGTCTGTGAAGCCAATGAGCGCTTGTCCACCAAACTCGGTCAGAAGGAATCTACCGAATGCACCCCACCGAGAGTGAACACCGCAGAAAGCATGCAAAGATCCTCGTCATCGAGATTCTCGGCCTCTCGGTTCTCCAGCAACGTTTTGACGAGACAATCCGGAACATCGTTTTTGTCCTGCTCCATTCGATGCTTGACATCCAGGATCATCTGTCCGTATACAGTGATCAGGTCGTCGTGTAGTTTACGTCCTCGCGCACGCATTCTAGTCGGTAGATACTGGAGAATCTTGATGAAGTCAATAGCGTTTGACCATGGACCTGAAAAGATGTTGTCGAGCGAAAGATCGATCGATGGCTGGGATCAATCCATACCAGTGAGGTCCATGAATTCCATGGCAAGATCCAATGCACGCTCAACAAGTGGGTTTTCAACTGCGTCTGTCCGCATGCCGAACGACACTGTGAGCATATTGCTACCAAAATGCTTCACATCAGATGGGAGACTTGAAGACCGCTTGTGACACTCACTTGAGTGCATATCGTCCGGCGTAGTTAGCTGGATTGATTGGTTCCAGTCCGGCTTTCGTGTCATGATAGAGCGATGAGATAAGTGTAGCCGCTTCAAAGCGGATGACGGAAGCGTATTTTGCGACAGCATCGTGTGTCAAAAGTTGCATGGCAAGCCGGCGATGCTTTCGCCTCCGAGTCGATTAAACTCAAATCAAACGATGAACGTGTATGCCTCAAGACTCACCAGGTCGCGTCGTATTCCGAAGCGGTTATCGCACGTCCATTCAGTATGGTCTGGTTCTTCATGAAGTAGGGCTTGCGGCTCGAAAAGATACTACCATGCGTCACCAGAAGGTCGCGAGCAATGGCGGCGTTGGAAATGACGACGACAAGCTGAGAGCCCATCTGTACGGAGAAGAGAGGCCCGTACTTAGCTGCCCATGCATGCAAAGCACGCTCCGGGTAGCGACGCAGGAAGGCATAGCGAATACGAGGTCCCGGTGGCACTCTATTCCCATGAGTGTCGGAAGTAAAAGGACGAAGTACGATCCCAGCAAAGATGAGGGCAGAAAGGGAGAGGATGAGCCACCATGGCGGCGTCACGAAGACAAGGACGTTGGACATGTTCTCCTGGTGAAAGAATCACAGTTGCCGAATTCTGAGTGAACCTGGGGACAAAAACCCACTTATCTAGCAACAAACAGCGCTGAGGACTTATAATTATCTGGGCGCTAGAGGTTTAATTGGGAGTCTGTCAGCATAACAAGCCGAGGACGCGCGTACACGACGCGTGTACCGTGACGCGTCTCGGATCGGAAGCATACGTGGCGCATACGCGGTCTGCTGGAAGGACGCGCGTCTGCCGTAGATGTATTAATAGAACGATTTCAAAAGGTATATAAGTACAACAGTAGCAGTAGAGTAGATTAAAGAACCCCACAATCACATCTCTTCTCAACTATTGCTGCCAACAGGTTATGGGCCCCGGCCATAACTAAACTATCAAGACAACTCACCACACACTCTAAACCTTTGCTATCATGTCCACGAACATGCTGTCATCCACCGCCAAACTTGGCGAGTACTTCGCGAAGCTCCCGACCTGCAAAGCGGACGGAACGAATTGGGTCTTCTTCCGAGACCGGTTCCTATTCGCAATCGATGCCGCTGGTCTAAGCGACCACTTTGAGGGCACAACACCCGGAACGTCAGTACCGCCAACCCAACCGACAGTGGCTGCTCCGACACAGCCTACCGCGGATGAAGTCAAAGCAAACAACGAGTACCTAGGACGGCTGCGGATCTGGAAGTCCGAGCAAGCTGTCATCAAGCAGGGGCTTGCCTCTGTGATTTCAGACTCATTGTTCCTGAAGGTCAAAGGCCAGGCAACAGCAAAGTTGATGTGGGACAAGGTGAAGGATGAATTTGAGAAGAAGTCTAAGATGGTGACTGTGGATCTGCGTAGAAGGCTCCAGGATGAGCATTGCGCAGAAGGAGGTGATGTGAAGGCTCACATCACGAAACTACAATCGATACGCGAAGGCCTGATTGCGATGGGAGCAGACCCCGGAGACGACAACTTTGTTGCAATCGTGCTCGGTTCCCTCCCCAGCTCATTCGAAACATACCTGTCCGCATTGACAGGTGCTGCCACACTTCTTGGAAGACCTCTCGACCCCAGTATGGTGCTACAGGGCATCAATGATGAAGCGGACCGACGAAGAGTCAGGACCGGAGACAAGGGCGAGAAGGAGGCCGCGTTCTACAGCAAGAACAGTGGCAAAGGATCCAAGAAATCGGTGGAGTGCTACAACTGCCACAAGAAGGGGCATATGTCACGAGACTGTTGGGCTAAGGGAGGAGGGAAGGAAGATCAAGGACCTAGAAAAGGTCACTGGAAGGCAAACATGGCCAAGGTTGAAAAGGAATTCGACGCAGCATGGTTTGCCATTGAAGAGGAGGTGGAGTTTGATCTTGCCAAAGAGGACGACACTCTTACAGATCCGAACAGGGCCTCACTCCAATGTGCTGACGACAGCACAGATGAGGATAGTGATGACCAAATGCCATCACTCCAGTACAGCGAGGACGACAACAGCGAGGAAGAGGATCACGAGCCTGAAGAATCAGAGCTCATTGGAGAAATGATATCGCTTACCTCTGAGCAGATCGCCGCTGCAGCCATTGACACAGAGCACGAGTACGACTTGGATATCTTCGACTCTGGTGCTACTCAGCATATGACTCCGTCACGACAACGATTGACAAACTATAGGGCTATCACGCCACGAAGGATCATGTCGGCGGATAGAAAACGATTCGAGGCAATTGGACGCGGTGACATGAAGATCACAGTCCCTAATGGAACAGATGAAACATCGAGCATAATGGTCAAGGATGTCCTACATGCACCTCATCTAGGAGTAACGCTTCTCTCTGTGGGCCGCATCGACAAGGCAGGCTATCACATACACTTTGGAGAAGAGAAGTGCCGGATTCTGGACAGGAAGAACCACCAGATTGGTTCCATACCTCTGTACAATGGATTGTACAGGTTATGCACACCTGTATTCAAGCCTCAAGCATATCATGTTGATGATGGGCTACGCATTGTAACTGTGGATGAGCTACATCGCCTTATGGGCCATCTTCCAGTTAATGCAGCAAAGAAGCTGGTCAAGGACCAGTTAGTTGAAGGGTTAGAGCTTGATGAAAGCTCGCCTACTTCAAAGGATCCTTGCAAGTCATGCCTGCATGGCAGGATGACTCGAAGTGCTATCTCAAAATCTAGGGAGAATGACGCGTCAGGGGGAGTTGGAGATCAAGTCCACAGTGACGTGTGGGGTCCCGCAACTGTTGAGACACCCCAACACAAGAAGTATTATGTCACCTTCACAGATGACGCGTCACGCTACACGGTAGCGATGCTACTCCATTCCAAGGACGAGACGCTACAGAGCTTCAAAGATCTTGAAGCACGCTGGAAGAAGGAATTTGGAATCTCTATCAAAATTCTACATTCCGACGGAGGCGGAGAGTACAAGGGACACAAGTTTGATGCCTTTCTCGATGAGAACGGCATACAGCGCCGGTTCACAGTCCATGATACCCCGGAACACAATGGAGTTGCCGAACGGCTCAATCGAACACTTCTTGAGAAGGTCCGAGCTATGCTTCATGCAGCTGGACTTCCAATGAATCTGTGGGGCGAGGCATTGAAGCACGCAGTCTGGTTAAAGAACCGGACATCATCGAAGGCCATAAAAGGCCGTACACCATACGAGGCATTCCGAGGATCAAAGCCTGACTTGCGCAATGTACAAGAATGGGGCTGCAAGGTCTGGGTACACGTAGAAGATGATTCAAAGCTTGCAGGACGTGCTCGAGAGGGCCGATGGCTTGGATTTGATCAAGACAGTAATGGACATCGAATCTATTACCCCGACAATCGGTCTATACGCGTTGAACGGAGCGTGAAGTTCCCAGAAGTACGGCAAGGAGGCGGAGGCATTCTCAGAGTACTGAATGAGGGGGAGAGTGAAGAGGTTAGGCTGGAAGAAAAGAGCGAAAACTTTCAGCACGCACCTCCGGCGGAACCAGACGTCTCATCTCCGCCATTATCACCTCTCACTACTCCACCAGACACTCCTCCACCAAGTCCGCCACCAGCAAGACCAAAGGTAGTAAAGCCACTTGCACCTCGCGATATTTCAGCAAAGATTGATGTCAAGAACATCGTAGAAGGCGCTCGTACGCGTCAAGCTGCCCATCACGTCATCACCGAGCCAGAAGCAGAAGCTGACATTGAGTATGCATATGCTGGCATTGCGGACATGTCAGATGCACCAAGTGTCGAGGAAGCGATGCAGAGAGACGATTGGCCGCTATTCAAGCAGGCCATGGACATTGAGATGGAAGCAATGAAGAGAACAGGCACATTCGGTACTGGACCTGTGCCGCGACCAGCAGGACGGAACATTGTTGGATCTAAATGGGCACTTCGGATCAAACGTGAAAAGGATGGCAAGATCAACAAATACAAGGCGCGTCTAGTAGCACGCGGATTCACACAGGTGCAGGGAGTGGACTACTTTGAAACATTCTCACCCACGGCCAAGCTGGCATCACTCCGCACAATTCTCTCACTTGCTACTCGCCTTGATTGGGACATTGAGATATTTGACTACTCAGCAGCCTTTCTGAATGGCGAGTTCACAGACAGTGAGGAGATCTACATGGAGCAGCCACCACATTACTCAAATGGGAATGCACACGATGTCATTAGACTCCGAAGGACCATATACGGACTCAAACAGTCAAGTCGCAAGTGGTACGAGAAGCTTACAGCAGCTCTCGGCACACTCAAAATCCACCCACTTCATTCGGATCATGCTGTCTACCGTCTCATTCGCGGAGACGACATCATAATCATTGCTATACACATAGATGACAGCACTATCACCGGAACATCCCCAGCGCTAATACACGAGGTCCAAGAAGACATAGGTCGGATCTTTAAGATCACCATGCTTGGACCCATCAGTTGGCTTCTCGGAATGGAAGTCAAGAGGGATCGCAAGAGACACACACTGGTGCTCTCACAAACAACATATGTGGATTCATTACTCCGGAAGTTTAGTATGACAGAATGCAAGTCTGTCTCGGTACCACTTGATCCTTCTACTCAGTTATCACGCGACCAGTGTCCCGCAGAGGACGACCACGACACACGCCACACCATGAAGAGGTTTCCATATCGGGAACTCATTGGCGGATTTGTCTGGCTAGCAACAGCAACGCGACCTGACCTCGCGTTCACTGTGTGCATGCTCTCACGGTTCATAGACAATCCTGCTCAAGCTCACTGGGATGCAGCAAAGCGAGTACTGCAATATCTCAAGGGCACTCGCACCCTAGGGCTCACGTACAATGGCTCTAACGAGTCACTCGGACTCGATATCTTCTCAGATGCAGATGGTATGTCCATTGAAGACAGGAAAGCAGTATCGGGCTATGCACTGATCTTGAACGGCGCCGCCGTGTCTTGGTCATCAAAGCAGCAAGAAATCACGGCACTCTCGACTACGGAAGCAGAGTATATTGCTCTCACATACTGTGCCAAGGAAGCCCTGTGGTACAGGTCTTTCCTCACGGAACTTCTGGGTTCCATCACATTTCCGTTGACCATCTACAGCGACAATCAAGCCGCTATCGCTCTCACACATGCGGAACTTGGTCAATTCCATGCACGGACCAAGCATATCGACATACGGTACCATTTCATCCGAGACCACATACGCAATGGTACTCTGGATGTCATCTACTGCCCCACTGCAGAAATGACAGCTGACATACTCACGAAGGCGCTGGCCTCCTTCAAATTCAAACCGCTCGTTGAAGCACTTGGACTAATTCCGGCTTGAGGGGGAGTGTCAGCATAACAAGCCGAGGACGCGCGTACACGACGCGTGTACCGTGACGCGTCTCGGATCGGAAGCATACGTGGCGCATACGCGGTCTGCTGGAAGGACGCGCGTCTGCCGTAGATGTATTAATAGAACGATTTCAAAAGGTATATAAGTACAACAGTAGCAGTAGAGTAGATTAAAGAACCCCACAATCACATCTCTTCTCAACTATTGCTGCCAACAGAGTCATCAACGATTATAATCTCATACACCCAACTGTCAACAGCCCCAAAAAATCCGAGTCGGGGCGGTAGTATGGGCCCGAACAACATGACGTTCAATATATCTCTGCGACCTCGGTCAGCATGAAACAGACTCAGAGTTCGACAGTGACTCCCTGCATGGCCAGGCGCCTGGTCGATGCGCAGGGAGGACTACGATAGTACCATGTAGGAGTACTACGTCTCTTACCTCGCGATTTATCCCTGGATCCCTAGGACTACACGGGACCTGCCGGTATTGATCAAGGAGTCCATCGACAAAACGCGGAATTGTTTACATCGCGAACTGGTTGCGAATAACTTTGAGGCACATGTGACTTTGCCAGCTCTTCGTATTACTATTAGTTTGTAAGACTTCTCTCACTTTTGTTGCGTCAGAAACTTTCTTGTCAAGAATTTCCTCATTGAATTCGCAAACCTTTGACCTGAGCGCTCGCCGTGAACCCAGTACTCTCAGCCTTATCGCAGATCACGCCACATCTCCGAAAATGTACTTGCATCATCACAAACCTATCATTCTCTCACACATAACAGTTGTACTATGATGATCCTAAACATCATCAGTGATCAGAACAACTCATCTCAATCCACTACCTTGGTCACTTTCAAACGTGAACATGGACTGCAGTAGACAGAATGTGCAAAGAGGTAACAACGTGAGAAAATGCCGCTGAGAGAACACAGGAAAGGCTTAATCCTCGTTACTAGGCGTGAGGTACTCGGGATCATCGCCCTCATCATCACTCAGCACCTGCTTGAACTTCCGCCCTGCACTTCTCACGCGCAAAGGTGGAGGAGGTCGCACGTCCTCTTCCATCATGCTGCTACCGCCACCAGGCCCATCCAGCGCCCTCGGAAGCCCAGAGCTCCGCATCACACACTCAAATGTCGCATTGAACACCTGCTGCATTGCCACTGCATCGTGATATACCTACGAGCGCTCATACTTGTACGTCTGCGCTGGTGTGACGGACAATGACTTTTGTCCACCGCGTTTTCGCTGGCCATTGGCCGGTGCCCCGTAGTCTGCTGCTTTGCCTTTGCTCTCCCTGCCCTTCCGCGGTCGGCTGCCCTCGGCGTCAGAAACAGGCAGGCGTACCCCGATTCGACTCTTCCATGAATGATAGACCTTTCGAAAGTGATCAGCATGAGTGCCGTCAGGTGACGCGAGGGCCTGTGGATGTCGACAACGACATCTCGCAAGAGAAGAATGCGGAGGTTAGGCAAAGCGTACATAGACACTGTCTGATAAAGAGGGCGGTCCGTCTCCATCCTCCAATGCAGCACTTAAGACCTCCAGAGTCGCTAGACAGGAGGTTCCTCCCTTCTCCAGAATGCTAAAGACCTCCGCCATGGTTCCTGGCAGCGCATATCACAGCCGAAGCGGCTGAACACGATGGGACACCGGGAGGAGGCCCTGACGGTAGACGTAGAACCCAAAATCCTTGTCGTCATATGGAAGACATTCAGTGACCGAGCGCAGTGATCGCTGGCGTCGAGAAATGACTACAGTAAGCCGTCTTGAAGATGGAGACGAGATCGTCGTCAGGTAGAGTGTATTGCGGCAAGAGGCCTCCGAGTCAGAGTCAATGGGAGCTGACTACTGTCCATATGCGGCACAGATCGCTGATGACGCCGTTCAACGCCAGTGGCGTGGTATCGGCGGAGGCCAAGTAAGAGAAAAAGTCGCCAAGAGACGCGAGGACTCTATTGAGAGGACTATTGAGAGTTAACTTACATGCTCAGCCTGCTGAGAAAGTGTTACGCGTCAATTAGTCACGTCATAGTGTATAATCGAAAGGTCGGACCGGTCGGACCGGACTTTGTGCAAGACTGAACTTGGCTCCGACCTTCATCCTCTTTCTGAGCACTTGCTCGTAATTAGCTTGGCCGGCCTGAAAACAAGGCCGCTGCTGCAGAGGAGAAGAACCAAAGACTGGGCCGGACAAGGACTGTGTGCACCATCATACCAGCATTCGCTTGCGCCCTCACTGGCGCTTTTCTCTCGAGTTGATCGATGCAGTTGGAGCTGGACGCCGTCGCCTCGCCGTATACACTTACTGTGTGGTCACTGGAACTTTGCTAGTGCACCAATGGAACCTCGATGACATACGCGTCTGGTCTTGATGTCATAGTGTGCGCTCACTCGACATAGGTGCTTGGCATATACGCTTCGGTAGTCTCTACGATGTTTCGTGGGTTGGTGCGGGTTTCCTTGCCACGGACCACACAACACCGAGCTCGACGATTCATTACATAGCAAAAACATTCAATCTCGGCCTCGCACACGACGGTCACACAGACATGTCGGAGGCTCGTCAGTCGTTCTTGCAAGGTTCATAATGGTATGCTCAATTTCTGGAATCAACATCTTGCCGCTGCCGCTGCTGCATCCAACACCGATGCCGTTCGGGATGCTCTCGTAATGCTGGTACACGACAGGCCAATCTCGGACGAGCTGAGATATTCTCCCTCACGTACGCCTCCACGAATGGCACCGGCATTAGTGGATTCGAAAGCCCTGTATTGGGAGCCATGTTGTGCGTTGCTTACATGAAGTATGTACCCTCGTGTCCTGTAGTACTACGCTGACAAGTTTCGAAGTAGCGCATATGAATCGTCCAATTAACATCAAGTTTTGAATCGCCGAATCGACGCAGGCGCCCTGATTGATTGTCTCGTTGGCTACCCTACCCGGTCTGGGTCTTCCTTCTTCCGCCGTCGCAAGCAGGATGTCAAGCAACAATCAACAAAGTATGCTCTCTCGAGGTGCTCACATTTCACCCCAAAGCATGAGCTATCGTTTGTCCTGTGGACCGACAAGCGCCAATACCACCTATGACCCGCAATCGGCACTGCATTGGCGACACGTTCGTGGACAGATGTGAAGGGCTGCGCGGTGAGGCTGACGCCGGACGAGTAACCGTCTGATATTGATGTAGGGTACTAACAGCCCGGCTCCCTCTAGGATCTCTCGAGGAAAGCGGAACTGGAAGTGCTTCGAAGGGAGGTGGAGGAGCTCCGGACAAGGATTGATGTCTACGATCCGCCATCGGAGTATCACGATGAGGTTATCCCCTGACCCTCCGATGCCGCCTCCAGGAGAGGCATCAACGCCTGCCATGACCTTCCGCTGTCTTTTCACGCGTATTTCTCTTTACTACTATGTGCTTCGGACCCTCTTTATCACATACATTTATCCCAGATTGTATCTATTCCTGTGGTTCTCATTCAAAGGCAGCCGAGTCACTGTGGCACAAAGCAAGTGAGCGACGCGTCTTGGCGAAAGACGAGCTGGACTCCGCCTATTTGCTGACACAAGCCGAGGGAATCGGCTAGTACTTCCATTTCCGATTTTCTTGGCGTTGCTCGCTTCCCTAAGTTCCTTTGCCTGCCACCACCACCCGACCACCACCACCCATGGCCAGGACTCTCTCATCGTTATCGCGTCTGACAGGGACATACGGAACCAATAGGACTACATACTGCGCAATGTTGCCATCAAACCCTTCTCCTCGCCCACAACGAGCGTGCGCCTGCGATGGCCTCTCACAGGCTGCAGCTCGTTCTCTATGCCAGTTTGAGCATTGCTCACTGCGCCCAATTGCCCTTGCAGACCTCGGCCGGTCGAGCCTGGGACCTTGACATCTTTCCTAACCCAAACGCTACCGGCCATCTCATATTCGACACTGCCCACTCATTCCTGCAGCACTGGCCGAACACACGATATCGCAATGGTGCGTCATTGTAATGCTGTTTCTTATCGCAAGCTAATACAGTGCAGGGCACAATATCGTTCCAGGGATAGTACCGGTCGGCACACTACTATATCATGGCCGCTCCGACGACCAGGTACCCACCGAGCCACAATGGACAGCGACGGACCCGGAGCATGCGTACCAATTCTGTCGCGGCTCCGCCGAGGAGGGATGCTGGCAGCTCACCCTGTCGAATACCCGGCCATTGAATGTGCTTTACTTTGACGGCAGCGCAGCGGCCAAGCTCGTCGACGGACCGTTGCAGACACAGGACATCGTGGCGTGGGGGAGGATACGACCGGATATGATACGAGAAGAATATACGCGAATTGACGCGCTCTGTGCTTGGGGCAAGAAGTTTGGCGTTGACGGCTTCGTCAGGATGGAGATGGACTTGTGAGTCAATTTCTGTTGACCATTTGACGATCACAACTCATCCCTCCTAGCGAGATCATGATCTGCGATTTCTCTGCCGGACTTGAGGTGGTCACTTTCTCACACCTTACTTCCAACAAGCCCAGCTTCCCAGGCCCGCGCTGGCCAGGTCGCAAACCAGGTCAATCCGCCGGTCCGGGTGGCGGCCTTGGTTTCGAGGCCTTCGAGGTCCTTCATTCCGGATCCTGGCACAACACATACCCCGGCGACGCGCGCATTCAGCTCGATCTTTCGCGTTTCGTCTCCTTCTACGATACAACACTGGTTCCGAGTCTGATAACTGCACGATTTGGACTGGACCGATTCGAGCATAATCTCGGCAACATCACGCAGGAGGACATCAAGGCCGTCATGGCTCGCGTCGAGAAAGCCTTCCAGACACCTCATGGAGGCGGCAGCGGAGTCGACTGGTCAACTCTACTGCATACCATTGTTGATCGGTATCAAGACAGGCTGGAAATGATCCAGTACCTCCTGAAGAACGTCTCTGAGCCGGTGGCGAAGATTCAGACACAGCTGGAAGTTATGGTCCAGCCGTACAATCTGCACGTCGTGACTCCGAGGGCTGGGGATCTTTCGTGGGCGGCGCCAGTGTTTGAGCTTTGCGCGACGACGCATACGAAGCACATCAGCGGGTCGAAGGGCTTGCTGGCGATGATGACCGAGTCGGAGCATCTCCTCCTTGGCGCGATCCAGGAGACGAACACGGAGATATGTCGCGTCGTGACGCGTATGTGGGCGGAAGGCGCTGCTGGAAATGCGACACTCGAGTCGTGGCAACGACAGCTTGACGCGTTGATGGACTGGCTTGATTGGAGTGGGTGGGTCAAGTGTCGGCCGGCGTGTAGCTTTGAGGTTCGTTCGTTGATCTTTTACTTATCCATCGTCCCTATGTATACTTACTGCTATCAGGAAATGTGCTACCTACCGACTTGGCCCTTCTTTGGTCGTATGCCCGGAGGAGGTGGAGGTGGAGGTGGTGGCGGTGGTGGTGGCGGTGGTGGAGGCGGAGGCGGAGGTCACGGTGGCCACCATCTTTTAGAAGGAGGTGTCGATGACGATTGGGAGAGACCGCAGCCCAAGTGTATTCGCAGAATAGAGCCGTACTCTTTCTAGATGTTGTTTGTGTAAACAAATGTACTTGTCAACGTTTTGTGGATTGCATTAGATTGCATTGTACTGAATAACCACATCAGATAGTACAGCTCGGACATGATGGTCAACAAAGGGACAGTGTACAGATCAATTGTACTACTGCACCGTGAATGTGCAAGATATTCTATCAAGATGGTATGTCTCCAATCAGGACTATCACCGCTGGCGAAGTCCGTACCTCTTGGTAGGCGTATCAGTATCCTGCCGAACGATGCCCTTGTAATCAGTGTCATCTGGGCCGCGCCTCTTCTTTCTCGACGAACTCTTTGCCCTCGACCTGGGTGCCTCGTTCTCTGACTCTGACTCTAGATCCGTCTCAACCCTCTCGCGCTTCCTGGTCGACCGAACGCTGTTGCCTGTTGAGTCCCTCCTCTCCGAAGGCTGCTGCGCCTTCTTCGACAATTTCTTCCTCGATGCTTTCGACACTGGTTCGTCCTCCTCTGAGTCGTCCTCCTCCAACTTGACAGTCCGCTGTGGCTTTTTCGCTGGGTTTTTCTTGTGTGATCGTGCTTGAATGGGCTCGGGCTCGTCCTCTGAGTCGTCCGATTCGTCCGAATCCTCTTCTCGTCTGGACTTTCTCGCCTTCGCCTTCTTTTTCTTTGGGGGTTTTGGTACCCATACGGCGAGCTCTTCGGCGAGATTTTCGAGGAAGGGGGCCTCAATATCCACGCACTGCATAGTACGTGTCGTGATACACTGCACGAAACGTTTCTGAGCAGACTCACGATCCAAGCTTTGTTAAACGCACGAACAATGTCTTCCCTAGTCACTGCTAAATCGCCGCTGTCTTCGACCTCCTGCTCGGTAGGAGCCCGCTTCAGACGCTTATGCAGTGCGACATACTTCCGCCAACGCTTGGCCCACTCTTTCTTGAGGATCATGTCGATCCACTTCTTGCGCAGCTGGTACGAAAACGGTGAGTGACGTCGCCGACGAAGGTAGTACAAAACTATGAAGTTGGAACTTACCCCATGCGCCTCAGGATCGTTCCACTCCTCAACTGTGAGCGAGTCAGCTGGCTCGAGCCGATACTGGCCCATGTATTGCCATTTCTTGGGGCCCATCCGTGAAATGACCCTGTAGACTTTAGGAAGAGGTGCCGCGCGGCCCGCGCCCAGGCCAAAGAAGAGTCCCACCCCACCGACGAGTGCCGGCGCATGGGGGTTGACCTCGAGATTGAGATACATCCAGTCATCAAGGCCGTGCTCCGCCCGTTTCTCTGCACGTATCTTCGGACAAGTGTCCTGAGTGTTTCCACCGTATGTGTCAGTGGTGAAGTTCCGAGAGAAAACAATATCTTTGAGGTCGGGGTCAAGTGGTGGATTGGGCTCGAAGATCTGAGGTTGGATGTGACGAAGGCGGTGCGCGACAGAACGCGGGGGGAGCTGGGTATCTTTCTTCTTCTTAATCTTGAAGTGCTTCTGCAAACAGTCAGTTCAAGTTCAGAGGACAGGCAAAGCCCGTGGTGTAGAAATGAACATACATTGTCAAGACTCTGGACATAAGCTTTATCGTCTTCAACGTTGTGGCCCGGGGTGGTCCTGTGCTCGGGGTTTTGAGCTTCAGTGATGTCTCTCACGTCAGGTACAGAGTCGTTCTCATCCTCGTACTCGTCTTCGGAGTCAGATAATTCAATGACCTCCACGGGTAAGCCTTTGCGATTTGCATCTGTTGTCGCACCCTAATCTCAGGAAAGTTGAGAGTCAAGCTACAGTCCAGTGGCGCAGACTCGTGGATGGTCAACTTACAGTTGAGCTCCTATCTTCGATCTCTTCGAGATCGTCTTCATCGTCCGAGTCGAATATTTCGATGGTTTCCATGATGAGACATGCAGTACGGTTGACATTCTGGTAAACGTGGACGTCAAGCTTGACTTCTACGATCTTAACGCTTGCGCTTACCGCACCCATGAACACAATTTCATCGTCATCATCGTCCGAGCTCAGGATTTCGATCTCGTCATCTATCGAGGATCCCGACTTCTCGCTACTTGCAGTTGCCTGTGAGAGAGGCTGTTGCTATCAGCCAACGTCTTGTTTGAGAGGAGAGCCTAAAGTGCATTACCTTCACATCGCTGTCGAGGGAATTCGATCGTTGCTGCTGACCATGGATATTGAGACCCAGACTCAAAGCATAGCAACATGCAGACATACCATTTCAGGGTCACTGTCGGTGTCCATAGCCATACTTGTGTCGGCCTCCGAGGTGGAACCCGTTCCAATCTTTGTGGCCTTGAGTGCCGTCAGAGTTTGTTGAAAACAAGGATATTCTAGCGGTAAGTGCACACCTTTCCCGTATCATCCTCGGGCTTTGGTACAACAATCATAACATCTTCATGATTCAAAGATCCCTACGAGATGAGTCAAGACAGAGCAAGAGAACTTTGAGTAGATGTACATACATCAATGGGCTCTTCTTTCTTGTCCGTAATTCCGTCTACGAACGGACCTAGAGGCTTCATCTCTTCACAGTCAAGCTTGACATCCTCCTCGGCCTTGGGCCATTTTGAGTCGGGTTCATTCTTGACTGGTGAAGCAGGAGGTGGCGATGACTTAAGCGCGGCCTTTGTCGTTGAGACCGGACGATCCTGGATGGTTTGACTCTGAGTTAACGGCGGCTAGATGTAGATGGGAAAGCGTACTGTAGTTGCATTGGAGAGTTTTGTGGCGCCGAGTGGAAATCCAAGCTTTGTATCGTCCTGCATGAATAGTATATACGTCTCAACGATGCAGGGAACCGAAGAAGCACTTACCTCTTCAAGCTCCTGCTTTGCAAGGGAAATCACTCCCTTGGCGGTCGCGTGGCCGTCCACTTGTCTTGTCTTCGTCGTGTTCAGCACGCTTTCATGTGGATATTCTGTCTTGACGCGACCCATGTTCAACGTACGAATTTGAGTCTTGATTCGTGGACGTTTGATGACCGGACTGCATCCGGAATACCGGTCCGCTACTGACAAATTCGAGTCGATGACGTAGGCTCGTCCCCATCCGCTTCTTCCACGTGGCTGCGCTATTCACGTTTTGCGAAGCGGCTGGTAGGATCCGACCGTCACATGGCAGGGTCACGAATTCGTGACAAATGACTTGTCATTTTCGTTCATGGACCGCGCCGAATTCTGCTCTCCTGCTCCGTCCCGTCCTCTGTATGCCTTGCGACACTCTAGATGACCTCTTTGATAGAGTCTCTTTCATCATCTCAGCTCTGGGGCGCCCTACTGTCGGTCTCACTCCGCCTTTGTTTCTGGCTGCATATCTAGGCTCGGTCCTCTAGAATACCTCTCCCTTGGCTGTGGCGCAAGCGAAAACGTGCGGATCCGTCTCTGATATGATTTAGAATGATATTCCCACTCATCTGCTACTGCCAGGGCCTCCCTTTGCTGTGACTCTTTGGTCTGGTCCTGTGTGCCATCTTTTCGGCTCTGTATCAGGTTCGAAGCTCTCATTCTTGTTTGTAAGTCAAAATATCTTGGTTATGTGATGGGCTGATAGGAAATTTCGACTTGACCCGTCGAAATTTTGCCCTTACATTCTCGATGTCCGGAAATCTCAGATATTGCATTTGTGGGTTATATTTCGTGTAATTTGCTTATCCCTTCTGGTTTATGAATGGGAATGATGTGGACAATAAAATCTATGAGTTACATGTAGCTGGCTTTAGTATAGAAGGTATGTCAAAGAATTTTGTGCCAGGAGAGACGAAATAATTCTAAGTCTTTTGTCACAACCCGGGGCCCCTCCAAAAAAGCCGCGGATTCGACCAGTCGCTATATGAACTCACCCTTCTCCCCTTGCACAAATAAGAAACAAACAAGAAACAAACAAGTAACCAAACATGACCTCGTGCATAAGGATTGTGAGGTCATCATAGCGACTGGTACTCGAGTCTATCGATGACGACTGTTGGCTTGAAATCCGCTTTGAATTTACCACCACCATGAAACGGCCGCTCTTACCCTTCTTGCCCATTCCCGGCGAGGTACGCCAACCGACCATGACGGACTCAACTTCTGCACGTATCTCTGCTGGCCTCGACGATTTTCTCGCGGAACTGACAGCGTTGACAACGGATGCCAGGTGAGTTTCTTTGCGCGCTTGTTCAACGTATTCACCTAACCCACCGTCCAGTCCTATTTCCTCAATTTTCAGATCTCTGGAATCACTTTTTCCTCAACCGCAGGCCGTCTCTACGAGTCCGGACGCGCTGGACGGTTTCGTCACTGATCTGTATCGTGTGCTTGCCGTGGTGACAACCTATCGCAGCACCCTCGCTGCGCTGCATTGTCTTCCGGACGAGATTCTCACAATGATATTCCGGCTCTACCCGTCGTCGGAGCTCTTGGAAGGGCGCCTTGGCTGGTCCAAGATCATGCTTGTCTGCCGTAGATGGTATACACTCATCATGGAGGACGGGTATCTGTGGTCATTCCTGGCCTTCAGTGGCCATCATCTATCACGCCAACTTCCTCTCCCGAAACAAGCTCGAAGGGCTGGCACATGGCCACTGAATGGGTATACTTACATGATTGACGAGGAAGATCTCCCTTTCTATCAAGCTGTCTCAGATACGGGTGTAACTTTGCGTCTGAGATCTCTTTGCTTGCACCATGCCGACGGGAACGTCATCAATCAGATCCTCACTCTTTTTCAAGACGCTGGTCTTCCAATTCTGTCGACGTTATCCATCGTGCGCAACGTGGAGACAGACGACTCGGACGCGGAGCACGCCCTGTCTGGATCCATCACACCTTTCCCACATCTCACAAGCTTCACGATCACAAATATGTCGATAAACCTTGATAGCCTTCCTTCCTGTCTCACTGAGCTCTACCTCTCTGCTTGGAACGCCCATCGACTCTATGACCTCCATACCTTCTATGACCTTGCCCTCGTCAAACTTCCCAATCTGCAGATTCTCAAGCTTGTCAATGTTTTCAAACCTCCTCTACACCCTGACGAGCCCATACCCACCATTCACCTACCCTGTATGCGTACCATGGTTATAACTGATTCCTGTGATGTCGTAGAGACTTTCCTCACATCTCTGATAATACCTCTCACTAGCCAGATCGAGATCGAGACCCCCGCTGTCATCCACGAATCCTTCGTCTTCCCGCGCATCATATTACCGCCCTTGCGACCATTCTTCAGAGATTCAAAAGGCACACGTCTGCGAGTGGTCAAAATCGACGCATCTTTCTCATACTCCGCGGCTTACGGTTTGAACATTGTTGCCTTTGGTCATCGAGAGATGAGCAGAATCGGGTCTTCGACTGCGATGTCAGACGAGCTCGAGGGAGCGCTGCAGATCAAGTTTAGCACATCTAGGGCGAAGTATCAGGCGCGGATAACACGGAAGCTCTTTACGTCTCTCATGACGAATGTGGAGGTGCTTGATGTTCGTGGGTTTCTGGACAACACTTTAACGGTGTCGTGGTGGAAAGCAGCGCTGCTCAGTCTTCCGATGCTCACCGAGGTCTACATCCAAGCCGACACCGCCATTGGTCTGTCGTTCTGTGCAGCACAGCTTGGGCTGACGAGGACGCACCCAAAGGACTTCCCAAAGTTAAAGGGCGTTCATGTCGGCAAGAAACCCAAGACCAATTTGCTATCGATGGATCAGATCAGGCTTGGTGCACTCTGGCAAGACGGTTGCGGCCCGAATTTTGTCGCGTTGCGGAATCTGGCGCGTGTTCTCAAGGGGCTGGGGCGTCCTCTGGAGTGGATCGAGACAACTGTGGATTATGCTTTCTGGCCTGGGGCGGTTGAGGCGAAGGAGATATCCGGCTTGGTGGGAAGATTCATATACAAGGGCGGTCTTGTATATCACGGTCAGAATTCATTGTAGTGCAATTGTTCTCCGCCCTGTTCCCGCTCTCAAGTCCAGACAAGTACGTCTTGAGCGCTGATTGATTTTCTCCCGAGTCTCTCTTCGGCTCCCATCACCCAAGCACTCGAACCTCAGGCCTCATGCTGCCTGTGTGCATGAATTCGGCAACCCTTCCACTCCGTGCGGCGTGCAGAGTCGAGCCGACGTAATTACTTAGTGTCAGGATGCTTTCATGGTCGGCATCGTATGGCGGCGCCTTCTTGTGTCATGGCTGTATAACGTCTATCATCATCGTGTTTCCTGAGGCCACTCATTCCTCGAGGCTCGTTGTGGCAAGTTCCGGACTGTTCGAACCTGTCAGCGGGGATTCGTGCAAGTTGAAACACTTTGACGCCCGACAGATCCCATCACCCTACCACAAGCAACACTTGCACTGCAGTCGACTCTTGTCATTGTGTCACCACAGCTGAGATACCGGACCCAGACCGGACCGCTTACATACCGGCCAATTTGAATGCCGACGACAATTGATGACCGGACCTTTACCACGGACCACCACCATAGAACGACCGACATCACCCTTGCTGCCAATGCCCGGAGAGGTAGACTAGCCGACCAACGAGTATACTGAATACGGCACAGAGCTGGGTTGGTTTCGCTGATTTCATTGCGGCACGTACAGAATTGACAAGTTTGGGTGCCAGGTGAGGTTATTTGCGCGCTTGTTCGAATGTATTGACTCACCGTTCAGCACCACTCTCAGGAACTTTCAGCTCACTGGATGCGCGGATCACCCAGTCATACGTCAAACACACGACTCCGGACGCGATAGACTTGCGATAGACCATGCTATCCTTGACTCGAACTTGTCCCGTGTACTTGCGTCTTCCTGTCGTAACACTCTCGCCGCGCTACATTGTCATGCGACGAGATAATGACAACAATATTCTGGCTCTACTCGTACCCTGGTTATGACTTCTTGAATGATTACTGCGCAGGTCCAAGATCAGGCGCATCTGACGGTATGTAACCTGCAGCATGCTAGACGGCCATCTGTAGTCCATTGACCCGATCAGCTCGTGGTCGTAGCTGCCCTTCAGTGGGTATCAGTCGCCACACGGTCTTACGCCGCCCGCTCATATCCGCTGTGATACCTGATGCCTTCCGTGCAGACTTGGACCGACTCTGAATTGTTGGTCAGGTCAGGATGCTGTGTGATGAATATGCTTGGCTCTGACGCCGAGGCCGCGCGTCTCCCGTCATGGTTCTGGTCCAAGGTCCATTATGAATTTAATACGGCTGGAACGAAACGTGATGGGTACCTCGAATAAGTAAAGCTTTTCCCTGGTCTGTCCACACCTTGATGTAAATGGACAACTGGTACTTAAGGCGAGCAGGTGTGCGTCCCAATCAACTACTTCTTCATCCGAGACTTGGGAAGGATGCGTGCTCTAACTACTACTCTCTGCCTCTCGTTCGCTCTCCAAGTCACGTCGGCGTTGGCGCAAACCCCTAGCATAAATTTGGACGCTGCAGCTGTGACGGGGAACACCTCGGGATCAGTCTATCAGTTCCTTGGAATCCCGTACGCCAAGCCACCGTACGTCTCTAGCGTTCAATCAGTCGTGACTCCCGGGCTTACGAGGTCACAGTACAGGAAATCTTCGCTTCCGTCATCCCCAACCTGTTGATGCCTACACCGGCGCGATGAATGCAACAGCTTATGGAACGGCTTGCTCTCAACAACTTGGGACGCAGGCAAATATTTCTGGTCTCCCGCTTGAGACCTTAGAGATTCTTGGTGGAGCACCTGCACCACCATTTTTAGACGGCGAAGACTGTGCGCCCTTTTCTACCGGTCCATGTGTGTCATGTCTCACGAAGTTCTGTAGGCTTGAGTCTCAATGTCATCACGCCTAACGTGAATGTCAGCTCGGCTAACCTCCCCGTCGTAGTGGTAAGTCTCGAGTTTGCTAGCGTACAATGATATGGTACTGACAGCTCCGTGTGATAGTGGATCTATGGCGGTACGCTCTCTGTATCATTTGCCCAAACCGAGCTCTAACTTCCACTCAGGTGGTTTCGAAGGGGGCACAACTATCTTGTACGATGGTAGTGTTCTTGTTGAGCGTTCTATAGCAATCGGGCAACCTATTATTTTTGTCTCGATGAACTATCGCCTCTCTGGTTTGTCTCATCGTCCAACATTCAGAATGTTTGAGTACTCATTGCATCTCTAGCCTTTGGGTTCCTCCCAGGCAAGGAAGTCAAGGAAGCTGGGGTAGGAAATCTGGGATTGTACGACCGTAAGTCAACATGACATGCATCAATCGGCCGGAACAGATTCACAAGGCGCTTAGAACGATTAGCCTTGCGATGGGTTCAAAAATATATTCCAGCCTTTGGGGGAGATCCCACCAAAGTTACCATGTATGTCACTCACGCTCATGGTGCCGAGTGGCTACGGCGCTCATCTGGGCATCAACAGCTGGGGTGAATCTGCGGGGGCAATCGCAGTCGCCCTTCATTTGCTAATCAATGGTGGTGACACTGAA
Source organism: Strobilurus stephanocystis (assembly GCA_019915075.1). NCBI lineage: Eukaryota > Fungi > Basidiomycota > Agaricomycetes > Agaricales > Physalacriaceae > Strobilurus > Strobilurus stephanocystis. Next base: position 171,980 of record JAHLMI010000018.1, read on the forward strand.
GGGCTGTTTCGAGCTGCGTTCATGCAGTCGGGATCACCCATCCCTGCAGGAGATATAGAGACGGGTCAACAATGTGAGTTCAAGTAATTCAACGAACATCATCTCTGACCGACCCACCTGTAGACTATGATGCGCTTGTGGACGAGACTGGCTGTACAGGATCGAACGATACCCTTGCCTGCCTTCGCACCGTGCCCTACGATACGTTGAAAGCAGCGATTGACCAGTCGCCTACCATCTTCGACTACCAAGTACGTGAGCTCCTGCCATTGGTGCTCGCTGCAGCGACTGACTGTTCTCTCAGTCATTGAGCCTCGCCTACATGCCTCGAATGGATGGCCTTCTGTTCCCCAGAAACGCCTATGATCTCGTGAAGAGCGGCCAGATCGCGAGGATTCCCGTTGTCAGTGGTACGTGGGCTATGTCGCGCTACTGCTCTGCCCAGTTGTCAATCTTGGCGCTCGACTAGGTGATTGTGATGACGAGGGCACTCTGTTCTCCCTGGGGCAGCGCAATGTTACGTGAGTCAACTTTGAGCGACGAGTTTTTTTTTCGCATGTTGCTGACTGCCATGGAAAGGACGGACGCGGACTTCAAAAGGTACTTGCAGACGGAGATGTTCAAAGACATGCCGGAATGCGACATCGATCGTTTGATGACCTTGTATCCCAACGCACCTTCTCTGGGTTCTCCCTTTGGCACTGGAGGTAACAACACGCTGTACCCTCAGTTCAAGCGGCTCGCGTCACTATCAGGGGACTACGTCTTTCAAGCTCCTCGTAGATTCTTCTTCTCTGCGATGTCAGGAAAGCAGGACATTTATTCATTCTGTATGATTCCATTCGGAGACTAGCCGTCCATTCGTTGATGCCTCCTCACAGCACACAAGCGACTGAAAAGCCTACCCATCCTCGGATCTTTCCACGGAACTGACCTGGCCACCAACTCATTCTTCCCTGGGGGCGATATGCAGCCGTACTTGATACGCTTTGTCGCGACTTTGGATCCAAACGGCGGAACGGATGTTTATTGGCCAAAGTGGACACCAAAGGCACCGAAGTTGTTGACGTTCAATGACGGCGCGGTGCCCATTAATGTGACGGAGGACACCTACAGGAGAATTCAAACGGAGACGTTGAACGAGCTCCTCCTAAAATATCCTCTCTGATCCGCATTCAATCTCGAAGGCGTCTTTGCGTATTACATCGTCGCCGTACTTCAATCTAACTAGAGCTTCTGGGGGCACTTGATGGCATTGATTTCGCGGCTCTGTAGGCGCCGGGTGCTTGAATCTTCAGACGCTCGCCGACGTCGGTGGGATCAATATTCTCATTCACTTCTTTGTGTGAACCTGGCATCATACAGGAGCAGTACTCTCACAAGAGTGTGATATCACCAACTGTCTTCAAAAGCGTGTGAATGACGTGAAAGCGTGCCTGCGAGATCGTTAGCCTCATAAGTATCGCAAGCTGAATTCGAGTCTATTCGAGTCCACGCGTCAGCCTTCTGACGGTGTCACGCCCAGAAAAGGTACAGAGCGTTCGGAGCGATGACTGGACAGAAGTCATTAGTAACAAACGGCAGAATACGAGCATGAATCACTTACATGACTCGAGGATACGCGCGTCCTGAGGCAAGGGTACGCGTACGCCGAAGGCTATAAATAGATGACACGTCAGCATATATATAGAGCTAAAACAGTCAGTACAGAGTTAGTTAGATCCCATCACGCAAATCCGTATAAGCTTTCTTGCAATCAGTACGAGCCCGAAACAAAGCGAATTCAGCCGACAGCAGAAGACACAGTCAGACCCGACAGACGCTTTCAGAAGCGACCCCGGCAGCGACAGCATCGAGCAAGTCGCCTACCCAACCACCACACGAACTCTCAGAGATTCAACCGAGCTACTCTTAAGCCCCGTTGATCCCTGAAGTCACAACCAGTGACATAAATTTGGAGCCCACCGCGAGGGCTGTGATTATAATTCTCCACGCCCAACCATCTGTGCGTTTAATTGAGTAGACGACTCGCTCGGTTAACTCACAAGATAGTGCATGAGTGACAGTCCGGATACTGTCATACTTAGCAATCCACAGTTTAATAAACAACACCAGTTCGAAACAGACTCGGAATTGGACGATTTAGCCGACGAAATAGAATATTCAGAGTTGTCAGCGTCCGCGTTCATATTGCCACCCCAAAGAACGTCATCAACTGACACAGAAAGCTATAGTCACCCCGGGAATTCTTCCGCGGAACCAGCCACAGTAGCAGCGCCATCTCAATCGCTCCGAAACAGAACAGCAGCTCAGCCTGTTACCCCCCATAAGACATTAGTTATGTCTCAAGCAGCGGCGTCACGAACACCGGCGGACATTCCAATGGGAAGTTCTAAAGATGCGATTAAAACCTTTAAAGGGAAACCCAGAGAGCTCAAGCCGTTTTTCAAGCGGCTGGAGCGTCTTTTTCAGAAGTATTCGGTGGCAACCGACAAGGACAAAGTGGAAACACTAGTGGAATACACCTCCCCGAGAGTGGTAAAGTTTCTAGAAGGGTGCAAGAGTTATCATGCGCCCAACTATGACACGTTGAAAGCCGAAATTCTGGACCACTATGATGAAGAACAAGTCAACAATCATTACCAGACGCGACACCTTCGTAAACTTACCAAACGATGGCGACAAGTCAGAATTAGATCCCTGAGCAAATGGAAGCGTTATCGCCGTGAATTTGTTACAATAGCCGGCTGGCTGGAAGAAAAGAACAAAATCACGAGTGATGATTATAACGCGTACTTTTGGCACGGGATCCAGAAAAGACTGAGGCGAGACGTCGAGAAGATCCTCATCTCCAGGGACCCTAAGGTGAGTTTGACCGTGGCTTTCGACCATAATAAGGTGCACAATATAGCTCGCACAATACTAGAAAGGAATCGATTTGAATCCAACCTGGCAGATTCGGACTCAGCAACGGATACGTCTAGTACAGAATCCTCGGACTCGGACGAAGACGATTCAGACCTGGAAGGCTCCGACAGCTCAGAAGAAGAGAAGGTTATCAAGACCAAGGGAAAACCCCGCGACCATCTACGATCCCGAAAACGAGCCAGCACGCAAGAGCAAGAAGAGGTAAAGGCGAACACGCAAGCACGGAATATGGGAGACATAGAAGACATCATACACCAAATGGGGAAACTGTCCATACAGGATCCGCAATACTATATTCAGTACTCAGCGTTGTACTATAAAGCCTTGACAGTTGACCCAGGAGCGGAAAGAGTGCTGGCGCCCCCAGCTATGATACACCCCCAGAAAGTACCGGATCATAGCACGCCGGTATACCCGCCCATGAATCAGCCAATGTACAGGCCGGCACCACCGCCCAGCAATACTTGTTACGGATGTAATAAGCCTGGACATAGTCTCCGAAACTGTCCAGTGATAGCAGAAATGGTGGGAAACAATATGATAGTACGAAAGGAAGATGGAAAGATCTTCATGCCCGACGGATCCCCTATTTATCGACGAAACGGAGAATCGTACTCTCAAGCAGCATATCGATTAGGGACACCGCGTGGACCGCCTCCAATGACTAACAGTTATGCAGACTACCGAGACACAGGACATTATGGATCTAATTTTGTAGAAATCACTATTCCGGAAGACGAACAAGACGTATATTTGGGAACTGAAGTACGAACAGATCACGAACAGCTGGACACAAATGCATGCCTACCCTACAGTCAAGACAGTGACTCTGAAACCGTCAGTTATTGGGTTTCCAATCGGGGAAACGCATACGCGTACGACACTTATAACGTGGATCGGGCACGACGAATGGTAACCCGTTCGGCCACTAGAAAGGTAACTGGGGACAAGAATAAACCGCCAGCGGAGTCAACAAGCCAGAGGGCCAAAGCAGGGGACCATACGATGGACAAACCGGACCCGAAACAGGATACTGGGCGTCAGAGCTCACCGTCCGTCAAAAAGATGGTTAAAGGACCAACCGGGTTTCCAGAACTGAAGCCCATAGATGTTCGAATGCCCACGGTGGCGGAGGATCGACCTATCTATCAAGACGTGGATATGAAAGACGGGACCACCAAGCTAGGGAGAAACGTACCGATCAGGAAAACAGAAGAGGCGAAACCAAGCGCGAAGCGAGAAGAAAAAGAGGAGGATGGCGCTAAAGCCAAGGTCAGCAAGAGAACGTCGGACATCAGTAAACTGGCCGAACCCAAAGACATCCTAGAGGTTATACTGAACACCGACGTGACGGTACGAATCTTCGAGCTACTGGCCGCATCGAAAGAAATAAGCGAGTCGTTATTCGACCTGCTGAAACGGAAAAGTCAGAAATCCGCTGAAGGAGAGGCCAAAGTGGCACAGGTAGGAGGAATGCCCACGGTGTTTCAGATCGAAGAGGTTTTTGATCGAGGCGTCCTGATAACCATACCGCTATGGGCCAATGGCGAAAACGTACATGCCATTGTGGATACAGGATCTCAGCTGAACATAATTAAAAGGACAGCTGCGGAAAAGTTAGGGTTCATGATAGACGATTCGGTCATTACCACCATGCGAGACGCGAGTGGACGCAGCACCAGAATGAAAGGATTCGTCAAGGAAGCAGAGCTCACCCAAGGATCGGGGCAAGTGCGAACGCGCGCCAATTTGTTTGTAGGACTCGAAACCTTTCCGTTCGAGCTCCTACTAGGGAGACCATGGCAAAGAGGGAATCTGATATGTATCGATGAACGCACCGAAGGAACCTACTTGCTGTACAAAGATCCGAGGGATCCTACCGGCCGAAGACGACACGTCTTCAAGGCTTTGGGAACGCCTAAGCCCTCAGAATATCGGCTTACGAGAATTCCCAGCGACGATGATGAAGAAGAGGGGTTGCGAGGGCTGCCGGAAGGTTCGTACGCAGCGATTTTAGACACCGACTCTATTCGAGTGGAGCGCGTACGCAGCGACAGTGGAGCATCACAAAGTATATGCCTGGCTAGACGCTGGGCGACGCGTACAGAAAGCGACGATGAAAATCGAAGCACTGATGTTCGCCCTATAAATCCTTCGGCACGAACGGTCGGCACGAATAAAACCTACGGAGAGACACGCGTTAGTTGTAGCGGAATGCTGAGCGCCATAATCAGGTTTATCACGGGCTACGTGCTCTGCTGTTGGAGAACACGTATCCGTGGCCAGGCACCATATAAAAGATGGAAAGGAACGCGTCGACCTCCATCACTCTCAAACCCAGACGGAAACGCCAAACACTCACCAACAAGTATCGCCGAAAGTATGACCGACCTGAGCTATAATCCCAACGACCATCGTGCCAGAGAGGTTTCGGACTTTGACTTCCTCACAAACACGCTCGCCGCGGTGCGGCTGCAGTCTCTCCCCCCACAGAACGATTTCTATCCTCAAACTGCGCTGTTCGCGCCAGGCACGTTTGACCCACCCGAATTCTTGCCAAACGGATCGGCCACCAAATACGGCAGACGACTGAGTCGTCTTAGTGATGTAGTGGCAGCCGAATCCATTCCCGACTTTCTTGATTATTTAAAGGAGCAAGACCGTCTTGAGCGCCCTCACCCCATTGCCCAGCGCGAGCACTTGACCTCTTACCAACCTTTCCACATCCACGGCCGCTACAGTCTTCATGCTACCCCTACGTGTTACTACAACGACATTTTCGAAAGCGGCATCGCGGTGGATGGAGCGATACGCCGCGGCGAATGTGCGACATGGAAGGGACCGCTGTTCTACATGCTCTTTGAAGGCGAATTGAGTAACGAACAGAAAGGTCAATTCCTCGCCAATTACAGGATGGGTTTAGTAGGAGGCGGGGCATGGAAAAACCTAGTTGGAAAACAGGACGTCGAAGGCCGTGAGTACTTGACGCGTCGTCCTGGTACACAGACTAACTCAATCATAGACGCGCCCCTACAATATCTTGCAGACGGAGGCCGCATCGCGTATCTGAACCTGACAGAGGCTGGCCTGCTCCCTACGGTGTCGTCCTCCGAAACCGACTCTAACGCGTATCCATACACTTCCCTTCGTCGCTCGTCACCCTTCACGGAGGAAGACTTGCAACTCATGTATAACTCCGTAACCCGTGTACGCACCTCGCTTGTCAATGCCACACCCATCATGTTACCCATGACGCATCCTACACGAAACCAGAAGGCGCATTTCCATGAAGTAGAGATTAAGGGTATCGGCGCCTGCTTCGAACCCTACCCGCCCAGCGAGCGCGGAGCTGTAGTGTCTGGAGTAATGTTTGGGGCGGAAGTACGATGCGGAGACGAACAACCGCGCAAGGCGACGGTTTTGTGGACAGCGTTCGCAATACAGGATGAAGACGAGGAAGACTCGGAGGAGAAAATGAGTCGGCCTGATATTGAAACGAAGAACGATCGCGCGGAGCACGAAGACGAAGAAAGAGAGACCGCCCACCCAGACAGTCCTTCCCTAAGGGAGGAAGAAGATGTACCCCCAGTCCGACATCCTCTGCGATTTCCCAACCTAGCGCCAGACCTTGACGAAATTCTCACCACTGATAGACTGTATGGGTTGATCGGAATGGCTAAAAGAGAGCTGCTAAGGACCAGCCCCACCGGACTTCGTCTCGCTACACGCGCTTTATCGTGGACGAATACCATCCAGTTGCATTCCACCACTTCGATCCGGTTGCCTAGTCATTCGCCACACAATCGAGATACACGTCGAGGAGTCATGCTGGAAACGGACGTCCAATGGAGCGGTGAAGAAAGTGGGTACGGGGAGATAGTTTGGTTCCAGCTAGACGCCAGCGGAGTTGCGCCCATGTACGGACAGCTGGCGGAGCAACGATACTTGCTACATGCGGTACCCAGCAAGTCGCATGTCGCTCGAAGGCACCCTGTGTGCGCCCGATCTATCTCTGCGCTGGCCAGGAAATACACGCTTCAGGAACTGCCGCCCATCTATAACTGGAAGCAGTCCAACTCGATAATTGACGTTATTTCTGCTGCTCGCGGGCACCTTCAGGCCGTACACGCATCTTCGGAAGCCTTGGACACTGTATTCCCTACCCGCATCACGGGAAGAGTGAGCGTGCCCTTCGCGGTCAAAGTAGTCGATGGCATATTCTATCGTTCGGGTATCATACTCGATGCCACCGTAACACTGTCGGGAGAAGAGCCAGTATTGGGACCGGTGCTGTGGGTCAAGCCAGAGTTGTACGGACAGGAAGAGCGACTTACCTCGAAGGGAGGCCTAATCGACGCACGAACCGCTTCCCCCAAGACATACGAGAATCTTAGTTGGTCGTCGGGGAAGATCGGACCTTTTAGCATGGCCCGAACGCTGAAAGAAGAGACGCCGGTGGAAGAGTTGTATCCGGTACTCTTGGTGCAGGAGGCTCGCGATGACGAAGAACGAGTGCCGCCAGTGCTGAACCCACGACACTCGGAGTTTCGAGGAATCCTTTTCGAACCAGGAACTCACCAGCGGCAACTGGACATGGAACCAGCCAAACCGGCGTACTATCATATGTTGGACGACAACTACGATCCGTTCCATTTGGCCGAGGACCCCAGGATTCACCGTAACACGATTGAGCTGCACAAGCTTACCACGCTCGATGTTCGCCAGCGTGCCATCGATCCGCAACACGAACACATCTCGAACCCAAGCGGGATGATAGCGCAGGAAGAGATCGCCGAAGACGACATAGGTATATGTCTTCTCAGGCGCAGACGACCGTTCACTAACGCAGACACAGTTGCGACGCTGAACCCGAGAGCCAATGAAGAATGGGAACTAGTCCGACGCGCATTAACCCGGGACTTCGCGGCGCCACATCATGCTTTTGACCCGGTCTATACCGAAAGGGATTTGAAGGCGGTGTGGTCCATGATGTGTCAAATGGCCAGGCGAGCAGCGCACGTAGACGACAGCACCTTGCTAAATTCTCGACACCCTCCTACTGGGTTGCGGCCCTCTTGTTTCCACGAGACCGAGATCGAAAGCGACCGGGGCATCATGCTTCCTACCATTCGCTTGTCACATTTGTGTATTCAGCCCATGCTCCTGTTAGGCTCTTACGTCTTCCAGAAGAATGGTAGCTGGAGGTCGTCACCAAAAGGCATCTCCTACATATGGTTCGTGGACGCGGTACAGTTGCCGGGTACCCTGTACGATCAATTGAATCATCCCAAATTCTACGCTCATCATGCCGACGACTGCTACAACCGATACTGGCGGGACAATCAAGGGATAGACGAGGACGGAGTCCGCCAGGCGGTATATGAAGAGATGGCGGAAAACGCCATGGATTGTGCGCAACGCTATCTACATCAGCAAAACAGGTACTCGTTGGACGACTACGCATTTCCTCCACCACCCCCAGTGCCGGCTATTGTCGACAGATACGTTCCTGTTTCCATATTCGACCCCCCCGTGACCATCGAAGATGAATACGAAATACAGGATGCAGGGCGATTCGTGCCCGACCTATCTGACGCGTTCTTCGAGACGGCGTTAGCAGTCATACGGAAAGGACAAGCGCTAGATGACTTATGGACGGCGCAAGCCGAAGCGGCGGTAGGGGAACTGTCGAACCCTGACCAGGTCATGACCCGTCTGGTAATGGAAGGATCGAGGTGCTTCCAAATCCAGAAAAAGCAGCTAGGAGAGACAGAAGTGTTCATGGAAGTCCTAGTGGATGGGGTGCTGTACTTGGAAGAAGGGGGAATCTTCAGGAATGGACGAATCTTCGTCATGCGCGCCGATGGATTGACTGCCGAAACCGGCGAAGGAACGAACATAGGAGACCGTAGAGACGAGGATGTTGACATGCAGGAAGCCAGAATGGAAACGGAGCACGAAGAACCAAGGGCTTCGAGGAACGAAAAGCAAGCTGAAGAGCAAGGCGACACGGAGGGTAGACCGGCCCACGACGTCGAAGTAGCAGACGAGGACTCGTCAAGCATGGCTTGTATGACGGACACGGGCATCGAGAAAGGACGGGAGGCTGAAGGCGGTATGGACGGGATGGAAAGCTACCACGTGCAAAGTAAGTGCACGCATTCCTTTAACAAAGAAGGACATCCTGACCGTGTGGGGATAGTATCGCAACACACACGAGACCTTCAAACCGCGGAATTGCTTCGGCGCCAAGCTTTGGGAAACGCCATCCTAGAAAGAGTAGCCGGGGAAGCTCAAGCTCACAAGCGAAAAGGTATGGGATCACCTCGAAAGAGTATCAAGCGCCTTAAACATTGGACAGAGGAAACCGACTGTCGATGGGTTGCGATTCCGAACACGGACCTTGTCGCAAAGACGTCCGACGAGCCGAACTATCAAAAGGATAAGGACACGAAGAATCACCACGACAGAGAGTTTAACCCCTTCGACTATGCGTACGAGCTACACAACATGGCGAACATGGAAGAAGGGCGCATCCGCAATTCCCCACTTAATGGAAGTGAGGACGACAGTGACAAATCGGACGAACGCATCAGATATGCGCAATTGCCTAATGAAGAAGGCATGGTAGGGTGGGGAACGGTCAATTCGTCGGACTCCTCCGAAGACTCGGAGAAAGGTACGGTCTCGGACCAGTCTATACCAGAATATACGCGACTTATGAGCTACGCAGATTTAGCTCGCGCCCAAGCCAAAGTCATCACTCACACTATTACGGATGAAGACGACCCTCCCGAGTGGCGAGTATTCGTTATACCAACCACGCAGTCCAACTCGAGCGGACACAATTTTTACGACTCGTTCGTAAAGCGCTACCATATCCATCCAACGCGACGACCCGAGGAAGAGCACTGCTCCGAAGAAGACGAGCGGGAGGGAAGCAACATAGGGCAACCGCGCTATCGGGACATCATAGTCTTTAGAGGAGCGGTCGACAACCATCCTCTACAGAGCCGAGGAAACGGATTCGTAAACCCACAAGTGGAAAACTGCTACAAGTGGAGATCCGCGGAACACGAAGAAATAGGCAGACCTTTGTCTATGCTAGCACTGACTTGTGCATCCGTCACTCTCGACGCAGGAAAGTGGTCGTCGAAATTCATCACCATGCATGGCTTGAATAGGCGAAAAATAGCAGAGGTAGTGGAGGACAGGATCCAGAAAGCAAGCCTTTCGGAGCAAGGAGTCCGACTGTCGGAAATCCCTGGGGTTCAGATGAATTGCGCGGACATCTACGCTCGACTCTTTGATGAGAACGATGACGGAACCCCGTACCCGATGATAGCCATTCACGAACCCTTTGAACACGCTCACCCTGACATCGTTGCCGCGCGTCATCACCCTGAGAAGACCATCGTCCTAAAAGACCCAGTTACCGGGAGATTTCGCAGGTTCGCAAGCATCGGACACGCCTCACACCCGGACGTTCGATACTCGGTATATCGACCGGCCATCAAACAGTTACGGTTGGCCAGGTGGTACTATACGCGAGCTGCCTCCGGACTCGCTCTCCTTCTTTTGCAGCCGAAATGGAGGGCGGTTATCGATTCACTCAGCACGTCGGACGAAACAAGACACCACTTCTACCGACACGACGTGTATTTTCGCCTCTTGGACGAATACACGCACGACTCGCAAGGCTTTCAAAGCCTATGTCTGCATGGAGAAACCAACCATGCGGGTTACATTCAACCCAGAGAGCCGTTTATGCCAGTTAACCCGCTCCTCACATGGCAAGATGACGCCTTCTTTCATCACGCGGCATCCGTTCTGGAGATGGGTGGATGTGTCGAGCTGGCCAACACGCTTCGCGCTACCCGGAATATTACCCTGCCGCTGCCCCATGAAGTTCATCGCATACTGGACCACGGCTACCTTGATTCTTTCGACTACTTTGACGAATATGGGTTCCGACGCGCGGCCAATTACCACATCTTGCCTTGAAGTATGTGTTCTCCAACCTTTACTGATCGAATACGCTGACTATTCGTGTAGCGCCCCGCAACAAACACGAATCGAAGCAAGACAGTGGTTCGATGCAGATGAAGTAAGAATAACATTCCTTGTAATACTACTGGCAGGATGGATAGGGAGTTGTTTGTGTAAGATACAGAAATGGATGAAACGTGTATGTTTTGAACAAAACCTTGAATTGCATGCGTTACCGAAGTGCAATTCAAAAAGTCCCACCCAGGAGGAGGAACCCCTTTGTCTAATGTTGGGAGCTAAAGGCGAAGAAGAGGAAGAATTACCAGAAGTCACCGTACTAGACATGGGCTGTTATGTTACGGAAGACTACGAGTTCGAAGAAGGAGACTATCTCATAGAATGTACGGGAGACGAACCCTACCCACAAACAGACCAAGTGTACACGATGTACAAAACAGTAGCAAAAAAGGTAAAGCCGGTGTCGGGGACCTTTCCAGAGGAGGCTAGGGTTAGGAGAACCATTCCACGAGACCCGCTAAGCACGCTAAAAGCGCTACCGATCAAACCACCGGAATTTACGCCAACAAATAAGCTAACGAAGGAACGAATGGCAGACCTAAACATCAACGAGAACGGATTTCTGTCCGAGGAGGAAGAGAAATTGTTCATGCACGTAATTAAGGAACACGAGAAAACCCTCGCCTACGAGGAGAAAGACCGTGGAACACTGAGCAGGGAGTATTTCTCGGATTATGTTATGGCTACAGTGCCACACGTTCCGTGGGAGTACAAGAACATTCCTATACCACCCGGCATCCGTGACAAAGTAATAGAGCTTCTACGAAGCAAAATGGATGCGGGAGTATACGAGCACAGCCAATCCTCGTACAGGTGTAGGTGGTTTTGCATACTCAAGAAGAATGGCACGCTGCGAATTATCCATGACTTGCAACCGCTTAACAAAGTTTCTATTCGGGATGCTGGTCAACTACCAGTGATAGACGACTTTGTAGAACCATTCGGAGGCAGCCAGTGCTTCACGGTATTCGACCTGTTTTGGGGTTTCGATGCACGATTGGTCCACCCCAAGTCGCGCGACTTGACAGCATTCTACACACCCTTGGGACTGTTAAGGATAACGTCGCTACCCATGGGATATACCAACTCACCGGCGGAATTCCAAAACTGTACGTCGTTCATCATACAACCCGAAATACCAGACACGGCCAACATATTCATAGATGACTTGGGCGTCAAGGGACCAAAATCGGCATATCCAGATGAACACGGCCAGCCAGAAACCATTCCCGGGAACGCGAATATCAGGAAATTTATATGGATTCATGCCAATGACGTCCATCGGGTAATGCATAGATTCGAGTGCGCAGGAGCCACGTTTGCACCCAAAAAGCTAAAAATCTGTAGGCCGGAGGCGGTCATTGTGGGGCAGACTTGTAGCGCGCGGGGACGGACACCAGACTTAGACAGGGTCAAGAAAGTGTTAGCATGGCCAGCGCCAAGGGATGTAAAAGAAGTCCGAGGTTTTCTAGGTCTCTGCGGCACAGTCAGAATCTGGATAGAGAACTATACTCTCCTCGCCAGACCGTTGACCGAATTGACACGAAATGACGAAGAGTTCGTCTGGACCCAAGCACGGGAGCAAGCATTTGAAACTCTGAAGCAAAAGATAACAGTGGCACCCGCCTTGCGGGCCATCGACTACCGATCAAATCATCCAATAGTGCTATCGGTGGACACTAGTCACATAGCTGTCGGAATGGTGCTGGCCCAGGCTGACGATTTTGGAAAAAGGAGACCCGCTCGTTACGGATCGTTACCCATGAATACAGTGGAATCCAAGTACTCACAACCTAAGTTGGAACTGTACGGGTTGTTCAGGGCCCTAAGACACTGGCGTCTCTATATCATAGGAGCTCGACATCTGCAAGTGGAAATGGACGCGAAATACATAAAAGGAATGCTGAACGAGCCAGACTTACAACCTTCGGCAGTAATCAACCGCTGGATACAGGGCATATTGTTGTTCGACTTTGAATTGATACACGTACCGGCGACACGGTTCAAGGGACCGGATGGATTATCGCGAAGACGCCCCACGTTGGAAGAGATCGAGGAAGAAGACAGAGATGCCGCGGACGAATGGCTAGACAACATTGCGCTACTAGGCCTGGTAGTCAAACGCCACAACGTGCAGAATGCAGCAGAGGACGTACTACATGTACTGGACAAACCAAATCTAGAGGAGGAATCGCAGAGGCTGGAAAGGCAGTCTAAACGGGACCATACACTACAGAGGGTGTTCACGTATCTTTCTGGAACGGACCACGATCCATGGCGTCTGAAGGATCAATTTCCGTCCATAACTGAACGGAAACGATTCATCAAGACAGTACTGCAGTATTTCGTCAAGGACGGGACAATGTATAAGAAAAATCTGAATGGACGAGCCTTGAAGGTGATACGCGAACCACAAACACGCCCGAAAATCTTGGAATGGGCGCATGATAGGCTTGGACACCGAGGAACGTATACTGTGTACGAGTTGTTGCGAACAAGATATTTTTGGCCGTACATGCAGCAAGACACTCATGATTACATCGCATCGTGTCACGAGTGTCAAACCAGGAACGTAATAAAGGTCCAAATACCTCCCACGATCGCTAGACCCCGAAGATTCATGGAAAAGGTGTATCTTGACGTCATGTATATGCCGCCCAGCGAGGGATACATCGCCATAGTAGCGGCCAAAGATGACCTGTCCGGACTCACTGAGGCCAGAGCGTTACGGAGAGTCACTGCGGAGAATTTGGCCCGATTCCTGGAGGAAGAAATTTATTGCCGATATGGCGTGGTAGGCCGTGTGGTCACAGACAACGGCCCGGAGGCTCAGGGAGCTTTTAAACTCTTGACACACCGCATAGGAATTCCCCATGTGTACATCACACCTTACAACAAACATGCCAACGGACACGTCGAGAGGGGACACTATATTTTGCGAGAAGCTATAATCCGTTCCTGCGAAAAACAGCCGCTAACGGGAGCACCTCTAAAGTGGCATACGAAATTGCGATACGGGGTTTTCGCGGACAAAGTGACTATCAATTCAGCAACCGGGTATTCCCCATTCTATATGGCACATGGGGTTGAACCCGTGCTACCGCTAGATCTAGTAGACATGACGTGTGGGCAGGAGTCATTCACCCCCAACATGTCCACTGCGGACCTCTTGACGCAGCGAATCAGACAGCTAGAAAGACTTGAAGTGGATACTCAATCGGCCGCGGACACAATGTATAAAAGCAGACTGCGAAATCGAGAACAGTTCAACCGTCGATATTGGCATTGCCTTCAAAAGACAAACTATGATGTAGGAGAACTAGTGTTGGTAAGAGACGTACAATTCGAAACGTCGTATCGAGTAGAAAAGAAAACCAACCCCAGATATTTGGGTCCATACCAAGTCGTCACACGGACACTGCATGGGAATTACTACCTAGCCGAACTGGATGGAACTCAGTGGACTAGACCCGTGGCAGGATTCCGCGTCATCCCTTACGTCACAAGACGGGAAGGACTCATCAACATATTAGGGAAGGAAGAACAAGAGCAGGAAAGGATTGGACAGGGTACCAACACACCAAGGGTGCCCAACGACGAAACTAATCAGGATTATGCGGATGACTAAGAAACCGCAGTATAAGAATCCTGAGTGATCAGCGAAATAAGAAACACGGCAGCACGTACGCGTACATGGCCGCAACTTCGAAAGGCTAATAGCCACAGTCGCCGGCGACTGTATAAAAAGGGCTCCATTCATCTGCTCCTTCCTATAGCCGACAAGCGAAACAAGCGACATGCAACCACTCCTTCACACAATCATCAAAAAACTGCACAGAAACAAAAAGGTGAGCTCGAAACAACGACGTAATAGACGAGCTTACTAGCGGACACAGAAGACCATGCTCGAAGAAGACTATTTCGATTGGGCTCTAGCGGCTCCCATTCGAGTCCCGGCTCTCGAAGCTTTGGCCGACGAGGATATGGCGTTCACCAAGCCCCTGCCACTGGACCCCGTCGATAAACAGGCGCTGCCTAATCTTTTCCCCATGTTCGACTATCAGCATCCGCACGTGTCAACACGAGTAGACGATTTCACCAACATGGCCAGGCTACGGGCAGTATACAGTGCCCCAGTAGACGAAGGAAATTGCTCCGACGGGTACTCAGCAGAGAACGATACCGGAGAGAAAGAGAAGGTGGCGAGTATCCGAAACATGTTTGCGGCTCAACCCAACGGGTCCCACGTTGTCATAACCCCGGGGCTTCAGACCCTCCGGACAGGCGAAGCGGCACGACCGGAAGAGATGGAGCGTGAATTAGGAACGCTGTTTACACCGCTCAACACTTCTGGACGACCGCTTACCTGGAAACAGAAGCAATTCGCCACCCATCAGATCGTCAGAGTCGAGTACATGGCCTACTTACCGGTTCGACAAGTGTTCCTGGTAGTGACCTTCTCGCGTTTCGCCATTTCGCCGTGGTTCTTCGGGTATAGTCCGGAGCGGTTGGGAAATTTCAGAGTGGAATATCTGCACATGCGCATCGGCAGCTACGCCATATTCGTCATCACCACGGTGGAACAGGAAGCTGCGCCTGGGACCACCTCGTATCCGCGATTCTTAGCAGTCCCTAACCAATTCTTACCGCCCAACCAGCGAATGAAGGACGAACGCAAAGGAAAAGCCGGAGATTGGCGTATGATACCTCGCGAGTGGTATGAGGCGGTAGACTACCAGGCAGAGCGAGGAAAGGGCACCTGGTGGACCCCCGCGTCAGACGTGTTGCATCAAATGAGAGAAGTATTCCAGTTTTGAAGAAACCACACACGAATGATAATTGATGACATGGATCGAGGACGATCCGATTCAAAAAGCCCCCCTCGGATGTCACGCCCAGAAAAGGTACAGAGCGTTCGGAGCGATGACTGGACAGAAGTCATTAGTAACAAACGGCAGAATACGAGCATGAATCACTTACATGACTCGAGGATACGCGCGTCCTGAGGCAAGGGTACGCGTACGCCGAAGGCTATAAATAGATGACACGTCAGCATATATATAGAGCTAAAACAGTCAGTACAGAGTTAGTTAGATCCCATCACGCAAATCCGTATAAGCTTTCTTGCAATCAGTACGAGCCCGAAACAAAGCGAATTCAGCCGACAGCAGAAGACACAGTCAGACCCGACAGACGCTTTCAGAAGCGACCCCGGCAGCGACAGCATCGAGCAAGTCGCCTACCCAACCACCACACGAACTCTCAGAGATTCAACCGAGCTACTCTTAAGCCCCGTTGATCCCTGAAGTCACAACCAGTGACAACGGAGGCTCTATCATAGCTAGACTTCCACTCAGCGGTGGTTCGCTCATCTTCAGGGTCAATATCTCACTCCTCTCAACATCACTGAGGGCAAGCCATTGAACGCAGTTGACAAGCCCAACTCAGTTCATGAAAAAGGCGGGATAGGAGGCGCGAGGGCGTGGGTTGGGCGCGGGAATCTGCATCAGCCGCAGGCAAATGCCCACGCACATGCAAGGTCCAAACTGCAAATTAGATTACAGAATCACGAGGGTCACTTTGCGGCGCAAGCTCAGTATCATGTAGCATCCTCCCAACTCTGAGCATAACATTACCATCTGTCTTGACGGTGTCAACACCTCTCCCGCCTCGCGCCTCTGCGGCAACGGACGTCAGCTGCCAGACAACTCGCCCTTGGCACTGGCAGTTCGGTCGGTCTTCTGGGTACTTGTGACTCGGAAGACGGCGGACAGTCTGAACCAAATGGATATGAACAGCTTGAAAGATAATTCGCTGGTGCGAAGGCACAAATCTATGTGCATTGCTACGAGAGGTCCAGCACTCCTGACATCACGCAGCAATCGCTGGGGTAGCCTGCAATGAACAGTCGCGTCGCTCCAAATCGAAGACACGACCGGGCTCTTCGCAGCATGCGGCCCGTTCATCGGCGCAGCGTACAACCGCAGCGCACGCTTTCGGCGAGTAGTACAGTGTGGTCCGACGAATACCTAGTCTCCCGTAGGCAGACTCGATCAAAGCTGATACTTTGATCTGGATCCTACTCCCCGGATCGTGGATTGGCGGCGCAGGCGGCGGACAGTCTGGGACTGTTGACGCCATGAATGTATGCCTCGAAAGATTGGTCTCTGACAAGTGCACCTCATTCCTCGACGGTATAGTCGACGCGCCTCGTTCTTGTACAAGCGCTGTAGAATTACTGTTACTGTTGGCCGGCGCCTGGCCTTCGATGGGTCGGTCTGGGTTATAAGCAGTTTGCACGTCGTTCCTCGGCGAGGAGGCTTTGCTTGTGCTCCGCTGGGTACCCGTAGCTTGGCCTCCACTGCCCAGCGGTCACAGTTTGAATTATTTATGCAGCCTGGGCCTCGTGCCTCGGCAAGTGAGCTGCGGATGCTCGTGCCCTATGTCACGGACGCTCGTCCTCCTTGTCGTGAATGCTCGCCCTCGCCGTGGCGGGTGCTCGTACTCGCTGTGGGCGCTCGTGTTCGTCGTGAATGCCCGTCGTTGGTCTTCGTCGGTCTTGTCCACGTTCTTGAACCTGCCACGTCATCGTCATCGCAGTAGTCGGTCGCGTTCCAAGGGTCCGCGTCTCTGTATGTCGACAATGTTGGGGTTGCAAAACGATCTGGCCTTCTGTAAGCGCCATGAGTCGTCGTCTGTGAAGCCAGGCAGGGCGCAAGATGGACTACACCACGATATGGACCATGATGATGGCGGGACGTATAGGAATTCACACGTGAAACAGGTCGTTTGATGTACATAACTTACGAATCTACCACCACTACACACAATCGTGTGGTTCGCAAGGATGCTGGAAGTGAACAATGCCCATAATCGCTGTCGGACTGCCCAGATCTCCTTGCGCTGGAAAAGACTATACGCTTGTTTACGGCGGGGCCTATATACAAGGGTTCCTGTAGGCGTATCCGCACCAGTCAACCTGTCGGAATGGCGAAAGGACCCCGAAAACGACGTCGCAAGGGACATAGCACAAGGACGGCAGATTGTATCTTACTGGCAGTCCCTTCGCGCGTGCTTCGCCAGCAGCGGCTATGCTCTTTATCAGAATCATCCGGACGGCTTCCTCTCAAGGCCGCATACCCCAGGACCTGGAGCATTTCGTGAGGCCAGTTACCCGTATGCTCAATGTATGTATGAAGTAGAGGAGGATGCGGAGTTCGCGCTTCCGGTGGGTCTGAAGTCACCAAACTAAAGCTCCCTGCCGACGCTGACGCCTGTGATGCTAGGCAGGCCCGGTGTGGGCCGCTCGAGATAAAGTTGGGAGAGATCTCATCATCAAGTAGACGACTTCCCACCCAAACTTGCTAATTTTCTGACGTAGAGATTAGGATTGTCGCCGACGCAAACGGCCCTACAGAAGAACTAAAGGCTCTTGAGATTCTCAACAAGGATTATGGACCAAGCTTTCAGAACCCGTGCATTCCCGTTCTTGAGTTTGTTACGGTCAACAACCTGGTTTGCGCTGTTATGCCAAGGTAAAGTCTCTTCTTCGCGATGACAACTTTGGCATCAACGCGTTCAAACTTCAGATGGTCGCCCTCTACCGATCCCGTCTTTGAGAACGTCGGGGAGTCGATGGAATGGGCAGCCGGCCTGCTTACTGTGAGCTATGTCGCATTTTGAAGCACATCTGACGATGATTTCGGCAGGCCATCGCTGCTCTTCATGAGCAGAGGATTGTGCACGGCGACTTCTCCGCGCAGAACACAGCCATCAATGTCCTTATCAGACAAAACACAGCTCAGCATGACTGCAGGGGTCCCGGCGTCATCTACAGCTTGCTTGACCTCGGTAGCTGTCTCATATACCCCAGAAATGCACTCATCGAGGACGTTCTCGACGCCTCGGGCCGGCTCAATGTTTGTTTACGCCGCAGTGGGTTAGCTGTCCCAAAAGAGCCCTACAATCCCTTCCATGCAGAGATTGCAGTGGTCTGTTGCACTTTGCGCTTCTTCTTGAGGGTATACATTCTTTGCTCCCACCCTCAGATGGCTCATGATTGTGTTCTTAGGATGCAGAAGCCGCTGTCCCTGGCCTCTCAGAGAGGACCCCCGCCAATAGGGTTTGATGTCCGATGCATGAGAGGGTCATTTTTGGCAGGCCGGAATTTTCAGAATTTTGCCGTTTTTGGCTGTTTCCATCGGACATCGGCGGCCAGAGGGCTGTTTTTTGTTGAAATTTTGCGCCCGCTACGCGGGCGCTTACCATATAAGGCAATGTCGGGATCCCGCCGTCCTGTCGGGGGTCAATTACAACAAGTCTCGGTCCAATTTGGCTGTTTGCCACCATACATGTGCCGCAACGGAGGTCGAAATTTGGCTGTTTCCACCGTACATCGTCTCAAAAATTTCCCGGATTTGGCAGTTTGTGGATCGGACAACTAACCGTATTGACGGGGGTCCTTCTCAGAGTTTCTGGATCGGGCCAAGGATTTTCGATCGGAGCCACGAACAGCCAAGGCGGCCCTAGATCAATTTTGGGGACCGTTGTATCAAGGTAAGTAGTCTGAAATGGCAGTGGATCTACATGATATACTCGGGTCGGCAGTGGCCAAGTGCTCTCTGTGTTGACTCATGGAATAAATCGTGTCTTGGGGGCGCAGATGGACACGATAAGGAATCGGAGTACGTCCAGACCGGCCCTGAGAGAAAAAGGTTCTCTGCGCACCTAAAGTTCGTGATTTGCACGATGGCTCTTAGAAAAGCGCGGCTCGTGGACTGGTCCAATTCGGCCCATAGGTATTGAATTCAATACGTACGGAGTTAGAGATGTTCGTGGTGTTTGGGCGCCGTTGTGTAGCTTTGGATTTGCCAAGTGGAAGATACATTATGTATGTTGTAGAAGCTGGCCGCTTTTGAGAACTCGCCGCAATGAGGGCGTGATACAAAGGTTGTGTTCTCTGTAAATCGACGAAGGATATTGCACCAGTGTCCTCTGGGAAGCCAGGTAGTGCAGAACGGGCGGAAGATGTACTACAACACGCCGCAGGCTGCAGGCAATCTGGATCATGCTGATGGCGGGAGTCAAGGCGCCTCTAAGAACTCGCACGTAAAACAGGTTGTTCGATGTAACTGACGACTCGACCGTCACTACGCACCCTACTATGTGGTTCGCAAAGATGCTGGCAGTGAAATCTGCCCTAACTCGCTGGTGGACTTTCCATATCTCCCTGCGCTGGAAGATTATCTATGCTTGTTTCCGGCGGGGCCTATACACACAGATTCTGTTAGGCGTATCCGCCCCAGTCAACCTGTCGGAATGGCAAATGGATCCCGAGAACGACATCGATAACGTTATAGCACAAGGACGGCAGATTGTATCTTACTGGCAGTCCCTTCGCACGGACTTCGCCAGCAGCGGCTATGCTCTCTATCAAAATCACCCAGGCGGCTTTCTCTCATGGCCCCATACCCCGGAACCTGTAGCATATCGTGATGCCAGCTATCCGTATGCTCGATGCATGTATGAAGGAGAGAAGGATGCGGAGTTTGCTCTTTTTGTAATATGAAGTCCTTCACCTAGGAATCCCTGCCACTGATGCCTGTCTCACGCTAGCCCTGCCCGCTGTGGGCCGCCCGAGATAAAGTTGGAAGGGATCTTATCATCAAGTCATCAAGTTTCACCCCTACTTGCTGCTGCTCTGACGTAGAAACCAGGATTGTCGCGGACGCGAATGGCCCTACAGAAGAACTCAAAGCTCTCAAGATCCTCAACAAGAGCCCGAACGAACAAGGTTTCCAGAACCCTTGCGTTCCTGTCCTCGATTTTATCACTGTCAATGGCCTGGTTTGCGCTGTCATGCCAAGGTACGTTCTTGAAAACACGATGACGATCTTGGTGTTAAATAACGCGGTCAGATGGTGGCCTTCTGATGAGCCCGCCATCGAGAGCCTCAGGGAGACGATAGATTGGGCCGTCGGTCTGTTTACAGTGAGCCATGTCGCTTTTGGAGTATGTGAACGACTCATTGGATAGGCCGTCGCTGCCCTTCATGAGCAGAGGATCGTGCACGGCGACTTCCTCATGCAGAACACCGCCATCAATGTCCTCATCAAACAGGACACGCACAAGGGCGGTTGCAGAGGCCCCGGTGTTATCTATAGCTTGATTGACCTCGGCAATTGTCTCATATACCCCAGAGACGCACTCATCGAGGACGTTGTCGACGCCTCGGGCCATCTCGATTTTTGCTTGCGCCGTGTTGGACTGGCTGTCCCACAAGAGCCCTACAACCCCTTCCACGCAGAAACCGCAGTGGTCTGGTGCACTTTGCGCCGCTATTTGAAGGTATGTCTTCTTCGATCGCATACTTAGCTGGCTGATGTTTGTGTCCTCAGGAAGCAGAAGCCATTTTCCTTGGTCTCTCAGAGTTTCTGGATCGAGCCAAGGATTTTCAGTCGAAACCGCAAACGGCCAAGATGGCCCTTGATCAATTCCGGGGACTGGTTGAATCTAACTTGAAGTTATGAACTGGCAACGGAACCTATGTAATCTAAGCAGTGAACTGGCAACGGAAACTACATCATATACTCGGGTTGACAGTGGCTAAGTGTTTTATGTAGTACTTCATCAATTGAACTGTGTCTTGGGCGCAGATGGACACGATAAGGAAGCGGAGTGCGTCCAGACCGGCCTTCGTACTCCTCGAGAGAAACAGGTTCTCCCGCCACCTCAGATATTTCGAATGCCCACAGTAGCCCTGATATCGCCAACCACAGTTCTCGTTCCGAGACAATAATACCAGGGCATATTCTTCGCCTAAGAATGTATGAGATGAGAGGCACACTCCCAGCGCTGGCTTGGAGGAGTCATTGGCACGTACCCTGCTCCAAACGCGAAGTGATCTCGCTTCCTTGGATCAGCGAGCTTCGCAGACTCTCCGCATGACAGGGAGTCGTCCGCATATCGTAGTGGATCAAATTCTTCGCTGAAACAGGTTAGCTGCAAAGCAGCAAGTCGGCTCATCGAGAATACTCACGGATTGGGGTAACGACTGGGATCGTGATGGATAGTGAAGCAGTTCAGAATAATCAGAGTGTCCCTTGGGATATACATGCCCTGATACACAAAATCCTCGGTAGAATAGTGCGGCGTTGCCATCCAGAAAGGGGGATGTAGACGTTGAACCTATATGGTACTCGTCAGGATTACTCGTAGTAAGACAGGACAATCACAGACTTCTTTGATTACAGACCGCACATACTGGAGTCGGGGCTCATCTGCGTCTGTCGGAACCTTATCCGAACCAACGATGTCCTCTATCTCGGCCTGCGCGGTGCGCTGTATGGTGGGGTGTTTAGCCATGACAGCGATGAACCATTGAATGAGACCGGATATCTATAGATTTTATGAGCGCTCGTCCGCTAGTCTCTCAAAGGAACATACCGAATGCACCCCACCGAGAGTGAACACCGCAGAAAGCATGCAAAGGTCTTCGTCATCGAGGTTTTCGGCCTCTCGGTTCTCCAGCAATGTCTTGACTAGGCAATCCGGAACCTCGTTCTTGTCCTGTTCCATCCGATGCTTGAACTCCAGGATCATCTGCCCGTACACGGTGATCATGTCGTCGTGTAGCTTACGTCCTCGAGCGCGCGTTCTAGTTGGTAGATATTGGAGAATCTCGATGAAGTCGGTAGCGTTTGACCATGGACCTGAAATGATACCGTTGAGTCCCAAAATGATGAAGAGGACTGATCCATACCAGTGAGATCCATGAATTCCATGGCAAGATCCAAGGCGCGCTCGACAAGTGGATTTTTGACTGCGTCTGTCCGCATGCCAAAAGACATTGTGAGCATATTGCTATAAAAGTACTCATCATCAGATGGGAGACTTGGAGACGTGCGTGATTACTTACTTGAGTGCATATCGTCCGGCGTAGTGAGCTGGGTTTATTGGTTCCAGGCCGGCTTTCGTGTCATGGTAGAGCGATGAAATGAGGGTAGCAGCTTCAAAACGGAGGACGGAAGCATATCTCGCGACAGCGCCGTGGGTCATGAGTTGCATGGCGAGTCGGCGATGCTTTCGCCTAGGTTGGGACTCAAATCAGAGGACGACTCGTATTGGGTACTCACCAGGTGGCATTGTAGCCTGAACCGGTTATTGCGCGCCCGTTCAGTATCGTCTGGCTCTACAGGAAGTAGGGCTTGCGGCTCGAAAAGATACTACCATGTGTCACCAAAAGGTCGCGAGCAATGGTGGCGTTGGAGATGACGACGACAAGCTGAGAGCCCATTTGTACCGAGAAGAGAGGCCCGAACTTAGCTGCCCATGCATGCAACGCGCGCTCCGGGTAGCGACGCAGGAAGGCATAACGAATGCGAGGTCCCGGTGGCACTCTATTCCCTTTAGCGTCGGAAGGAAAACGACGAAGTATGAGTCCAGCAAAGATGAGGGCGGAAAGAGAGAGGGTGAGCCACCAGGGCGGCGTCACAAAGACGAAGGTCTTGAGCATGGTCTTCTTGTGGAAGGTCAAAGTTGTTGAAGTCTGAGTGAACCCGAGGACGACGCCCAAGAGTCTAGCAAGGAACAGTACTAAAGATTTATCTGGGATTCATCGTTCTTAAGGACCCAACGGCCATGAGGTATCCCGGGCGCTGTAAGACCCCAGAGTCAGTATAGGTACGTGCGACCTCAGTCGTTTGATTGGGGGATACTGGTGATCAAGGAGACGAAAGACAAAACGCGGAAGTGCTTCCCAATTGGCGGATAAGAGACGTGCGCCTTTGACTCTTCGTGAGACTTCTCTCACTGTTAGCACGTCAGAGCTCTCCTCTCGACTGATGGAAGATTAAGCTGAAACGTCCTCATCACTGATACAGTCTAGGAACAATATAGTCATTGAATTGCTCTCCGGTTGAGGATGGTGCGCTTGTGATGATGCGCGCGCCACAGGTACTGGAAATGTTGCGTGATATGCGATGGCCATGCACAAGCAAGACTGCGACGAAGATGTAAACACACACTCCCCTGGCAGTCTCGGCGACGATGTGGCCAATCCCAGATTATCCAGGTCGTGATACCATGAGGCGGAGAATGGAACAACTTCCGCGAATGCATGTCAACAGTTCGTTAACTCGGTGAGGACCTGACTACTTCCTAACATGAGAACATTACAAAGGGTGCAAAAAAATTACAATATGAGAAACCGACAGCGATAATGTAGCAGAAGACACTAAGGAGAACGCAAGAAGAGTTCTACTCCTCATCACTAGGCGTAAGGTACTCGGGATCGTCGCCCTCATCATCACTCAGCACCTGCTTCCGCCCTGCACTTCTTGCACGCGAAGGAGGAGGAGGTCGCACGTCCTCCTCCATCATGCCGCCACCAGCAGCAGGTCCCTCCGGCGCCCCCGGAAGTCCAGAGCCCCGCATCACACGCTCAAATGTCGCATTGAACACCTGCTCCATCGCCACCGCATCGTTATACACCCACGAGCCCTCCTGATTGTACGTCCGCGCATTGCTGAACATCAGCCTCCAGTCGTCCCTATACTGCTGCACCGTCTTGTAATATGTCCCGGTACTCCGCTTCTGTATCTGCGCCATGGATATGGGTTGTCGAATAAGTTGATAATAATCAGGATAAATCTATGGCACAAATTAGTTAGTAGTTCGTTACAAGAATGTCTGGATATCTACCTTCTTGGCTGGTAGCTGCACAAAGAGATCACGGCGAGTACGGCCATCCGTGTCTTCGCAGTCGTATACAGCCTGATAGCACTGATCAAAAGCAGCCTTCATGCGATCCCGAATGTTGGCCTGCATGTCCGGTACCCGAATTTTCCGACGTTTCTATAGTAAACGAGTCAAGTTATGAGCTCACAAGTAGAAATATTCACATACCGAAGAGCGATCTTCTTCTTCATCATCGCCAGCGACAGATGGTGTAACGGACATTGACTTCTGTCCACCACGTTTTCGCTTGCCATTGGTTGGTGCCTCGTAGTCCGCTGCCTTGCCTTTGCTCTTCCTCCCCTTCCGCGATCGGCTGCCCTCGGCGTCAGAAACAGGCGTACCCCGATTCGACTCTTCCATGAAAGCTCGACTGGCAGCAGCCCGCTTCTTTCTCGGACGCTCCAGCATCTCTTCGACGTCATCGCCGTCCTCAAGAGCCTAATGGCAGAAGTTAGCTATGCAATCCCAGGGGCCCAGATGTAACCTTACCCTCGCCCAAGCATCGTCGCTAAGGTTGTCATTGTAGCTGATGACATTTCTCTTGCGCTGCCCACGTCCTTCGATGATCTCCTCCACTTCCTTCACCTCAAACGGCTCGTCCGTCTGATAACATTGCGGCAGCTCTTCGACCTGGATGAGAGGCGGCGGCGGCTTCCCACGATGTCCCGCGAGTCGCCAAGCCTCAGCCTGCTCACGCTCACGCTCGATATCCATCTTCCGGAAAATTTCCCCCTCCTCCTCCGACCTCGCGATGAGCGCATTCAACTCTTCATCGTTCATATCTCCAGCCTCCTCGTTCTCCTCCTCCTGATCGGCTTCAAGAATCGACCGCTAACCCAGAGGTGAGCAATTGCAACCCAAGTAAACGAAAGACGTACCAAGAACTCCTCCTGTTCTTCCTGCGTAGACTTGTTATCAAATCGACCGGCTTGGATGACCTTATCATCGATATCAAGCTTGAACCGCGCGCGCTGGTACATCGCCTCCTCGACACTCTTCTCGGTGATGAACCGCAGAATGAGCACAGCGCGAGTTTGTCCAATACGATGCGCACGATCCTGGGCTTGTAAATCGGCGTGAGGATTCCTTTGCGCAAGTCAACATCACACCCCAGACGTCAAAAAAGACACTCCAACGTACCAGTCACTGTCGAAGCTAAAAACACAGAGTCAGCAGGAGCGAAGACAGAGAGCATAAGACGCACATGACAACCGTATCGGCGGTCTGCAAGTTGAGACCCAAGCCACCAGCACGCGTGGACAAGATGAAGACCTTGTACTCCGAGTTCTTCGCATTGAACATCTGCACAAACGATGCGCGCTCCTCCGTCTTCGTCCCACCATCAAGACGCAGATACTTCCAGTTCATCATCTTGAGGAAGTCCTCCATGATGTCCATGACCTTGGTCATCTGGAAGAAGATGAGGACCTTCGTATCACATCAGTGCCAACGTCGATTCGGTGATGGGAAACGAGATCGCTCACTCGATGATCGGTCGCAAAGAACTTGGGCAGCACGCGACTGAGGAGCTCAATCTTGCCGGACGTCCGTATGAGTTTCTCGTCGATCAGCCCACTAGGGCTGACTTTGTCCTCGACGCTCTCGAACAGGAAAGGATGTTGACAGATCTTCCGCAATTGCATTAGCTCGTTGCTCAGACCTTTCACACCGCCGGATTTCCTGGAGAACAAAGCGATCAGCCCCTTCCATATGGCGACGAGCGGCAAGAAACAAACATACCCAGTCTTGTCATTCCCATCCGCAATCATCTTGTACTTCTTCATCTGCTTGTACAGCTGACTCTGCAGCCCGCTCATCCGCACCTTGATCACCTTCTCCACCTTGTCCGGCAGCTCGCTCTCCACGTCCTTCTTCAGCCTCCTCAGCAAGAAGGGCCGCAGCACCTTGTGTAATCGCCGAATAATGAGCAGAGCCTCTTCTTCGTTCAGCTCAATCTTGTCGCCAGTTCCCGCGTTGGCGAAGGGCGTGTTGAACCACTCGTCGAATGACTTGACGGAGTTGAAGATCTTGGGAAGGACGAAGTTGAGCAGTGACCACAGTTCGGGGAGGTTGTTCTGGAGTGGCGTTCCGGTAAGAATAAGGCGATAGCGGGAGTGGTAGTAGGTGGAAAGCGTTTGTGAAAGTTTCGACTGAGTGTTCTTCATACGATGACCCTCATCTGGTACAAGGCGTTAGGCCAACACAGCCACAAAAGCAAGGAAGGAACTTACCGATAATCATGTGTACCCATTTCAGCTTACTGAGGACTGGCCGGTCCTTGATGATGTACTCGTACGTCGTCAATAGCACTTGGAAGTAGCCAACGCGAAGGTCGCCTTGTAGCGCTCGTCGCTGCGCCGGGTTACCCTTGTACGCCACCAGTTTGATAGCAGGCGCCCACTTGGCGAACTCTCCTGACCAATTCGTCATCGTGGAGAGAGGTACGATGACAAGATATGGGCCTTTCTGTCGCTTAGTCTCAATGAGGAACGAGATCAGCGAGATTGTCTGAATCGTCTTTCCGAGACCCTATAAACAATATGTTATTCAACTGCGCACGATGAATATGAACGAACGCACCATCTCGTCTGCAAGAATACCGTTCAGGCGATTGTTGTACAGACTGACCATCCACTGCAGACCCTTAATCTGATACTCTTTCAGAGTGCCGCCGACGAGGATGGCCGGCTGCTTCGTGATCCTTTCGGATATCCTGTGAGCGACGGAGTAGTAGTCCACCTTGGTCTTGTCCTGGTTGACCTCGTCAGCCGATATCTGAGCACCGAAGGTTGCCTCGTTCGCCGGTCCTTCCTCCACCTCGAACTGGAAGTGTTCCTGCGGACCACCCTCGTTCTGCTGGGCAACGACAGCTTGGGCGAGGGAGTCAAGGTAAGCGTCGGTCTGCTTCAGCAGATGGGTGATACGCGTGTCCTTCGCCGTGTCGATGAGCTTCATGTACGCTTCTTCGTCATCCGCCTTCAACGCCTTCAGACGTTCCTTCGAGATCCTCTCAATGCGTTTCTGCTCTTCCTTCTCCGTGTGCGCATGGTAGCTAAGCACGGACTTTCCGAGGCGGGAAACACGGTCTTGGGCAACACGGTTGGCGTTGATGACTTCTCGACCGTGGGAGGTGATGACATGGAGTTGCTCGACGTGCTTGTGCTTCGCACGACGCTCACGTTCCGTCCGCTGTTTCCGTTCCAGCTGCTCTGTGGCGCGGACGTCCCGGATATTGGGTTTCCTCGACCTGCGGAAGTCGGCTCGGTTGAGTGGTAGAAGTGAGCCGTGTACGAGCTTCTCAGCGACGAGGGTGCGAAGATGCCTTTGCTTCTCAACGAGGCGAAGCGACTTGAGCTCGATGAGCGCACGAAGCTTGCCGTGGGACGTAGCACTAGGGGGAAGGAGGAGGTGTTTGTTGGTAGCATCGCCCATGACTGCGTCGTTGTCGTCTTTCAGCAGATCGGCTGTGTCGGTTAGTCCGCCATCGCCCATGGTAGACGGCAGCTCTTCCAGTTCCCGTATGCGTTGCGCTATCCTTGCCTCGACATACCGATCCCGCTCATTGAGGATTTGATTGGCGTCGAGTCCGGCGGGCATGATAGTAGGAATGAGAAGGCGCTGCAAGCGAGTGGCGAAGAGGGTGGGATCGGTGTCCGGCTTGCGCTCAAGGTAGGAGAAGGGATGGACATATGCATTGTACGGATATATTCCCGAGTTTGTATCGTCCTCAAGAAATGGGCCCTTTGGCAGGTCGGCGGGGTCAATCTCCACGTCGTCCTCGACCTCTATCATTGCAGGATCCGCCGGCTCGTTCGCGACCTTGACCACGCTATCCACGACGCGGGACGTTACGTCGGGCACCTGCAGCTGTTTCTCGAGGTCGACCATGGCGGGGTTGTTAATCTGCATGGCGTGCTGTATATTTTCGGGGATCGGGAGGTGGCGGCTGAGCAGTTTGAAGGCCTGGATCTGCGCGCGGAGGACGTTGATTTGTTCTGCGGTGAATGAGACGGGGGTCGTCGATTGGGGCGGCGGCGCGGAAGCAATGCCGTTGGTGGCAGCGGCGGCCTGCTGAGCGAGCTGCTGCTGCTGCTGCTGTTGTTGTTGCTGGGCCTGGTTGCGCGCTGTATGCGGGTCAGTATGGCAATGCGGCTCTGTGGTGGCGGTCGGACTGGCCTTGGCCGAGGGCGGTGATGTATTTGGCAAGCTGCTCGTATTCTCCAGGATGTTTCTCGTCGCCCGGATTATGCTTGAGATGATTTGCCCTCTACAATATCGTTCAGACTCGGCCGGCTGCAGAGGAAACAAGGGGACCCACCGCAACGAGGAGCTGGATCTGGTGGTGGGCAGGCATACCGTGCTGGCGCTGAGGGGCCATGTTGGGCGGCATTCCGTTCGCCGACATCGGGGCGGACATTTTTGTCGCACGCGCCGGTCGATTTCGCGCGTCACCGCGAACTCGTTGGTGGTAGCTGTACTGAGGTCGAAACAATGCCAAATAAGATCCATCATTCGGTTACTTACTGTAAACTCAAAATAATTAATTAATTGTCACGCTTCACGTGCCTTCCTTGGCCTAAATGAGGCGTCGGACGCGCCTTGACTCCCGCCATCATCATGCCCGCCGAACGCGCTGGTGTAAGCTCTTTCCCGTTCTCTTTACTACACTTCTCAAATTCTACAGTACACCGTCACCATGTTCCTAGTGGACGTCTCCAAGACCATGGGCACCATCAGGACCGTGGATCTTCCAGACGGTCCCAATGGCGAGCCACGAACGAGGGAAATGACCAACTTAGAGTGGTCACTACAATTTGTCAAGCTCAAGATACAGGAATTGGTGCGCTGCTTCTCGATATGTTGTGCTCTTCTGAAGCTACCGCTCAGATTTACGCCGGGAGGAAGACTGATCAATGTGGCGTCGTACTCTTTGGGTCGGACGGTACGTAGACAGTGATATACAGTCAGTCTGCCCTTGACTTATCCTTCAAGAAACCGACAATCCCGTCACGGACCAAAACTCAGGAGGATTCGAAAGTATCGTGGAATACATTCCCATTGGCACCCCAAATGCCGGTACATTGGCCAAGCTAGACGAGCTGAAACCCTCAACCACGTTTGGAGATGGTGAGTTGCGTATTGTGCTGCGTCAATATCACACCAAAGCTTTGAAAGCGATCGACGGTGTCGTTGTGGCTGCAACAATACAGGACCAATACTTGACCAAGAAGAAGACCTGGACGAGAAAGCTGGCCATCATTACCGATGGAGAGAGCCCCATGGAACTAGAGGACTGGAAGCTGACCACCGAAAACCTCAACGATAATAACGTCCAGGTCACCCTGGTGTATGTCGCGTCCATCGCTCCCTTCTCGAATCTCTAACTGATAGTTTTCTCAAGTGGCGTAGACTTTGACGACGAAGAGTACCAATTCACCGAGGAGGACAAGTCCGAAATGAAACGCATTAACGAAGCCTTCTACCAAGAATTCATTGCCGCACTTAATCAAGGCGTATTCGGCACTTGTGCTTACGCGTTGCAGGAAATCAGCAAACCCGATATCAAGATGACCAAGTCCGTCATGTCGCGCACCATGCTTACGTTGGGCGACTACGATACGCGCGAAGAAGAGGCCTTCGTCCTGCTCATCCGCACCAGCAAATGCACAGCCATCTCTCGACCTGCGAGTTGGAGCAAGTACGCCCAGAAGCCCAGGGAGGAAGACGATGACGAAAACACGGTCGTCTACGCGCCACTAAAGCTGACCTCTGAGTACTACTTTGACAAGACAGAGAAGAACGAAGACGGGGATGCGGCAATGAAGGAGGAGGAAGACGATGAGAACGAGGATCCCTTGAAAGGTCTTGAACAGGTCGACAAAGAAACTCTAGTGCGCGGCTTCAAGTACGGAACTACCTATGTCCCATGTCCGGACGGCGAGTTCCAAAAACTGCCCACCAAAAGCGGGATGGAGATTTGTGGGTTCTTTAGTAAGAAAAACGTACGCTTCTCTGCGAAAGTACATTCTTGCGCGCTAACGCAAAGTCATGTATCTAGTTCCGCCGTGAACTCACCATGGGTGAAATCCAATACATATGGGGCGACCCAGATCAGCCCAACAATCAAGTCGCTATATCCTCCATCGCTCAAGCTATGAAGAAAAGGAAGGTCTACGCAATTGCTCGCTGGGTAACGAAGGACGAGCGGCCTCCTAAAATGGGTGTGCTCGCCCCTGGCTACTTTGAGAAAGTAGACTGTCTTCTCTGGGCACCTGTACGTCGCTCGTTTGTCCGCGTTCCCGACCTTCGTTGCTCACCTAGCACTGCATCATAGATGCCATTCGCAGACGACGTCCGAAAGTACACTTTCCCGTCACTGGATCATCTCGTCAACAAGAAGGGCGAAGAAGTCAAGGTGCATCCTTACCTCCCGACGGACGAGCAGCTCGAAGCGATGGACAACTTTGTCGACGCGATGGACCTGATGACCGCTGGGGACAAGAACGAGGAAGGGTACGTGCATTGCTCGTCTTACTTCCTGTCTCACATTGATCTCAGCGTCCGCGAACCATGGTTTGACACACGGCTCTCATATAACCCCGCCCTACACCGCATCAAACAAGCCATGTTCCACTCCGCCGTCGTCAACGATCTAGAATCTAACCCGCTACCACCTCCACATCCAGAAGTCGTCAAATACTTCAGCCCGCCCAGGAAGATGCTCAAGCGCGCCAGAGAGACGATCGAGGAGTGTAAAGATGCCTTCAAAGTCCGGGAAGGTAACAATATTCCACTGCCAGGCGATTCCCTTGTGCTCACCCTCACGTCGTGTTTAGTACCCAAGAAGGTCGCCAAGACAAAGAAAGACGGGCATGTGCACGCTCGGGATGATGATGACGATGTTCTCATCCTGGACAAATTCGGTCCCGCCCAGCCACGACTTCCGCCCCAATCCCAAGTCAAAGTCGTCCAAGCATCTCCGTCACGAAATGGGAAAGAGAAGGAGGCCGCGGAGGATAGCGAGACCGAGGACGACGACGAAGAGGAGGAAGAGCTGATCGTGGACAAAGCTGAACCTGGGCCATCGAAGAGAGCAGCGGCGTTACCGACGCCCGCCCGCTCCCTATCACCCGACCTTGAGATAGATCGTGGTGTTGAGCGAGGACGTATCATAGGGACAGCGTACCCGTTGCAGGACTTCAAGAAGAACTTGGAGGGCAAGGACCTGGTGACGAAGGCCGTGGAGGACATGGGCTATGTCATCACCCAGATTGTTTCGAAGCCATTCGCGTCAAGACGGACGCAGGAGCTGGTTGAGTGCATGCGGGCGATGCGGGAGACGTGCTTGACAGAGGACGAGATCGAGGCGTGGAATGAGTGCGTTCTATTCCTCTTTGTGTTTCCACGTGATTCGTTTGACCTAGTCGTGTAGGTTCTTGGTGCAGCTGAAGGACAAATGCACAGGGTCGCCGGGCAATGTGGAGTTCTGGGCTGAGCTGGGGAAGATTGGGAGGGAGATAAGTTTGATAAGTGAGAGTGAGGCGGAGAAGAATGGCGGGGAGTCGGATTATTCAGAGTCCAAGGCAAAGAAGGTATGTTGTCCATCGTGCGATTCATGGGATGTCATAGATTATTCATCGATCCCATATAGTTCTTCGTGTAAGTCGAGGCTGGACTTCTCGCTTGGTTTCGTGATTTTGCGGACAAAATATGACATTCTATCTATCATGATTGGCCTCAATTACAGTCTCGACCAAGACATGAACAATGCATGCCGATCTTACGGAGCTTGACAGGAAGTGGCAGTCATATCATAAACACGATCCACTGGCACCTGAGATACTTCTGGTCCTGAAGGAATTGGAAGTCTGATTGGCGCCTTCCTCGGGACCCACCTACATCAATCTCCAAGTATCCAATGAACAGTTTCTTCGCAACGCCGCATGGAAGCTAGGTGGCATGGTGAAGCTACCAAAGCATTCATGTACGGTGATTCGGTGCCAGAGTGTCTTGATCAACCGATACACGGTGTTCCTCACGCTGTGATGCAGGGCATACTGGGCACCACAATATACGGCATGGGCGCTCCTGGACGGCGACGTCGGCAGTGTAAGTGTTGATTACAGATGCGACACCCTCTCTATTGGGGTTGAAGGCAATCCCAGCCCCCTGCTTGTGCTTACCTGACTTAGACTCATCTTATACGCCCCTCCTCAACGTGCAGACACATCAAGTTGTCGCACGTCCTCTATGTCTACTACTAAGCTTGACTCTCAGGACGCCGTTGAGAAGACCCTCGGTGTTGTTTTCATTACCGGCTGCACGCATGGCGGTATAGGCGCTCACCTGGACCTGCATTTCTTGGCCGCCAACTTCACTGTCTACGCTACCGCGCGCAATCTCAGCTCTATGTCCTCACTGACTCGGAGATCAAACAAGTACTAGGTCTTCGTTCAAAATCATAGGAATACGCGTCAATTAGTTCCCCGTCGACAGAAACGAGCTCGTCTGTTGAAACAACGATCGCGAAAATCACTTCCTTTCTGGGCTCCCCACCATGAAGATGTCGAATATTTGTGCTGAAGTATGCGCAAGCTTCATAAGTCGAACAATCCACGCGTCAACAACACGATACTGACTGCGGACAAGACGATCACTCGAAATTGTGTGACTTTGTCAGCAGGAGGCAGTACAATGATCCGACTCTATATATACAGAGCCTGTGCTACCGACCTGTGGCGCAAGGCAAACGCGGCTGTTTCATCCGTTCTGTCTGGGCTCGACCGAAGTAATGTAGCGCTACAAGTTTCCGCTTCTGAATACCCAGCAAAGTCACTCCGAGTGCACAATGCTGACCTTTCATACGTACTGGCACTGGCTGGCATTGACATGTCCGAGGAATCTCCAAACGTCCGTCCGACGACCGTCACTATCTTGCACAGCCTGGCGAAATCAGTTCCGGGTACCTTTAGCCTATCAGGAATATCGGCAGGAGAGACGATGAATGTGTTACGGAAGAAGTGTGAATGGTGAAATGGAACTAGACCACATGGATTCACGCTAGTAGAATCGTCGAACGAGTTCAGGGTGCCGGCATTCCTAGGTGAACATGCGATGGGAGGGGAACAGGAAGACCCGCACGGCATCTCATTCTTTGCCTACAGAGGAAGTACGTATGTAGGCCGCGCACCTCCTTCGTAATCTATAGTTCTACGCCTCCAGGACTGCCAACATCTCAATTCCACGGTCCCTTAGACTGTGTATACCACACTTTGTTCCTCAGACGTTGTCGTTCGACTTGGAAGCATCCCCTCGCTTTGCGTATCTGGACGGTGTAAGCTCAGGCTCAAAATTGACCACAGTATGAGTAACTCACCGTTTGGGAGATTCAATATGTCTGGCCCGAGCACAAACAAATCTTCGATTGGGTGCGATAATTCTTTTTCCAGGTGGTCTATAAAATCTTCCAAATTGGCCTGGAAAAAATCCCCCAGAGCAAAGTCTTTCAAACGAGCATCTAATGAGACAGGCTCCGAATCAGAAAGCCAGACCACTGTCCCGCCAAAAAAGTTGTCCAGTGGGAAGGCCACATTCTCCTCATTGGTTGAATCATGAGTCAGGTACCAGCTGCGAATGGACTTTAGGAAGGAGAGGAGGAGGTCCCATGGAAGAGACCGGTAGTGGGCGTCTGCTTGAAGGAGGGACTGTGTGAATAGGTAATTTCCGCCATGATAGATGTCATATCTATGTATGTATTGGTCCGACCAGTGGTGCATCATTGGCAAAGCCAGTTGAAAGAAGTTTTGAGGTTGACCAATATAGTCCAGGAACTCCTTTCGCAGTGCCACAGACTTGATTCTGTGGGAATCCGAGATGTAATTCAGCATCACCATTTTGTGAAGGGATTCCTGACAAGATCCTTCCTTAGCAAAAAGGTAGATTTTGGTGAGAATTCCTAGCCAGTTGTCATCAATAAAAGAACGATATGATTCAGCACAACCTGCAGCTGAAGCCTCAGTCATCAGGGACAATGTTGACTTGTGCAAGTCAGCAATGACATCCCACCGGCGATGTCCAAGATCCGGAACCTCTGACATCAGGCGTAGAGGAAGTTGGAGTACTTGATGAAGAGATGGATATTTGTAATCTGTTGCACACAGGATCCTATAAAGGTTCATAATTGCAGGAAGACATGCCACTGCTGCACTCTCCCAGTCCAAATCTTTCTGTAAATCCAAGTCACAAAAAGAGATACAATCAATGACACCTTGTAGCAACTCTTTGAGGACTTTCTGCCAAGTTTTCCTATTCGGGGAAGATCCATCCCCACCGAACCATTGCTGTTCTGTACGCCATGATAGATTTAAGCGCTGGTAGCTGATCGCCATCAGACAGCAAAGTAGTTGGTGAAAAGACAGTTCTTCAGGGAAAGGTTGCCTCTGTAGTAGACTTGTAGATTCAATGTGATAGATGGCAAATTTCCATGTAGCAATCTCCACTTGAAGAGCTATTGAGTTCAACTCCCCAAAAGCTTCTCCAGAAGCAGTGAGTTCCGATTGAGGGTAGATGGAATTCCAGAAAGAGGGCAGAAGATAGGTGATCACAGTCTTTCTCAAAGCCATTGGCTGGAAATAATGCTGGTCTCCGGGTGATTGATCACTTGACACTGTTTTGAGCGTCCCAGAAACATGGCAGGGAAGCAAGACAGTGAGAACTGCGGCCTGATCTCCCGGATTGAGAAGATGCCATTGCCTCTGAAGCACTGACAGCAAGCGCACCCATACCAAGGGGTGGAGTGGTGTTTCATGACGTTCTAAAATAAAGGACAATACCGACTCCCGAGATGGTGAAACCTTGTGGTCAGAGAACTCCTCGAGAGACTTTGCAACACAGAGACTAGCTTCCAAAGAGCGATTGTGCATGGTCCGAAAATAAGCATATTGTAATTGAGGCAATTGCATGCATTTGCTGGGAATATTCACGGGAAGGAAGGCACAAGAACGTCCAAGCCGTTCAGCAACTCCCTCATGAGGTTTTCCAGATGCAATTGCCTTGTCCAGAACAGCAGCTAAAGCTGGTATGATTTTGGGATCCTTGGTCCACTGTGACTCTGTGTATTCATGAGCTTGGATTGGTAGGCCACCTATGCTCTGGAGAACAACACTACGGAGGGTAGGATTTGATGTAGCATGAAACAACCAGTTGATAGCATTTACTGAGAGTTCAACATAACTCTCATGAACAAGCTCGGTCTCTTGTTCCTTCAACGGCTTGGTGGGTGCAGGAGCGGGACGGGGGGAGGGAGTGGGTGCCAAGTTCTTTTCTGGAAGATGCTCCTTCACATGCAAAAGACGTGAGTAGACCTTTTTCAGCACAGAGCTAATCTTCTTTTGGAACACACAGCTGCTCCACATGGCTCTACGTGCTATGTTGGATGCCCACTGCACAAAATGGTTGATGAACTCGGTCAATGGAGTATGATAAGGGCATTGGAGGTAGAAAATCGGCATGACATTGCTTGTCAAGTAGAGCATAAGAAAGATGGCGGAAATGCTGCTAATGGCGCATGCCAATGACAGCCTGAGGGGTATATAAAAGAGGATGAGGCCGACTAGGAAGAGTGCGAGGGAGAGATGCATGACGACGGGGAGAGTTCCGATAATCACAGACATGTGCCACTGTTCGAGTCCCATGAAGCGGAAGTGCCGAATATGGCTGCGCAGGCCGGGCGTGCCAGACGTGGGGGCCAGATAGTGATGTAGCCACTGCTTCACGAGCACGGCGGAGAGAGCGACAACCAGACTCGCCGTCAGACTAACAACCCATAGCCCGTTCACCCAGACATCGATCGTGTCTGGGACAAACTTGCTCGTCGGATCAACTGAGGGGGCGGTGATATTGGGCGAAACTGTGACTGTGCCGGGAGTGGTAGAGAGCTGCACCAGGACAAGATCATGGAGGAGCAAAGCGGTCATCTCCGTGAAATCTGCTTGTAGATTCTGGGAGACCTGGATCAAGAATGTGCTAACAACGGCAGAGAAGAGTCCAGCCTCGAGAGGTAATCACATCAGAGAACATTCCTGGAGAATGAGTGGAATCGACTTACGAAGACTAGGAGGACATCGAGGCCATCGCGAGCTTCCCCGATCATGGCACTGTCAAAGACAGACGCCTCGGCGACGTACGCCCGCCACACTCGTGCATTCGGCGCAGTCTCTTCACCGTAGGCATCTTCGGGTAGCGCCTTCTCGTAGTCTTCGACGAGGACTTGTGGTGTGTTCTCGTAGGATTGTGCTTGCGCCAGACCGAAGACGTATCTTGGTTGTGTCGTCGACGCAACGTGAGGGATACCCGCGCCCATCGCGTCGGCGTGTGGTGGTGCCAATGGCGTTGCGCCAGCAGGAGCGGTTGCAGATGCATCTGGATTATCTGCGTCTGCCATGATGGTGCGTATCAAGGCGCAAGGTAAGAAGACATGGGCCCACACACCTGGGCCCAATCTCCACATGACACCGGGGGCAGCCAGTGCCTGCAAGGCAGTACGTCGAGCCTTTGTATTCCCTCTATACAGACATACTGCCTTCACGACAGTACGCCTGTTATGCCTTGGTGGCTGCCCCGGTGTGATCACTGGCAATCCCGGATTCAGAGCCTGTACGGGTCGCGTCATTTGCGCGTCTCCACAGGTCAGTGGACTGAAATGACCGTCAGTATGACTCTGAAGAGGGCCGTGGAACTTTTGATCAAGCTCACCAAACGATAACGAAGAGAGTTCTGTGAAAGTGAAGAATCGTTGTCCGGCTATCGAGTTTAGCAAGAAGCAAACACTCAGGCAGAGAAGAGCAGTGTGTTTGTCCGAGACGTAGACGTGAGCCAAAAGGATGATACTCGGTACCTTCGGCGTTTCGTGATCAGCGACTAGAGTAAGGTTGATATCTGGACTGGGATCCAGCCTGCCATGACGTTCAGACGAGCAAGGAATGTGATCACTTGTAGGCGGAGACGCGTGCCAGTGATTGTCCATGGACAAGAGTGTCGAGATTTGGTCTTTGACAGAGCGTGTATGAGCGGGCAAAGTTCTGGACTGTAATCTGCTTCAGGATGATGATCCCATAGACGCAAATTATGAGAGAACAGCCGCTCCAGAGAGCGGCTGTCCTTCACTGAACACAGGTCGGTACGAGGTGTAATGTCAAGCGTTCGGTCCGTATACTGTGCTGTACCGGGACTCGAACGGCTTTTGTGCTATATTGCGAGTCCCAAAGCAATCAGGACTACGTGGCGTCAACGAAGGGCTTAGTTGCTGTCGTGTTCTGGTCCTGGATCAACGCGATCTATCGAGCAT
Organism: Strobilurus stephanocystis; assembly: GCA_019915075.1. Classification (NCBI taxonomy): domain Eukaryota; kingdom Fungi; phylum Basidiomycota; class Agaricomycetes; order Agaricales; family Physalacriaceae; genus Strobilurus; species Strobilurus stephanocystis. The sequence continues at coordinate 210,057 of JAHLMI010000018.1, forward strand.
CGGAATTCGGTCCGAGCCGTGTGATGAGAAAGGACGCGAAGAGGACCTCAGAGGAGTCCTGGAGGAGTTGACGAGGTTCTACCAATGATACCATACGACTTGGTGGCCGTACATATGGATGCTAGGTGACATGTTGAAGCTACCTACTCATTCAGGTACGGTGTCGATGAGTGTCTTGATCAAACGATATATGTTGCTGTGATGGAGGGCACACTGTGTTCCACAATATACGGCATGGGCGCTCATGGACGGCGACGTCGGCAGTGTAGAATACAGATATGACACCCTCTCTGATGGGGTTGAAAGGCGATCCCAGCCCTCTGCTTGTGCTTCCATTACCTGACTTAGACTCATCTTATACGTCCCTCCTCAACGTGCAAACACATCTTGTCGCACGTCCTCTATGTCTATCACTAAGCTTGACTCTCAGGATCAAGTTAGGAAGACGCTCGGTGTTGTTTTCATTACCGGTTGCACGGATGGCGGTATAGGCGCTCACCTCGTCCTGCGCTTCCTGGCCGCCAACTTCACCGTCTACGCCACCGCGCGCAATCTCGACTCTATGTCCTCACTGGAACATCCGAATGCGCGCAAACTCGTGGTGGACGTCACTTCCGATGAAAGTGTCAAAGCAGCGGTCGACAAAGTGTACGAGGAAACCGATGGAATCGACATCCTAGTCTCCAATGCCGGGTTCTCTTGGATCGGTACCTCATGCGCTGCTCTACCCATCATATATGATGCTTAGTCTCGATAGGCCCGCTAGTTGAAGTTCCACCTTCGGTTGGGCAGAAGGTCATGCAGACAAACTTCTTTGGCTTCGTCAGACTGGTGGACGAAATCGTGCCCCGTATGGCAAAGCGAGAGGTCGCACCCGGAACGCCTCGAGGTATATTTTTTCGTTGAGCGGCCGACATCACAGTCTGCCTTACGGCGAACGGCGATGCTGTTCTTCGGGTATGGCCATCATTGACTTACCCGTACAGGAACCGTCATTGCCATTGGATCCATCCTCGGCGAACTTGCAACGCCTTTCCAAGGCTTCTACAACGCTTCCAAAGCCGCGCTGCGTTCGTATGCTGAGACACTTCGAATGGAGTGCTCGGTTGATACCGTTCGCGTCAATGTGAATGCCACACTTCATTTCCACACTGCCGCAACGCTGACAACCATCTTCAGGTCACCTACATTGCCCCAGGCTCCACCAAGTCCAACATCTGTGCCACCAGCGCCTCCATGTACAAGTCAGCTCCTGGAACACTGTACTCCGCATGGGAGAAACAAATTCAGCATGTCATGGTCCAGTCCCAGACACCGGCCTACAACCCGATGCCGACACACGAGTTCGCGAACATTGTAGTGAGCGCGTTTGTCACAAAGACTGGTGCGTATCATCAATTCGACTTCACAATATATCTTGACTTGATTCGAGGTCCCAATCCTCACCCACCGGCATACATGACGCTGGGGGGGTTCTCTACAACGTGGAAGATCCTCAAAGCGCTTCCTCGCTCATGGGCGGAGGGATTGCTTTGGTGGTTGGCGAAGAAAGAGCCAGCTGAAGGAACATACGGTCTTGAAGCACTGTCGCAGTAATCTGATAGTCGAGAAGCAATGCCTGTTCGTACTGTGGTCACAATGAGCAGTGAGTAGATTGAGGATGAAAGGGTGTGTGACCTTTCATAGATTCACCGAAGAGGCTCCGACCAGAGAATTCTCCTAATCCTGAAGCAGGAGATTTCTTTCTGAAAGAGGGCCAATTCAAAAAAATCAGCGACCGAATGCACCGTTGCCTGACTTCTTCGTGCAAAATGAAAGTGGGTTGATTTGCTGCTAAATTCGAAGCACGACCGGCGCTGCAATGACATGTTGGGGGGAAAGCGCGCGTGATTCGATAATGGCACATGTTAATACAGGATTGTGGTACAGATTTCTGGGAGGGCATCATAACGTAAATGTGGCGTAGCGAAACGATGGAAAGACCTACCAAACAATGCGATGTAGTGATGGTGATGATCAGTCGAGGAATGGGTCGCCAATTTCTGTTTCATTTGGTTCGACAGAGGCATGACCGACATCAGACAAAGCACACCTTTTCGAAGAAAGTCGACAGCGCTGTTATCGACCATGTCCTCCTTCCTCGCACTGCCCTCTTTCTCCCATGAGCCGCCTGAGCCGCCGACCATAACGCGCGATGACTGATCTCTGCGTCTCGACTTGGAGTCACGCGCGGTCGATGAGCTGCCATAGGTACGGCGCTTGGCAGACGCAGTGGGCGATGCAAGGCTGCCGCTAACCATGTTGAGGAGCGTGGAGGTGTTGCCTTGGCTAGACGAGTCAAGCGCAAACAACTCTTCCGGGGGCGTCGCCGACGACGGCGTAGAGAGCGACGGCGAGCCGGGTTCTGGTGGCGAGTTCATCGTGGTCGATGGTAAAGATGCAATTCCCGAATTGGGAAAGCCACATCTTGACTTCGTCCCATCATCCACAATCCGGTTCAGGATGTCGGAAAAGCTCACCTTTCGCGGTATGAGCACTGAAACTTTCTGTTATCCACTCTCACCACATCCACAGCACTGCAGCTCGCCAACGAACAGCGGAACGCATATGGATTGCGCTACCATGACTTTGCTCGATACCGGTCCGAATCTCGACCATAAGGCCCTTCCAGTTGGCTCACAAAATTTCCAGAAAGCACTGCGCGAACCGCACTCATCGTATTCGGTCAACGCTGAAGATGACGCACGGAAAAGGGCGCGAGTTCAAGAAATTACCAACCTTGAAGGCGGAGACAATCAAGGATGGCCAGTACGTGTACAAATTTGAAAGCGAATTTTTGAACTCAGTTTCTATGACAGCCTCCAGCTCCTCCTCATGGAGTCCGAGCGTGCGTGGGCGTATTCGCAGGATCTACTCGCCCAATCGCGCAAAGACGTGGACCACGCCAGCACACTCCGTCACAGCGCTACGGGCCGATTCAGGCGCAGCGTCAACTGGTCCACACAGCTCCTCTCCCACTGCCAGACTCTCTATGCATCGTCCCGTCTATCCGCCGAAGGTCTCCTCGAAGTCACTATCTACACCCTCATCTTGAACGGACGTTTTCTGCGCTACAGAGAAGAGTTCGACGATGCCTTGGTGCAGCTGAGCGTAGCCAGGCACCTCCTTGATGAGCTCGCAGCTGCTGCCCGGACCAGCAGAGATCAGGCCCTCGCCACGCTGTTCGCAGACGAAATCGGGCCCGAGATTCGCTACTGTGCTCACGAGCTTGGTCGTGCGGAGGCGTACAACGTCGACAAGATTGTTAGCGAGCTGGCACCAAAGAACAGGAACGTGCTGGTAGATGGTTGCGATTCGTTGTTGGTGGCCTTCAAACAGGAGCAGTCGTCTGGCGGCGAGCGCAAGCTGGGTGAGATCGTATGGGAGGGCGAGCCGGTCCCTGTGCGCAATCCGGAGCTGGTAGACGTGTTCTTGAAGGTGCAAGACGCGCAGTCGAGATTGGAGGCGGACGGGCAAGGTAAATCCAACTCGAAGAAGAGCGTCGCCGCCTTCGATGCCATTCTTCTTGCTTTGAGCGACGCCGAGGAAGTCGCGAGGAAACTCATGGAAGCTCAGCAGGTATTACAACCCTTCTCCTAAGTCTTTTTGTCTTACATCGTTTCAGAGCACTTCTGCCGGAGGATCCCGCGACATCCATTTCGTCCATGCTTATGTCGTGTACCAGCTCCTCTCGCGACGCATTCAGCGTGATCTTCATCTCATGCAAGCTTTGCTCCCGAAAGTCACCAAAGGTCACATGGACAGCAGAGTCTATCCTGCGGCAGTCAAGCTTCTGGACACCGTCATGCAAAGCTTGAACCAGATGCGCACCTTGAGTATCGTCGATGACAATCCCGACCTAGCCTCTGGCGTAGATGCGCGGATATCTTTCACCAAAGCGAATAGGTGGGTACTTCTCTTCAATACAAACACTCATGATCCTCATCGGGGCACAGGTGTCTATACCTTGCACGATGCTTTGCCGCCGTCAAGAAATACGCCGAGGCAGTAACGCTCTACAAACACTCCGCCATCCACATCCGCGAGACGAAATCGCATCTTTCCATCTCCTCCTCTCCTGCCGAACTGGGCTTCTTCCCTCTCACCGACACTGAGCTGTCCACCTTTGACGCGGAGAGCACAAAGGACGAGACGAGGTACAAGCGCGAGTGGCTGGCATATAACGGCGGCGCAGTGGATCAGGACCAGGACCCCAAGTCGTACAAGAAGCCGCCGTTCTTCAATATCGCGCTGAACTATGTGGAGCTGGATATGGAGGCGCTGATGCGGAGGGCGGGGGTGGTGCAGGCAGAGGTGGAGGAGAAGAAGTCGCAGCCACAGACACAGAGGATGGACATGGAGGAAAAGGCCGTCCAGGAGGAAGAGAAGGTTCAGCCGTCGAGGAGCGGGTTGGGCGGGCTGTTGGGCGGGTGGTGGGGCAAATGAGCTGATACATCCTGTTTTCCACAGACGATATCGCATGTGTGTTCATGTTGGGTCGCTATCGTTACATGTTTTTTGGTGGCGATTTTGAGAGTCGAGACCATTGTGCTTTTGCCGGGAGCAAGGTGGGTTAGGGTTACAGCGGATTTCGGCGCTCGGAAATTTGACAGACGCGACAGCCTGAAGCAAGTATTGGCTTCGGTGGACCACGATACATATTGGAATGTGGAAGATGCAGAGAGGCAACTACAGGTGACCCCTACACGCACTCGGCCCGAAGTCCCTCTTGCCTAACGCCTGATCTACGACTTCCATCATCTTCAGTACCTTCTCTTCCTCCCACCGCTTTCCCACAACCTGTATCGCAACAGGCATCCCATGCATCGGAGCCGGATCGTACAAAGGCGTCTTGTTACGATAGAGTTGGTCCTCCATGAAAACGCTGCCTTGAGAGTCCTGTTTGAGCGTCCATTCCTCCGTCAGTATGTCCTTCTTTGAGTCCACGCGCGTGACAGGAAGCACACCCGTGGGCGTGTCGAGGACGTTATACAGTACTGTGCTTGCAGCCATTGGGCTGAAGTTGTTCGCTGTTCTGCTTCGATGAGGACGAATGGAGACTTGGAGAGCACCGTTCACATACCCGTGAGTGATCTGTGGCATGGCCTGGACGGGCGCGATAATAGCATCGAAGCCGTATGTGTTCCAAACCTGTTTCGCGTACAAGATCTGTGAGGTTTTCTGCGTGCATGCTCCTAGTCACCCACCTTCTCCTTAAAGTGTGCAACAAACGCCTTTCGGCGCTCAACCCATTGACTGTACTCAGCATAGCTTTTTGCACCAGCCACTTTGGTGATCGTGGCAGCCTTGTAATCACCCAGAAAGGTGTTCAACAACCAGCCAGCCAGCGCAGTCAAGAAACCTAGCCAATGTCACTGTGACTATCGTAGTAATATCGAAATCGTGGAGACTCACGAGGTGCTCTGGCTGCATACACCGGAATATTGAGCGATGCATCCTAGACTGTTTGTAAGATGCATTCAAAGTAGCATTGTCCTTAACTTACCATGGGGTCAGGACCGAGAGGGCTCGTTAGTTTCCTGTAGCCATCGGCGGAAGTCAAAGCGAGGAATATGACGAGAGCCTGATAAGCTGTGTTTGCCGATATCAACAAAACGCGGATGAACCAAAGAGCGTTCTACCACGCACCGTCTGGAGGCACGAATTCAACACATTCGTGACCCTGTTTTCGCAATGCATCCACGGCCTCAAGAACGGCACGTTTGTTCGCTGGGGAGGCTTTGATGAACTCGTCTATGTATCTACGTTGTCATTCAAATACTGCGCCGTTGATAGTGCGGTGCATACCTGACGTATAATACCCAAACTTGAGCTTCGTCGGTAATGGGGCATCACGATAGGGGAGGGGAGCAGCCTCTCCATCCGGGTCCACTCGTCCCAAGATAGCACGGCAGAACAGGTGCAAGTCCTCCATTGATCTGGCAATGGGACCCACGACAGACTTGATGCCCTCTAGACCTGGATTGGGATCTGCAACCGAGATGTCAGCGGTGAAGACGTCGCCGACAATCTGCCTGACCGTGTGCACCCCCGCTGGGAAACCTAGCGGAACCTGGCTTGAGCGAATAGACGCCGCAGTACGCAGCCGGGATGCGCAAGCTACCTCCGATGTCAGACCCGATACCCAGTGCAGAGCCATCCAGAGCCAGCAGCGCGCACTCGCCACCAGAGCTCCCGCCGCAAGAGTAGGCCGCGTTGTATGGATTCAGCGTACGACCCCAGACAGGATTATTGCACTCGAAGGCGAGCATGGTCTGGGGAACGTTTGTCTTGACGAATGGCACACCGCCTGCGTCGATGATTTGCAAAACCAGCTGTAGAGAGAAGGGCATCAGTCATCCCAAACATAGTTGAAGGTCAGTCGTAATAACCGTGGCATGCTTGGCAGCTGGTTTATTTGCCCATTGACTGAAGCCAATGCTTGTATCACATCCCTCGTAATCGACTATGAGGTATGGCGTTCCCCAAAAGCTTTTGACACTGTAAAGGGAGCTCACATTGATCCTACACGTCACAAGAGGTGAATCATGTAGCTCAAGAATCGCTTAGACTTACCTTGAGACTGAATGGAACACCGTGAAGTGCTCCGCGAAGCTGACCAGAGGAGCTAAACTCAAGGTCCAGTTTCTTGGCTTGTTGCCGCGCCTCGTAGAACATGACTACAACATTCCTTTGTCTCACCTCTAAAGGCAGTAGAGCCTAGCAAACCTACTTTCGGTGATACAGTTCGTGAGTTCCTGCGCATGTGCAGCACTTCGAATATATGCCTCAAGGACGTCGGTTGCAGTCCATTTTCCGTCGGCAATGGAAGAAACGATCTCAGCAGCTAATATTTTGAGCATGGTTTCGAGATTGTTGAGGGACGCACATACCTGTGGCGTGCAGATACGCATCGTCGCCAGATGAGAGCTTGGAGTCGATGAGGGCGAGCTTCTCGTCGCGCTGTTTGCGTTTGCTGTCTGCGATGACGACTGTGCTTCCGTCAGTGCTGAGAAACATGATGAGGCCGTAGGGAGTGTCTGGGTGGGACAAGGGAGACCCCTGGGTTGATCTGACAGTGATGCCTGTTCAAGGGCGGGACTTTTATGGGTTCATTGTGCCGGGATCGGCATCCACGTGTCACCCCTTGGCGTGGGACACACCTCTTGAGTCTTCCTCCTCCGAGTCCTCCTCCATCTGGAATCTATCGCGTCAAATGGCTCGAGCTAACATCGTTGCCCTACCACCTCCTCATTCTTCCGAGAGACGTAGTGGTTCAATCGGTGGCCAAGCTGCCATGCCATGAAGTCCTGATCACGAGTTGCGGCAACGTTAGCGATAGTAATAGTATAGTGGTGCTTCTCTCTGATCACTGCTGTCTCTCACTCAACTCAGGCATCGTTCAATTTTTTTTTTGTGCTTCACAACAGAGCTTGTATGGCACCAATCTTGGCACCCTTCTCATCGGCGTTCACAGTACGTTACTGCTCATTTGGTGAAGTTGATAGTACATTGGGTAGAAATCTCAGCTTCGGTGTCAACATCTGGAGACCATCATGAGTGTCATTGGCTATATGGGTCACTACGTGATCCCGGGCGCATGGGGCTCAATACTGGACAGTCTGAGAACAGGCTATTTCAACCGTTCAAGTCCCTTCTACTACCTCTTAAGCTTCCATCCCTTGTAGGACTGCATCTAGTGAAATGTTCTCAGAAGGAGCCTTGTTCAACTCGTCTTCCCTACCCATCCCGCTGTCTTCCCTTGGCAGTGGCGAGGATATCTCTTCACTTTCGGATGCTATCTTCTTTGGTAGATCCGCTCTTTCGTTCGTCGGACTGAACTCCCGAATTGATACCTTATCAGGCATCATTATCGCTACCGCGTACGCGCTGTCATACGTGCTTTGGCTCAGTACTGACATGACAAAGGCTTTGGGGTATTACCGTCGTGCAAACGTGGATTTATGTGATCCACAACAACGATGACTGGTCCATACGTGCAATTGTCAGTCATGATATTTGTTCCAAGGCTCCAAACAATGTGTTGACTCATTCCAACAGGTCTTTCTTCTCTTGTACCTCGCTTTTTCTCTCGCAGACTCAACAAGAATAACCCCATTCCTAGTGGTCTCGATACAGCTACGGTAGCACTGACTACTGAGGTGGGGCACTATTACCTGGTGCATTTTCTCGCTGTTGTGATGCGCACTACTGTATGAACTGACCCACATGAAGCTATCCAACTTTGGCAGTATTGCAAACCTGACTACGACTCCGGTGACTGGAATCGTTGAAGTCGCATTCGAGATCATCGCCGTCTTTGTGTGAGCGAAAGCTGCATCAGCATCTGCATATTCCTGACTTGTTCGCAGTGTTGAGCTGTTCTTCGCGTCTCGCGTATATCTCCGTAGGAATGCAATCTCCAAATCAATCGCTGCTACTGAGCAACGTTCCTGCACAGTGATGGACCGCCGGTGGCTTCTCCCCACTGTGATCGTTCGTGATTCAACAGTATCTTGGTCTAGAGACTCATTCATTGCAGGCGGTCTTGGCAGCAGGTGCCGCTAGTACGTCACGGTCCTGCACGCTCTATTGTTTGAGCTAACGTATCCCGTCGGGCGTAGCTGCTGGCTGCTGTAAGTCGAGATTTCTGCTACCCTTGCGCTGGAGCTGAAACTACTGGATCACATCAGTTGCTCTCGTGGACATCGCCAGGACGCCTGAGACTGCGCATCTGTCTTCGACAAGTATGAAGGTACGGCAGCTCGGTGCCTGCACTTGTGTCAAGGGCTATGTACAGTTCAACTCTGAATGGTTTCTAGTGGGAAGTCGCACTCACAAATGCCTTGTCTGCGACGTCAGACATGGTAGCCACTGCCGTCATGTCCTGGAAATTTTATCGTAGCATGGGTGGAATTAAAGCGTACGTGGTCTGACTCTCCTGTTGGCATGTTCTTGATCAGCCGAAGAACAAACAATCTTCTTGAAAAGGTACAGATGCGTAGGCGCTGCGCCTGGTCGCTACATTCTGACAAGCACACCAGCTTTTGGACACGGTGGCGCGTGGTGGCCTCGTCACGGTCGCTAAACTTCTTACGCTCATTCTTTACATTATTCGACCGACGGCTCTGTATTGGTGATTTTCTTTTCTGCTCCCTTGAATGCTTGCTCAGACCGCGTCACTAGGATACCCGCTCATCTATGCCTATGCAAGTTATACGTGATCACCATGCGTACGTCCGTCTGACAATCCTCGGTCTTGCGCATTTACTGATGGCGCCCTGTTTTCGTAGTCGTCATGTATGTACCATCACCTCGCAGGTTCTCGTGCAAGCACGCTGACAGTAATCATAGGCTCAACTCCCGGGACGGCCGCCGGAAGGCAAGGACAGCCATCAGCTCCAGTTGTGAGCTGACGGACACACCGATCGGACCGTTTGTCGTGCGCACTGGACCCCTGCCAGTCGAATCTGCTGGGTCCGTGCCATACGAGCTCTCGATCTTGCGCAACTGCGAGGATGTCAAGCCTGGTATGATCATGTCTGGTTCCGCCTTGCCTTATTAAGACGACTAAAATATACTGGTGCATGGTCAGACCACACTCGGGAGCAGATAGTAGATGTTGAAGCAAGCGGGAATGGAAAGCATGGAGGCCTATGCTCAAGTTGGCATTGAGTGATCGTACTTTCCTTCTTCTCTCGACCTTCTGCTTCCTCCTCCTACGATGTGCACCTCCTACTGAATAGCGGGACTATTGTGAATAATATATTTCGCATGCTCCTAGCGGTCGTAACAGTGTCGTACCTGAAGTCTGAGCTTCGGTTGGATCGGCGCTGTCACGGCCAACTCTTCTTGCTTCTAGCGACCACGATCGTGTACTCACTAACACGACCGCGTCTAGTCTGCGCGAGTATGATCTACCAAGGTCGGACGAAATGATTTCTCGGGCGCGTTCAGGAATACAACGCACCAGCCGGTCTCAGACGTTCCATGATTTAGTCAAGCGCTAACATCGTGATAAGTTATTCAGGCTTATGTTAATTCGTGTTAAATACGGCAGACGAGTGCTATCGTAAGTGAGTACTTACGAAGAGATAAGATGCATCATCACACTTGTCCGGTGTGGATCTGATGAACTTGGTGTTAGTGCCAAGCTCTCTTCCCCGGGCTGCCGCGACTTAACTCTTCTGCGGCAGCGGTGGGCGCGCACCCGACGAACATAACTGTCGGCTACTTCTTTCATGCTTGGCAATTATAGAGACTGACTCAGACTTGATTGAGCGAGTTTCATCCGGGGTCATTTGGTTTGGGTCATCAATTTGCCGTGTTCCGACCAAACGTTCTTGGCCGCTTGCAAGTCATCCATCATGATGCACTCACACGCCGTCTAGGATTTCCCGTCTAGCGTGCCCCTCTACTCTTCCCTCCCGCCTATCATGATTGCGACGACATCCGCGACCGAAGGGCCGCGCCCGTGGTGGCGGCGCATCACGTCCTTCAGCGTCGAGGACCTCTTTTCCACAAAACGACCTCCGGGCCCGCCCCGCACTATCTATGTGAATCAGCCGCTCCCCACAGACTATCTCGACCACCGCGGACGGGTCAAGCACGAGCACGTATACAACAACAACCAGGTCGTCACCTCGAAGTACACTATCATCACCTTTCTACCCCGGAATTTGCTCGAGCAGTTTCGCCGAGTAGCGAACCTGTGAGCACTGGCCACCCGCGAGAGGCGGTCTGCTGACGCTCCCTCACCAGGTTCTTTCTCGGGCTCGCTATCCTCCAATATTTCCCCAAGTTCGCGACAATCTCTCCTGGCGTTGTCATCCTCCCGCTCGTTATCATCATCGGCCTGACTGCTCTCAAAGACGGCTACGAGGACATCAAACGGCATCAGTCTGATAGGGCTGTCAATCAGAGCATTGTCAAGGTACTAGCGGGCGGGCATGCCAATCCCAACGCGGCCAAGTCCAAAAGCAAGACGTTTGTCAGAGGGCTCATACCGCGGTCTCGCAACGCCAACTCTGACCTTGAGTTCGACTACGATGCTTCCGAATGTGATACGGCGTGCTGGAAAGATACGACGTGGGAGGATGTTCGCGTCGGCGACTTTGTCAAGCTAAACGGAGACAGCCCCTTTCCCGCAGACATCCTCATTTGTGCTACATCTGACGACGAGAATGTCGCGTACGTCGAGACGAAGAATCTCGACGGAGAGACTAATCTCAAGTCACGAAACGCCGTCCCGGCTTTGACACACCTCCGAAACGCGTACGACTGTGCCACCGCAGCGCCATTCCAGGTGCAGTGTGATCGTCCCGAGAACAACATGTACCGCCTTAACGCTGCGGTTTCCATCGGCGAACAGAGAGCACCTGTTGACTTGCAGACCATCTTGCTTCGAGGCACCGTGTTGCGAAACACAGAGTGGGTCATTGGGGTCGTGCTCTTCACTGGCGAGGACACGAAGATCGTCATGAACTCCGGAAGCACGCCGAGCAAGCGAAGTAGAGTTGAGAAGGAGATGAACCCGCAAGTGTGAGCTAGTCTTCTTTTGCCCAACTTTCGAGCTAATCTCTTTGCAGTCTCATCAATCTCGCTATACTTGGGACCCTTGCCACAATCTGCGCCATCGCCGACTCTGTACTGGAAAAATACTACTATCCCCGCAACGCACCCTGGCTGTTTGCCGACGATCAGAGCGACGACAACCCTTCTATCAACGGTCTTGTTACTTGGGCGTACGCTCTTCTGACGTTTGTCTCCACTCCCACATTGTCGGTGCGATCGAATATTGATCATTGTACAGGTTCCAGGACATCGTGCCCATCTCGTTGTACCTCTCTATTGAAGTCGTCAGGACGCTCCAGTCGGCATTCATCTACTTTGACAAGGACATTTGGTATGAGAAGACGAACAGCCCTACTCTGGCTCGCAGCTGGAATCTTTCAGACGACCTTGGCCAGATACAGTACATCTTTTCCGATAAGACCGGTACCCTTACTCAGGTAGGTCTCTACTGCCCCTCTCGTCTATCAGAATGACCGACGAAATCGTAGAATCTGATGGTCTTTCGACAATGCACGATCGGCGGCCGGGCATATACCGGCGATCCAGTGAGCGACGATGACAGTTCCTCTATCGAAATCGTAAAGGACCCTGTTCAGACCTATACAGCCAGTCTTCCGAGTTCGAAGGATGCCACGACGTCCAATGTGGGGCTGCTGCCCCCTCGGGTCAAGGAGCCGGAGTACAGGTTCAGGGATGCTACCTTGAAGACCGATATCGATACTGCGATGGGTGACGATGGGAGCGAAGCGAATCAGGAGAAGACGGCTCATGCGCGTTCGCTGTATGGTTTCTTCAGCGTGCTGGCGTTGTGCCATACAGTCATCGCTGGTGTGAATCGCGAAACGGGTGCTATCGAGTACAAGGCGCAGTCTCCGGACGAGGCCGCGCTTGTGCAGGCCGCTGCTGATATGGGGTTCGTCTTCCTGGGGAGGGATCGGGAGGTATTGAGCATGCGCACGCCGTCCTCTGAGGAGCCGGAACGGTATGAATTGCTGAATATCTTGGAGTTCAACTCCACGCGGAAGAGGATGAGTGTGGTGCTGAAGAAGCTGGATGGCGATGAAGACCGGCTGTTCTTGCTGTCGAAGGGCGCGGATAATGTCATCTTTGAACGGCTGAAGGCTGGCGGAGATGACTTGAAGGCGGAGACTGAGAGGCATCTCAGTGCGTTCGCTAACGAGGGGCTTAGGACGTTGACCTTGGCTTATAAGGTTATCTCTTGTACGTGGTTTTACTTCCCTACACGCTTAGCTTGTTTCTGACCCGACAACCAGATTCTGACTATGTCTCCTGGAGCGAACGGTATCACGAGGCAACTCTCGCTCTGGACGACCGTGAAGAGAAGATCGACGCCCTTTCGGAAGAGCTGGAGAAGGACCTTCGCTTGCTCGGCGCCACCGCCATCGAGGACCGCCTCCAAGACGGTGTCCCAGAAACAATCGCGGACCTCAAACGTGCCGGAATCAAGATCTGGGTGGCAACAGGGGACAAGTTGGAGACTGCTATCGGTATGTTTCAATTCACCTGCTTTCGCTTCGCGCCTGTCTCATCTGTGTTGTCAGCCATTGGCCGAAGCACGAACCTCGTTTCGCACGATTCGAATATCATCATTGTGCGCGGGGGCGGAAGCAAGCCTGTAGAGATGCAGATGAGTGATGCGATGAAGAGGTTCTTTCCTGAGGTCACGAATATGGAGGTGCCGAGGCCTGGGACTCCGCAAGCTGAGCCCAAGACCCTTTCGCTGTCGAGAGTCGAGACGGGCGCATCGATAGTTGGGGAAAACAACGGAGAGCGCCCGGGAGGGTTTGTCTTGGTTGTGGATGGAGCAGCTTTGACTCAGGCGTTCAACTCTGAAGCGTCTCAGAAGCTACTGTTGCGCCTTGGGACGCTTTGCGAGGGTGTGATCTGCTGTCGTGTCTCTCCGCTGCAGAAGGCTCTCATTGTCAGGTTGGTCAAAGTCAATTTGAAGGTCATGACTTTGGCGATTGGCGACGGCGCCAATGATGTTTCCATGATTCAAGTGAGTCCTTCCACTTACTGTCTCGTCAAAAGCTGATGGCTCCCAGGCCGCTGATGTCGGTGTCGGCATCTCTGGTGAGGAGGGACTTCAGGCGGCTAACTCATCGGATTATGCCATTGGACAAGTACGATCTGCTGTGTATTCTGTGTCAAGGTACTGACACGTGTCTAGTTCCGCTTCCTCAAGAGGCTCCTTCTTGTACACGGACATTGGTCTTACGCACGGAATGGCACACTGTGAGTTCGTCGTAGACTCAGAGCGAGCAGTTCCTGATTCTTTGTTCGTCTAGTATCCTGAACTTCTTCTACAAGAACGCTGTACCCATGGGCATCAAGTTTTGGTTCCAGATCTACAATGGCTGGAGTGGAAGTTTGTACGTTCAGAAATTTGTATTGTCTGGATGGCTAGGCTGACCGCTTTGCAAGTGTGTTCGATTATGTGTACATCCTGTTCTGGAACTCTCTCTGGACGCTGCTTGGTGTTGTGGGTATCGGGTTGTTTGACCGTATTATCGGTGAGTGCAGTCATCAGCTCCATGTTCTTAGCACGGTCTGATTGAGAGGTGGCAGATGCCCAAGTTCTCATGGACCTACCGGAGTTGTATCACTACGGACGCGAAAAGTATTGGTTCAGCATGAAGGATTTCTATATCTACATGTTTGACGGAATCTACCAGGTAGGCGTCTTGGTCGAGGGTCCACCACCTGTCCAATCTGATTGTCTTTCCAGTCTGTCATCATCTTTTTCTTAATATGCTACGGAACCTTCTCCCCTACTTCACGGAAGGACGGGTACGACCAATACCTATACGAATTTTCGACAGTGAGGTGTTCCTGATCACGATCTGAGTAGCGCATACTCAAACGTACTCTAGACGATGGCCGTATCTGGTGTCATGGTTGCCAACATTTTCACTGGTATGGCCGCTTCCGCTTGGACATGGTGGCTCGTCTTCGCTGTCAGCTTCGGCATCGTCCTCGTATGGGGATTCACAGTGAGTGTAGTCTCTCCCTCGTACTCTGTCAAATACTCAATCAATATTTGCCAGTTCATTTATTCTACTATATCTCCCGGTAAGTTCCGTTGTAGCCGACTTCAGTAACAACGGTCTGACAATACTCTTCAGGCTACGCCATGACCGGCGTCTATGGAAACTACTACTACCTTTCCGCGTCGGCTCTCTTCTGGTTATGCATCCCTCTCGTGTTCTTCCTGTCGCTTGCGCCCCGCTACATCGCCAAAGCGTGGAAATTTGGCTTTGCGCCCGATGATCTCGATATCGTACGCTGGATCCGGAAGAAGGATCCGTATCGCGATCTTCGCCACGACTCCTCGACGCACTTAGGCATAGGCCTCAGAGTAATGAAAGAAAACCGCGGTCGCAGGACATCAGTCGTGTCTCGTCGCTCCTCCCGAGCAAGCAGTCTCATGACGATTAACGATCCCTATGCGCGGTCTGGGTCGGTGTTGGACATTCGCGCTGCCAGTCGCACCGATATGTCGACTGGACTGGTATCTGTAGACCGTGGATTCGACTTTGCGACGGAGGAGAATGGAGTGGCAATGCGACGTATACAAACCAATCTGTCGGAACGGAGGCGATCACAACATATCGTGGAGGATCCGTCAGCATCACCATCGAGGAAGGGGAAGAATCCCTCGCGACACATATTCTCTTTACGACGCGGGCTCATAAAAAAGAAATCGACGTCGAATAACACTTCCCTAGGGAGTGAGTGATTGACAGCCTATATAATCTCTATGTGCATATTTATCGCTTTATATTCCCTATGTGTCGCTTCCACTGTATCACTTCGCATTGCTATCATTATGTAACAGATGTTGTTTCTTGACGCTTCTCGACAAGCTGTTGGAGATCTGGAATTTGTTGGGGATCTGCGATGTCAGTCAGGCTGGCCACGAAGGTATGGACCGATTTTCGATGCTTGATAGATCGCGCTCAACCCAAGTTCAACCACGACCAGAATAGCGGTAAACCCTTACGATGAACTAGTCAACACAAATCATACTAAGTGACCTACTTTCTCTCCCAATCACTCCCTCAACTTGCCGCGAGTATCTTGTGTACCACCTGTCTCACGGACTCTGCCCCGAACTTGGGGTCAGAGCCCTCCTCCCTGCTCGCCTGCACCTGAGTGCAACGAACGCCGAGGTCATCTTGTGGGCTTCGCTAGTGTAAGACTGCTTGTCATGGAAGATGCAGTTCGGACTAGTTTGAACTCCGGATCTGCTACTTGGATTATATCAAGATGAATGTATCTTCTTGTGGGCTTCGCTAGTGCACGACTGCTTCGGATACGGCTTGTGATGGAAGATGCAGTTCGGACTAGTTTTGACTCCGAACCTTGCCAAGAACTTGATGAATCCGACCGCCATTCCAAGCGCCTCGCAAATCTGCAACACCGACGTGTCATGGTCGAACATGGTGTTGCGCGTTGCGTTGATTCCAGACAATAATATAGAGCTCAGCAGCGTCTTACATGCGAACAACTCGAACTCTGCGACACTGGACTAAAGGGGCCATGAACTCATGGCGAGTGAGAGAAGCGAGACGGCATTAGACGGACTTACGGTCCTTTGGGTTCATCTTCATGTAGATCTTTTGGGGTTAGGGTTGGCATCTTCTCACATACGGTCAATCTTGTCCGCTTCGTTTCAAAGAGATTACACTTAGGCCAAGCTATACACTCGAACCACTTCAACACTGCTCCAGACGGCGCAAATAGCCTGCGCTGTTGGTGATCTACGTCTCCCGTAGAACAAAGACTCGTTCATGCACGACCTTCGCTCGCTGTCTTGAAGATACAGTTGCAGGACTATTCTCCACGTGCACGGAAGGGCATATAACTTGCAGGAGACGGTCGATGAAACGCTAAGTCAATTCAATTTGATTCTCAGATTTCCTGATCGCGAACCTCATCTGTAGACTTCTACTTCGCGTTTAGCTAACGGCGAGGGGCCATTGAACATGACGGTGGATACACTCCAGAAGGAGGTGTAGAGTAGGCGGCTTCTAGATTCTGTCGTCGACCTCGCGCTTCGTAATGGGGGACACCCAATCTTGATCAGTTCACGGCGCGGTTCTCTCATGCGAACCAGCTCTCCGGAGTGCCAGGACTATACAACGTAATGCATGAGGTTGACCCGTTATAAGCAAGCGACTCCTCTTCCTTCTTTCTCTGTGCTTTCCAAGTCCACTTCGTGGAATCGCAATGGTCGGTACGACCGTGAAACGCTGGCTCTACGACCTGGGCGCAGACCTGCGTGGGTGACACATACTATCTCTGAAAGTATACTGAAAGCTGGTCGCCGTCTCCAGCCATCCTTCAGGCCGCCTTTTCAGTCGCGCCATGGTCTCCTCAGCCCCCAATGGTCATTTTGGACAACGCAAGGGTGACAGGAACTGCGTCTGGCGGAGTCCACCAATTCCTCGGTATACCTTTCGGGAAGCCGCCGTCAGTATCGCGCTCGATTCGCGAAGACCCAGCTCACGATAGAGGTATAGGACAGGACATCTTCGCTTCAATCATCCGCAAGCCGTGGACGCGTACTCCGGCAGGATCAACGCAAAAGTCTTTGGACCGGCCTGCCCGCAGCAGATTACCTCGCCACTTAATTTATCTGGCCTTCCGCCTGAGACTACACAGTTTCTGCCTCAAGCTCCACCTCTTGTCGATGATGAAGACTGTGCGTTCCTCTTCGATAGGCCGCCATCATATTTTCGAATCTCTAATACCTTTTCATAGGCTTGACTATCAACGTAATCAGGCCAAGCTCAGTCAAAACGAAACTTACACTGCTACCGGTGCTAGTCGTAAGTACTGCTATTGTTCACAGCGCTCGCGACACTGACAACTGGAGCCAAAAGTGGATCTATGGAGGTGCGAGGACTTTTCCTGAGGCCCTCTCTCGATTGTAACCTCACTTCTCGAAGGTGGTTTCACAGAAGGTGGAACTGCCCCATACAATGGCAGCGTCATTGTCGAGCGTTCGATGTCTATGGGGCAGCCCATCATCTACGTCTCAATGAACTATCGTGTCTCGGGTGAGTGCGCCTCGCTCCATGACATCTAGCAGCATGTAACAAAGTTCACGTCAGCATTTGGCTTTCTACCGGGCAAGGAAGTCAGAGAGGCTGGCGTTGGAAACTTGGGACTGCATGACCGTACGTCAACTCGGTGTCGGAAGCAGCGCTGTGTCTGAATCTCCATGGCGACGTTTAGAGCGTTTAGCCTTGCGGTGGGTCCAGAAGTACATCAAGCGATTTGGAGGCGATCCTCGGAAGGTCACCATGTACGCTGTTCTTCTTGTGGACCTCGGTGCGAGGCGCTGATCGCTTCGGATGCAGATGGGGCGAATCTGCTGGTGCAATATCTGTTGCCTGCCAGCTGCTCATCAACGGGGGTAAGCACGAAGGGCTGTATAGAGCCGCGTTTATGCAGTCAGGCTCGCCGTCGCCCAGCGGTGATTTAGAACTTGGGCAGAGACGTTAGTACATTCAGCTTTTGACATCATCCATGACTCAAGGGCGCTTGCTGACACCTTGGGCAGACTATGATGATCTTGTAGATAATACCGGCTGTACGGGATCCTTTGACACCCTAGCCTGTCTTCGTGCATTGCCCTACAAAGACTTGAAGGCGGCGGTTGACATGTCACCTGGGATCCCTGACTTTGAAGTATCCCCAATCGTTTCAATCGATAGTTCGCCACTGACTCAACACGAAGTCGCTCGCATCGCCATACATGCCACGCACAGATGGCACACTGTTCCTCGATCATTTACAGCACCTCGTGAGACAGGGCAAGGTTGCAAATGTCCCTGTGGTCAGCGGTATGTGCATCCAGACTATCTATCAGCTCGCGGCTCACCAGTTTCTCATGCATCTGTAGGTACCTGCGACGATGAGGGGACCGTGTTCTCCCTCTCTCAGCGAAACATTACGTGAGTTGACGATGACTTTGCTCTGAGCGTTGCTGAGTGCTGAGCGTTTGCACTACATAGCACAAACGAGCACATGAAGGACTACCTGCATCATATCCATTTCACGCAGATGCCAGAGTCTGGTATCGATCTTTTGATGGCGAAGTATACCGAGGCGCTTCCAGAAGGCTCTCCGTATGATACTGGCCACGCCAACGGCCTCACGCCTCAGTTCAAACGTATCGCGTCGATTATGGGCGATTATGCCTTCCAGGCTCCACGGAGACACCTTCTCTCTGCTTTATCAGGGAGGCAGAAGCTCTACTCGTACAGTGAGTACTCTTCCCCTTCGAACCTTCATTTTTCTCATGGCAATATCCTTCAAGCCCACAAGCGCTTCAAAGGCATTCCATTCATTGGGTCTTTCCATGCAACCGACCTATTTTTCAACAGTATGTTCCCAGGCGGTGATATGCAGCCATATCTTATACGCTTCGTCAACACCTTGGATCCGAATGGTGGCGCGGATGTGGTTTGGCCCGAATGGACGACAGAGTCCCCAATGATGCTCTCGTTCAATGACGGTCTGGTGCCGGTGGACGTGACCGAAGATACTTATAGAAAGGAGGCGATGAACACCCTGACTGAGTTGCTCCTTCAGTACCCTGTTTAACTTTGCATGCCGTGGTCAGAACATCGTCGTCGTTGATACTGAGCTTGTATTTTGTCAAAATTGAAATGGAACTTGTCCATTAGCATGCGATTCTTCCCACCCCCGCCAGTACGCAAAAAACTACATCGCTCAAAATTCAGTCTAGTGGCTGGCCGGCTTCTCTGAGAGCAGACGCCAACAGCCCGAGATCATCTGATCTAGCACACTTGCAGATCCACCATGGCCACGCTCGAACTACAACTTGTACCATCCGTGGGCTTCTTTAGCGACATCGCGCCGACGTACAATATTCTGAGCCATGACACTCCCTCGCTGAACGTTTGGTATCGTCTCCAGGTGCGTGTCTTGCATTCGCGAGAGACATAAATCTCCTTCAACGCTGAGCAGCACCGTCGTCCACAGTCCCGGGCCCAGCTCGTCGATCAACGATGACCTGGTTCTGAGCATGGTGGACACTTTCCGCAAGAAACGGTGCCAAAAGTGTCGTGTTTGCCGGATTGGCGGATTTGCTTTGAATGGATCACCGGCTGACTCAGCATCCTGCGCGTTTGTCGACAGGCTACAGCTTCTTCTCCATCCCCTCCTACTGGCCACAAATCATCCCGTCTACTGCCCTGTCCATCGCCGGCTTCTGATATACAGGTTCGCTGTCGAACTCCCGCCGACAATGGCTCCCACCTTATGTTGATGACATTCTAGCCATGGCCCATCGCTGCAATCATTGCCAGCGAGATTGTCTGGGGCCTAAGCAACCCCGCTCCCTCCTTCGCCCTGATCTCGAGCTTCTTCTGAATACCAACGATGCACCGACAGAAGCGCAGGAGAGCGCTGCGCGCGAAGTACGCCTCAATGGCAGAGAGAAGCTGGCGAAGCTTGACTCTTCCATTGATGACACGCGGCGTACTCTGCAATCCCTTCTCCAGGAGCGCGACGACCTTCAGGGGAGCCTCGATTGTAACCACCTCATCTTGAACCCTGTCAGACGTCTGCCTCCGGATGTTTTACGCGATATATTCGCCTACGCTGTTCCCGACACACAGCCGAGTCCCCAGGTCTCCACAGACTTTCCAGCATCCTTCCCGAGCATGAGTGCCATTTGTCGCCTTGCTACAGTGTGTCGTCTGTGGTTCTTCGCAGCGACCACTTCGCCCAAGCTCTGGTCTCACATTCCCTTCACTTTCAAACAAGATCCACCGTCTCCATCCACAAGCAGACACGCAAAAAAGAATGAGCGCTCCATCTACCATCGGAGGTCATCCGCGATCTCACTATGTATCGCTCGCTCTGCTCTGTATCCTCTCACTGTTACACTGTCATTGCAGCCGTTGGGCCTCTCATACGACAGCAACCTTTTTCCCATGCTACTGGTCTGTGCTTCTCGCATTCGACACCTTCGTATGTTGCTTCCCACCCTCGACGTTATATCTATTCCAGAGTTCCGTTATCTCGCCTCTCAAATGACCAACCTGGAGACTCTCGAGATATACACTTCCAACCGGACCGACCCGACTTTGGCTAACACCATCTCCATTTCCTTCCCATCGACCTTAAAACAGATCATACTCCCCTGTGTGCCCGGGCCCGAGTTCACAAGCACCGGTGTCGATTTGAACTGGCGCATGGTGGAACGTGTCGAGTTGCAGCTTTCCTCTCCCGCTGGTGCGACAGTGGTTGGTTTGTTGCTCAAACGCATGCACAATTTGCGCTCACTTGTGCTGTGCAACGATACGGATTCTTGGTGGCAGCCCAACTTCCAGCCCACCAAGTTGTTTATGCACACATTGGAGCACCTCACCGTCAAGCTTCCCCCTAATCAGGCACTAGCCCTCGGACAGCTCGCGGTCCCGCGAGTTCAAACGCTCATTGTCGAAAACGCAGGTACTCGTACAATCCTTGCCCTCCACGACCTCGTCAAACGGTCTAAGCCTAAGCTTCGGAGTATGGCCATTGGCTATGCCGCTTCTCCTACATCGAATACCACACCTGTCCTAAATCTCTTCACCGAGTCACAGGAATATAGCTCAGTCCAAGAGCTATCAATCTTCGGTCTCCGGATGTATCCCAAAAGCGTCGCTGATAATGTCATTCGTCCGCTGGTCTGTACCCCACAACACAACGACGCTGGATTCCCTCGGCTTCGTCGCCTAGTCTTGGACTTGTCTAGCATTGAGAAGGGTGATGCGGAGGACTCCTCTTATATCGCCGAGGCAGTCTTGAGCGTCCTGGAATCGCGTCAATCAGCAGTCGAGACACCGTCCGCATCTCATGCTGTATCCTCGCTTGAAACTCTGATTCTGCACGTGCGGAGTGATTTCGTTCTTACGCACGAGCAACAAGGCCGTCTGATGGTCATCATGGAGTCCGGTACGCGCATACATATCATTCGTTATGACGAGACAGACCGCAGACCGCCCGTTGAACTTTGACCTCATTGTCTCATCGTTTACTCCTCGTAATATATATTGCTCTGTGTCTGAAGACGAACTGATCGTCACAACTTGTCAAGTCTACAGGGAGTAGGACACGCTATGGGTATTGTCAGGCAACAAGGGACTCGTTGGTGGGCTACGAACACGTCCTTGAGCGTGGGAGGTCCTGCGATCAGAAGTGAAAGATGAGGGCGCAATCGTTTGTATCACGACCCATCCCGACGAAGAGGAATTCAAGTCTTGTATCCAATGCCCTCTTACAAATCCGAGTAACAGCTCAAACAAAACATCAATGTTTGCGCCAGTCTTTCGCGATAGTTGGTACATTGGCTGGCTGCCGCGCCCAAGAGTCGTCACTAGCACACTGCGAGTACTCCGTGTAAAGGCGTTGTACGCTCTGCGAAAGCAGGGGGACATCACCGTTGGTAGGGAGAACTGCTTCTTTTCCTCTTTCGAGAAAGTGGGCGTCGGACAGCCTAGTCCTCGTCCCTACGTACACACTAGGAGAGCAACTTTGTTCGAGTTAGCACTATAATCGGTACACACATATCAGCGCCTGTAAATATCAATATGCCGAGGCACTAAGGCAATATAAAAAATACAGTCCATACGCGTACCCAATCCAAGCAGCCGCCCACTTCGCAGTGGATCCCTTTCGGGCAGAGTTCATCGACGAATTGTAATGTGAGAATATGTAGTCATCCCCCATGCATCTTGATGAGATGATCCCAAGTACACCCTGGGTCATAACATCTGTATACGCCACATTGTGCGACGTACGTGCCTCATGGTTGAGCCATAAAGACTTTGTAGCCCCGTCCGTTTCAAACTTACTACATGACGTGACGGAGCTTGCCGTGTAAACCTCGGCTTATGGAAAGAAAATGAACGAGAAAGTGATAAACAGAGTTTGTTTGTGAATGGTTTTTGCAAGAATGGAGATGCGAATGGACTAGATGCTTGTGTCAGCTACTACACTGGAGTATTGGCCAAGAGTGACTGACATTATCCAGCACCAAGGCGCGATCAAGATTCAAATTGGCATCCTGTAGATCTTATGCGTCCGAAGCCGAGAGGACGATACGCTGGAAGGTCTTGCGCGACTTGATCTTGGCCACCGTCTTGCGGGCGTCGAGAAGGGCACTGTATTGGTTGACATCAACGAACTGCGCACGGCCTCGTAGGAGAGACGTACGAGCTGACGTGGTCGGAAGGCTCAGACCTCTCAAGCGCCCCCACACGGTGTTCCAACGTATCGAGTGCTTCATCGGTCTGATCTCGCTTCTGTCGCTCAGCATCAGCAACCAGACGTGTTGGACGCGGGGACCTGAGCAAACCTGAAGTGCATTCGCCCCAGTCGCGACCGCCTTTGGTGCAATCGACAGAGCAGAAACGACCGGGATGGCCTGCAAGACACCTGCTGTCCCCTGTGCTGCGAGGCGGATCATCTCGATGTACCGCCGGCGACGATGCTTCTTGTGTACGGCACTGGCACAGTCGGTGCTGTGTGCCTCGATGACGGGAGCTGGGATCTGACTGACGATCCGTCGCACATCGTGATGTTTCGTGCGCTTGAAGAGCCGTACACCACTGTGTGCGAGGCGGATGACGCGAATCAGGCTGGATGCGTATGAGTTGAGTGCCACGTTGATATGGTAAGGCTGTCAAACTTACTCCTCGATGAGTTGAAAGCACATCAGCACAGACTCGTCGCTCAGAAAGGCGGCGGATTGGAGGGTCAGGATGTCAGTTAGATAGTTTGCACTCCGTTCGACGCCTTCTAGACATGTGGGACACTGTTCAAGAGCAATCAGTCGTGCTGTAGAAGGCTGTAGACATGATGCGCACCGAGTTCGAAACCGCAAGCTTGATCAAGGGGTCGACGAGCCTTTCCTGGATATCCGGGAGAGCATTGAGAGTAATTTGTTGAAGGCTGGCAACGGCCAGCCGAAGCTGGTCTTTCCGTCGACGGGGCATGGCCGACGTATGACAAGGAGAACCAGGGTGGGGATGCCGCCGAAATTTATACCGTACAGGCTTCTGCGTGTGACTTTGCTGTTCCCCTCGGTACCTAGGTAGATATGCACGCTTCAGCGCGCACAGCCATTGTCAGCACTATCCAGAAATTGTTAGCGTACACAAACGAGCAATGGACAGACTAACGCACAATGGCTTGTATCTACATATAACCCCGCTTTCCCCACCCGTCTTTCATCTCGAGTGCAGAACAGTCTGAGCATAGCGTCTTATCTCGATGTCGGGGTCCAGTGGTAGGCGTGGGGGCACGGGCAGGTGTTCCGTGTAGACAGCGATTGCGCCAAAAAGTGATGGTCGTGGTCAAAGGCAGAGAGACGTCGGCCCGACAACCCAGCGGAGCCCTAACCCCAAGTCAGATCTTCAGGTTTCCGATCGCCAGCCGATCGCGACCTTCAACAACTTCATGTGAACGGCGAGGTGCCATGCAATGTGACGGTAAATACGCTTCAGAAGGACTTGAGTAGACTGCTTCTGAACTGTTATCTAGGACTTTCCTCGGTAACCTTGTGGTTCAGCGGGCATTGGGGACATCCAATAGCTTAATCAGTCCATGAGCCGGTTCTCACACGCGAACAAGCTCTACGGAGCGCCAGGTCATTACTTACGACGTGATGCATAACGTCAATCCATATAAAGAACCACTCCTCTCCCTTCTTTCCCTGCTTTTTCCCATTCCTCCCATAGACTCAATGAGCGGCACGACCGTGAAACGCTGGCTCTACGACCTGGGCGCAAACCTGCGTGGGTGACACACGCTATATCTGGAAGTATACAGAAAAGCTAAAGGCGATGTCCAGCTATCTTGCAGGCTATATTTTCGGTCGCACCATGGTCTCCTCAGCCTCCAATCGTCACTTTGGATAATGCAACGGTGACAGGAACGGCGTCGGGCGTAGTTCAGCAATTCCTTGGTATACCTTTTGGCAAGCCGCCGTCAGTATCGCGTTCGATTTGCGGTGACCCAGCTCATGACATATGTACAGGACAGGGCATCTTCGCTTCAATCATCCTCAAGCCGTGGACGCGTACTCCGGCAGGATCAACGCACAAGTCTTCGGACCGGCCTGCCCGCAGCAAATCTCCTCGCCACTCAATCTATCTGACCTTCCGTCCGAGACTCTGCAGTATCTGCCTCAATTCCCACCTCTTGTAGACGATGAAGACTGTGCGTTCCTCTTCCCTAAGCCTCCACGTTTCCGAGCGTTTCATACCCTTTCACAGGCTTGACTGTAAATGTGATCAGGCCGAACTCAGTTAAATCGAGCTCCACTCTGCTACCGGTGCTAGTCGTAAGTATTGCTATCTGTTGACAGCGCATCGCTAACAGTTGGAGCCGACAGTGGATCTATGGAGGTGCGACGACCTTCCTGGCTCTTCTTCGATTGTAACCTCACTTCTCGAAGGCGGCTTCTCAGAAGGCGGAACTGCAGCATACGATGGCAGCGTCGTGGTCGAGCATTCCATAACCATGGGGCAGCCCCTCATTTACGTCTCAATGAACTATCGTCTTTCGGGTACGTATCCGCCTGTTCTCATGAGATCAACCAGAATCTCATGAACTTCTTCTCACTGTCAGCGTTTGGGTTTCTACCGGGTAAAGAAGTCAGGGAGGCCGGCATCGGGAACTTGGGACTGCATGACCGTACGTGGATCCTGTGTCGGATGCAACGCTTGTGTCTGAATGTTCATGGCAACAATTAGAGCAACTAGCCCTGCGATGGGTCCAGAAGTACATCAAGCAATTCGGAGGCGATCCTGGGAAAGTCACGATGTACGTTCTTCTTGTGGATCTCGGTGCGCGGTGTTGATCGCTCCAAATGCAGCTGGGGCGAATCTGCTGGTGCAATCTCAGTTGGCTGCCAGCTGCTCATCAATGGGGGTAACGCCGACGGGCTGTTCAGAGCTGCGTTCATGCAGTCAGGCTCGCCGATTCCCACCGGTGACTTAGAACTTGGGCAAAAGTGTAAGTGTTGGCACATCCAGATCTGACATTGTTGTCCACTCGAGAGCGCTTTCTGACAGTTTGGACAGACTTTGATGCTCTTGTACACCATACCGACTGTACAGGATCATCTGATACCCTAGCGTGTCTTCGCGCTTTGCCCTACGACATTCTGAAGGCAGCGGTTGACAAGTCGCCTGGTACAACTAGCTATCAAGTACTTTCGCTCAATTCAATTGATGGTTCATCACTGACATTCCACGTAGTCGGTCTCTTTGCCATACATGCCACGCACAGATGGCAGAATGTTTCCAAGCCATCTACAACACCTCGTGAAGCAAGGCAAGGTCGCTAATGTCACTGTGGTCAGCGGTATGTGCACCCATATGTTATCCGTCAGCTCGCCGCTCATCTAGTGTTATGTGCATCTGTAGGTACCTGCGACGATGAAGGGACCGTGTTTTCCCTCTCTCAGCGAAACATTACGTGCGTTTCGATGATTTAACCTTGAGCGTCCGAGCTGAGCCTTCAAATCACATAGCACAAGCAACCACCTGAAGGACTACATGCGGAACATCCTGTTTACACAGATGCCAGAGTCAGGGATCGACCTGCTTCTGTCCTTGTATCCCGAATCACCGTCGGAAGGCTCCCCTTACGATACCGGCGACGCCAACGCGCTTACGCCTCAGTTCAAACGTATCGCGTCACTCTTGGGCGATTATGTCTTCCAGGCCCCACGGAGACACCTCCTGTCCGCTTTATCAGGAAAACAGAAAGTTTATGCCTACAGTGAGCAACTCTTCCACTTCGAATTTCATTTCCCTCATGATCATGGCATTACTCTCGCAGCCCACAAACGCCTCAAGGGCATTCCGATGCTCGGGTCCTTTCATTCGACTGACCTATTCCTCAACACCATCTACCCAGGCGGTGATATGCTGCCCTATCTTATACGCTTCGTCAACACCTTGGATCCGAATGGCGGCGCGGATGCGGTTTGGCCTGAATGGACGACCGAGTCACCGAAGTTGCTCTCGTTCAATGACGGTGTGGTGCCGTTGGACGTGACCGAAGATACTTATAGAAAGGAGGCGATGGTCACCCTGACCGAGTTGCTCCTCCAATACCCTGTATAACCTACAGGCCATGTATGAACAATGTCGTCAATTTTAGATAGTCTTAGTGACAATCCCACATGAAGTCGTCCATAAGCACGCTCCACAAGATCGCGACTATCTACAGGTAAGTGATGTGTTCGGTCTTGCCAGTGGCGCTTGAATCTAGAAGGTCTTATCAGCTAGGCTGTTCCACATATGAGTCGAGAGAAGACTGACTATGCTGATACTCGACAGAGAGACTCAATCCTTCCGATTTGAACACCGCCAATTGCTCGACCATGGACGCCGCGACTTCATTCAACGTGTTATCGGGCGGGGGACTCGGTGCACGGGGAAGTCGTGCTCGGCTGACAGTCGTTCGAGACCGCGCGTAAGACCACCGCATGGGACGAGGCGGACGAGGTCGTGGGGCACTTAACTCAATGTGCACATCATTGAGTTGAGAGACTGGCGTATCCGGAGCTCTACTCCAGCGCGATTCCACGATTCTTGTCAAAGCGCCAGCCACCTCTTCCAAGTACCCCGCAAGTCCGCTGATGCTGAGAGAGGTCAACAGAGGCAGCAGTCTCCTCTCCGGAGTCACTATGAGCTGCTCGAGAAGACTCTCCGAGATCCTACCGTCCACCCAGAGGCGGGTAACAGAAGGCAGTAGATGGAGGACACCAAAGACGGCACTGTCATCGTAACTGTTTGCATGCCAGACAACTTCTCGTATGTGACGGGGGAAATTTTTTGAGTCACCGTCGTTTCCGGGAAAGATCAGTTCATCCCATCTGCCAGATAATGTTCGCAAGGACGGAACATCCAAGACTGTGAGAAGACCGGGCGCCAACAGACTGAGGTTCTGCAGATGCGGAAGGGTGATGACAGGTAACGACACCTGCGGGGATTCACTAGCAACACTGGTCGTGGAGAATGACGTGAGATTTGGACATGCAAGCAGAAACTTGCAGTCTAAATCGGGGGTGAACAGTGACGGCTGGAAACAAGAGGTGTATTTGAGATGCGTGAGCTGTGCCCAAGGGAAATCAATCTCCGCGGGGTCCATGTCATCCTCGAGATCAGGGAGGCCAGTCAGAGTCAGGGAACGTAGGTTGGGAGATTGTCGAAAGTAGGGGAGAACCTGCCGCGTGAAGATGAAGGGATCTTGGTCTTCTGGGGGGGTCCACTGGTCGAACTCGACAGCAAGATGTAGTGTTGTCAACGACGCGAAGATGCCTGGCGATTTGAATTGAGCGAGGTTGTCAAATTCTTGCACGTCTGTCCCGACCAACTTGACTTCGCGCCAACGCTCGGTGTGATCCATGAGGATACGAAGTAGTTCGCGGGAATATTCGCGGGATTGTTCGTGGTCGATGGACCACGGTAATGGATTGATACTGAAGGAGACTGGGAGGGAGCTTGCTCGCGCAAATACCTGTTCGAGGAAGCGGGTCTCACCAACACGGGGAGCAGGACAGCCGTATGATGTATCGATGAAGAATGAGGACCACAGGGATGGCGAAGACAGGACAAGATGCCGCCAGCGACGACAAATTTCCCCCAGTAGCCATGGACCACGTTTGTGGTCATATACGTCGTAGTCCTTGGTGATGTGATGGAATATCTCAAGGAGGACATCGTCGGGCGCAGAGTGGATGGGAGGAAGAAGGGCGACATGGACGTCATGGAAGTCTTGGATCGCCTTGCGTTCTTCCTTTGCGGTACGCAAAGCGTCTTCGAGTCGATGTATGTCGGCATCACATTCCCTGAGAGAGGTGTTTATCTCCGAGAGAAACGACCGAACACGGTCTTTGGTGGCGTTCGTAGGATTGTCAAAGGAAAGAGTAGTCCCGAGCACGTTGGCAAAGGGCGAGGGCAACTTGTGGATTTTAGGATGCTGGGAGGAGACGGCATCAAAACCACAACGCGAACAGGCGGCCACTATACGTGATTGCGATTGTTAGTGTAGGGATAATCGCAAGTATTATCGTCACTTGCTTGATGAAGCGAGAGGTCAAAGCCTTCCAGGATCTCTACGCCACGGACAACTTGAAAGAAGTTCGGGCAAGGATATAGGAGGATATAGGCGATGGTCGTCAGCTGCAAAGTCCCGAACGGCGAACGCGACCGGAATAGAGACAGGTACGGGCCACGTGTTACCAAACTTGGCCTTGCACGCCAATGCCATCCACGATATTTGTGCCATACCCCTTTCCATTCGCCATCATGAGCCCATCCGATCCGACGCGCTGCCCGCTCGTGCTGGACCTTCCACCGGTTCATGTCGAGCCTTCCAGGCGAAGCGACCGCTTGTCTCGGAGGCATTCGCCTTACCACCAGGTTTGAAGGTACGTAACTCTGAAGATCTTCGTTCAACCAACCTCATGTAACCTCTCAAAAAGTACTGCTGCTTCTGAGACGTTCTCGAATCTTCCACCGTGCTATAGGTTATTTGACAACAAATGCAGCAGGGTATGGTACGCTTGATCCACAACCGCCAACAGTCCTCTGGCAGTGACTTTCTATACTCCGCATCGTGCAACAAGTCTACACTTCGTGCGATAAACGGTAGTCAAGGCTCGGCTATACCCCTTCCTGACTCTCCCCGGTTTCACTCGCCTCTCCATTGTCGCCGTCGAAAGCTTCGCCTGTCATCTACCCAAGAGGATTGAGTTGGTTGACGCACTGACACAGTGAGAGCACTTGGAATGATCTACTGTTACCATTGTTAATGCGTCACGAAAAGGTGAACTTTGATGCGTCCAATCTGAATTTCCCAGCTCACTCGCCCTAGACTCGGTCCAAGAGTCGTCGTGACATAGTTTCAGCAGACGATTGAGACTCTCACGTTCAGCGTTCTTGGGATGTCGGATATGTGTTTCTACCCAAATCCAGGCTGTAACATTTGGGCGATACCCGATTTGCATCACAGACACGATGGGGACTGGTGACCGTGAATCATTAATGGATAGGCATCTGACCGTGATCCGATATCTTGAATTGTCTGGATAGCCGGTGGCCGTTCACACGTTATGTAGCGCGAGGGACCTGGGTTGCTGTTTACCACCAACGTCGCTTCGGGGCCTCTCGCAGATGGCGAACAACGCACGCTCAACGCCAATGGAGTCTGGCGTCCGGGGGTATCCTGGTGGCCCACGGGGTCCTCGCATGTCTCCTGCCGGGCAGTACCAGCAAGCACGCAATCCACCACAGCGTTCGGCGTCTGCTGCCAGTGCGCAACAAGGGAGAGGCGCCATAGCGCAAGGTGTTGCCACGGGTGCCATTGGGGGAGCATACGGACCATACTCGGTGTGTTATACTCCGTCGGTCTTTGCATTGCACAAGCCTTACGTTTACGGTCTGTAGTATCACCACTCCCAACAGCCCACGACCATGTACAATACGTCCAGATTCAGCGCGCCGTCGGATGGATCCTCGGTGCCTGGGAGCCCCAGCAAAACGCCTGTCGCGAACAGCTCGACTGTGCCAGCGTACTTGTGGGATAAGGACCCCGACCTAGACGACGCCCTCCATAATCCTGATCCGATACGGGACGCTAGACTCGAATCCTCCTTCACTCTTTTCTCTGCACGAGGTTGGATGAACGTCAGTGCTCTTGTGTTGATCATCGTCGGCCTTGTAACGCTCTTTGCTGGGTTTCCCATCATCTCCCACTACACTCGCCATACCAGAACGATACCCGGTTTCAATTTGGGCGGTATCAATGGCTCTGGACAGATCCCCGACCTCCCTGGGCTTCCTAATCTCATCGACTCGGACACACCGAAAGACGCGTACTCGAGAACCGGGCTCGACGGCCACAAATATGTACTCGTTTTCAGCGATGAGTTCAATTCAGATGGACGGACGTTCTATCCCGGCGAGGATCCCTTTTGGGAGGCAGCTGATCTCCACTACTGGCCCACTGCTGATCTCGAGTGGTATGATCCCAGTGTGAGTATTGGTCATCTTGTATGCATTTGTGATACTGATGTTTCTCGTTGTAGGCTATAACGACGAAGGACGGCAAGCTTCAGATAACCATATCGATGGAGGACATTCACAACCTCAACTGGAAATCTGGTATTCCTCTATTCTTGTGGTGTAGTGCTTTCCGTCTGAAACACATGGCAGGCATGCTAACCTCGTGGAATAAACTGTGTTTCACGACTGCGTATGTCGAGGTCTCTATCAGTATGCCTGGTTCCCCTACTGCCCCAGGCTTATGGCCAGGTCTGTCCTTCTTGCTCACGTCAGTGCTATCAATGACACTGATCTCTTACAGGCGCATGGTTGATGGGAAATTTGGTTGAAAACTTTCTCGCACTCACACGTGTAAGCAAAGCTGATACTTTCCTCTTTAGGGTCGTGCAGGTTATGGTGCTAGCACCGAAGGGATGTGGCCGTACAGCTACGACTCTTGTGACCTTGGGACGTTCCCGAATCAAACCACTGCCGATGGCGAGCCAGCTGCAGCTCTCACTGGGGACGGCAATGGCGATCCCATCAGTTTTCTTCCTGGGCAGCGCTTGTCAGCGTGTACTTGTCCCGGTGGGGACCATCCTGGGCCGTCTGTCAGCACTGGGCGAGGTGTACCCGAAATCGATATCCTCGAGCACCAGATCGATACGTCCATCTGGCAGGGCGAGGTGTCTCAGAGCTATCAAGTGGCGCCTTTCAACTACCAGTACCAGTTCAACAACGCCAGTCCCGCGACCACAGTATATGACGACTCGATAACGAACTTCAAC
This sequence comes from Strobilurus stephanocystis, assembly GCA_019915075.1. Lineage (NCBI taxonomy): Eukaryota > Fungi > Basidiomycota > Agaricomycetes > Agaricales > Physalacriaceae > Strobilurus > Strobilurus stephanocystis. The sequence goes on from JAHLMI010000018.1 coordinate 241,570, forward strand.
AACTACAAGGGCGGACAGTACCAGCAGGCTGTCTCCGCTGTGACGTTGATTGACAAAACGTTCTATAATGACCAAGCGTACGGGACCTATGGTATGGAGTGGTTCTCGGATTCGAGCGATCGCAGTAGTGGGTTCATCGAATGGGTCAGCGACGGACAGCCCAGCTGGAAGATCACTCCGGACTCCGTTGGTGCTGACTCCACCACGCAGATCAGCGCCCGACTAATATCGGAGGAACCCATGGTCAGTGCCCCGCCTCTATGCTTAGCTTTCGTTTGATCAATCCCGACAGTACCTGATCTTCAACCTTGGAATGTCATTCTCGTTTCAGCCGCAGGATTACGAACATCTCGTCTTCCCCAGCACGATGTTCATTGACTATGTGCGCGTATATCAGCGGTCGGGCACGTCGCACGGATTGACGTGTGACCCGCCGGATCGACCGACCTGGGATTATATCAACAAGTGCGCACAGAACAGTCATTTGAGTCTCTTTTCACTCACGATCGCCTGCCCTAGTCACCTCAACGCATATTCGGATCCTAATTTGACAACATGGGACCTGGCGGGCTACGACTTCCCCCGGAATTCGCTGTATGATGGTTGTTAGAAAGAGGTTCTATGACGGTTGTGTTCATGATTGGCACCGACTCCTTTCTCACTGGCACTGACAAAAGCGCTCCAAGCGTCAACCTTCATCTTCGTGGGGCAGAGGAAGGAAGAGTGCAGCGGGCGGAGCGGCATGACTGACGATACTGATATGTACGATGGACACCCACGCACACTACTAGCGTATCAGCACATTTACTACATTCCCAAAAGGCTTTGTAGTCTTGTAAGGTCGTTGCTATATATGTAGCGACTCCAACGCCTCTTGATGAATGTGTACAGCTCGAACGATGAGCGAGTATCGGGCTCCTTCTTGAACGGCTGCATTTCCGTCAGCATGTGCGTTGTGTGATTGCGTTGAGAGACACCGACATCTCGCGCAAAGGGAGACGATGCGACTTGTAGAATATAAGGCAGGTAGGCGCGGCTTGCGCCACGCACAAATTCTCCAGAGCGGAAGCTTCAGTTGTGCACAGGATATCCAACAACCCTTGCAGAGCCCTTGGATGCCTGAAAGCACGTCCTCAGACCAGAACATAGAGTTCTTCCCGGATATACAGTGGTCACTTCCCAGACTTGTCCTCAGACAACCCACCGAAGCTTTCTTGCCTTCCACTTGCTGCGAAAAGAGTAACAGTTTTTCCAGAAACAGTACGACACTGCAACCGCGAGGGAAGTCTTCCGGCCAGAAGCGCTGTCGTGTACAGATAGTCAAATGCCTTCATGCATGAAGACGAATAGATTATCATGAGTAGATGTTCCTTTCCATAGCTCGTGTGATAATAAGTATAATTGTACAAATTCAGCATACTCGCGAAGCCCAAAGAAAAAGAAACGATCAGCCACAGCAGCACGATTTGGGCGCAGGCACTTCCACCACAATTTCTGGCTCCTTCTCCTTCTCGCCATGCTCACCACAACACCCCCCACAGGCACCCCCACATCCACAGCTCCCATCCGGACACCCACACTTCCCTTCACAACACAGCTTCGGCAAGTTGACCGGCGCAGGCTTGCCACCGTACACCCCACCAACGCGCGACGGGTCGATCTGCATCCCCAGCCCCACAAGCGTCTTCGGCGGCTCAGGCAGCTTCGCAGCAAGGGCGAAGAAGTCATGCAGCAGGCCCGACCCCGAGGACGATGCAATGGGGAGCGCGATGCCCTGCGTGTTGTCCACGCACGTCCTGCACGCGCCGTCGGTGCACGCCCCGTGCTCTGGCAGCGCGTGCTCCGGCCCGCGGTGCTCGACGCACCCAGGGCACCCGCATTCGACTCCGCACGTACACCCCGAGCCGGCAATGGAGGCGATTTCGCGTATGGAGGGCATGGTGGCGAAGGTCGGGACGTGGTCGACGCCCTGGAATTCTGGGATGTGGATGGGTGGGAGTTGGACCGGTTCATGGATATGCGCATGCGCATGATAACGCACATGGGAATGAGAATGAGAATGAGGAAGGGAGTGCGTAAACTTGGCAGCGGGTGGCGAAGCCTGTTCCTGGCTGCTGTCATGTGTGTGCTTTCGACGCTTTCGGTGGGGACTGTTGGGCCGTGCAATGACCCTCGCCTTGGGCGGCTGCGGACCGTCCGACTGTCGCTCGAACATCTCCGCTGCCCGCACCAGCGCATCAAGACCCGAGATGTCCGACGCGGACTGGTGACATCTGCAGTTCCGCGGGTTCTTGCACGCACACGAGTTCAGCAGCGAGCTCACTGTTAGGGCTGTGAGACATGCTGTGGAATGCACAGTCAAGGAAAGCGGCCACCTAGCTGTCGCGCATCTGCCGGCACCGACACAGTCGACTGTAGTGCGTCCTTGAGTCCATTGGGCAGCGCTGGCGCGATTGGGATGAAACGCTTCTCTGTGCGACCCGTCAATGTCAATCCAGCTAAACAGACACACATAAACGCACGTTTGCTGCCAGCAGGCGCCTTACTAGGCCCTGCCTCGTCCTTCTCATTACAATTACACTTCGAGTGCACCCGCCGAGACTGTCGCAGCTGGCGGCACTTTTCGCACTGCGAAATGGGGCGCCCTTTTTTCTTGATCTCGTACAGCGGGCGATCCGTGTGGGAGCAAGAGGAGGAGCGGTGCCCTTTGATGCACGACTCGCTGCATGGCTGTGAGATGGCGATAACAGCAGGATGAAAGCAGCACGGACCACGCGAATTTCTGGTCGTTCACAAAGACCTGTCGACGTCTATCAGCGCGACGAACAGTGTCCCAGCATGTAGAGTGCGTACCATGGCGGTATCGTCCTCCAACAGAGAGGATAGCGCCCAGTAGATGAAGGCCCTGGACCAATGATGGGGAACTGAGGCTGGTGGTCGTGGTTTTAACAAGAGTTACATTCAGGCACGCCAACTGCCGCCGGATTCCATCTCCCCGGCATTTGCCTCAAAAACGAATTCGTCTTGCTCTTGGCATTGCTAAATTCGCGTGTCCGAGCAACTTGCGCGGCTAGAAGAGCTTGCCAAGGCATAAACAACGCTTTGCCTAACGGTGGGATAGTGCTGGCATTGCCAGACGATAACGCTAGCCTGATCAGCTGAAGGGTGTATGTGATTTCGTGAATCAATTAATCAGGTTTAGAATGTTTATATTCGACACGTTCTTGGGACAGCTGATGGATTCATGGTTCAACTGACTCTTCCCGTTATGTTCTGGCCTCCGCCATCTCCAGTACCTAAACCTGAGCCCCCAATTTAGCGTGCCATTTCGTATACGTATGCCGTCCACCGGACCCCGAGGCAATACTCAGTCGATGCGGGGCTGTGATCAGCAGCAGAAGGAGCTCAAAGCTAACCTCAGGTTCCGAAATGAATTCCATGCTCTCTTCCTCTTTGTGATCAAGTTCGCATAGTACTCGTTTTGAGACTTTTTGGCGAGCTGCCTACGCCAATACTTCATTTCGGACGTTTATCTGGCTGCATCCCGCTAAAGAGAGGTAAAGTATCGCAGGCAATTCGCGATGACGCTCCGACTCGAGCTCGGTGCTCATCCCATACCCAAATCGCCTTGGCAGGAAGAGTAACTCATTCCGCCAAGACAATGGATTCCACATGTGGACTCAGCGTAGCTGGGCGCGAGATCTAGAAGTTAAGCAGGTCACAAAGTCAAAAACAGTGCTGTCGAAGCAATACTGCTTGTCTTCCGGGCAATCACAAGAAGTCTGAGCACTGGCTGGCAGTGGCAAAGTCTATGAAATTGCGTCCTCCGACGTGAATAGCATTGTTTTACAACTAGAGAGATACAGCAGAGAGAAGAGTTTAGACACTGTGCCGGCGGCGTTAGACTATATCTGCATGTGCATATGCAAGGAGCAACGTACGTGTCATCTGCAAAGGTGTGAATGAGCGAATGAAGATTTGGGAGGTGAATTGGTACACACCATCGTAATGCCATTGCGTCTACAGAAAGAGAGATTCAGCACGGTGCCACGCCAAGTTGGGTGGCCGATGGGAGTCGGACGCTCAACATGCATATAGATTAGAGGCGCACCTTCTTGGGATTGTCAGGCGCGTGACGGATATAGCGGTCATTGTCAGGCGGTCTGGCAGGGATATTTAGGGCGTGTCGATAAGAATAGTTCAACCCTTATTACCGTTCCTTCTTCTGAAATGTGGATGAGCGAGGCAGGAGGTGTAGAATGAACCGCGACGTGCCTTGCATGAGGCGAGCATGCTTTGGAGGGTTACACAGACGGCGATGACGCTGAGAACGGGTGACCACTCGTTGCCCAGGATCGAGGCGCATATCTGGGGAAGGGATTACTTTTCATCGATGAAGCGGGATTGTGGCGCCGTACATGTCCATTCGAATATACATGCTATATCACAATCAGCGCAGACTCGGAGAACAGACAGCCAATCGACGCACCGGATGCACGGGGGAGGTCTTGCCCTGGCTCGCGTCAACGACAAACTGCACGGCCGGGGACGATATGGGGTAGTCCTTATCGAATCTGAACAGCAGCGTGAACACCTCGCCCTGGATCACTGTACTGATGAGCGGGTTCTGGTTGGATGGCAGGAAAGGAGAGACCTGGTACAGCGACTCGCCCATGACCTCGATGGTGAACTGCCACGATGCAAAGTCGTCCGCCTTGAGTAGGTTTATGCCTGTCGTTCAGACGTGAGGGTCGGCGGGCGGACGGGCAGGATGAAGGCGCGCACCGACGGGACAGCCGTCATTGTTGATTTCAGTGAGCTCCTTGGCCAGTCGTCGAGCGGAGATTGAGGCCATATATGAAGGGCCACAAACGACCTCGCAGATGGAGGTTACAGCAAGCGGCAGTGCAGGCGTCCCTGCCCCGGTCAGGCTCCAGCCAAGCACGGCCAAAGTCCACCAGCCTATATAAAGCCTTTTCCTTCGTTTATCTTCTTCTTCAATGTCATTTGCTTCTCCGCTTATAGAGTCACTTGTATTCCATGCTACAGGGACGTACAGGCGCTCGCGGAGACGTAGAGTAACCCTCTGGCGCCGCGCGACGAGGGGCGCATCATCAGTAGTGCCTCTTGACGCGGCTTCCTTGGTACAATTTTGCTTCGTCGAATGCTATATCTTCTTGCAACCTCTATGGTCCGCGTTGCTCTGCTCGCATCTTCCCATATTCGCCGCAACACGCCAACTCAAGTCGAGTGTCGCTGGAGGACGGTCCCATGTCTGCGCCCATATCGTCTTGGCTTGAGAAAAGCTCGACCTGTGTGCTCACCTCCTCTCCTCGTATGACTGCCTTTTACCGGGATATAAGGGAAGTCCGTGCCCCCCATCAGAGACGGCAACTCACACCCTCCCAGAACTATATAGAGTGGATGATAAGCCCTCGAGTCAACTCCAGGAAATCAAGTAGTCGTACCTGGACCTAGGACGATTGGTTTACTGTCCCCAACTCGGCCGATACACCTCGCTCGCAGTCCATTCCAGCGGTTGCTCCAGTTCCACCAGGTCTAGCGCTAATCGTGTTCCGCTTGCACGTCCACCACCCAGCTCAACTACCATTTCCTGCAAGATGTATGCCCTTTTCCCGCGGAAGTCTTACCAAGAAGGTCTTCGTTCCACCGTACCGCCAGCGTAGGATTCAAGCCAGCGTTCGAGTTGCGTAAGACCACTTTGAGAGAAAGACGAGTCGGACGTGGGACGGATTTCCGAAGGCTGGAGATCAACAAGTGCGGCGAGCCAGTGGGGATCACTCATTGAATTGGTAGACTCGAATCCTTGTTGACGTAGGACACGAACCGGGGTCTACGAGTTTGTCTCACTCGAGCGAGACGAGAGGCGTGAACACGATCGACAAGCTGTTCACCCACCAGCCTCCAACCAGGCGGTGGGGAGTGTTTCTAGTAGATAAGTAAGTAGGACTAGATGTAACGCCTGTGAATCGAACTGATGATCGGTAAATTCCGACTACACTGCCACACCCCAACTTGGCACACGAAACACTCCCCAACCGCCTGGCACCAAATGCTGCGTGGCTTGTTTGGCGCCAAAGCCTTCGCCTGCATCAACCCGCCATCGCGAACAATCATTTCCTTTTTTCATCGTCACCTTCACGACATGGAACCTGACCTCGAGCAGGGTCTCCAACGTCACTGCTGCACTAATTTTTATTAAAACAACTTGGCTCTTTTACTCACTTCCAATCCCTGTTTGCCCTCGAATTTCCTTCCACCATCAACAAACATTTAGCGGTCGGATCTTGAGAGGAGGCATTGGCTGGGGCGGTTGATCAACAAAAAAGGAGACGTGTCGGCCTGTCGGGCTCGCATGATGAAGGCAAAGGCTTTGGCGCCAAACAAGCCACGCAGCATTTGGTGCCAGGCGGTTGGGGAGTGTTTCGTGTGCCAAGTTGGGGTGTGGCAGTGTAGTCGGAATTTACCGATCATCAGTTCGATTCACAGGCGTTACATCTAGTCCTACTCACGTCCTACTTACTTATCTACTAGAAACACTCCCCACCGCCTGGTTGGAGGCTGGTGTTTCGTGTGCCAAGTTGGGGTGTGGCAGTGTAGTCGGAATTTACCGATCATCAGTTCGATTCACAGGCGTTACATCTAGTCCTACTTACTTATCTACTAGAAACACTCCCCACCGCCTGGTTGGAGGCTGATCACAAGTATGAATACGACATGAGCTTTTGCGCATCGAAGAACGATTGAATTGAGTCACCCTGAGTAAAATCCTACGTGGAACTTTTTAATAGACTCCACAAGCTACTGCAAACCACTGTATGGACACCTCTAGCCTTTGCTATTCCTGAATCGGAGTCTTCCATGGTGGCTGATGTATGGAAGTTCTACATTGCTGTCAGCGCCGTCATCTGTGAGCTTTTTGCGGAGAATGTCAGCCTGTTTCATCTGCACAGTGATTGTCATTCAAATTCTCACTTGTGCCGTGATGGTCAGGTGATGGTTGATCGATCGATCGCTTGTGTGCACTTCAGCAACGCCTGCTGATCGTACTATTGTGTCCGTGTTTGTGGGTACGGGCAATTGGGGGGAGGACCCTGGCAGATTGGCATTGTTTGGACTAGACGCTCCCATCAGCCACGGAATGATTATCTTGACCGGCATCTGATCGGCATCCTCTTTGACCATCGCGCCCATGTCCCCAGGCTGTCGTCGCCACAGTAGCACCGTGTACGCAGTATTATACGGATGTAAAGTAAGTAGGCGACATTATATGGTATACACACGTGAATTAAGCCCAATTAGTCCTTGTAGATATAGTTAATGTCCATTGATGTGTCCTCCTCCTCCTCGTCTCCTTCTTCCTGCACATCCGATGCTGTGGCGGCCATATAGAACACGGGAAGTACCTTTTCCCTCACCCACTGATGTCGCCTCTCTATAGAAGCTATCAGGACAGCGATCTTCTTTGGCCTTGACCCAATCGTTGACTTGGCCATCGTGGGGAGTTTGCGCCCCTCCCCAGTGATCAGGCCGTTCGCAATCATCGCCGTCTCCTGGGATCGATGCCAGTCGATATTAAGGTCGATCTCTTTGTCGATTCGGTCCTTCCCCAGCTCCTGGTACCATGCTCGGAGGCGATCCGGATCCTTCAGCGTCTCAGCATCGGAGACCGGAATACAGGCATCAACAGCGGCCTGTTTATCGTCCTTGCGCTGCTTCTTCTGTACCCTCTCGATCCTATTTTCTGCGGCTTTTGCGATATGCTCCTCTGCAAGGGCAATACGCTGCTTCTTCCCTTCTCCGCTAGCTTCCTTCTCTCGCACACGTCCCCGTACGTATGGCATCAAGGTTTGATGTGTCTTCGACTTGTCCTGGATCCAGGACTTTGGTCGATTTCGCTTGTACATTGCCTTGCTATTGATGTAGCCCATAGTTGCGTTCGGGGCCCGGGACTTCAGTCGTTTGAGCTGCCCAGCACTGCCCTCGCTATGATCGTTGGTCGATGGCGTGAATTTGTCAAGTTTCTGCTGTTCGGTGAGATTCTTCCTCTGGGGACTTGCATCGTGTGCGATAAAGCGCTCCCAGACCTCTGCCGCAGCCGTAAACTCGGCTTGGACAAGCTCGCGAAGAAGTGGAAGGTCCGGTGCCCTGCGCAAGACTGCAGAGACAGCATCCGGACGTTCGTATGTATGCCCATCCGCCGTCACTGGATCGCCTGATACGTTAGACTTTAGCACGATGTCCGGATCATCAGCAACACGTCGAACGAAGGAAAGGACACGCTGGAGGAATGGATCAAGATCAAAATGATTCTTGATATGGCCTCGGACGGTCCGCATGTATGGAATTGCGACGGTTTGCGAGTAGATTGACATTGCTGCCAGCTCGGAGAGGGTGGGTTTATCGTGCAGTGCATCGTAGACGTTCTGTTCAAGGTTGGTAAATTTACCAGAGCCCTTGTGATCCCGTGCAAACTCCAGAAATTCTATGAAGACTTCGAGATTGACCATCACCTCAGATGCGCCGTATCCAAGCGTCCCGTATCGCCCTATATTCGGAAAGCGCATGATATGGCTGACATGTCGATGTGCCAGGAAGAACAGTGAGTGCATATCTTGATATCCCAATTGCCGGTTTCGATTGTTATTGAGAAGCAGGGATAGCAACTCAATGAGTTTGACACCACCACGACCAGATACGGCCTCTGCCCGCGCTCGCAATGATGGATCGGTGGCAGCGGCAGCGGCCGCATTCTCCTTGTTGTAAAGGGTAATTGGACGCGCCTGTTCGGGATACTGTGCCCAGCTCTTCGCAAGAATCTCGAATGCAGCCTTCGAGGAATTCACCTCCTTGTGCATTGCACAGCCGCACCAAGACAGCCGAAACGCCTCCTTCTCTTCAGGTGTCAAAGAGTCGAAGGCTTCTTGCCCGAATTGCATGATCAACTGGTGCGTGATCTCCATCGCATGCTCAGCTCTTATATCTGACGAGAGCGCGTTCCATGCATCCTGTCCTCCGAGAGACGCGATTTTCTCCTGCGTGAGCTTCCACAAAGCCTCGAGAACCTCCTCCGATGGTGTATCATGGAGCAGCTTCTCCCCACGGATTTCCAGATCGAACTTGGTCCGAATGGCGTCGAACTGAGCGCTCCACTTCTTCTGGTCAGATGCATGATCTGTGAGTATACTGCACGTTTTTGTATAAAAGGTTCGTTGATCGATAGGCGCTTTCTGTCCAAGTGGCAAGGCATTATGCTCATCACAAAGACGTGCAAAAAGTCGACCCCATCCAGCTGCCTGAGCTTCGCTGGTATGACTTGCAGTAGCCTCCAAACCTAGAAGAAGTGTCTGTATACTGTTAACGAGGCCCACATCTGATAATAAAGATAGATTACTACCTTCTTTCGTTCCACTTCTGGTACATCGGGATCAGCCATATAGTCCGTTACGGTAACATGTCGCGTCTCGTAATTGATATTCTTCCAGGTTGTTCCATCGCCACTTATGCAGAATTCTGTAAAACTAAGTAAGTACTTCGCTCTCACCAAGTATAAAGAGTACGACTTACGGGTTGCATTCTTCATTAGGTCTGCTACGTGTAGTCCTGCAAGTTCGCCACCTTCTGCAACAATGCGACGGCTTGATCGTGTACTTGGAAGTTTCCCATCGAGACGGATGTCGAATGCATCAGATACGGCCAGAATTGCGCCAGAAACCTTCTCAACTGGAACGCCAAGCGCAACAAGTTCCATCACGCATGTCCTTATGGCATCAGAGATGACCCCGGACTCGCGTACAAACCGCCATTTGCTCTGCTCCTTCACCTCGTTCTCCTTTCTCTGCAGTCTTTCCGCAAATCGAGCAACCCTCCGGCGAAGATTCCACAGCTCTTGGGATAACATCGAGTTCTTCTGCCGGACTTGATCAAGCGCCTTCGAGAGCTTTGCCGAAGTCTGCTCTAGATCCATCGACTTCTTCTCTAGGTTTGAGATGTGCTCCGTGAACCTTTGCTCTTGACGAAGAAGTGCCTGGGACTGTGCCCTCTCTGCCAGCACACGTTGTCGAGTAAGCTGCAAGTTACTCGAGTCTACGAGCTCCCTCTCGCGCTCCTTGCCAATCAAGTAAGTTTGACGTTCGCTCTCCCGTGCAGCTGCGATGTCCGCTGCAGCGGAGGCTAGCTGGATGCGGTGTAGCGCCTCTCGATGGCCAAGCTCTGCGTAGAATGCTGCCGTACTTGCAGTCAAAGCTCCGAGTGCACCAGTCATGCCAGTACGTGACTCCTGCACCTCCTGCTCAAGATCCTTCTTGTGCGCCTCCAAGTCGGATAACTTGGTCTCGAGAGTATTGATGAAGGCACTCCTGGTACTATCAGAGGCCGTAGCTTGCTTGAGTTCTGCCTGCAGAGCGTCCCGCTCAGCAGAACACAAGTCCAGTTTGTCACGGAGACGAGAAACCCGATGCCGTTCAGTATTGAGCCGAGTTTCCAGATGTCTATTGCGAAGTTGTGCAGCCTTGACATCCTGTTTTGCCTTTTCGGCCTGCAAACGGAGCCTTTGGCGGGGAGGAGAAGGTGGTGGTGGCGTGTTTTCCTTGGTGATGGCAGACTCTGGGACTTTTCTGTATTTCCCTTTGCCACTATTAGGATGTGAGCCAGTGAAGTTGAGTCGCTGCAGCAGCTTTCTAGAGCGTCCTATGAGATCTGAAGAGCGGGAGCCGTCCTGTGTGTGTTTCGGTGTAGCGCAATCGCGTTCAAGGACGCGAACTTTCGCGAAATCAGATTATGTAAGCCTGAAGTCTAGCCTGAAGTTGCGAGCTAGTTTACAGTCCCCACTGCATGCTGGGCTCTCATTTGAGGGTTGTAAACAATACTTTTCCGGTCAAGGAATCGAGCTGTGGAAGCGGATTTTCTATTTAATGATTCCGAGACTCTACTTCGCCCTACAACAAGAATCCGCACTTTCAATTTCATGATTTTTAGAGAATTCGCTTCCACAGCTCAATTTGTAGCAGGCTCAAACATGGATTGGGTAGAAAAAATTAGGAAAATAGCGTGTCTATAGCTCTGAACCTACGGTTTTGTATCGTGGACTCAATCTTGGACCATCGAACGTGATGCGCTGATGGCCAGCATGAGCGGCTGGTTCGGCTTCGCCGGCTTGTGTTATCTCCGTTATCCCTACCTGCCAGGGTCCTCCCCTCAATTGCCCGTACCCAGTGTTTGTTCATAGGCGGGGAGACATAAAAGTTAGCATTCGACACTACCTGTGACCTCCCCATCCTTCCTGCCCAACCATACATGGCCGACTCAGTCAAGGGGCAAATCCTAGCCTGCATATTTGGCTGGGCTGTATCCAAGCCCCTCTCTCCCCTCTCCTTTCTCATATACGCTGTCCTCGGTCTGCATCTGCTCGTCATGCCAGCTGTATGGCCAGCCCGAATCTTGTCCAATGCCCGTGATGTGCTGTTGCAGACACGACGCAACCTCAATGATGTCCGATACGACTTGGGTCGCGACAACACGGCCACTCTTCGTGTTTGTGTTCACGGATGTGAACGACTCGAGGCGTCTGTTCTCACTTCCGAACGCACCCGCTGCTTATCTGACGCGTCTCTCCAGGATCCAAGACCGTGTTCGTGATCTCGAGGCCCTTCATCGCCAGAACCTATGCCTCACGGGTGCTTTAGCGTATGCGCGCGGTGCGATGAAGCTCTACACCCGATCCAAAGCGTGCCTACGTGACGCCAAGGCCTTGAATGTCGAGCTCTCGAGTCAGGTATGTTTGTGCAATCCGCTGATGTACATCGACACCGAGTTGATGGTGCCCTGCTTTTACTACAGCTTCATAGCTGCGACCCTTCCCAGCCTATCCGCGTTAATCATGAAGTGTGACGGTCATCCATCGAGGTTATGGGGATGCTCTCTCCTCCTACAGCTTCCATGTTATGATCCTTCCCAGCCTATCCGCCTTCTTGACATGCGACAAGACCAATGATTTCTCGTGTACATGTACTTATAGATCCTCTATCGTCGTGCTATACTGCTGCTATACTCCGCTTTCCTACTACCCCTTGTATTCTGCTGATTCTCCTGCCAAATTTGCTCATGCTTCTATCGCTGTCCAACGCCTCCAGAATCCAGATACCGCTTGTGGGCTTATGCCGCTCAACAATGCCCGTTACGCTGATACGTTACCTCAGCCATACATTCCATTGACCGTGCCCATCACTGAGCACACCGTGGCGGTCCGATCTAATTTGTGGTGGGTCTCACTGGGAGAAATCGTCTGCTCGACGTGCTTTCCCTCAGCGTCACCTTGTGCAAGATGAGCAGAAGATGCGCAGTCGAGACATCACTACGGATCTGGGATCGGGCGAATTGAGCTTGAGTAAGAAAAGTCCGAATGAATGGACGCACCTTGAGGACTAGTAGCGAGCTGTCAAGCTCCTTGCGTTTCGGGCCGGTGTACTTGGCAAGCCTCACACCTCTTGCTCACCTCTGGACGACTGATCTGGAAGTGAGTGGCGGTAAGACTCAGGCTGAAACGTTTGCACAAGTAGCGTCATCTTCCCAGTAGTCTAGGGAAGTCGTGTCAAAGGGTGAAGCCTTGCGACTCGCAGTAAACAGTGATAGTCAATGCAGGAGAGTTCTGAATCTCCTGTCGAGGAGCTTGTGGTCAGATTGCCGCGACAGTCGCGAAGCCAACGACACATGTGGCAGAGATGAGATGCGTCCAAATCACTGAGGCAGCTAATGCAGTGAGGTCTATCCAGTGCATGTCAGTGCGCCCGGGAACAGGAGAAACAAATGTACTTGGCGCAAGATGGAGTAATGCTGAATGCTGATGGTTAGCCGCAAGTCTGAGAGAGGTTGAAGTCGCAAAGGACCCGCCTCAGCAGACCTGATCCAGATTTCCGCCAGCTCGGAAGTTACCAACTTAGGTTGCCAAGCGGCCGTCAGGGGACGAGGAGGAATGCTGAAGTTCTTCAAGTACAATTCAACCGTTTCGACGGTTGAGGCTGGCTTGGTCCCCCCCTGGCATATCGTTTCCTTCCCGCGAAGACCAGCTGATTTGGTGACGCGCGCCAGCGCAGGATGTGAGGAGGTACCGTCCTGAAGTCGTAGTAGTCGTCCGTGAATGACCGTTCACAAACTCGCGAAAAGCTGGGTGGCAGGACGAGATCGAAAACTCAGAAAGCGCCTCGAGATGTACTCCGTCTCCTCATTGCTGAGTTCTTTTGCTCAATTGCACAATAAACGCAGAAGCTTGCAGTAGTAGGGCAGAGTAGAGCACACCCCGCCCTTGCAGCGGAAACGATGACGCAAACGGCGGCAGGCACGAACTACAAGCGGTCTCGATCCGCGGGGTAAGTTACCGCCGATTCCGCAAAACTCCTTCCTTGCCATTGGCTCGCGGCTCGAACCGGATGATCACGTGCCGATGACCTCGTCCCCTTCAAATGCAAAATCGCCCTGGGCTTTTTTGTTTTCCACGAACTCTCACTTCCGTCTCTATTTTACGCGCGCCTTCCACCTCTCTCCTCCACACTTTAGACTTTACGATGCCTTACTCTGCAGGTGCGTTTCCGAGTGCGTTTTGGTGGATATGGTGATTGACGTGTTGGTTGGTGTAGGTGACGCTGGCAAGGGCGCTGGTCTCTTCAAGACCCGGTGCGCGCAGTGCCATACCCTCGGCGCGGGCGAGTCGCACAAAGTCGGCCCCAACCTCCACGGGTGCGTTCCTTTCTCCTACTATCTTCCGACGTCATACCGTGTACCCCACCTTCTCCTACCTCTGTGTTTACCGGACTGCGACTGACGTTTCGCTCGCGTATAGTGTCTTCGGACGCAAGTCTGGCCACGCTGAGGGCTTCTCCTACACCGCCGCAAACATCAACAAGGGCGTTACATGGAGCGAGCAGACCATGTTCGAGTACCTCGAGAACCCCAAAAAGGTGTGTTGCCGTTCTTCCATGCATTCAGCTCTTTTCTACGCTCCGAACGCTCGCTTTTTCGGCTTGCTTTTGTGGTTCTCGCTATTCTCATAACGCCTTCCCTCGCCTGTCGTACTTCGCCCCATCATCACGCCCTGTCACGACGGAGCCTTACATTATCATGAATCTGCGCAACAAGCAATGAACTGACTATATCTCCAGTACATCCCCGGTACCAAGATGGCGTTCGCCGGCCTCAAGAAGGACAAGGACCGTAACGACCTCATCACCTACCTCAAGGAAGCCGTGCGTCTCCATCCCTCTTTCCCGCTGCATTCCATACTGACCTTGCTCTCCTTCTACAGACCGCATAGGTTACCTTTTCTCATATAGGTTGGACTACAGGTTCTTGCATAGACTGGACCACTATCGCTATCATATTCCTTAATACACTATCTGGATTCGTAGACGCCCCCATCTCAGCTGCAATAATGATTTGCTATGTACACGTGTAACCTGCTCGACTGACATTGAGGCCCTCCCCTCCCTCTGTACTCCATCTCTCTTCATTATCGCGTAATGTGCACCGCGGGCGCAGATGACGCGAAGATGAACGTCACCTCCCTCATGGAAGGTTTTCCTTTTCGCGAATGGGGACTGCGGGCGCGCGATGAACGGACATAGTCCCGCGTGCTGATGTCTCCCAATCTGTTGTCGTCGCGGGTCGCGTCATTTTTCTCTGGGACGCGTCGCTGGTCCTGATCCATCAGCCCACGTGCCAATCACCACAATTCGCATTGGTAGTCTCAATCAACCGACATGAAGTCGTTTGCGAAGGGCTGACAGTGCTCACACTTGTGCGATAGTTCAAGGTAGCATAACAGACTCGCTTCCGTTCTCCACAATTCAGTCTGAGCAACAGACGAGACAGCCCATGTGCAAGGATGAGCGACCGACGTGGTAGGTTTGGTCTACCAAATCCTCCCTGTTTCTCTTCTCGCCCGAGTTTCTAGTGTCACCGCCAAGGTATTGCGAGGTGTGTTACACACCTTGAGATTGGCTGAACCATCGTGCATCGAGCCCTGTCATGCTAACGTGACCGTGGCGCAAACTCGCGATGTGTCCGTTCGTGGAATGATTGAGTTCACACTTACCGGAACATGACATAGCAGAGTTCATCCTCCACATCATGATCTGAGCACAATACATTCCACTCTATCTGGATATGGTACCGTAGTGGGTATGTGCTAAAATCGACTCCTCCCCGTCCCTCTTGCCATCCAAAGTTCCAAACTGCATATGATCGAAGATCTCTGACCTACCAAGGTTTTCCGAGCGACATTGCAGTGCTCCAAGGTCTCGCTCAAATTCGAGTTTCTTTAGATCTGTCGCGCGACGCTTAGAATGGCATGCAGGACATCTGCGGTCCCCCTTGCACTGCGAGCTTCACGCTACTGCATCGCCGCAGCCGCCGGTGTTTCTTGGGAAACAACTATGAGGCAATTTGTCGTATTGTGTTCATGGATCGGTGCTTGGAACTCAGCACATAGTTGTGTCTGAGGTGAACAGCTTGGACCAACCTGAGTAGAAGACCAGGTTAAATACAAGATGTCATAGAGGAAGTAAGTACTACTCCTCGATGAACATCAAACTGAACTGTCGATTCAGCGCGGAGATAGATTCAGGACCCACTGCACTCGACCCGGAAGCCAGGATGCGAATTGGATGGATCATGCATTGTTCGACAACCATAGAGCAGTCGGGACAGCAGTTGACCTAGCTAGTCTGTGTCAGTGCAAAGCTGTAGATGGTGACTCAATGGATCTCGGAGTTGCACCTCTCCCAAAACGGCGAGGTCCAGGAGGGGAATGATCAGCCTTTCGCGCATATCTGGCGTACAGGCAGTCTGTTCAAGACTTTCGAGACTCAGAGGCAGAAACACGACAGACGATCTCGTAAATCTAGTCACAGTCCTTCGAGTCGCCTAAACATGTTACAAAAACTACAAATGATACGCATCATCACGCCGGTACTAGACCGCAAATCCTTGGAAAGTCTGTGGTGGACTTCGCAATGCAGTGAGCTCTGGTAGAGTCGACTCCGGTCCCTCTTCCAAATCCGATAAGACAGACACTTCTTGATGCACGCCTATCGCTATTTGGCTCTGGAAGAACGGGTGTCCATCAGCCTCTGCTCCCAGACGGCCACCAAAATTGCGTACCTTAGTGTGTGGAGATAGCGGCTGGGATCCGTGACGCTGCGAGGGGCGATGATGCACCATGTAGAATGTACCCGTGTGTTGGCTCGTTGTGGCCTCACGATCGGTCCCGCGACCGCGATTGACACGTCTAGTGTTCAGAGTACACATGAACGATATGGCATACACTGGAGGACCCCGAGTTAGACGTGTTGTGCCCATGACAGACGTCTGACATTGCGTACGTTTGATGAGAACAAAATAAAGCGCTAGGAAGTAGAAGTTCTGAGATGTGTACCGATCGTACTGCAACCTTGCGGTCAGTTACGGTCCCAGTAGATGAATAGATAGAGAAAATACCAGCGCAACGACAACAATACTACACGCGCTGGTGTCAATGTTAGCCACGCATTGCCAGTTGCAGCTAGCACTGTCACAAACCTAGTCACCGCGCCCGTATTGATCGCGTACACCGTCAGATGGTTGACCAGCGAGTCCGACCTGTAGGGCAAGTTTAACAATGAGATGGATCTCCGCGTATAGAGAGTGGGGACAAACTGTTTGTATCCCGTTCTCAAGCGCCGGAGGTAATACACCAGCGCACACGCGGTGGCGATGTCTGTGAGCGCGGATAGCCCAAGAGAGAACGACGCCAGGACCTAGAGAACCGGGATCCATAAGATACACATTGACCCGGGAGTGAGTGGTGCGCACCTTGAAATCACTGAGGAAGCTGAACTTCGGACTCATGAAGCTAAGCACCCGGCAAGTCAGAGTTGACAACAGCCGGGGACGGAAGGAAGCTCACCATCGAGCGGTGAAAGCTGCGTAGTGTCCAGCCTGTGAGTAAAAACCATTCGGAACCCGGCAGCGTTGACGTACCGATCGCGACGCCTACATATGGCCTGTCAATACCACACTCAAGTACCGCGAGACATGATGTACGCACCGAATTGGCCCATAATCAATATTCCCTGGAGTCGCGTTAACGAGGCGAGACACCTTTTGAAACTATGGGACGCACCAGAACGCCCGTCACCCATACGTTGCGATTGCTGACTTTTGGAACGTAAGCATCAGAGGTAAAGAGAGGCAGACTGGGTCGTACAGCGCCATACTCGTGTTGCGAAGCATCTAGGTGTCCCAAAAAATCAGGACGTTGACAGGCATGATGTATAGAGTAACGTACAATTTCACGGCCGTTGCGACCAAGGCCTAAACATCAAATCTCACAGTCAGACATCAAGCAAAATCGAAGGGGGAATCGAGCAAATTACCCCAACGAGTATTTGTGCCTACAGCTAATGTCAATGGCGGTAGGTAGTTGGTCGGAGAGGTCAGAACGCACGATGAGCGTCCACACAACGTTTTCCAACAGGGCTGCCGGGTTCGCGTAGTTTCTAAGACAAGAAACGGATTGGAATGGTAAGCGAGGACAGGTGAGGAGTGGCACGCACGTTACTGTATAGTAGTACAACACGTCCCCAATGAATATCTGATGTATGAGTTCCAAAACCCATAGTCCGCCGACCTAGAGGCGGATCGACGTTTGACCGAGAGACTGACAGATGCGACGCACCAGGGCCTTGTACGCGGGATGGTCTCCCGGATACCGCTGGAAGTACGAGAATGTCTGAAGGGAGTGTACGCCGAACGCGACACCAGCGCAGCTGAAGCCGATGAGGCCCGCGCCGAGAGTTTTGTCCACGGAAAAAGAAAACGCCATCGTCTACAAGAGCAAGCAAGAAAGAGGAAAGAGAGGGAAGGCTGCAAAAAGATAAGGGAGAAACGTTGGAGGAAGACGTGTTCGAAGGCGAAAGCCCTTCCCACACCGGTACCAGGTTCATAAAGAGAGTTCCGCCCTGACGATGGGCATAGATGTTGCAGCTGATCAGATCCCGGAGATCTGCACGTTCAGGG
Organism: Strobilurus stephanocystis; assembly: GCA_019915075.1. Lineage (NCBI taxonomy): Eukaryota > Fungi > Basidiomycota > Agaricomycetes > Agaricales > Physalacriaceae > Strobilurus > Strobilurus stephanocystis. The sequence goes on from JAHLMI010000018.1 coordinate 259,639, forward strand.
ACATGAGAGTGCATTTCATCTGTTATGTTACTGTATGTCGGAACGTCGGGATTGACCGGTGAGTGGGCCGGTGGTGAGAACACCGTGAAGTGCGGGTGGGCACGCTTGAGGTTGACGGTAAAAACCTACGCGCGTCCTAGAGTCGATGCTCAGAAAGGCACAAAGTATATAGAACGGTAGTCCGCGCTATAGAGGCGGGGCGCGGTTCCACAGAAGTATACTATTTACCATGTGGTACCTTAGATCGATCGCGTGTTTCCCAGGTTATCTAATCCAGGCCATGTTTTCCAGACTTCCAGTGTAACTGTTTTCCTTCCTCTCTCCACGGAACAAGGAGGAACATAATGACGGCAGTCGCGAAGACGTTCTCCTTCGGAATCGATGCGAAGGGGAGTACAGAGTGACCATGCCGCCAGCGTCGGTTCGTGTAGCACTGTATGTAGAGCCTATGCAAAGGCAAAGGCCAGCCTAGAAGGCTAAAGATACCGGAATCCATCATGACGACCGCGGCGGTATTAAGCAACAATTGAAAGCGTGCCGTCTTTCTCGCGGTGGTCGCGTTCCCGTCCAGCCATGCGTCCATGCTCCCATCATTGTTCCCGTCGGATCCTTCCTGGATCCTTCTTCCTTTTTCTGATTTAATTTACTATACGAGCGGCAATCTGGCGGCAAACAACCACAAAAGAAATGGAAAAATAAAGGCAGAAGTCGAGAGTCAATGAAAATTCATGTAGGATATCAAGGAATCAAGATGATCATAAAGACTCCTCCTACTTGCATTTATTGCCGATTACGCGAAGCAACTTGGAGCAATGCGAACATAACAACGCCCAAGACAACGCCACTGATTCTCGCGAGCAATAGCGAACGGATCCCCCTGTCTGTTGCTGGGGGACCAGTTGCTCGACTTTGCTCGATGATGAAATTCGTGGCTCGAGGTGGCAGGGCGCTCTCAGTTGCCCGTCTTTCGAAGCATCGTTTGACTCGCAGTCGAACTGTGGAAGGAAGCTTTTGAACTTGATCTGACTATCAGAACCATACATACCGAGCGCGCTACTTCAGTACTTACCTAGGTTGTGGATCAGTTCGAGGACCCACCCTAACGTACGAGTAACCCTCCTTCGTACGTGAAGATCAGCGACCTGATGCAGGTTTGGTGGCCAAACCTCGCTGTTTATTCGCGGCCGCAACGTTATTCGTACCCTCAAGGCTTGAGCGGTATAGCCGTAAACCCCTCGCAACGTCGCTTATCCCGAGTGGGCTATGAATTGACGCGCGCCCACGCGTATACTTATGTCCGGAAGGAATCATGACGGTCCTCAGGTCCTGAAAGAGAGGCGACGAAAGCGCGACCGTACGTCCCTCGCCTGCCACTTGCTACTCTTTGCCACCATCGAAAACCATGAGATGGAGAGACAAGCCGACTCCCGACTGAATGTACCTTCCATGCTTGGATCCATGGGCTAATATGAACATCAGTGAACGCGAACACGACTGCGTTTGGACGTGAAGGGCTGCCCTACAATTTTTGCTTCACTAGAGCTATACGAAAAGAGAGAGAGAGAGGAGATGCACGCGAGTTGCAGCATGTATTTGTACGGGGATGCAAAGCTCTTGGTAAATTAGACTATGAAAGACGGAGAAAGGCCGGAAGGCAAGCGGCAGGGTGGCGTACCAAGCATAATTATTCCTCCAGCTTTGTGTACTTGGCGTAGACGGGCCTTGGCAGAGATCGAGCAACAGTGGGCGCGACGAGCCGGATTGCATTCATCTGTGCCAAGATATGCTTGTACTTGCGCGATGACTCGCGTTTCATCGCACGTCGAACGACACGGAGATCGTTCTCCGCACAAACACTGGTATGACGCGTGAAGAGCGTGAGTTGTCCTGCGCTTCGTACAGTTCTCGGTCTGAGAACGGGAGAGGGAGCTGGGATCGAAGGGGCGCATCTATCATCATCATCACGAAGACCAAACGTAAGGCAGGTTTCGGGACCGGCGCAGCTGAATACTGGAATTAAGAGGGACCACTATTCAATGAAGCACAGAAGACTGAAGTGATGTGGATGCAAATCGGCGAAAGTGAAGACCGGCGATGATTGCCTGACAAAGGGCCATGGGTGGAGAAGGGGACGAGTTTGCGCGCAGAAGTGTGAACGCCTGAGCTACAGCTCTATTCGCGCTCGCTGACAGTAAGCTGAAAGCGCTTGGTGAATCCATCTGCTCATACTGCCCAAGCCAACGAAGACATATCGATGTGCGCTTGCCAGCACCGAAAGAGCGCCGAATGATAGTGTATCAGGTGTTCGAAGACACGGCTTGAACCCTGGGCCTAAGTTTGAGAATATTGAGTCTCTCTCCCGGTAGTGATCATGAGCGAATGGCGCGCACTACTACCTACCTATTCGCTTCGCGCCACAATCATGAACTGATGTGCCTAGTTATGGTGAACTTGCAGTCAGGTGAGCCTCGGGAGCATGCCGCAATTACTGACACCCTCACGCCACAATCGCATATGAACACTCTAATGCGTACCTGGTGGAATCAACTTACGCCACTGCCTAGTTATGGTGAACTTACAGTCAGGTGAGGCCTCGGGAGCATGCCGCGCTTACTTACACCCTCACGCCACAATCGCATATGAACACTCTAATGTGTACCTGCTGGAATGAACTCACGCCACTTCGTACAAAGGGAGTTTGTACGTACTGTGGCTCTATTTCCAATCTCCCTTCGCCCGGAATTCAAAAGCACTCGGAAGAAGGAATGCGCCGATGAGAGGAGCGATACACGAGCTGTCCAAGGTAGATGAAAGTCCACATTTCGAGACTTCGTGCGGAATACTCCAGCATGAAACCAAATGGGAGTCCCCATCTCCATTCGCTCTGTCCCCGTTGAAGCCTCGCTGGGCAAAACCGTGAAAAGCGAAACACACAGTTATACTCCAGCTGCAGTGCTATGGGCTTTGAGGTGCATCGACCCGATAGTCCATCGACTACATAGGACAACACGGGTGACGAACATGATGAAGCGGGACACGAGTGCGCAGAGACTGCTTAAGGCACTAGCTCGAATCATGACAGTTGATCACTATTGCTACAAATACTTACTGGAAAATACTACCTGCATGTAAGATACAACGCACTCAGGTTCAGTTGAGGATATTCGAGATAGAGCCTGGTGGGAAAATCAGACGTATGTAGGAAGGAGGACAGAAAGTACACACACACCAAAGGCGACCAAACAGGGGAAACGTCGAACCAAAAAGCGACGACGCAACTGAAGGCGCGGTACCATCTGGAGTGGAGGCCAGGTTTCAGAATCGCAGACAACATGGGCAACCATTGAGATCAAGCGGCTGACAGTCTGGTTCGAGTTGATGAGGATCGTCGAAGTGGTTGGAGTCGTGAAAGGGTCGAAGAAGGTGCTTGTTTGGTCTTGAAGTCGTCATAGAGTCAACGTTGAGTTCATATCGTGGAAAGCTGCCGAGCTTTGACGCCGTTATCGAGGTCGTGAGAGGTGTCGAAAAGGGTTGTGGTCAACATACGCGTCAAGGTCGACATTGTTGGCCATCCTAGGGATCGAGTCATGAGGTCTAAGCAGGTTTCCACGTTGGCGTAGGCCTTGTGCGGTGGAGCATGATTGGATGCAAGCATAGTGAGGCTGTAAGATCCCTCGACAGTCGTTGGGTCGCAGCACAGGATGGCAGTCTCAAACACAGTGGTAATACTGTGGATCCTCGGTTTCGACTTTGATGCTCATTCCAAGTCGTTGAGCAATTCCGTAACTCTTGGGCGTGTGATATCGAAAGCTGAGCATATCGGGCGCGCGCTCCGAAAGAAAGAGGCCGTAGTAGAGGAGTGTGTCGAGGACCGCCCGTGCGGCAGTTTCGAAGGCTGTGCGCGACACGGCGTTGATGGAATCAGCGAGTTCGGGGCGAGCTGTAGGAAGAGAATGAGGTGCAGAGGGCGCGAAAGGCAAGAGGGAGAGCTTGCGGCCCGACCTCCGATCGCGCTAAGCGTGAGAAATGAACTATACAGCACCACCGAAATAGGCAACCGGGGCTTGCGTGCCATTGCTGACAGATCACTGCAGCCGGCGTTATCGACACCATCCTCAAGACTACCAAGGTGCGCCGCCGCCGCCGCTTTCGTCGTCGAATTTGCTAACCAGCTCTCTATCCTCTGCGTCGTCCAGGCCGGTTAAAAAATGGGTGCGTCCTAGGAGTTCTGCGCCGTCGACTTGCCTCTAAGACTTTTTCCCCAATTCGCAGTCAACCTCCGCTCGCAAAAACGCATCGCCGCGTCCGTCGCGGGCGTCGGAAAGCGCAAGATCTGGCTCGACCCCGCCGAGCAGGCCGACATTGCCAACGCCAACTCGCGCACGCACATCAAGAAGCTGATCAAGGAGGGCCAGATCATCATCAAGCCCACCACTGTGCACTCGCGTGCGCGCACGCGCGAGCTGCTGGCGGCGAAGAGGAAGGGGCGGCACACAGGCCCGGGAAAGAGGAAGGGTACCTCCGAGGCGCGGATGCCGACGAAGGTGCTCTGGATGCGGCGGCAGCGGGTGCTCCGGCGCCTGTTGAGGAAATACAGAGAGGCGGGCAAGATTGACAAGCACCTGTGGGTGTTCTTGTCTGGCTGTGTATGTTTTAACTGACATGGGACAGCTACCACCTCCTCTACCAAAAGTCAAAGGGTAACGTCTTCAAGAACAAGCGGGTGTTGATGGAGTACATCCACAAAGCAAAGGCCGAGAAGACCCGTACCAAGGTCCTTTCCGACCAGATGGAGGCTCGCCGGGTCAAGAACAAGGTGCGCAATACCAACCACTTTTTCCCTCTCTTTTCTCACATCGTCTCAGGCCGCTCGGGAGCGTCGCGCCGCCCGCGTCGCCGAGAAGCGTTCCGCTATCATTGCCGTCGAGCACGATGCGCCCGTCCAGGAGTAGATGTATCCGCACCCACAATATCATCGCATTTCACCTCTCCTTGTATGCCCATGTCTTGCAATACGATATGCTACATGTTCTTGACCAGGCCTCGTGGTGAGATGACATCGGAATTGGGATGACAGCATTGGATTTTCAGGTTCCATGTCGTCCGCTTTTCGACCGGCACTTGAGTCTGCGAGTAAATCGGGCACGCGTTCTCCTCTTAAGGGTCGTGGCTGTCGACAAGAGAAACACAGTATCCTTGGATCGTTCATCCGTAGGCTCGTGTGCGTGCGTTCTGGCGAACCAGGAGTATGACTAACTCTTTCAATCCACGCTCATTCATTCGGTGCGATTTCTGACCTTGAACCTTGGCTCTGAAGATTGTTTTGCGGATGAAATCCATAGGCGTTGGCGCATGCGCGACGTCGAAGCTTGCAGGGGTGATACAGGAAAAGAGACGGACGCACGCCCGGGCATGCCTTTCCACATCTCCAAAGCCAGATGTGCAGAGATATGCCGATGAACCGTGATACCCTTCCATCCTGCCTCTACCCGAACACCAGATATCGGCTCTTTGACTCAATACTTGTCCTCGTTTTTACAGATGGACGACTCCGGACGTCCTGGACGGTGTGCTTGCCGTGGGGAGTACATATGTAAGTATCGCAGTACCCCTCGTCGCGCTGCAGTATCTTCCGAACGATCATGACAATGATAACTCAGCTTCGGAGGTCTTTCATGTCTTCCGCACATGCTCGTCCGCGAGTAGATCGGGCGCTCGTTTTGCTCCCCATGCGTCGACGCTGTCTGCAGTACGTATCATATCCTTGGCCGTTGATTCGTAACCTTCGCGCGGACTGGGAATTTGGGTCGTGGACTCGTGGCTCACATATCCTAAGGCGATCCCCTCGGGTATGTAATACCGTCTTGGCTGAGATTTGGGGGTGACTCAACCAGTAAGTAAGATGGGCGGCGCTTCAATATGGCGATGGGGTTGACGTTATATGTAGTACTAGGAGCTACCCGTGAGCGATGGAAGTGGAGAGACGACTGATGTCTATTTTTTGGAAGATATCACAGTACGGAAACTATAAACAGTGTAGCGTTCAAAGAGAGAGCATGCGCGGTGGAGCAGAGAGTACTCGTTAGGCCGAGTGTGATATCAATACGTTACGTATTTAGCAATGGTCAAAGAGCGGCGCGTTCATGATGTGTCGCTGTTGGCAGTGTCAGGGAGACGCCAGTGAAGTTTGGGTCCCCAGCCATGTTCAGCAAAAGTAAAGAGGAGGACATGATGGAGTGGTGTATATGCAGGACGGTTTCCATGAATGCAGAGAAGAGGGTCGTTGCAACATCTGAGGACAGTATCGCGATATTTACTGTGAGACTGGTCGAGGGAAGTGGGTAGAATGACAGCAACCTCTCGTGCCGTCGATAGGTTGTGTGTACGCGGATCGCCGCTGGGTATCACTCGAAGGGTGATCGCATGGTCCTGAATGGGCAGCAACGACTGCACGATCTCAAAACCATGTTTATGAACACCTGCGCAATACTGGGAGCAGGGAATGCATCGTAGATTGGCGAGTGTATCAGCTCGGATGCTAGTATTAATCTGCTGGCAAAGCAAAGGGAGGATCAGGGATTGTAAAAGTAGAGTTGCACATATGTTGGTGCTTTTTTGGACGGTGTTGAAAGAGTTCCGCTAAGATGGGCGAGCTCTCCTTGGATGCGGAAGATGGGAGGTCCGCGGCCAGGACCATTTACACTATGGTCTTGCTTGACTCTCATTGAATTGGAAGGGAACGCGCGGTTGTACAGTCGACCGCCTGAGCATCTGTACCGTCAGAAGGACCTTGGAGGTCGCGCAGTGTGACTCGCGGCGGATGAGAACTACTTGACCTTGGAGACAACACGAACCTCCGGACCACGTATGCGAAGTCGATGACGAAAGTTTTTCGGCTACCCAATGCACAGCGTTGCAGTGACGGCAAATGACATTCGTTGGTCCTAGGTCATCTCGTTGGCGCGGTTCTTGATACGGACGTCAGCCAATGGGTGGGTACATTTGGGGGACGTCGTTGCTGTGCAAGTTCTGCGTAGTTTCAATCAAGAGGTGATGATAGCAAAACGAAGACATATGTGGAAGGAGAGCAGGTCAGAAATTCTGTTCGCGTTGACGTGCTTGCGGCACATGTTGTTCAGTTCCATGTGAAGGTCAATAGATTGTGCGTTGTGGCGGCAGCGTTGATCGCGTGGCGCTTGAAACTGAGAATTGTATGGGAAAGGGTAGTCAGGGCCGTGATAGAGACACGTACAGTCGATGGACCGGGCTGAAGGCGGTGAGCTCGAGGAGGATTAGATAGTCGTCGAGGCGGCAATGTGACATTGGCGCTGACGACAGATATTGGAGATTCGACGTTGAGTTTGCAGACTGAAGGGGTCGCAGAGATGGGTGGCGGTCAAGATCATCATCGACGGCGTTCCGTCTGTGCTGTTGTTCGCGAGCGGCAGAGCGAAACAGTTCTAGGGAGCAAAACGCAAGTGAATGGAAGAGCTGACAAAAGAAGATGGAAACATATCGACAGTGTCCATGGAAGATGTGGTTGGGAAGAAAGATTCAAATACCTGTTGCGGATACGCTCTCACGATTGAACGTTCTATAGCGATTCGGGACGGAGATGATTGAAAGAAATTGGATTGTGTGATTGTGTAGTATTATGAATACAGGACGCAACTCTGTATGTCGGAGTGAGTCGATTGGAAGATTCAGGTAGTGACGGAGATAGACACACACACACACAAAATGATGGTTGTGTACCACAGCAAAGAGAAGTGGGCGCGCCCGGAATATAGATGGACGCGTCTTGAGCAGTGATCGGACCGTATTTGGGACATTGGGCGCTGAGTGGATGGAGGAAGAAGCGCTAAAGAACAGAAAGCCAATGGAGGTCCCTGTTGAGATATGAGAGATTAGAAACGAAGTGGGATGCTATGACGTCTTCCGACCTTAGAAAACAGGAATCTGTAAGGTCGGAACACGTCATCGTGCATGAAAAAAGACAGAAAAGTGACAGGAGAGAAAGACGTGCAAGATGCAGAGCAATGACTGAGAGTGCTGAGGAGTACAGAGAGGGAACAGGAGCGGGCAGCGGACGGAAGGATGTGAAGGAAGGAGAGAGAGATGAGCTCGCCTTGCCATCTGGTGCAAGAGAGGAACGGACCGATAGAATGATGAGCCAATGAAAGGGCTTCATTTACCTCGGTTAGCAAGGGCCAATGAGAGGGCGACATGAGGCCGGGCTCTAATATAGTAGTTAGATAATTCTGCGACGCGAAGAAGACGGCGCGGTTTGGATCGGAATCATGATGGTTGTTTCGCGTGCAAATATGTATGTACCGTAGCGTAACAAAGACGATGTGCATGAAGATCATGGCACGGGCGCAGGAGACAGAGGGCGGCTTGCGACGGAGACGGCGCTCTACAGATGGGCTCAAATTACAATGCATGACTGATGTGATGATCATGGGCCCGGGCGCAAGAGACAGAGTAGGACGTGGACATGACATCGGCGGCACGGCACTGGCACGACAGGGAAGGGAATGGGAATCCTCGGTGGGGACTGTGAGTAAGTATAAGTTACCACCACGCACACGAACGAATGGAGAACACTTCACCGTCCGCCACGCGACAAAGATCCTGGGGTGAGTACTCGACTGCTTGACAGCGGCACACGACCGTGATGTTCATGTAAACGTACTTTGAACTTTCCAGCAGCCACTAGCTGCTTTGTTCTGTTCCTAGCCGCTCAACTCGAGTGCATCGCTCAACTTGCTCCAGACAACGTCCGCAGATGGCTCACACTCTCCGACCGGTCTCTTCTTGCAGCTACAGAAAGACGGGTGAAGATCACGACTGGCAGGCAATAGAAGATCCCTCTCTTGTAAGAATGAAACGCAGACTGACAGCTTCGCTCAATTGTTGTGTGAACTCGAAGGCATGCCATCGGCAACCAACGCAAGTAACGGCAAGATCCGAAGCGTGCCTCAAGTTCGAACCCCCATTCTTGGTCCAGTGCCCGTGCCCGTGGCAGGCAAACACCGAGACCCAAAAGAAGGATAGCGTAAAGCCCAGCCCGTCTTGCAGACAACGACCATCACGACTCACGAACGAAACCAAGAGCACTAGTCAAGACACGACAGAGACAGCAGCCACTTTACACTCCCCGCACCCCCGCATCCATTCATCCATCCATCTATGCGGATAACGTTCATCACCACCGACTATCCCGACGCCGAGGTCGACAAGGCGGTGTACGTGGACGGCAAGTCCTGGCGCCGGTTCTACTGGTTCAACGACGAGCCGCCGGCTGCCTCTGCCTCCCACGCCTGCAAGTCTGAGTCTGGGTCTAGATCTGCTTCACCCCCACCCGCACTCGACACGCCCGCCGCCCCCTCGGTGATCGTTCAACTCATTTCCCTCTCCCGGGAGTCAAATATGCGTTATTTCTACGCGGAGCCGAACGTTGTGTGCGTACCCGTGGGAGACCCGATGTTGCAGACGCCAATCCTGCTTGGGACGTTTACTCGTGAGCAGCGGGAGACGTTGCTCGAGGTCGCGGGGGATGTGTGGGAGGAGGTCAGCACGCCGCCGTCCAGGAAGGGTGGCGGCGAGGGCGGGAATGAGGGGTGTTGGGACGGGTGGGGCAAGGACACTGAAGGGCTGGAAAGGAAGTGGTGGATGCACATGCTCGGGGGCATGCTCGAGCGCGAGCTGATCACGTCGTTTGACTTTGCGATGTTGGTGTGTTAGAGGGTTGGTGGCGCTTTCATTTCTATTGGGCTTCTTGGGGAACACTTGCATAGGATATCTTACCTTTCCAACTAGTATTACACACATCTAGTAGGTGCTGGGGTTCGGGCGAGACATGCGTAAATAGTTCAAACTTCAGTACATACATACTTGCTTTGCTTTTCACTTTCGTTTTTGGGCTTTTGGGGTTCACGTAGGATACCATACTGTTCGACTATTGCACACATACACTTTCTGCAGTCACCTTGGTTCTGCATACCTGGAGGTCGGAAGCAGGTACAGTATGCGGCAATGCAGAGGAGATTGAGCTTGAGCTTTGAGTAGGATCGACTCGGACTAGTGTAACGCATGTGAAGCGTGTTGGCTTGAACAAAGCTAAGGTCGAGTCTTGACTCCATTCATCCAGTTGACTGAAACGAATGTGATATCTGTATCTAGCCAAAAGGCGGGCTATCAGGGCAGGTACAGCAATCAGCGGAGGGATGCGATGACCACAGACCTTAACAAATGTCGGCGCGGGGTCAAGGTAGTAAAGCACCCCCGCTTGCAATCACGGCACGCGTCCTGCTTTCCGCGGAGATGTATGCACGGAGCACACTGCAGCCACCACTGTCTGGATCTGCACAGCAAGAATAGATACAGGCGAGATTGGGAAGTTTGGCGCGCTCGAATTGCGGTGTTCAGTGTGTATTGTCCGCCGCGAGGCTTCACAATCATGTACACAACAAATGTTCAATTACGCAAAAACGACATACACAAAGTACACATCAATTCGCCCGGGACTTTGGGCAGCCTCTAGAGATACATTGGCATGTCCATTCCAAACAGCTGCTCACTGTTTATAGTGAGTCCCCTTTGGGTAAATTTACCTTTGGGTAGGATTTACCGGCATAGTGTCATTGCATTTGTGCCCTTAATTTTCGGCTGCCGCATAAACCTCAGCTCATGGAAAGAAAACGAAAGAAAGAGTCATGAAAACTTGAAGACCCTGAAATTTCCTGGAAAGCCTTGCAACACGGGTCGACTATATGATGATCGAATTAGCGACTACGCTAGGGATTGAATGAGAATGACCGACGGTATCCAGCGCAAGTGCGCGATCAAGATCGACGTTGGCATCCAATACATCTTGTGAGTCAGACGACGAGAGGACGATACGCTGAAGGGCCTTGCGTGACTTGATCTTGGCCATTGTCTTCCGTGCGTCCAACAAGGCACTGTAAGTCGACCTCAACAAACTGCACACGGCAGACTAGAAGATACATACCCGTTGACATGGTCCGAATACTCATTGGACGTCTCAAGTGCCACCACACGGCGTTCCAGCGCATCGAGAGCTTCATCGGTCTGATCTCGCTTCTATTTCTCAGCATCAGCAACCAGACGTGATGGAGGCGAGGACCTGAGCAAACCTGAAGTGCAACCGCCCCAGTTGCGACCGCCTTTGGTGCAATTGATACAGCAGAAACGACCGGGATGGCCTGCAAGATACCTGCTGTGCCCTGCGCGGCGATGCGGATGAGCTCGATGTACCGCCGGCGACGGTCTTTTCTGTGTAGGGCACTGGCAGACTCGGAACTGTCTGCCTCGACGGCGGGAGATGGGATCTGACAGACGATCCGTCGCACATTGTGATGTCTCGTGCGCTTGAAGAGCCGTACACCACTGTGTGCGAGGTGGATGGCGCGGATGAGGCTGGATGAGTATAAGTTGAGTGTCACGTTGATATGGTAAGACTGTAAAACTTACTCCTCGATGAGTTGAAAGCACATCAGCACAGACTCGTCGCTCAGAGGGGCGTCATGTGGAGGAGTCAGGATGTCAGTTAGATAGTTGACACTCCGTTCGACGCCTTCTAAGCAAGTCGGACACTGTGAACGAGCAATGAGTCGTGCTGTAAAAAGCTGTAGACTGGCTTCGCACCGAATTCGAAACTGCAAGGTCATTCAGGGGGTCGACAAGCCTAGACTGTATGTCCTTGGGCGCGTTCTGGGTAGCTTGTTGTAGGCTGGCAATGGCCAGCCGAAGCTGGTCCTTCCGTCGACGAGACATGGGACGAAGGAAGCCAGGGTGGGAGGATGGTGTCGAGATTTATACCGTACAGGCTTCGGCGCGTGACATTGCTATTGCACTCGGTACCTGACTTGGTTTGACGTGCAGAGCTATTCCCAGGACTATCCAAATTCTGTTAGCGTGCACAAACGAGCATTATGCGTAGAGGTGCACCAAGGCCGTGTAACTATGATTGCTTGCGCAAGCTACCTTCCTTCTCGAATGCAGAACAGTCTGAGCATGGCGTCCTAGCTCGAGTGTTGGGGACCAGTCGTGTACGTGGGAAGAAGGGCAACTGTATTGAATGCTGTTTTTAGCCAATGCAATGGGGTGATGGTCGCGGACTATGATAAGACTCAGAGGCGGTCTAGAGCTAGAGAGAGACGTCGGCCCGACATCCCTGACGGAGTCCTAACCCTAATTCAATCTCATCCTCAGATTTCCCGATCGCAAACCTCATCTTTCGTCTACTATCCTTTGGTGAAGGACAAGGAGCAGCGAGTGACCATGACTGATGCGGACAAGCTCTACTGACTGCCAGGTTATCAGGGCATGATGCCCAATGTCAACCAACCCATTGTAACCCTCTCCTTTTCCCCTGTTCTTCCCGAGTCCGCCACATGAGACTCAACAAACCGTACAACCGTGGAACGCCGGCTTCACGACCTCGGCGCGAATCTTGGTGGGAGATACGCAGTATCTTTGAGAGCATAGTGAGAGCTGGATGCGGTCTCCAGCCATGCTTCAGGCTATATTCTCAATGGTGGCAACCTCAGCTTCCAATGATCGTTTCGGACAACGCAACGGCCACCGTCATCATCGCCTTTAATCTGCGGAGACCCAGCTCATGGTTGAGGCATAGCTCACGACATCTTCGCTTCGATTTTCCTCAGGCCGTGGACGCCTCCCGGCAACTGGACGCATGGAGACACACCACAGGTCAGTGACTGTCTTGCGAGCGTCGCAGTAATCAACGGCAGATTCTATACTTGGGTGCGTGCAGATTCCGGGCTGTGGGTCTTCCCCCTCGCAGCTGTTCTGAACTACGGACCTGTCTTTTTGCCCTTTGGCGCCGGTTACGATTGACTTGCGCAGGCCATCGCACTGGACTCACACATTATTACACAGTCGCACGTGTGAGATTACAGAGCTGGATGTCGCCCAGCTTGAAGATTGCTCGTCTTGCGGTCCAATCTCACTCTGAAACCAAGCAGGCGTACAGTTGGGACTCTACCTCGTAGGTGCAGTGACAGTGGCGTGACTTCAATTCTACTTCGTTGTTCATACTCTATCAGGCCTTTTCTGCGATTTGGCATCATCAGCGGGGTGTTTGACCGCAGCCGCTCACAACTCGAGGAGACGGCCTAGCTTCCAATTTTTGAGTGGGTAGCCTGCGGGTGGGTTCACGCTGATAAACTGGCAATACCGGTGTGCGTTCTCGACGAGTCTGGTGTTGTTGTGACTGGTATTGCGTACATATATGTCAATTAGCAGTGCTATGATGAACTTACCAGCCATGCAATGCTGTCGCCATGATAGGGTGACAGCTGTGCCTCACCAGGAGGAATGTCCGAGTCACTCGGAGAAGCCTTTGAATTTCGAACACGAAGGCTTCGTCAGCTTGAGCGGCCTTGACTGTCTAGCAATGGCTCGGTCCAATACTTCGCTCGCAGACTTTAGTGTGAGTTCAACACAACTCGCACATCGGCCATGAGTCGGTCACACGGTAAAGTTTATTTCGCATTCCGCGCACTGCCGCAGCTCGAACTCTCCCGAAAGACTCTTTGCGTTCTTACCACCATGTCACTCAGGGCAATCGGGTCTGAGCTGGATCCCGACGAGCAGGGTATGGACTACGATGCCGATGTCGACGAACGGTACATGTCTGACGAGGAAATGGACACGGGCACGGACGACTCGGCGGGTACGATCAGGCTGTATTCTAACGAGCAAGCCATGGACTACGACGAAGACCAGGACGAAACCGCCAAGCGGAACATGTCTGATGGAGAGATGGACACTGAGTGGTATACGTTTTATACAGGATCGGGCACGTCCGAGGACGAAAAATTGAGGGAAACATTGGAGGACTTATTTTGTATGTTCTCACATTGTGGGCTCGAGTATAACGACTTGCTGAGGCAGACCAGATCGTCGTTTCAAGGACATACCCAACGCCTACACTGAACTTGTCTATGAACTTAACTATACAAGGCGCGAACTCCAGAAGATCCAGCCTGGAGAGGATGCAACGTGTACATTTGAACGGAGTGAGTTGCTCCTGGATAGACGCGCAAGTCAGCTAATGCATTTCCATCAGCGTGTTACCCTGAGGATCAAGAGAAGTGCATCTTGAAGAGAGCACTGCGCAAGATGCGCGAGAGATACCACTGCTTTCCGGGCTTCGATGATGAGAAGGACAAAGCTACTGTAAAGGCCGATAGGCTCTTTATACCGCTAATGTGTAAGCTTTGATCAGTCTGATGAGTGTTGACTAACTGATGCATCTATCGTCATCCAGATTGCTGCTATGAGGACCTACCCAATGTCCATCAGACTTACACATTATTTGACTGCATCATTGACATGCTAGATGTTCGATTCGCCTCTCAAGTCCGTCTGGTAGTACACGGATTCTGGAAATCACCAGTCCACTCCCGTTGGGTAAGTTGCCAAAATCATGTAGTGATCTGATGACACATTTATGCGGGAAACTAGGCTCATAATGTCCAAATGATACTTCATGGGCTCAACCATTTACTCTACACACCCATTTCGGAGAACAATCACTTCAGCATTCGTGGTGTTTTTGGGCTCATACAATTTAGATGTTTGGGCTTGAGGTACAGGATCTCAGTATCGTTTCACCACCTGACTTATACATACAGTGCTCCCTCAGTCTTTTCTGACCTTCGAGAACCCCCACCTTATCTGGTCAGCAATCTGTTCCCCCAGCTCATCCCCCTTCTTGCGCCATGTTTCCATTTGATGAAAGCCCGTGTTGTTACACTCGAATCCCAACTCGCAAGGTCTACACCCACGGCTCAGGACACCGAGCTCAGCGTGTCGGATGCGCTGGCGGTCGACTCAGTCCTAAACTGTCTGGATTTGGGGGAGAGTGTCGCGAAGATGATTCCTGTCGTCGGGAACGTTGTCGAGGGAGCATGCGGGACGGTTCGCAAGATCGTCGAAGCCGCGGAGGTATGTGTCTCTTTTCCTAGGTATCATGGTTGAAGCTCATGTCGGCTTCATAGGGCGCAAAGTCGAACAGAGCAGCATGTACATCGTTGTCGAACCATGCGGCTAACGTGACGCTTGCAATCCTCAACGAGCTCGCGCATTTGTCGAACGAACATGGCCCGCAACAAGTCAATCCGAGAATCACGCAGCTTCTTGTGTATGTGACTGGATTCCTGAACTGCTTTACCACAACTTACTTCCGAATCAGTACTCTGGATATGACCGAGAGGCGTGTTCGCTCTCTTGCCCAGTACACCGGCCCAAAGGCCTTCGTCCTTCAATATAGGATCAAGAAGGATTTAGCGGACTTACGCGAGGAGCTTGACAAGTCGCTAGTAGTCTTCAAGGTGCGTTCATTCGTTCGGACTTCCATCGCTCGAGCTCATTTTGGTGTCCGTGCCCATCCCCAGATCGGCAGTGATGTCTCAACGGCGCGGCTTCTGCAAGACCTACGTGCCTTGCACAAGGCGATGCTGTCGCGGATGAAGGAGATGCACGACGAGCAGATGATTTGCCACGGGGAGACCCACCAGAAACTGAATCGGATCGCCATGGTGAGAATGCTTTTATGGACTTGACCTATAACGACACGTTCTGAGACGACGCTAGGTCTTGGGCGTTAGCGTTGAAGGGGCGGGAGGTGCAAGGGATACGATGCGAGGTGTGCAATTTTGATTCCAGGGGTTTCAGCTTGGAAATGTAGTATAATTCCCGCTTTGACTTTGAAACAAAAATCGTCGCTATTGTGCTTGTGTAACATATTGACAAGATACCCCATTGTACGCCTCAGCGAGCGCGTTGCCCTCAGCTCCCATCGTGTTCGTGTTTGGCGCCGAAGAATGAGCAGGAAGACTCAGATTTACACTGAGATCCGCTCACTGCCCTTGGAGTAAGTAAGTAAGTATGTCGACCCGCAGCTGGGATAGGAATGGCTCCTGAGGACACGAGCCAAACTTACCTGTGAGGAAGGACAGTGTGCGGCGAAGAGGAAGACGCAGAAACCGTTTTCGCAAATGTTGAGTCTCTGCCTTCACGTACTGTACCTTCTGACTCGGTGCTTCAATTCTGCTGTGGGTCTCGTCCGCACGTCCAAATGGGAGGAAACGGGCGTCAGATGAGCCAACCTTATCCGACACCGCCTCACGTAGCGCATGAAGATGGTACGTGAACGATGACTCGGAGAGGTTGGAGGTGCATTCGAATCCGGACGCGTTGGGGACGTTCTGTCCGCCACGGGGCCTTCGACTCGTTGAGATGGAAAGAAAAGAGCGGCAGACGTCTGCGTGTATGTGTATTCTGATTTCTGCGCGCACCTAGGCTGGGAGGTGGCCTCAACGGGCACTGTGCATCGACTGAAATGGACACCGCGGCGGATGAGCCGGGCGATGGTCGAGTTGGCAGAAACGATACCGACGCAAGTCTCAAGGGAGCGGCGGAAGGTCTGAATGGTTGCTCGAGGATGGTGAGCAAACGAGGGTGGCGACGGTCGAGAAGTATTCGAGCTTGACGCACTCGAAGTGTGCCATCCTCAGCCGAGGCTGCGAGATGGAGAGAGATCTCGCCAGGTTACGAGGATGTTGCTTGCACGTGTAGTCTCCAGTGACTCTGACTACTTCTTCTGAATGGTGTACGTACCTCGTACTCCTGTGATAGTCGGTTACATAGTCTTCGAGGACAAGCAGACAGGTCGACGACGAGGACGAACGCAAAACTCCAATTTGCCACTACGGTAGCCCAAAATTCGGTCCCATCCAGGGGGGTAGTGGAAGCATCCTTTCAATAGAGAACGTACAACTAGAACAGCAATACTACGATACATCTGAATTCATACATCTATCCATACACACCTCCACCCGTCGTACTAATCCCCCCACATACCCATCCCCTCCCCGTCCTCCATCCCCCCAGCCTTGTCCTTCACGCCCCTCCTCCCGCCCTTCCGTCCTACCACTTTCCGCCCGCCCATCTCCTTGTACATCTCGCGCATCTCGTTCTTGCTCGGCTGACTCGCTGGCGACGCGGCGAGCGCCCATTGCGCCTCTTTGATCTCGCGCGGGGTTTGGTAACCGTCAGGTTGGGAGCGGCGGGGGGAGGAGAAGCCGGACGGGGTGGTGGAGGAGGAGTCTTTAGCGGCTTGGCGGAGGGTGGAGAGGTGTGTTGTGCGCTGTGGGGGTGATTGGTAAGCGGGGAGAAGAGAAGGGAAATGCGGGGAGGGAGCGTACCCAGTTGACTTTGCTCTCGCGTTTGGTCCACTTGCCGGGTGGGAGCGATGCGTCATGGAAGTTGTCCTTCCGGTAGTGCTGGAACCATACTGCGCAAAGAAGGGCGTTATTAGAACGTATGTGGCGTACAAAACGTCTGGGACGCACCATAGTTCAAACTTTGGCTGCGACCCCATCTTTTGCACACCAGCGCGGACCGCGCCAAGTCTCGTAGGCTAAGCAGCCCGAATATGCGCTGCGTTACCTCGGTGGGCAGGATCCGCAATGGGTCCGTTTTGCTTTTCGTGTCGCTGCTAATGCGTTTTGGTGATGTCTGGCGAGAGCCAGATCCAGAGAGTGATGACGACTTGAGTTTGGATGGAGGAGAAGGAGAGCCGGGACGGGGCGTTCCGGGAAGAGAGAAGACGCCGACGAGCTCGTCGTCCTCGCCGTCGTCGTAGTCCTTGGACTTCTGCTGGCGCATCGCCATTAGGTCTTGGAGGAGTGCAGACATCCTTGATGCGATCGATGTCTGGTTGTGATCGATGTCGTTCGTGTGTGCGCGCGCGTTATGTGAGTGTATGAGCCGGCCGTGGATGGATGGATGGTGGCGGTTATAAAGCAACTTGAACGGAGCAAACGGAGCGCCTCCATAGATTCGAACTCGGCGGAAGGGTGATGACGAACCATGACGTCATGGGCCATGACTCGTTCTCGTTCCTGTCTCGGCCTCACCGCGCCCGACTTGGCCGACTCACATTCTCGGCAGTCGCCCGACGCGCGTACACCAGGGGGGTCCTGTCCTGACGCCTGAGAATATCATCTATAAGCGGGGGGTGCCAATTCCGGCTATTGGTTATTTCTCGGTCCGTAGTATAATGTCAGCAGTATGATCCAATACAAGCTTACGGTCCTGTCTTCAATAAGGTAGTGGGACTAATTTTTTGTTGTGTTAGTAACACGATGTTAGTCTTTCGGACCCTCTAGGGTCCTTATTAACATGGTTAATAACAATTTCTAACATGTAAATCTGGAACATCAATCATATTTTCTAGGTTTTCTACGTCTAAATTTCATCCCAATCTACATTTGCATCATCTACAACAACGGGAGTGGCCTCGGCGCCCTGCTCTAACCCAATGAAGGCAGGGACTGGGTCAGACGGCAACATTGTTAATACCTTGCGAAGGGAGGTGGATCCAAGATCAATATCACCATCAATGCTGAGAGCATTTGCGATATCCTGCGGCGCACTAGCCTTATCAAATGGCGGGAACTCGGTCATTCGTCATCAATCTCATCCTCGTCATCTGACTTCTGAGTATCAATTATGTTGATTGTCTTCTGCCCCGTCTCCTTTTTTTCACCTGCCGACATGTTCTGGAAGCCAACTTGCGGGGTCTTCCCAACCTTACATGGTTTCTAGTGGATTCAATGTAAGCAGAAATAAGGATCATTGATATCAAAGACTCACCTTTTCCTTCCCACATCATTGACTAATCTGTATCATGTCCACAAGTGTGCCAATCTTCTAATTACCACGCAACACGGAATTAAACCAGGTGATTCGAGAGCCAGTACGTTTGTCGGGCATGGAGTTAACCAGGCACGAGTAAAGCTTCACGGCTAAGAACTGACAATGGTAGATATCAGCTACTGAAGTATGGCGCGCGTAAAAGAGATCTTACTATTAAGGTGCGTGCTTTTGAATGGGCGAGTAGATCACGCCACCAGTCAAGAACTTTGCCGGTGACGGGATCCTTGAAAGAATAGTCGCCACGCGAGTAGGCAGTCAGCTGCGTGATAAAATCAGATGCAACGGCTTGTGGAAAGCCAGCACTTTATACAAAAGACGCCAGATTTAACCTGGTAGGATGTTCCCAATAAAAGTTAACCTCAGCTTTGAGCATTCCCTTTAGAGCTGCTTTGACACGCTGATATACTTCAAGATTTGGGACTTACTCCCATTCCTGAGCGCCAGCACCTGATTGCCATGATGCGGGAAGGGTGATCCTTAAGGCTGTTACCGAGCTCGCAGTTACAGGTTGTTTGAGAATATCCAAGTTGACACACTCTGCTTGTGCATCAGTATCGACTACAAAAAGAATAATATTTAGACTCACTTGGATTAAAATAAAAGGTGGTGAAATACAGGTCATCAGCGGTGTCATCAATGAATACCTTGAATTAGCGATTGAAGATCAGTACAATCTTCATACCCAGCTCAGCATTATTATCGGTGTGTTACGACCTGATCCCGCCGTGATATGGACTCGCTCACGAGAGGTCACCACTGTGACCAACTCGCAGCTTTTCTGTGGGCGTATTACAGATATCTTCGGGGTGTGCTCGGCTAACCGATGGAGGTTAGATGTAGGGGCCCTCGACGAGCGTACCTCTTGGTCTTCGGGGAGTGATCCTCTCTTCAAGGGATCGATGGCGGGGACGTAAGAGTTGTTGAGGGGAGACATGGAGGATGAGTCCTGACGCGGAGGGTTTAGAGTATCCGACGGAGTTGTACGGGAAAAAACTGGTTAAGGACGAAGTCTGGGTATTTACTACAGAGGAGTCCAATATTTATACGATTCCCAATCTCATACGATGATATCCTTCTGCAAGATTCTAAGAAGTTCTCCCGACGTCTCAGGACCGACCCAACGCTGCAGAGGGACTTTGTCCCGACATCCCGATAGTTGCCCGACTCGATCGATGGCCATTGATTGGCTGAAGAGGCGGGATGGGGCGGGACGAGGCGGCTCGTCGACTCCTGACTGACTCGAGTCATCTAAGTATAGCTATGACGAGTAGTGTTCCGCATGAGCGCGTTTCCAGGAACTCCCTCTAAGGGCGGGAGAGCCCAACGGGGCGGAGCCTAGGATCGTCTGCTGGATTCCGTTGAGGTTCGAACCTCCGACTGCCTAATGCGGTTGTCGGCAATTTCCGTAGTGGCGCTAGTTCGTGGAATGTTCTTCGTAGAGGTCGTCGGAGACCTTTGGGACATTGTTGAGTTGAGACCTTAGTGACCGTTAGCCTAGGTGACGAGGTCAGGTCATGACACGGTGGTGTGCAAAGATATCCTGTAATTCTGCAATTATGACAACTCAGAAGAGAAATATGTCTGTCGTGGTGATCTATAAAGACTTCAGAGATTAGAGGGAATGTGCAAATGGAGATATAATGATAGTGTATTGTGTGAGGTTGAGCTGGAAGGCAAGGTTCGCAAGCTGACCACTAAATATCGACGTGATCTCTTTGTTCTGTATGAATCATTAGGAATGGTTGATGCAAAGTTTCTGCGAAAGCCTCACCTTCAGTACAATTTTCTTTCCAATAATGAGTTCTTTGACATGTGGAAAACAACGATTGAGCGTAACGACTGTACTATAGTGAATTGCGAAGCGAGTTTTTTCAATTTTTACTAAATTTTCCGTAATGCTGTTCTTTAAGCATGTCTTATCTATCTTCTTATATGAGAAAGTTAAATGACTGAAGTATTTTATACTTCTTTTGAGAATTTTCATCATCTAAATAATAAATAAGCATGATGCTGACCAGAGAAAATTAAGAGCAGATATATACTCTCTCAAACCTTAGAAGTTTTGATATCTTCTTAATAATGTTATAAATTACATAACAGCAATTAGGAAAGGTAAGAAGCTTTGAAATGTTCACCTTTGCTATGACCTTCCTCTTTCACGTGTTTCTGATGTTATCAGAGCACAAGAAATCTATTTACTTCAAGTTGAGCTTGTTTATGCACTAAATAATAATCAGAGAAAGTACTGACACTTTTAAGAAGGTATAATATCTTTATAATAGTATCCTTAAATAGTACAACTACAAAAAGTTATTATATAATGAAAACAAAAATAATATTAGAACTAACAATGAGAACTGTTAAACGATTAATTAAACACTTTTATAAAATAATTATAATATTAGAGAATCACATTCTCCTCAGTTTTGTTTAAAATGCAAAAATTAATATCCTTCTGATCAATTACAATGCTAAGCTTATATATGGTCGTCTATTTTTCTTTAAACATTCAGTTATTAGTGTACTTTCAACTCAATATGACATTAAAGAGTTCATGTATAATTTCAATATACTCATGAGAATTATGTGACGCGAAGTCGACATTTATTTTTTCAGACATGTCTGAAAAAATAGAGTTCTTGAAGTGAGAAATAACTGACAATATGACAACTTTGTACTCCAGCCAAGAAAATGTATCTAACTTACTCTAGTCAGTATTATCATTTTTGTATTCAATATAGGAATTTGTCTAATGAAAGTAGTTTCTAAAAAAGCTAATTTTGATAAGCTTTTATAGGATTGATTGAATGATCTGTAGAAAGAGTGATGAATTTAGGAAAACAAATGCACCATATTATATAGTTGAAGCAAATAGAAATATTAAAAGATTTATCAATCTCTAACAAATAATTAAATACTAACATATAGGAAACACATACACATTTATTAATGTCAATTGTAAAATATGTATATGTAAATAGTTATTGAGCATATTTATCATTGTCTGATATTTTTTTAAAGCCTTGATACTATTTCATCTACTAAATATTTCCATTGTGAGGATGAAATGCTATTTTTTTAATTAAAAGATTTTGAAGGAGTCACGAATTATATAATACAAAAAAAACTTCCACAACTTGATAAAAACGCACAGTTTGTCAGCGATAGTATCTTCATTTACTATATTAACGATTATATTAATCTTCAAAAAAGCATACTCTATATCTACAGCAATATATAGTATATGAGTTCTTATTTTAATGTCCATTTTAATATTTAAAAAAAGATGCATGACAAAGTTTAAAGTTTTAATGATAATGAGCATTAATAATGTAAAAATATCTACAAACTTATTACATTTAGCTTCAGTTTATCTCACTTTTAACAATGTATTCAATCATCTTCATCGTAAGTTGTTACAGCTTATATATATTCTTATTGGCTATCTTTTCATCAAAAAACTTAACAAGAACAATATCTTAAAGACTGTTATGCATCTTGATACCAATAAATTTTCTATATTATCATGATGGAAATCTTTATTCTTTTTATTAAGTTAGGTAAAAATAATGTTGAGATAATCAATAAGGATAGCGCTGTTCATATAGTTCACCTTATTTTAGTCAGTTATGTTACTAACTATTCAGAACAATATTTGGTTACTTGTATGAAGTACGACACTTATTTAAAATATTAGTGTGATGTAACAAAGATGAACAATAATATAGAATGAACGTTTTATACATTGACATGAACTTTTAATGTCATATATGAAACAAAAACTTCTATAACATCTTTTTCCACTTATTTTGTTCAATATATATAGTAGGATGTCTCTAATCATGTTCTAAAACCTTTTTTAAACTAATCTTTTTTATAAAACATTTATCTTAACACTATATTGAACATTCTTTATTAATTTTATTAAAATATCCTTAAGTTTATCGACTAATGTTAGACTCTCTTAACAAAAAAAGAGATAGACTACTATATCCATTATCTTTCTCCTAAATTAAAACTATGTCACTTTAAAAATAGGATTAGTGTACTATTTCAAGTCAGCAGTACAAAGCAGAAGAACATGAGGAAAATTCTTCTTGTCTATCTAATTAATACTAAAATTCCAGAATATAATGTCATTGCAATTTACATCATTCTTAATTTTAAATCTTTGTTGGTCGTTCCTCAACATTGCGATTCGATATAGAAGAATAGGATGAACTGACGTTGACTGAACTCATACACTAATAGAAGTTTGGTCGTATTTTGGAAGTAAGCATTTGAGAACAATATGAAGTGTACAGGCATTCTCAGAGGAAAAATTCTTTTAGGAAAGAAATTATGTCATAGCTAATTATCTTCCGCCAGTGTGCACCACCTCACCCATACATTCTCTATGTTCTTGCCATTTTTTCTAGAAAGATAGGAATGATAAAGTTAAGGGCAAGAATAATTATAGCTAACAGTCATACTTTGTTTCATTCTCTGGATGTATTATTGTTCAATAATATCGACGTAGGACGCAATAAAGTCGGCGATTCCATCTCGAACTTGCTGATTGTGGTTACGTTGCATGCGGGTAGCTGCTGAAGAGTGAGTAAGTCAAAGCAAAAACCGAACTAATTGGCACGTACTCTCTGGCTCGTTTAGAAAGAAAAGCGAGGGGGCTGCTCCGCTGAAAATGTGCTTGGTCTGAATCCAGTTGACACTTCGCGCGCCCAGATTGAGAGATTGATGAAAAATGTTGTGGTACATGGGGATCACCAACCACAGTTCTATGGCGTGAACACTTGCTAGATTGTAGATGCCGTAGTTAAGTAGACGCTCAAGCATGAAAGCGCCGCATGTTTCAAACAATGCAGACACATCTGGTTCTATCACGAGCTTGGTTATGTCGAGCTCACCGCTATGAACACGCTTGGCCATGTTGTGACATATCATGTTATGAAACTTGTCAAGCACTGCCAGGACTGCCAGTAGTGTATAACTTACTTGGCATCATCATCTGTATCTAGGGTAGGCGTGTCCAATGAGGGGTCCCACTTGGGCGTCAGACAACGGAAAAGTTTGTGAAGCAACAACTAGTTGATGCTGCAAACATTGAGAGAGAGAGCATTGTGCAGGCAGTTCCGGTGCATGCTATCATGCATCTGCTCCTTGATGGCGTAAATGTTGTTGATAGTTGAGATACCACAACCTCAAAGGCGCAGAACCAGGAAAGCACCATCCGCAACAGGCTCCGTCACGATTTCTGAGTCCATCTGTAGGACGTATATGTCGATACGGTCAGCCTAACGGTCCGACAAGAGGTAATCTTGAATTTTACTGCGTCACACCCTCAGTATAGCCAGTGAGTAGAGATCAAAGCTTACATTGAAAGTCACTGAGAGCGTAGACGAGGGAAGGCGGCAGCGGGTCTGCTGTGGCGTCGAATAGCTTTCAAGCTGGAGGTACAGCGGCCATGGTTGAACAACGCAGAGGAGGTGGACGCGGGAGCGAGGAGCGAAAGCGGTGGGCGGTTAGGGAAAATGGCAACACACTACACATCGGATGGAGTTCGAAAGGTACAGCCCAAACCATCAGATCACAGAACGGAGACGCAGGCGTGGTCATCGCGGGCGGTCTGGTGGTACAGAAGAAACCACTAGCGTCACTTGGTACTGACTAATCGCAACACAGTCGCGGGTACTTGACACTGACAGAAATAGGCACACTTACTTATCGGTTGTTGCGGATGAGGAGAGCAACAAGAAAATCCTAATCAGATATGTAAGGTACGGTTAAATAATATGCGTTAAAAGTGAAGATACTCAATGGCACTCCCTACGATCGCCTGGATTAGCTGCTTCGCCCATGGCAGGTGCTTCGTGTTCATGCCGAAGCTGTACATTGCTGTCTGCGCAAGAACGTCCTCACAGAGAATGGCCATATATTTGACGGCCCCCACCTGCAATTGCGAGTCTTCAAAATGGTCGTAATATTCGAGATACTGTGCTGTCAAGCGGCACAAACGGCAAGCGAGTGGCGCATATCCAAGTGTAAGAGCAGCCAATCCTCTCGCCATATAACGATCTAGTGACACAGGTCTCAAAGTTTTTCGGGGCGGGAGAGCTCCTGAGAGAGAAGGCGCTGCATGTATACGCGTGGATGGCTGTTGAGAGAAGTCTCGGTGTATATGGCATGCAGGCAATGAATCCGTGTCGCAAGACCTGTTGCGTAGGCCTCGCAAAGGATGCTATTGGGGTCGGGATGAATAAAAGAGATTGGCTGGGACAGAGAAAGACGTTTACAGATACGAGTACACCTCTGAGGTGGCATGACCAGGGAATGACTCAGCTGGCCTTGTTCAAGTCGCTCTAATGCATAAGTACGCTTCAGTTTCGTTGTGTGACGGACAGTGATAGTAAAGACTTACGGATCTTCTAATCGTATGGCGGGTGCAAGTTCTCGAAGACGCAAGTTAAAGTCTGATGGAGGAGGTATGAGCGAGTGCAATCGTAGGTCTCACCATATAATGGTGACAAGCAAGAGTATAGAGAAAGATCAATATCCAGCCATGTACTGCGTCAAGATAAGATAAGATAAGAGGCCAAAAGAAAAGTTACGGTATCACGAAAAGGACCGCAACTCAGGAATTAAACCCGAGCTCTCCATGGGATTGCCATGACATGCTCTACCACTACACCATTGTGGTCGAGAAATTATTAGTGTAAGGGCAATATACCGCATGTTCATCCTGATTGAGTTTTTTAAGCCTGAACAAATACTGTTTAGGGAAAATATAGCCTACTAGAAAGTCTGGTTTGTAGCTGGGATGCCTTGCTATACGTAGTTAGACACTTGGATCTACCGATATCAGTATTATATAGTCTTCCAAGCACAGTAAAGGGACAGCATAGTGTAGAGTTTCAAAGTTAAGTTATAACAATCAAGTTTTTTAAACAACTCAACTCAACTTAGGTTGAGGTTGTTCTAAATTTGAAAAAATATAGCAACCTCAACTTAGATTAGAACATGAGCATGAATGTCAGATGTTTTCGGATATTTCAATTATATTCGTATCTGACATCCAAAAATATTTGGATGTCGGATGTCTGTTAGCGTCCGTTCTAGAACCCAAGGTTTGTTCGCTAGTTGACGACTTTGGGAGAGACAGCCCGCTGGCAGGAGTCCACGTTCGAGGATGACGATCCTTATTTACGAGATCACTGACGCCTTAACCGCGTCGAGGCTCAGAGCTGAGGGATCGAGGAGAGGAAGGGCGTGAAGGGGAGAACGGGATAATTAAACGTGAAGTCCACTCTAAGGTTTTACAAGTAAGATACTGCTGTATTTATACGTCGGGGCGGCGGGACCGCACCGTCCCGCCGCTCTATCGGGATAGTTCCTTCTATCAGGTTCTATGCGCGTCGAGAGCCTTCGTCGGGGCGTCGGTCGAGTTCGATGACTCAATGCGGTTTATCCGCAGGCGCCGGGACGTCATCCGACGCGGCGGGTAGAGATGCCGAACGGCGGCGGGGCACGCCCGCATGGTCGCGCGGCGGAATCGATGGTGATGGATGCGATAAGGTCTAGGAGGTTCTAGGAGCGCATGGCGCCTGTCGGGAGACGCATGAAAGCTCGACTAGAGGGGAGGGTCCCGCCAGTTCAGAGATACGGGCGGCGGGCGACAGGGATGAGAATCCGCCCAGTCATGAACCGGAGAGCGCGTGCCTCGGACGGAGAGAGTTCTCAACTCCCAATGATAACTATCGCGGGAAGTCCGCGCGTTCAGTGTGGCGGACATGTTGTTCGAGGGCTTTGCCAGAGTCGGGCCGGGTGATCCGGATGTAGGCGCGTATGATACCTAGTTCGCCAGGATTCTCCAAGTACACGGAACGGGGGAGAGCTCGCAGGCTCTGCACCAGAAGTCTCCAGTGCGTACGCATCCAATTGGTGTGTTGGGAGAAGCGAGGGGAAATGCTCCCGCGGGTAATCATCCACGGATGAGGGCTAAGGCGGAACCAGATGTAAATCCGATAGTCATGTTTGGGTCGTCTGTGATGTATTTCAATCGTTTGGAGTGCGTAGTTGAGGCCTTGAGGCGTTGGCAGGAGGGGCCTTAAGCCTAGATCATAACAATGTCGGATGTACCTTGGATGTCGGATATCCTGCGGATATCAAATGTTCATTTTCTGAGCAAACATCCGAACCATGATACTATAAATTATAATATAAGAGTGTTTTATATTACTTTTATGATTATAATGGAAATTCACATACAATTTACTATCATAAATTCATAGTATGTATAGTTTTGAACTGCTATTGATGTGATAATATCTTGATATTCATAGATATTCAAATATATTCAAATATATTCAGATGAATATTCGAAAATATTTGGATATCATACATTTAACTCGAATGCAATGTCAAATGTCCATCCAAATATGAATATCTGAGTTTGAGATGTACATATTCATGATTCAGATGTCGGATACATCTGAATGAACACTCATGATCATGTCTAACTTAGATTAGGTTGTAGGTTGTTATCTTAGACAAAATTTTCAACAACTTGCAACAACTCTAAACAACTTTGTATAGAAAAAATAAGCATTTTAAATGATCTCAGATTATTATGACTTGAACTGAGTCCTAATCAATTAGAATAACAAGAAAATAGCAGTCAAAATTTACTAATCTATTCAATTTTAAACTAATCAAGAATTAAATTGATAAAGTTGAGGTTGCAACTAAGTTTCAAAGATTTTTTGAAGTTGTGAAGAGTTGTAGAACAACAGGGTTGGGGTTGAGATTATTTCAAATTTTTGACTTTCAATAATCAGTTGGGTTG
This sequence comes from Strobilurus stephanocystis, assembly GCA_019915075.1. Taxonomy (NCBI): domain Eukaryota; kingdom Fungi; phylum Basidiomycota; class Agaricomycetes; order Agaricales; family Physalacriaceae; genus Strobilurus; species Strobilurus stephanocystis. The sequence continues at coordinate 287,255 of JAHLMI010000018.1, forward strand.
AGGTTGTTGGCGAAATAAGTCAAAAACCAAACCCAACCCAACTTTCAAACTCTAGCGCAGTGTCAGTAATATCAAAATGACATTTTTGTCTAGGGAAATATATGATTGCAAAACAATCACTTTATGATACTGACTAGTAATCAACATTTTTACCTCTAATCTGCTCTAACCGCGACCACTTTTCCCACAACACTTCCCAACCTTGGACGACTCTTTTGGAGGTCTGTTGGTATGGTTAGCAAGAAGCTTTACCAGTCAGAAGAGGACCGCCAATGGGCTCGTCGTAAGTCCAAGAGCAATTATTGGGAACGGTACGTCTCTGCTTATATTAACTTCTAGTACATGATTAACGGGTCAACCCAGTAATAAGGCATCTCTCAATACCAAGGCTAAGCAGAAATATCTACAGCGCCAGCTCAACGGCACTATAGATGGGCATATCAAGGCTGGTAGAGCACGCAAGTCGAGACAAAAGGACATTGTGTCGTGCGTTGTACTGCATTGCAACTTTGGTAATAGTGACTAATAAACTTCCTCGTAGCTTGTCGGAAACCGCTTTCAAACGCGCGCATTAGCGCAAGATTCTCAAACTAGATGCCAAGCTACGAGGACTGACAAACAACGATCCACGGAATGGATGTGCGCCAAATCATCATCATTACTCCAACTCGACACCAACATTATCGACGGTCTTCAATGCAAGCTCGAGAAAGTGCAGGGATGGCTTTTCACGATGGCAAGGCTTGTGTCAAACGCTGGAAGCAAGTTAGTGTTATGATCTGTCCTTGGACCCACGCACCACCAGCTGCACATATTTCACTTCCTACGCCACAGAGCTCTAGAAGCATCCAAGTACACTCTCACACTGGCTCGACGCAAATACCAGTGAACCTATACTTGCTGTAGCATGATAGTAGCTTCAATCAGTCTCGGATCACCTCTCAGACCATCATACACACTATGGAAACGTCTACCACACTCAGGAACGTCTACAGTACTCCAAAGGAGAGTACACACGAAATACAACTACCAGGGATTGCTTTAGAGACTCGTGGAGTCGTCTAGAGGAACATCTATCGAAGAGGAAGCCACAGCACCAATACTCGATGCTTGGAGAAGCTCTGGAACACGAGGAAAGCTTATAGAACCATGGAGAATGTCCCAGAAGGTTCAGGGCACCTCTAGGAGGTCATCCCGCCGCATGGAGCGCTCTGACTCACTCAGGAGTCGGTACAACATGCAGAGGGGCAGAACTCATGCTTGAGGAGCCTCTGGACCACAGGAGAAGGTTGTGGAACCATGGAGAAGGTCTTAGAAGGTTCAGGGCGCCTCCAGGACGTCATCCCACCGCATGGAGCGCTCTGACTCACTCAGGAGTCAATACAGCATGCAGAGGGGCGGAATTCCGCCCCTTACCCGCTCTGACTCATCCAGAGTTCATAGGAGTCATCCCAGGAACTTCCTGACAGTCTATTACTCGAACTAAGTCTTCACTTAGGCTCAGGAGCGCATGCTCCCGCCCCTCCCGCCCTCCTGGCCAATGGCAGCCCACTAATCACGCTCCCGCCCCTTAAAACAGTGGATTAACTGTCCTCCATGATACTCGACACAGTGGGAGCTATGACTCGGTCAGCAGCTCAATTAGGATGCTAGAAACAGTATATAAGTTGAAGTACATTCTCTCATGTACTTCAGAGCTGGACATTATTGCATCTGCGCTATTACACATTCCTTCGCAATACTCTTTGGCATCCTTGCCCCTGCTATTGGGGAATCGCTTTCTAAGGGGCCCTCTCTCATTGTACTCCGCTGCACTACTAAGCACACCATTAACCCGCGACATGACTGGACGCCTGTCCTTGCGGATGGTATCTAGTGGGAACCTCCGTTGAGTGGATTGTGGATGGATATGGATGGATTTCTTGGACACCAACTGCGCATGGCTCTCATCGTGGATGAAGCAATGTTACAGTCGGTGTCGGATCGCTGTCTATGCCCGTGGGGCGCTAGGCATTGATCCCTGCTTGTACAGCACTGCCCCGAGGGAGTGTGACAAGTGGCACAGGTGGATAGGATCCACAACAACGACGCACCGAGTCTGTTGTTGAGCAGGACACCAACTAGACAATACAAACAGGAGTCTCACTGGGCCGTGGGCCTAGAGGGATCTCCTGGCCTCCACCCCGAGGATGGTTTGAAGGACATGGGACGCACATATCGAGGTGTACAGCGCTGTATGAGCTGTAGTACATGACGGTGCTGCCTCAGGTCCTAACAGTTAGAAGACGAGGATGAGGATTTGGTGGCATGAAGGGCGATCATCGGGTGCTTTCAATATGTTGTATTATTGCTTAGCGATTTAATCAGCGCAGTGCAGACGCGCACCTTTGCGAAACGTTGTTTGGCAAGGGAATTATATTACTTTACCGATAACATGGACACTAAGTAATTGGTGATCACACAATAGAAACATTGCAATATGAGGGTCATATTTCGCATAGATACTGTGGTCGACCGTCGGATAGTCATCTAAACTACGGCAGAATGATAACATCCATGTGTAAAATACGCCTTTCGGCGCAAGCACGTAGATACTTGGTGCGCGCTTGGTCGTAAGTCGCAAAACCCTGATGGTCCAACGCGGGAATACCAACACAGTGAAAAGCAGCCTAGACGCTGCCAGCTTATGTCATCTTCTCGATGCAGATGAAAGTCAATGTAACTCACTAACTGATATAGATGCCTGGCTGAGTTCCAGCAAACACTGTGTATCAAGTCGATACGAGGAGGCTCGACGTAAGATCCAAAGGTGCATCCCACACGACCAGTTTGGGATTCTCTATGCATACGGTGGAATACTTACGACCCTGGACCACGAACGGCTTGGAGACGAGCTGATTGTCCTGTGCATATTGGAAGGCTGTTCACGCATATGCCAAAGTTTTGTATCCTTGGAAGATGGCGCCTGATGCTCCACTGGTCTGGGCCTCGTAATCTGTCCTAATAGAACGTGCAATGAGAAGGGCAAAGGGCAAGTGGAGGACAGACAGGGGACAGACAGGAGCTCACCAGGTGGTGTAGACGTTTGGGGTAAATCCGACGGAACCCACGTAGGCGCCAACCTTCCCTTTACTGCGTCTTTTAGAGGGAGAAAGATGTTGTACATGTGCACCTTGGTGCTGCTGACTGTGTCCAGCGTCGAACCTGGCAAAGATTGAGCGTAGTGCATGTGTGGAATTGAATTAGAAGATGGAGATCGAAATACCAATGATTTGTGATGCAAACACCACCCGCCCCACCGACGGCATAGACCGGCAGATTCACGTTGAGATTGTCAAACACATCCACCAGAGCGTCTAGGTCGCGTCCATTGCCCTGATTCACACAGTTGCTGTGTGGCCGCTTAGGAGATGCAGGTGGATTGTGTACAGGCGGCTCCCCCTCTTTGTCTGATGAACTGAGTTCAATCTTGTGAACGACAACAGGTCTGGAAGTGGTGAGGGAGGTAGGGCGCGTTCTCATGATGGAGGTCAATGGACAAGGAACAAGATAGATAGCCAGGTACTGATGATCGCGCCGATCAATATAACCCGAAATGTATGGATTATCTTCTAGGGGGTTGTATCACTGTTGTATCCACGGGCCGCTTATAGCTGACCTGCTGAGTTTCTAGACTTCAAGTAAGTTCGACTTCATGCGATGCAAGCTGATCTGTTTCGGTGGAAGGACTCTATTCAGGTACAGCCACGATGGAACATGTCTAAGCTACGACCAAGCCCGTTGGCCCCAGAAGTGAGATCAAGCGATGACGCAACACAACAACCTGAGAAGAAAAAAATAATTGCTCAGCGTGTGAAGGGCAGAGTAGATATGCACACCTATCGCGGCTCGAGGGGCGGAATTTGCCAATGTGAACTTTACCAGCAGCAAGCTCTTTGTTGAAGAATTGCAGAGCGGCGTACTGGCTGTGGCGCTTCTTGCGGAACCCACCCAAAACACCGTCAGTCTGGGCTTGGGCTTGGGCACTGCGAAGGTTTGTACATTGGTGCAAAAAGACAATGCTCGGAACTTACGAGCTTGTAATGATGCCGACCTTGAGACTAATGGTGACACGATAGAAAAAGACAAAGGAGCCATTGGGATGCGAGGGGATGTAAGCGGGTTGAAGTGGCTTGGTCGGCACCTTTGAAAGAAGGACACCAGCGCGGTTGGGAATGCTTGCGTTGACATAAGTGCTGATGTCGATGAAGGGATCGTAGACGCAATCGGGCGGGAAGGAAGAAGGGACATTGTACGCGGGAGGGGTAGCGAGGGCATCTCCTGAATAATAAATCAGATAAAGCAACGCTGGTTGTAGAGAACACTTACCAGAGTTGACATCACGCTTCAAAGGAACAGGTGTTGTCGATGCAACAGCATCGATAGCGCGGATGCTCTCTGAGGCGGACGCAACGGACATGAGGAGGGAAGGAAAGTGATAAAGATGAAGACTGGACTGACCAACCGCAGTCTTTTGTTGATCCAGTGAGGGGTAAGCGGTAAGCAACTGCCGATTTGACAGGATCTGACGTCAAGAAAGAGGAAGCGCACAATCGGACAAATTGTAATTAGACGCCACATCACCTTTGCGGGTATATGATCCTTGTCGGCCCGCAATCCTGGGTGCGCTCCTTGCCCCGACGACCAGACTATGGCTCCCCTCACGAATGTTCTCAGGCGCAAGAAGAAAACATACAAGAAAATCCCGAAAAAGGACCGCCAAAATAACAATGGCTGGATGGACGGATTGCGCGCATTGGTCTTTGAGCCGCAGGTCCCCAGCTTCATCGATGCCATTGATCACGGCTGGCAGGCAGTCGAAATAAAGCTAAAGGAGCTTCAGAGTCAGTATCACTTCCAATTCCCTTGGCCTATGCAGGACCACGAAGAGCCGGAGACGCTTCCTGTCTACGATCCAAAGATGGTACCACATGCCAATCACAACCAACTGTCGGAGGAAGAGTACTCGGCCAAACGACACCTGTGTTACCCGTAGTTACCCGTTTAGTACCATCGGTTATTCCATCAATGCACCGATGTCATCCGGCATGATTGCGCCGGAATCTCTTACCTCCCAGAATTCCGCTCCCCTGGGGTGAACTTGTGCTCGAGAAACACTTACCGGCTATGAGCGCTGGCGTTACCGGTACCGGCGACGTGTCAGCGGGCGTGGACCCTTGCTGGCCGACATCAACCCGACATCCCGCCTCCAGATCACGTTCTTTCCCGTGACTCAGCATGTTCGGAACATGGCCCGCCCCTCCCGCCGTCCCGCTTCTTGTTATCTCCCGTCATGTCTAACTTATCTCCGCTGTGAGGACGGTCTACAGCAGCAATATCATTCATTTTGGGACTATCTAATGCACTTCATTGCGATTCGGACTAACGACAAGGCGCGGATCAAGCTGTATAAGTGGCGGCAAAAAATGGTGGGAGGGGAAATAGCGAGGACAGGGAGGGTGGAATGGAGGTCAGGTCGTCTTCTTCTTTTTTGCGCGCGTCGCCTTCTCTCCCTTGTTCCCGCTGCGCTTACGTTTCTGACCAGACTTCCCGCCGCCTCTGTTTTCCTTCTGTGGCGCAGGCTGAATGTCTCCCTGCTGGCGCGATATCAGTGTGTGTCGCGGATAGTCACGGATCTGACTCACTGTCTCACCTCCATGAACGTCTTCATCTGCCCTGGACGCGTGCGGTTCTGCTGGACCGCTGTTGCCGAGATCGGACGGCTGCAAGACATCTGCGCCACCATCCGTACTGCTCCCATCAATGGCACTGCCGCTTCCGCCAGCCGGCAGCAAACCGTCTCCGTTTCCAACACCAGATGACGGGACCGAGTTCTCGACACCAGACGATGAGGCAGAGGGAACGACTCCAGCATCTGCGCCACTATCCGTGCGGCTCCCGTCACTGGCACTGCCGCTTCCACCAGCCGGCTGCAAACCGTCTCCGTTTTCAACACCAGATGACGGGACCGAGTTCCCGACACCAGACGATGAGGCAGAGGGAACGACTCCCGCATCTGCGGAACCACCACCTGTGCCACCGGCTGGCTCGTCATCGTCACCGTCCTCGACGAATTCCTTTGATTTCTGGACCCGCTGTTTCGAGAGCTGAACAGTGTCGTCCTTGTGCTTCGCTTGGTAAGCCTGATTCCGTTTTCGAAGGACCTCTGGCGGTATCTTGACGAACTTCACATCCTCAGCATCAAGGGCGTCGAGTACTGCTTGCAGTGGTGGAAGAGATGTGCTCCACTCTGAAGGGTTTGAAGGCTTTTGCTTGTCGGCGCCGGGCCAAGCGGATCCTACAAGCTCCACGCCGTATTTCTGTACGACCAAAGTCTCATACTTGCTATAGTGCATGACGGCTCCCGTATCACCCGTGATCGTTGCTAAAGGATTTCAGTACGTCGTACCCCAGACTTATAGAGCGTCTCAACTCACCAAGCAGCTCAGCCACACGGTCGCGAATGCGCTTCTTGAGGAAGTCCGCCTTCTGCTTGGAATTTTTCAACATGCCTGAACATCTCGTTAGCGCCGTGCCCAGTTAGTCTATATGCAGGCCTTACTCATAACATTACAGCCAGCAATTGCGAACGCCTCTAGCCGTGCTCCTGTTCCGGCAGTCTCGAAACGTCCCGAATTGATAGCGAAAGGAAGGTACTGCTCCAGTTCTTTCGACGTGAAGTACCAATGCGGCACTTTATGGAAGTTCGTCGACTCACGGACCACGACGAAGAAGCCTTCGCAACCGTGCCGGAGATTCATTGCCTGGAACTAGCCTTGATGTAAGTCTACCGTCTCTGTGTGTATTGATCTGGGTGCTCACCATCTGCGTCACCACCTTAATACAGTTGTTGACATCCTGCAGACGCCCGCGCGATGTGACCTGGAAGGCTGAGACGCGACGTTTTCCCTCTTGTTTTTGCTGGAACTCATCGACATATTTCTTCTTTTCGGCATCGGTGAGGGCGGCGTACTCCTCGGCCAACTTGCCTGACACATCCCTCAAAGCCTCGGGATGGTCGCCCTCTTCGTCGTCACTGTCAAAATCTCGAATACATATGAGTGTGTTGGCCCGCCAGTGAGTTGTGTAGCATACGCACCGAACTCCTCTCCCGTCCTAATGGAAACGAAAGCGTTCCAGGTATTGGTCTTTTGGTGGAGGTTCACCATGCAAGCGCCGCCATAGAACATCTTGTCGAGGAAATAACGTGGCTTCATGTCGTATTTTGCAGCCAAGCGGTCGGCGAGAGCAAGTGAGCTTTCAAACCAGTCGTCCAGGCAAGTGTTGATATCGTCTTCCCGTTCCTGGCGGCGCTTTGTACGTTCCTCTTTCTGCTGGCTGGTGAGCGGGACCGCCTTGGTCTGGCGTTGGTTGCGTGGACGTTCTGGCTGGAGTCCTGTCGCTATACCTCCACGAATTTGCGGTGGCATGGCTGTTTGGGTAGGTGAGATACCTTGGCTGGATTTAGGACCCTGCTAACTAGGCGACTCAGGTCGGCTATGTTCGTTGATGCGGATACCTCCAATATACTAAGCGACCCCGCCTGTTACGCTTACCAAAATTGTGCAAGCTCCGTACAGGTTCAAAATGAGAAAATTTTCCGTTTCATATCGAAATTTCTAATGTCATGTAGGGCGACGGTCAAGTGCGCATCTAATCATTTTCGTCTGTACACACAAGGCCGTTTGTGGCGTATCTACTTTCTACTGGCCGTTCTCGTAATCGGACATCTCCGCTTGACTATGAACATGTGAGAGAACTTCCAAGGCCGCCTCGACATCCCTGTTGGCCAACACCAGCGAAAGCTCGGGCTTCCAAGCCGTAGGGTCCAGATCCAACATAGAGCGCATTTTCTCCTCCCAGAAAGCCGGAATACCAGCCATCGCCGTCAACGTGAGTCTAGTAGGCTTTCTAATCTTTCCGCCAAACGTGCTCGTCTCCGAAAAGGACATGGAGCTGACACTGGAGACGTCAGAGGCACCCCAGCGGCTAGGCATTTCTGGAAAGGACATAGAGCCCATGCTGGAGACATCGCCTCGGCGGCTGGGTGTTCCCGGGGTTTGGGGAGCGAAACGGTCCGCGCGAGGCTGGGGAAAGCGAGGAGATGGAAAGGTACCGGTGACGAGATGAGCGCGCGGTGTGGGATGAGAGCGAGGAGTGGACGGAGGAGCGGGTGAGCGGGTATGAATGTTGTTCAAACCCTCGCGTATATCGTTCTCTTCTCGACGACGGAGGTCCCGCAGATTGTCCAGCTCGTTACGAAGGGCGGTGATGGTTTCCTCACGGCTGGTGAGGTCGGCGGACAGACCGTCAACCAACGTCTTATACCTCTCCAGCTCGGTGCGAAGTCGGTCACGGTCTGCACAGGCCTGGCTATATTCCAAGGCCGATAGATAGTTCTGCGTAGCCTCAGACTCCAGGAAACGAGTCTCCGAGGAGAGTGAATCCTGAGAGGCAGATCGGGACAGGCGTCCTGGGTGCACGTCCAGAATCTGAACGTCCTCGTTGTCGTCAACGTCGTGACTGCTATCAGACAAAGCCGACGGTGGAGTATGGAATGAAGAATAGTCATCTCGTCCTCGCATGCTGATTCTGCCAACGGAGGGACGATCCCGGTGTGTGACCGTGGGCAGACGCTCGGGCTCTGCAAGCGAAGGGAAAACTGGCATAGGGATTGTAGTACTTCCCCAGCCAACTACTTGAGTCGAATGACCCCAGCGGTGAGCCGCATAAAAACCAAAAGAGTGCGCGTAAACTTGCATGAGCTGTGTGACTGCTCTCTCCAACGGAGGACATTCCGTGAGAAGGGCGGGAGGGAACCATGCCTGGATACGGACATCCGCTACCGAAATAGACGTCTTCTTGGGCGGAATGCTGCCTTGGAAATGCAAGACGGCTGTTGTCGACCCAAAAATCTTGTCCGTGGTGGCAGCCTATAGAAGGTCAACGATGTAGTACGATTTAGTATCAAATGCCCGTACCATGTCGCATACAGCGTCAAAAAACTCGCTGCGGTCCTGCTGCCAAACTCCTTTGGGAGCGTTTTCGCTCCCAGCTCTATAGTCCGTGAACGCTCTGTCAAACGAGAGCATGGGCAGAGGGGTGGCACGTGTGTGCTCTCCGGCGGCCATGAAGGCTCTATCGGCCGCCTTGAACGAAGGAAGATCCACTGCAGTAGCCCATCTGGGGTATCCGCCAAAATGCGCTGTACGAAGGGTCTTCAAGTTCGGCGGAGAGATGGGAAAGTCAGAAGGGGGGCGAGGACGAGGTGCAGGACGAGCGCTAGACGGCGTAGCCTGAGCGGGTCTACCAGCCGGAACAGCAGTGTGGCGGTTGGGGGTTGACATTGTGCGATGATTCGGGAAGACTGGGATCCTAGGGGAGAACAACGGTACCTCCTTATTTGATGCGACGGCAACCAAAGCTCGGAGATCTGTCCCAAAAGAAAGCCCCGAAGCAAATGCCTGGATGCGGACTAGGACTCACAACGAAATCACCCTGAAGAATGCAAATAATTATGTGAGAACGGCCTATGTATGTCTCTGAGTGAGCCGAGTCCTACCTTCCAACATCTATAATCCATCCTGCATGTTGTCAACCACTGTAAGAGAACGGTGGCCAAGGTACGAGATTCACGAAGTGACTGGAGAAATCTGCTTCACAGAAGGTAAGCGGCTGACAAACCCGATGCAGATAGAGAACTTATACCCTGAACAGGGCTGTAGCTGAGCGCCTGCGGTCGAGGGTCAGACGGGGGTCAGATGTAGAGCACCAGGGACTTGGGAGTAAGTAGCACGCATAGTGATATATTATGGAACGTGCCTTCGAACACGATGGCTCCATGCAATGGATCGGAATCTCTAGAGTTCTGTACGCTATGTGCCGCCGCATGACAAACCGTGAAGAGATCCCAGTCTGTCAAGTGAGCACTGAGGGTAAGTTGGAACACAAGTCTGTTGAGATGTTATTGAGTCATAGATTGTATGAGCATGGCCGTAACACCAAGTCCCCAAGCTTTGAGAACGTGAAGGCCTCTCCTTTTACAGAGAAAGGCCAAAGACGCCCGGTAGGAGACGACGTTTCTAAAAGCAGACCACTTGGGAACCTAGTCATGTCTTGACGCCGGATGTTGACTCTCCAGTGTAGCTCAGATGTAGGATAGAGATATTTCTTGCCATGGTCGATGTCAGATGATGGTGAGCATAACCTGTAGTAGAACGCAAATGTTCGACTCAAGGTAAGAACACGCAGGATATTTGATCGGACACTCAGCCCGAGTCCTTATACTCATAGATGTCGACGATAAGTCTGTCATTTCTCTGTGCATTCGTACTTGGTATGCCATGGAATAGCATGGACATTGAAGTTAAAGAGTCTAAGCACGGTCTCAGATACAATTTAAGTCCCACTCAGGAAGTGGCGCGGTGTGTAAGCCCAATCTTAGGCTGGACGTCAGCTATTGAATCGAGAAACGGCTCTGAGCCGCCTCTATAGCAGCACAGTTTCACAAAAAAGGCTTTAGAATAAAGAATAGAGTATATAGAAATGAACTGTAAGCGTTTCCGGTGAGGACTTTGAGCACGAACTGTCAGATCCCTTCGAGACGGTCCATGTTCTTATAGACAAATGCGAATCTGAACTGCACAAACGAGTGGTCATAATTTAATTCGCAAAAATCCCTGGAAAATTTGTATGCATTCTTGCTACTGGTAAACATCCATCCATCATAAATTTGAGAGCTCTACCAGAGAACAAACAGACGTAGGCTTCATTGAAGTTGGAGAATCTGTCTCGGCTTATCCCAAAACGGGCTACAAGCAGCAAGTTCCAACTGTTTCTCGGTGGACGATCCGTCATATATGCATGTTCGCGAAGTCAAAAGTAATCATTAAAAGGTGTTGTAGCTAGTTATACATTGTGCGTCTCAGTTCGTCTGGAGTAGAGTACATATCCACTCCCTTACTCCATCGCTCGGCCGTGTCCTTGGCAGCCTGGTCTCTCTGTGCATCTGACAAGGACGCCCACCACGCTTCAGTTGGCTGCATCCCCTGGTCAACCCAGCGGAAGAGAGCGCCCGCGGTGTATTGCGTGAATGAATAACGAGTCTCCGTCTTGGCAACGGGCACGTTCGAGTGACGGACAATGGCAGAGGGGATGATTATGGTGGCTCCGGGAGGGAATTCGAGCACGAGGTTGAAGTCCCAAAGGATGAGATGGCCGCCCTTCCGATAGTCAAACGAACCTAAGGCGGTGATTGCACACCAGCCAAAGGGTAGGTTTGCATAATCGACGTGGACGTAGCAGCAGGTATGAGGGCCAAAATTGAAAGACGCGCAGGCCCACACGCTGTTCGAGAAGTTACGTACCAGCCAGGGATACCAGCAAAGAAGACGGAGGAGGTACTGCTGATAGAAGGCGTACAACCGCGGTGCCCAGGTGGCAAAGACCGAATCCGCGAACCCGGCCAGTCGATGGAAAGCCCAGTTCGTCATGATGAGAGACATCAATGCAGCATTGATTGGATCCTCAATCAGGTTACTCGGAGTCTAAGCGAGGCGACTAACATCAGCAGGGTAGAGGCACATGGAGAAGGGACTCACCAGTGTACCGTTGCCGTGGACAATCCCATGCGGAAAGGCGGTGAATTTGCCGCGTCGATGAGTGCGGTATTTCTTCTTGACGCGAAGCTGCGGGCCAACCTCCTCAAGGACTCGATTGGCCTCTGAAACGACTCCGGACCAAGAAGAGTCGGCAGGCATGCCGCCGTTCACGCCAACAATATGTTCCCTGGCGTCAATGATCGGTGTACCTGCACTGTGAGGATAGTCAGATGTGAGATGCAAGATAGACGGACTACGTACTGTCCTGTATATGGCACGTATTGCATGTTGAAGCGGCTGCCTTTCCCGCAAAGCTCGTGAAGAGGGTACTGCTTCTTCCGAGTATCGCTACCAAGTAGGCCGATGTAGCCAGTCTCAGCAACAGGAATATCAGCAGTACTTGTGGCGACGTTGACGGTCTGAGTGTTGTTAACGTGACGCTGATGCTCCGCCGGACCAATCTGACGTCCTGTCTCTGCCTGGAGCTTCCGCTTTTTGGCGCGATTTGCATGGCTGCGCTTTTTGTCGCGTGAGATTGCGGAAGACGCGGTAGAGGGAGGTTCTGGGTCAAGCGAGAGGGAGGGTATGTCTTCAATGGGTGGATTGGTAGTAGACGTCTGGGGTGAGCAGTCAGAGAGGCAGTCGTCACTGAGAGGCGAGCCAGGCATGGCCGGTAGGAGCTCCCCCGTGCGGCTGATGAGTGGGGGCGTGCTGGGAGGTATCTCGTAGTCATAGGTGCCCGCCTCGAGAAATGCCGTATGCGACAGTAAGTCGGACACATCGCGCGAGGTCGCGGTCCAGACAGGTATCGCAAAGGCCATTCTATATTAAGGTTAGCAATTATAAGGGTGATAGTGCTAATAGCTAGGTGGAGGCGTGTTATGTTGCCGAGGTACAAGTTCCCCGTCAGGATTCCCGGGCTCGAGTATCCGTGACCGTTCACCAGACCGCGTCAACACACAGCGGAGGGAAGAATGGGAGAGGAACAATTTTTGGCACTCACAAAAGGAGAATAGTCGTCAAGGCCATGAAAGAAAAATGACAGTCACGACAAGTAACGGTAACAGCAGATGAACATCACATGATTGTTATATTACTCTACAGGGTCTCCGTAAATTGTACAACTAACTCCTCTACTTCTGACGCGTCTGAGTCCGATGCTTCGTCCTCCATGCGCGCACTATTGCTGTACCAGTACGGGGTCTCATTCGTATCCATCTCGTCACCACCAACGCCAGCGCGTTTACCCGCCGAGAGATTCCCTGTAAATCCGGCAAGACCCCGTAGTCTATAGAAATAATCCATTACTTGGGCGTTGCGGTCCTGTATGTAGCTGCACCTGAGGCGAAGCTCCTCGGAAAGAATGAGATGAGATGTAGCAAGACGGCGAATGGCAGCCCGATATATGCGATACTCATCGAGCATGAACGTGACCTGCCGGCGTATTTCAATATTCAACTGGAATATCTCCTCCTTGGCCCGAAGCAGGCGAAAATGATGAGCGGTGGCCTGACGACGTTCGGGTTTGGCCCACTCACTGCGCCGGATGTCCGACCTACAATCCTTCCAGAGATCGAGCTCGCCAATGAAGGCCGCATCGACAAGTTCGGACCAACGAAGGGTGTCCTTACCGAGGGCTGTGGCCTGCTTGTTGAACTCCTGCAGGGCGGTCTGAATAGCTGATCCGCGAGCCTTGAGAGCCTTCGAGATCTTTTCGCGTTGCTTGTAGCCTAGAGAAGATGAGCTGGGCATGATGAGACAAAAACAGACGTACCTAGACCACTCTGTCCAAGCTTGGTGAGTTCGAGAAGGCGCATCACCATCAGCCGCTCGAGATTGTCGACTGATCGCCGATACTGGCGCTCTCGCATGAGAACAAGACCCTCCTGATACTCAGGGTCTTCAACCTTCCAGCGCGTCGTGATGTCAAGAAGCTCCTCGTGTCGAATGACGTCCTCTTCAGATGCCCGTATGCGTCCCAGGGCTGTGTTGATTTCGCTTGACAATTTCTCCTGGGCCGGCGTTCGATAGTGGCCTGTCGTGAGATGGTATTCTTTCTCCGTCCACGTCTTGGAAAGCTTGACAAAGACAGCACTGTACGCAAAATGAGAGGACATACAAGGAAAGAGAGGAGGAACTCACGCAGCGTTACCAAGACGGTTCAATGACTCCATGTATGTTATCTTGTCCACGAGGTCCTCAGGCTCGCGCTTGAGACTCTCCAGATAGGTCCGCTCTTCCCGAATATAGCGTTCATAATCTTCGGCAGTGGTTCCGAGGGTAGCCTCAAGAGCGTCCAGTTGAGGACGCAACTCCGATTCGATTGCGAGAGCCTGCTTGTAATTCTCGAACAGAAAACGGCCTGTGAAGGATCAGAAACGGTCTCATGGGTTTGTTCGACGTACGTACCGATGGATGCAGACTTGTCAGCATCCTGGAAAAGGTAATGTTCCTCGATGTCCTGGTCACGATGTCGTTTGGTCTGGGTCCATGTTCCGGCAAGTTGATTAGAGAGGGAAAATATGCGCTCGCAGACCTCGAAATCCTCAAGGCCGGCCCCTTTGATGTACATGGGATGCCAGTTAAGCTGGCAGAGACGGTTGTGAGAATGACCGTGGAAAGCTGGGACTAGAACACGAGTCTCCAGTTCCTTGAAGGCGTTCCCAATGGAGCTGCTCGCTGCCGTCTTACTAAAGGCACAGCCGATGTCGTAGCCAAGACCAAGGCGTTTACCGAAAAGAGTGAGAAGCTTGTGGAGGAGGGCGAGAGGGTATTTCATGCTGTAGGCAAATCAGGAGTGTAAGTTGAGCGAACAAAGAGACTCACAGTTCTCCGCTGCGTATCATGTCGCAAAGAAAAAGAACATGGCCATGACGGCAGGCAGTGATAAAGACGCCACTGATGGCAAACAGTCTGAACATCTTTTTCCGGGCTTCAGGGCCCGCATTGCGCCACCTATTGATGCACGTCGCTAAGCTGGCGGGATCGTTCTCACCAGAGTGACCGCCTTGCTGCTCGACCCATTCGTCAAGGTCCTCGTAGTCGTCGACTTCTACGACCGCGGTCGACGCGGGCACAGAGGATGCAGAGGTGGATGGAGCGGACGGAGGTGGGGAGGTATTACTATCAGATGACGGGGATCCCAGGGACGCAGACGCGGAGGATACGGCAGGCTCAGGTCCGGTAGAGGATGCAGCAGAAACTGCAGGGACAGCTGGGCGTTGGGAGCGGGCTTTCCGGGCGTTCGCAACGTCGTCCTTAAAGACGTCGACCTCCTCCGGGGACAACCATAGAGTGGACCGATGAATGACTTCGTCAGGCCGCGCAGAGCCGGATCGCAGACTTTCATCAATGAGCCGGAGAGACATGTTACCGTTGAGGCTGACACATAAGGAAGGGTCAAGCTCTGCCTCGCCTTCAAGCTTGTACATGCAGGGCGGGCAGACGTTGGTAACCCGCCAGTTGAGCGCACGGCCCAGTTCGCTGTCGACCAGGCCCTGGACTGTATACTGAATGTCGAGATACACGTCGTATGCATCTTGGAACATGTTTCGGAGAAATGCCCGATTAGGGACCTGGTGCAGATGGCAGAGTGCGCGCGCAAAAGCCTGAGGGCGGAGACGCGGGCAGACGCGATGCAGCTGACGGTATGCTTCGAGAGTTGAGAACGAGATGGCTAAGGAGGGCTGTTTGGGCGCATTGCCGAGGTAACCTTGTCGAACTAAGGTTTTGTTGGCATAGGTTGATTGGGGGCCGTCAGCGGTGGGCTTGTGTGAGAGAGTGAGGGTTTTGAGCGCTGCTGATGAGTGAGTAGTGAGGCTGAGATGGAGACGTGTGGCGCACCAAAGAATTCTACAGCTTGCACCGTGAAGGGCTGATCTGCTTCGTCGGTGAGCGCCGGAGGAGGGCCTTGGTAGGGTTTGAAAGTTGGGTTGGGTTGGGTTTTTTGACTCATTTCGTGAACAACCTCAACCCAACTGGTTGTTGAAAGTCAAAATTTTGAAACAACCTCAACTTCAACCCAGTTGTTCTACAACTCTTCACAACCTCAAAAAACCCTCAAAACCCGGTTGCAACCTCAACTTCATTAATTTGGTTCTTAATTTGTTCAAAAATGAATAAATTATCTATTTTAAATACTATTTTCTTGCTATTCTAATTGATTAGAACTCAGTTTGAGTCATAATGACTTGATATAGCTTCAAATACTTGTTTTTTATATACAAAGTTGTTGAGAGTTGTTGAGGGTTGTTGAGAATTTTGTCCAGAACAACAACCTACAACCCAACCTGAGTTGAGGTTGCTATATTTTTTCAAATTTAGAACAACCTCAACCTGAGTTGGGTTGAGTTGCTCAAAAAACCCGGTTGTTGCAACTCAACTTTGAAACCCTAGGCCTTGGTGTCGCCACACAAGAAAGGCTGTGGTGAGTGTAGATAATTGCTCCTTCCAGGAGCGTCGTTGAAGGAGGAGACGTTCGCGTCGAGCTCGTTGGTCCACTTTATATGACCTGGTTCGAGTTCAATGAGTGAAAATTGAAAGCAGCTAATACGCACCTCTTGACGACCTTTGCCTCTGCCTGCTCAGGACTGTCGTCGTCCGAATCATAGTCCCCGTCGTCATTGCCGTCACCGGCTGCGAAACCGTCAGCCTCATCGCCTAGAGCCGGCTCGTAAGCCATAGTCTGATCCCCGTCATGCTGGCCAAATGCAAGGTCACGCTGGTCCTAAGACAGACCTGGATATATGAGCGTGGCGTAACAGAGACGAAGTAGAAAAGCGTACCTGCGCTGAAATTCTGGCGCGCCAGAAATGCCGCCCGAACCTGCTTGCTCGTCTTGTTGATCTTGACAGTTTGGGAGAACGTGGCCTTGGTGACGCCGGAGCGGCGGTTGCGTAGTCCACCGTAGGATACCTTGACTTTGCTTGAGAGTGACATCGTGGGCAGGAGGGAGTGGCGTGGGGCTCCAACCAAAGGCGGGATGTCGGGTTGATGTTGGGTAGCAAGGGTCCATGTCCGCTGACACGTCGCCGGTACCGGTAACACGAGCGCTCGTAGCCGGTAGGTGTTCTGGAGCAACAAGTTCACCCCAGGGGAGCGGAATTTTGGGAGGTGAGAGGTTCCGGCGCAATCATGCCGGATGACATCGGTGCATTGATGGAATAACCGATGGTACTAAACGGGTAACTACGGGTAACACAGGTGCCAAACGAAGGCATATCCTGGCGATAAACGTGGTGAGTAACACTCTTTCTGCTACGGAAATATAAGACTTACATGGCTTGGTAGCGTCTTCGCCGTTGGTTCCTATACCGCGCTGGAAAGTACCGCAAGCGTATAAGACGTCTGACGGCCCGGGACCCAGTAGACGTCTACCAAGTTCCGATGGTGCGACTCAGTGGCCATAACAAACCTCCCCGTCAGTCGCATGCATACCAAATATTCTATCACGAGCATTGGGACAATGGTCTCCATCTTCGCCGTATCGTGGACGGTGTGTGGGACCGGATCACAAACGATAACATCCTGTCAAAGCCTGTGGACTTCGCCCGCTCCGTCTTCTCAGATGCATGGCTCAAGTTGAGCAATGCCACAACAACGCATTACGCGGCATTGGAAGGGCCTATACTTGCTGCTGTCGACGATATGTGGCAATTGAAGGGCAAAGTACAGAAGAAACTTGTTAATTTGGGGACCGACTTTGTGTGAAAGGTTTTCGGCGCCACAAGTGCCAATGACCACTTGCAGTACATGACAGCTGTGAAGGAGAGGGGCAACGCGCTGAAGGCCGAGTACAACCGTCTCTTGAAGGATCCGCCGTCGAAGGTGCTGAGAACCGTAAGCTGTAAGTCTTCCGTTGAGTTCAGTTTGGTCATACCTGATTCATTTTTTACAGTGCCCTCGCCAACGCGGAACATTTCATTGTGAAGTCAACCGCGGTGTTGAGGAGAGGACGTTCTGTCAAGCATTTACAATGCTTGGTGGACCGATGGACAGCTACGGCGGAGCGATTGGGACCATAAAGTACGTCGCACCGCAGTTCTAAGACTGTCATCAATACTAACGAACACATCTTTTAGCATCACCACGATGAAGAATGCAGCGGATGTACCATTGTCATGACCTAACCTCGTCGCCTGGGCTGACGGTCATTAATGTCTCAACTCAACGACGTCCCAAGGGTCTTCGACGACCTCTACGAATCAGCGCCACTACAGAAAATGCCGGCAACCACATTAGGCAGTCGGAGGTTCGAACCTCGGCGGAACTTAGCAAATAATCCCAGGCCCCGCCCCGTCGGGCTCTCCCGACCTCTGAACGAGCTCCTAGAACACGCCCATGCGGAACACCACTCGTCATAGCTATACTTAGATGACTCGAGTCAGTCAGGAGTCGACGAGCCGCCTCGTCCCGCCCCATCCCGCCTCTCCGACCAATCAATGGCCATTGATCAAGTCGGGCAACTATCGGGACGTCGGGACAAAGTCCCTCCGCAGTGGCAGGTCGGTCCCGAGACGTCGGGAGAACTCCTTAGAATCTCGCAGAAGGATATCACCGTATGAGATTGGGAATCGTATAAATACTGGACTCCTCTGTAGTAAATACCCAGACTTTGTCCTTAACCAGTTTTCTCCTGTACAACTCCGTTGGGTACTCTAAACCCTCCGCGTTAGGACTCATCCTCCATGTCTCCCCTCAACAACTCTTACGTCCCCGCCATCAACCTCTTGAAAAGAGGATCACTCCCCGAGGACCAAGAGGTGCGCTCGTCAAGGGCCCCTACGTCTAACCTCTGTCGGTTAGGCGAGCACACCCCAAAGATATCTGTGATACGTCCGCAGGAAAGCTGCGAGTTGGTCACAGTGGTGATCTCTCGTGAGCAAGTCCATGTCATGGCGGGATCAGGTCATAACAACCATTAACATTCCCTGAGTAGCTGGGGCAGGCAAAGTTGGAGGTGCTGGTTGCGGACTATAAGGCATGGCTGGCGACATGTTACAGCGACAAGGAGAGAGTTTCTGTAATGGTGCTGAGTCACGAGTATTTTGAACATTTGAAGAAGTACATTCAACAAGAGGATGTGAGTCATTCAATTCAGTGATAGTTAGGTGGAACCATTGTTAACGACATTGACAGGTATCAACGTGTATCGCATTTGCTGCGTTGATGCGGAAGGAAACACGGCGGACGACCGGCCTTTGGTGTACAGGTATCGGTGGCTGTATATGTACGTGCCACGAATTGATTCGACCACTAGGTTTGGGAGATTTGCTCAAGGGCGAGAGGTTGGTTCCTTTCTTTCTTGATTGTGATGTAATGATCAGAGCGCTGACATGTGAGGCAGCAGATACACTAATATGGAATTATATTTTCTGGGGCTTGATCATGAGAGAGGATGTCGCCACTGTCCTCGTCTCCTACCATATAGGATGCCAATGGAAGATACATTTACTCGAACGGCGGAAAGCGATGCCGGCCATGCTACAGGACGATCCCAACAAGAGAGGTCCTTCCATTAGGGTGGGTCTCCCGGTTTAGCACGGGACAGTGCACGAGGAGGAATGCACGATGTGCAATCCTCTGCGCTACAAGACAGGCGCTGTGATGACGGACGGTGAGGCGGTGGAGCGAGTATGGTTGCGGCTGAATGGACTGGCAACTTTGACTAAGGAGATGCATGCCAACGCTTGCCATGAGACTATTGAGGACGCGGTGGATCACCATAATTTCGAGAAGAATTTGGGACTTTGAGAGTGACTACCCTCAGTGTTTGAGTGGTGGGTCCGTCTGACAAAGACCCAGGTAGTCTGATTGGTCGATGGCTAGAGGTTGCTATTGAGGAACGCGCAAAGCAAATACGGAACTTCTCTGACGTCTCGGACTCCCTTGATGAGCAGCTGGTGGAGGCGTGGGAGGAGGATATAAAAGTGTGGCATGCCCAGGAGGACGGCACCCAGAAGAATAGGGATCCAAACATCAAGAACCCGTACGTGCTGCGAGTGAAGAAGGGTAGGTGCATTGCCTACAGCCTGGTTCAGTGGTAGCTGACTAAACGTTTATAGGAATGATAAAGATAGCTGAGGTTAGGAAGGAGTTGAAGGCGGAGGAGGAAGCGGAGAGGAAATGTGCTGCTGCCGCTGACTCAGTTGCCGAAGGGCGGCGCAAATCGAGTCAAATGATGTTCCTGACTCTGGGAATGCATTTGGAATAGATGAAGTCAGTGGTTTCCATTCCGTTTCTATTATTACTCACTTGCATATGGGATAGAGGGAGGATCAAAGACGCTATGAACGCTCGAAACAAATCTTCCGGCAAGGAGCGGGATGGCAAGCTGGAAGAACGTCGTGCCAGTTTCTTGAGGTCTTTGCGACGGTTTCGATCGCTGCAGGATACCTACATGCCAGGTGTAAGCGATCTGATTGACAACGAAGAGGAGAGCGCAGCTGCAGAGTCGGCTCCAGTACCAGCTGAGCTGATCAAGCGTTGGCTCCCCTTAGATCTGCCGACAAGTATGCGCCAAGTGTGTTGGAAGGGGCTTTTGGCGGCGGAGGAGAAATTGCGACAAGCAGAATGCTCGTTGGCGCTCAACTTGCTCCGATTGCGGCTGCATACAAAGTGGCACCTGATAATGTTTAGGAATGCGTATCTCCGAGGACAAGCTCGCAATACACAGGCACGTGCTGTGATCAGTGGCATCAGCAATAGGGTGAATGCCCTCACTCGGGTTTATCATAGAGCAGGAGTGCTTTGGCTGGGTTGGTGGGTGACGCTGGATGCAGCGAATTTCACGAGCTGAAGAAGGAAGATGTTACATTGCAATACGTAATGTAGACATGAGCACGAATGTCGGATGTTTTTGGATGTTTCAATTATATTCGTATCCGACATCCGAATATCTTTGGATGTCGGATGTCGGATATACCTCGGATGTCAAATGTTCATTTTCTGAGCAAGCATCCAAACCATGATACTATAACCTATAATATAAGAGTGTTTTATATTACTTTTATGACTGTAATGGACATTCACATACAATTTACTATCATAACTTCATAGTATGTATAGTTTTGAACTGCTATTGATGTGATAATACCTTGATATTCATAGATATTCAAATATATTCGAATATATTCAGATGAATATTCGAAAATATTCGGATATCATATATTTAACTCGGATGCAATGTTGAATGTCCATCCGAATACAAATATCTGGGTTTGGGGTGCACATATTCATGGTTTGGATGTCGGATACATCCGAATAGACACTCGTGATCATGTCTAATGTGATAGATCACGACATGAAGGCGACGAGACGGTTTGCTAAACTGTCAGGGCGCGAGAGTCAGGCGATGTTGGTTGGGACAAATTTGTTGGCCGAGAGTGACGAGGAAGGTGACGGGGTACGGATTCCGGCAGCGCGTGATGAGGATGCCGCCGTTATCGCCCGACACCGTTGGGAGGATAAGGAAGGAAATGAGACCACCAGGGCGAGTCGACGAATACTATCTTGGATCTGGACCGCCGCTGGAGGATACGATGACTCCGATGAATACATGCAAGAAAGTGAGTTGTTACCTCTCACTTCCCAATCTGCTTGTTGATCTTGCCCGCAGTTGTCTGTGTCGAATGGTGCAAGGCCTGGGCGCGAAAGGAGTGTTGGTAGGAGGAAGTTTTGCTTGGAGAGGCAGAGAAAGAATTCACGCTGGCGTCATTGAAGGCGGAGGCTTGTGCCTGGTGTGAACACGAGAAGGTAACATTTGGATCTTACTCACACCAAAAAGGCCGCGAGACGTACGCCAGGAGCAAGCTCGCATATACGACATGCTGTGTAACAGCTTTTTGTGCCGGTGGTCTAGAGATGTGATAGGCAAACGGATCCGAAGGAAAGATGATGTCAGGGGACGCCAAACAAGTTGACTATATTATTGCGCCACAATTGAATTCAGTTCACATCATCATGAGTGTCTAGGAAGGGTCCTTTTGAGGTGTATAGGATATGGTAGGTTGCCTTTGTGTCCCCTTTTGGAAGTCTGTAGGGAACTGGGTTGGGAGTCCGAGATCGTCCTGTCCTCATTAGGAGGACTCCCCTAGATGGAAAGGATGGCGGGGGCCGCTTGCTTACATACACAGGTGGTGCGCACCAGCATAGCGGGATACTAGCGGGATACATGACCCAATTTGACCCTCAATTGGTAGGGGGTGACAATTGATATGTAATAAGGTTCAGATTTTTCAGTCAATTGGTAGACATGAGGCTCATACCTACAGCTACTGGTGACACTTGCTCTTTAAGAAATCAGTGACTGCCGTCTGATAGTCTCTCCAATTTTCCAAGGTTGGCTGGTACTTGTAGGTCGGTAACCCAAGGTGTGTTGTCCAAATGTCTGAGACATGGCTACCGGTGCAGTGTTCACAACGGACGCGTTTTCCCTGACCCAGTACTCAAACCAATTTGAGCGAGGGCTACGGCCAAATTGCCAAGCAAACATGTTTATCCATCTAACGTCGATAGTAGTGAAAGTAGATAAACGACCGCAAGGGGCGTGGTGACGGCTAGCTCATACGTGCTTCCTAGGACAGTAGCACCTACAACATGGATGAGAAAGACCTCCTGTGCATCGCTGGGCTTTGTTTCTTGAACAACGACTCTCCAGAAGCAGTTGAACAGCTCTGCAAATTGCATCATGTTTGAGTCTGCGAGTCCATTCTTAACAAACGAGAGGAAGCGAGCTTGCACGGTAGAGCTTAAGTCGGTTGCATAAGGGGAAATAAAACCGTAGTCGAGGAGCTTTAGAGAGAATTACAGAGAGGATGTAGTAACAGGGGTAGAATAGGTGATTAGGGAGGTGGGGCAAAACCCATAAAAACAGCGAGCAATGTTCATGAGGGTGCGTGATTCAACAAACTCATAAGAAATATGCGGGTTCGGTACATCTTCACAACCCAGCCCAATAAATGGGGTGAAATTGAGAAGGATGAACGATGAACTAGCGGGTGTCAATGCGGAAGAGGAGGAGGGATTGTGTGCATATTCTTGTCCACAATCTATCTTCAATTTGGCCTTCTTTCAACTCGATCTGTTCCGGAGGTACATGTTTTCCATTCCCGTCATAGTCATTGGGAGCTGACCATATCCTCCACTGGATGCTGCAATCGCACATAGTGGTCCGAATAGTAGGTATCATAAGAGGAGTCGAATGGGTTGAAAAAGGTATGTTTTGCCAGGCCTGTACTAGCCCAATAAATTGAGTTGCGCCAGTCTGTTGAGGAAACTGGCATACAAATTCAGCTGCCAAACTTTTTTTGCCACCGGTAGACCATGATATTACCACGATTCAGCAGCGGTTCACCACGTGATTCCCCATGCCTTTCTCGGGCCTCCTAATTTTGAATTTGCTGTTCAGTCTGACATTGCAGGCTGATCTTCCTGGAGACCTCGGCCCGCTTGCGCGCGATGAACAACTCCGGGGTCTTGTTGGGTAGTTGGCCTGGACCATGTGCAACACCGGACGTTTTCATTGGCTGATAATCTTCTACTTCGAATCCACCCTCACCGTAATCGCTTTCATTGTCCAAGTCAAAATTCTGCGATGTTGTCTGCATGGGATCGTCCACTTGAGTTGTAGGTTTGCAAACGGTCCTTATTGACTGCGACGAGGCAGTGGTGGGGGTAACATCCTCAACATTGACGTTCATTGCGAAGTCTGGGCAACAAGCCGTCTCTTTACGAGAGGGTGGGGATGGTGTGGCTGCGACCAGAGAACTTGTGAGAGGGGAATCTGACAGCGGAGCGAAAGGAAGAGGAGGGGATGGTTTTTGGTAGACATGATCACGAGTGTCCATTCGGATGTATCCAACATCCGAACCATGAATATGTGCACCTCAAACCCAGATATTTGTATTCGGATGGACATTCAACATTGCATCTGAGTTAAATATATGATATCCGGATATTTTCGAATATTCATCCGAATATATTTGAATATATTTGAATATCTATGAATATCAAGGTATTATCACATCAATAGCAATTCAAAACTATACATACTATGAAGTTATGATAGTAAACTGTATGTGAATATTCATTACAGTCATAAAAGTAATATAAAATACTTTTATATTATAGTTTATAGTATCATAGTTCGGATGTTTGCTTAGAAAATAAACATTCAATATCCGCGGGATATCCGACATCGAAGGTACATCCGACATTCGACATTCGAGATATTCGGATGTTGGATACGAATATAATTGAAATATCCGAAAACATCCGACATTTGTGCTCATGTTTAGTTTTCGGAGAGGGGTGGATGAGTGCGAAGGTTCGTAGAGGCGGGAGCACGTAATGGCGGGGGTGCATTGTATGCACATCCCATATCCATTGTTATGGTGAGGGGACAACGGGTACAGCGTGATCGCCTTTGAAGAATGATAACGCGGAGCAACCAAATGACCACCCCTATAGCGGGGGTGATCTGGAGGAAACGCTAGCGGACGCATTGCTAGGCCTATGTCCGGGTCATAGTAATCCGGGTGGGAAGCCATCAACTCCTGGCGGTCGACATCAGCTGCCAACATTTCCCAACCAGCCATTCTTTGAGAGTTTTGGGGGGTACTGGGTGGCTGAAGAAGTAAGGGCCTCGAGTACATTGCTTTGACAGCAGCGAGGGGTCCAGCTTAACCTACTTGAGCAGTGTTCAACACAGCGTAGGACTTCACGACGGTAGTCATATGTGCTTAATAGCAAGGATTGAGTTTCTGACGTAGGATCTCCAATCCGACACCAGGTTGGAATTCATGGCTGCGGCTCGGTAATCCATGCTGGGTCATCATGTCGAAAGAGTCTATGTCCCAAACTTCCCCCCAATCCATGTATATCTCAACATCAAATGTGTTACGCAGGTAGGTGAGAAGTGTACAATGATGAAGAAACCACTCTCGCGCACACACATAAGCATCGAGGCGTTGCCTATTGCATTTGAGGTGTACGAAGCTGCTGAACCAGAGCTTATTGAGAAAGGCTAATAATATATCCAAGTCTCCCGCTAGATATGATCACGAGTGTCCATTCGAATGTATCCGACATTTGAACCATGAATATGTACACCCCAAACTCAGATATTTGTATTCGGATGAACATTCAATATTGCATCCGAGTTAAATGTATGATATCCGAATATTTTCGAATATTCATCCAAATATTTTTGTATATATATATGAATATCTATGAATATCAAGGTATTATCACATCAATAGCAGTTCAAAATTATACATACTATAAAGTTATGATAGTAAATTGTATGTGAATGTTCATTACAATTATAAAAGTAATATAAAACACTCTTATATTATAGTTTATAGTATCATAGTTTGGATGTTTACTCTGTTAGGTTGTGCCCCAAACCAAGCCTAAGAGAGAAAGACCGGTTGTAATACTTGGTATGCACTACATAAGCAGTGCTCTGAGCCTGCAAAAGATAAGCGTAGAAGTGTTTAAAGTTAAGAGAAAAAAGGGTTTTATCTAAAGTGTATTAGCACGTACTAGAGATAGGCGTGACCTATTAAAATTTCAGATGATCCTTGATTCGATTCGTGATTTGGGATCCGTGGTTCAACTCAAAAGTCACGGATCATCCGAATCGTTATGATTATTCTGAAGCTCACGAATCATTAAGCCAAGACAACGGATCATACCAGAAAATGTCCGTTAAGATCCGTCAAACTATCAAACAATATGTATCACTTCAAGTAAAATGAACCCCACGAGTATTGAACCTGCGGAGTTCTGACCGTCTTTGCACCAGATGATATCACAGGGTGCAACTATGGACGGCTTTACCACTTCGCCAGACAGGTCTTGACAGACTTGCCTTGCCAATCAATGAGTTGTCAAAATCTTATCAAGATATATCAAAATAAAACAATGTCTGAGATGAAAATACAATTGCGGGCAAGATGAGACAGGAGGGAGGAGTAAGAAGTTGTAAATATATTGTACTGCATAAGAGTCCATTAATATCTATGACAGTCCGTGTGACAAAAGAGGAGTGCGGCCGATGACTGTATAGTAACTGTTCACGAAGTGCCATGATAGTTCATTCTCAGCTGCAATGAGGTCCTTGATGAACACAAACCCAGGCCCTGAGAGTTACTCGGCAGCGGTGGCGGTCCGTGGGGAAAGCAGCGGGATGTCATGGCCATTCCAACTCTTCATGATACGATACAGCCCCACATATGCCTCCCGCCTAACTTGTGCATCAGGCGATGCGAACCCACACTGTCTGTTGTCGCTATTTGCCGGAATGAGTCCGCTCTCAAAATGAGGGATGGCAGCCAGTACTTGTAGTTGACGGTCTCCGTACAACGATGCATCAAGGTCGTCATACACAATCTCCCCGGGCTTGGTGCTTGATTGCGAGACTTCAAAGTTTCTAGGGCAAGGCGGTAGGAGGCACAGTCCAACATCAGAAGGTCGTAACGGAAGTTGACCTCGAACAATTCGTTGAGTATCTTCTGCGCAATCCCGCGCTCCGGAGTGATGCCGGACGGCAATGACTGCCCATGCCAGACAGCTGGCGCTGAGCCCAGGTTGGCAAGTCAACGATACCCTAGAATAAGCATCTTTAGGAAGCCGTGAGAAGAGATGGATGGTAAACTTACCTGAAGGTTTCCTTCCGTCAGACAACGCGATAAGTCCGCCTTCACTTATTCGTGTGATTGCGCGGCTCATCCCTCCTTGGTCGATGCATGAATCTCCAGGCCAAGGACACGGCGCCATTCTGGAGGAGACAGCATCGGCGACGAAGAGGACTGTAGACGGTAGTGGAGGAGAGAACGAAGCTTGAGATACATGGTGATCATGCTGCCACGTGTGTTTTTGAGTGCGACATTGGCGATGACATTGGGATTGGGGAGGGCGAACCCATGCTGCATACTCGCAGGTGGTTGCCTCTTTGGATCGTGCTCTATTTTGAGGCGGTCGAGGGCTTCCTTCCAAGGACCAAGAGAGCGCGGCATGAGGGGCGACGAGACATCCGAGAACTGGTCGCACTCAGTCTTCCAGGGTTTCTTCGACTTGCCAGCCTTGTGCCTGCTTGATGTGGGATCTAGTCATGAACAAGTCAGAAAAAATACTGCACATCAATCAGGGCAAATAGAACCTATAAGGAGACGGGCACGAGACTCTTGACGACGATGACGAAGTGGCAAGCCGCGCTTGAGAAGGTTGAGTGGACCCGCGAGACGGACCAGGAGTCGGACTCGCAATAGCGATGGGGACGGCGGTGCCGGTGGTGTGGATGATGGTGGGCGGAGAGGCCAATTTGCAAATGTAGTGGGCCATAGCTCGATACCGCTCAAGAGAGCCAGAGTAGCTCTTGAAGATGACCGGATGAAGAGGTCTGGCCTGGGCGTATGAGAGACGGATGGACATAGGTCGCAGGAGAGGAGGATTTGGCGCGTCGAACCAGGTAATGATCTTGCTGCCCGTTTCTGCACCGAGCTTTTGAACGAGCCAGAGCGGAACGCCCACCTGGACAGGACAACGTCAGACAACGATGAAGAAGTTGATGAGAACCCACGTACCCGATACAAATTCTCCGCAACCTCCATCTGGTCCGTGACGGCACCCACAACGTTGAGAAGAGGTTGCCTGGATCTCGCTGTGTCATGATAGATGGCATGCGCCGTGA
Organism: Strobilurus stephanocystis; assembly: GCA_019915075.1. Lineage (NCBI taxonomy): Eukaryota > Fungi > Basidiomycota > Agaricomycetes > Agaricales > Physalacriaceae > Strobilurus > Strobilurus stephanocystis. Next base: position 314,588 of record JAHLMI010000018.1, read on the forward strand.
GCAGCCAAGTAAGCAGCCCTTCCACTTCGAAGACGATGCGCTGCATCATAGTCCACACCATGACAGATTTGTTGAACGGGGCTGGGTGATCAAGGCGCGCCATGAGATTCTTGAGGCGGGGAATAACATCCCGCAGAAACAAGTCATCCTTCAACTTCTGCTGCACGGGCGACGAATCGTCTTGCCTGGCAGCGGACAAGCGCTTCTGAACGCGACGACCGTGATCCTTGAAAACATCACAGAGTTGGGGATCGAGGACGCCAATACCGCGAGCACCGGTTTTTGCGCCAATGTCCTGGAAGTGAAACTGCTGAGGAAGAAACCACAACAGCTCTTGTGTGCCCTGTAGCTTGGACGGATGAGGAATAAATGCGAGATGGGCGACGAGGGGGTTGAACGGCTGTGGGTGGTAGAGCGGGTCGTCATACCCAAAATGGAGGTCGTTCAGTATACCGACTTTGTGTTCGTCGATCTGCGGGATGCAAATCCAGGATGTATTTGGGGAGGTCACGACGATGTCTTGTTGGCAATCGTGATAACCGACTTGGCCGTCATAGTACTTCGGTAGGAAAGGAAGCCCTAGGATAAGTCAGTGCTGGCGCAGAATACGTGAATAAGAGCACACACTTTTGCGAGGAGAGGCGGAGGAAGTCATTTTCGAGGGCGCGAGGAGAACTGTGCAGATGTCAGAGGTCAAGGCTGATACCCATGGCGAGATGAACGTACAAGCTCAGAACACAAGAATTGGGGGCGCGATTGGGGGCGCGAAGTTGGAGATCTAAGAGAGGGTCAATCACAGTGTACATTATGAGATTGACCTGATATGAAATTAGTATTATTGTCCGATCGGCTCCACAAAGTGTGCACCTCAAAGCCGCCCCTGTGAACAGAAAGCCGCCTCTACGAATGGCAGAGCCCGACGACCTGTATGCGAGAGAGGTTGCAATGGAACCGTCGTTAAGACAATCCCAGCAGCGCCGCCGTCTTTAAGACGACTGCTACGACTTTAAGTCGGCAAGGAAGCCTGACTGCGTTGTTAAAACATGGAGAAGGAGGGAGGGCGTGGTGGAGAGAAGGAGCAATGTGGGGTCGATGAGTGCGGAAGCAAAATTGAGCGCACGCTTAATTGGCGTGTCTGTCTTTGTCATCCGTGCCACCGGGCACAAATTTGCTTGTGCTCAATGGCGCGGCATCTCGGCAAAGACAAACGAGAATTTTCGACAAGTCCCACCCAGGTCCCACCACCCACCACCCGCCTCGCCCACCGTCATCGCTCTCTCTCTCCCTCCGCCGCTGCCGCCCCACCCACAGCACCAAATTAAATTCGGCCTGTGTTGTGCACTCAAGTTAATCTCGACGCCATGTCCCTGCTCACCGCATTAATTCTGGTGTGCATTTGCCAAATGACTTAACGTCGCACGGCCCTAGCAGCGAGCGGAGCGTTACGCATCTGTGTGTATCCCTTCAGTGTGTCCACCTGTTTCTCTCTTTCTTCTTGGATGTGTACTAACATGAGCGCATTAGGGCGCCTGGATCGTCTTTCCCTGCTCTAGCAGTGAGCGGAATATCTACCCTCTTTGTTGGTACGTTTTTCATCCGTTTCGTACTCTGGCGGGCAGTAGTGTACGCGTGCCGACATTGGATTATGACGGAATCTGCTTGCTCGTCCTCGTCCTTTTTTGTTGCACAAGCTGATAAAAATTGCCTATCTACAGAGCTGCGGCCTCCTCGGGTGTGTGGTGCACATTGAACCCAACCTGTTTCTGTTGTTACCGTCCCTACCAGGTATGTCAAGTATCTACCACAGCCAGCTTCATCGCTGACTTACTCGTACCGCAGACTCCAGACTCATCACCGCTCCTTCACGCATATCTATCAGCATATTCTACCTCATCTACAAGTACGTCACTTTTCTGTCTCCTCCATACTTTACACTAACTAGCCTCATACGTGCAGCTAATATGCCGCCCGGGAAGAAGACCCTCGCGTCCTCCGCGCCTACTACCAAGAAGTCGGCCGCCGCCAAACCGCCTCCAGCAGCGAAAGCCAAGCAGCTGCCCGCCACAGCCAAACTCAAGAAGGCCGCGGCAGCTAAAGACGCGTTCAACCCCAACGGTTGCGCGCACAGAGTCCTCAAGTGCAAGCCAAAGGTTGGCGTCCACGAGGAGGAGGCGCCCAAGAAGAAGCGCAAGGTCACGCCCGCTAAGCGCCAGAAGGAGGCAGCAAAGACAAAGGTACGCAAGAAGGGGCGTGCTGGCATCGACATCTCCACCCTCTTTGAGCTCGATCCTGAGCACTTAACAGAGGAACACGCCGCTATCGGTGAGTGTTTTATCATTGTCATTCTCTTCTATCTTGTTGATTATCTTTAGATCGCCTCATCAAGCGTGATGAAGACGAAGACAAGAAAAGCAACGAAGGCAGGCCCAAGAAGTCGCGCGCCTATAAGCACTTTGGGAACAACGCCTGGATTTTCAAGGATGGGGAAGGCACCGTCTATCAGGTCTTTACGTGTCCGCAGTGAGTTTTTCTTTGCCGGCCATATTTCTATCACTGACTCTGGTTCTAGTACGGGGTCCACGACTTCGCGCATGTCCTTGAACAGCTTCACCAGCAACCTCGAGCGGCACCGCACCACCTGCGAGACCAGGCAAGCCAAAGAAGCAAAGACTGGCAAACAGCCGAAAATCGACGAGAAATTCTCAAAGTACACCAAAGGCGGGCTTCGTATGCGCCTTGCCGAGTGGGTTACTCATCGCCATCGCCCTGATGCCATCATTAAGGATCCCGAGTTTGTTGAGGTCTTGGTGCATCTCAATCCCGAGGCCGAACCACCCAGTGCCCGTATCCTCCGTGACAACATCAAGGAGATCTACCATATGACTCGCGAGGAGGTGATCAAGCTCCTCAATGAGTATGCCGGTCGCTTCAACCTCATCTTCGACGGCTGGACATCCCCCAACGGCTTTGAGCTCCTCGGAGTCATTGCTAACTTCATTCATGGGGGAACCATCTACAACATCGTTCTTGACATGGTTGAGCTCACCGAGTCCCACACAGGCGAATTCCTCTCGACCGTTGTCTTTGCCCTCCTCCAGGATTTCAGAATCGAGAACCGCATCCTCGGCTTAGTCGGCGACAACGCTTTGAACAACGACAAAATGCTTAAGGAACTCGACAAGATTCTTGACGTGGCCAACATCGCCGGCACCCGCACCCAAGTCCGCTGCTTCGGGCATGTCCTGAATCTCGTGTACAAGGCCGTCTATTCCATATTCAACAAGGAGAAGAAGAAGAAGAAGAAGGAGGGAGAGGAGGGGGATGAAGAGGAGGATGAAGAAGAGGAGGATGATGAGGATGACAAGGAGGATGAAGACGATAGGGCGGCACACGCGTCGAATCGCATTGGGCAGGAGGAGGAGGATGAGATTTTGGAAAAAATTGGGTTTTGGCCGCGTGTCATCGCGTCACTTACTCCAGAAGAGAAGAAGGAGACCGTCTCAATGATGACAAAGGTGTATGGCTTTACTCTTCCTCCTTCTTGTTTGTCTGACACCCTTATAGATTGTGAAGATCGGTCATTGTTGCTCCAACAAAAACGCCCTGCAGACCCATCTCGAGGAGTTGTGCGAGAAGTATGGCATCACAGTCACGACAATGGTCAAGCGTATCGCCACCCGTTGGATGACCATGTACGGTGTCGTGGATCGCGCCTTGGATCTTCGATGCCCCCTCGACGCACTCGTCATGCTTCCGGAGTGCAACCAAGGGAAGAAGGAGACTCACCTCAAGTGCTTCAAGCTCTCGGAATCGCAGTGGGGTCTCCTCGAACATCTTCTTCCCATCCTGAGCATCCTTGACATTACCACCACCGAGATCTCAACCTCCGCATACCCAACCCTCCATCTCGTCATTCTCAAGACGGATGTTCTCTATGAGGAGTTGGAGAAGTTCCTTGACAACGACGACCATTATGCCGTTGCGAAAGGACTCGCCGTTCTCGACAAGTATTATTCGAAGACCAACGACTCTATCATGTGGAGAACCGCCATGGGTACGTTGTATTAATCTTTTGCTTACTCTACTGACAATTGTGTAATTATGCATCTGAAATACAAAACCAAATACTTCCGCGAGCAGAAGTGGCAGCCGGAGTGGATCTCAACAGCCATTGACGTCGCACGTGAGACCTGGACTGACCATTACAAACCGACAATCACTACCACTGCTCCCCGCAATACGCGTCCAGTCGCAACGCCCACTATCGCCTCCAAGAAGAAGGAGCGCTACAATCCTTTCGAAAAGAAACGCCAACAGGAGGAGGAACAGGCCGAGTCTCTTGTCATCAAGGATCCATTCGAAGAATATATCAACTCCGCTCCCATATCTACTGTTACCGACGTTGTCGTCCATTGGGTCTCGCAACTCGCTCCTCCCAAATCCAAGCGTGTCACTCTCAAAATGCCCTTGCTCGGATGGCCCTGGACTTCCTTGCCTGTCCCGCCACTTCCACCCCCGCCGAACGTCTCTTCTCGCATAGCGGACTTGTTGTCAGCAAGCGCCGTCACAACCTGACTGCTCAGTCCGTTTGCGAGAGCACTATCCTTCAGAATTGGCTTGGGATCGACAGCCTTGTCCCGCGCAAGGACATCATTCGTCATATCAGCAAGTACTCTTCCCGTAAGCCCGGCAAGGACGATGACAATGATGTGCAGATCATTGATCTTGATGCTGAGGTTGACGAGGATGAAGATGCAGCACCAATGTATGATGATGAGTATGAATACTTGAACCCTGATGGCTATAGTACTAGTACTAGTTTTGCAGATGTCTTGGATGCATCGGAATCTGACTCGGATGCCTAATTACTTGTTTCTTATACATTCTACTATACATACTTATACTTACACATACTTTGATTCGAATATCTACTTACTACTAAACTTATATACATGTTTCCATAGGATACTCTGATTCGATCCGTGAGTCGTGAATCAATATAGTAATTCGAGTCGGTTAATGATTCAATCCGAGACTCAGACTTATTCTAATGATCCGAATCTATATAAGAGTCATGAATCATTTATTTTAGCTATGAGTATCCGTCCAAATAATCACAGATTAGATCCATTAATGAGTCGTGCCTATCTCTAGCACGTACTCCCACATCTGTATCCCTATGAATTCCCGTCAAGCGGTAATCCGGCTATCATTCAGTTGTGATGAGAGATACAGGGGGCCCTGTCTTGAGGAGCGTTGAAGATCCGGAGTAGGCTTCCTGTGTTAAGCAGGCTGATCCCTTGAGTCGAGCCTTGAATCCGAGGGTCCGCCTTTAGGCGGACTCTCGAGAAAGGATGAGCTTGGACGTCCATTAGGACGTCACGAGTTTGAGAAAGGATAAGTCCACCGAGAAGGGCGGAGGTCCGACGAGTGTATTGAACCAAAGGAAACTAAAGAAAAACTAGGCTGGGATATCCTAGTTGATATTTGAACTGAGGAACTAGAGTGTAATACAAGAGCTTAAATACTGAAGATAGTTAAGATTCTAGAACAAATGTAACGCATGGTATGAGTATAGAGGCATAATCACAGAGACAATAAGAACAATAAGAATAATAAGCAACACTATATGGATTGGACAAAGGGGTAGGTGAATCCATGTGGAGGTCTGAGCCGTGCTGAGTAACAGATTGGTGAGCAGTTATGTGACGCGATGAGTAATGCAGTGATCCGGTCTGAGTGGAATGTGGCGAGTGGATGTCGGTATCCGGTCCAGTCACGTGTGTCATGATGCATGGATATGACATACTCAGAGAATGAACATTCGACATCTGCGAGATATTCGAGATCCAAGGTACATCCAACATCTGACATCCAAATATCTTTGGATGTCAGATACGAATATAATTGAAATATCCGAAAACATCCAACATTTGTGCTCATATCTATCTCTCGCAACTCTAGACATCCACTCCATCCCATACAGCCCAGGAGTCGTCTGACACACATGTTCCACTTTCCGTATAAAGTGTCCTGTACGGCGCTCGGGGGGTCTTCTGACTGCAGTTTTATGTCTTTGCGGAGTCCTTTGTCTAGATTGTTATCACTCAACCAAAGTGTATGTGCAAGGATATGTTGTACTCACAGTCTCTATTCGATTGTATGAAAACTTCAAGAAGGCCCTCTGTGAGTCACTTCAGTTGGGCGAGTTTCTGGAAACTGGAGTGACGGACGTACCGTGAAGCTCATCGTGCTTGCATGGAACAGACGACGGCACACCTTCCACTTGAGCAACACTGTCATGTTGTCAGTAGCGCACAGAGGACTGACAGTTGTAGAGTTCACCACAGCTTATCGGCAGTGTCACACATGACTGTGACGGGGGGAGACTTACGTGTGTGGTGGTGTCCTGAATGTGCATGGGCTCATGGGAACTGATAATGAACTCAGGGACAGGATGATCATAAAAGGATTTGGGTATACTTCGCAGTAGAGGCCATGCTCTCTTCAGACATGATAATCGCCCGACTAGGTGTCGAGGGAGCCAACAATGATGGCTTGCAGTTGAGACCAAGGTCTTTAACTAACACGGCGCGCTTCAAATTCTCAGGCAACGATTTGAGACGGCGGCGGCGCCAGCGTGTAGTTCAGACCAGAGTCATTAATTAGCACAGCACGCAGTGCGGCGGTCATGGCAGAAGGCGCCAATAAGGGTGAGCACTTAATTGGCGATGATGGTGGCGTGAAAAGAGTTGCTGCGTGATATTACTATGAGATACCATAACATGTTATCATATCACAGAGAATGCCATAGCTAAGCATTTTTCGAGGATGTCACGTGCAAGTAATGTGAGGTGATTCACTTCACTGTCACTCAAAGAGCAGACTGTACTTATATATATGCGAGTAAACTTTATGGGCGATGTATTTCCAAGTGTAATACACATTTGTGATAATTTTTTTGCGTATGCAATCTCAATCTGGTACAATGATACAAAAATGAACCCTACTAGTATACTTTACAGTCAGTTATGACGGCACATATCGACTGGCAGAAATGGACACCTGAGATTCCAAGCAAACATTTCCTGATTGATAAAGTTCAATGAGGTGTGTCAGAGCTGAAGAAAGTTACGCAGAATCACTTGATGGACCGTACTCAACAAGCACATAAAATTTCTTGCGGGGCGAAGCATCAGTATCATCCTCAAAAATGAAAATGGACCGTTTTCTGGAATTATACGTAGTCATCGGTGGAGTGCTGGAGGGCGGGAGGTCAAAGTTTTGCGAGCTGCCTTGCTCACTACCATCCGCAAAATGTTGAGGTTGCAGTGCGTCTGCCAGTTCACTCTCTTCATCTATTTCCCACTGTTTTTCGGTATCGTGCTCGTTTTGCTTGATGTGCACTGAGTTGGGTTGGGATGCAACAGGCGGTTTGGTCCCATTTCCGGAATGCGTCTCATGTGGAGGATTACTGGCACTCGCGATGCGTTGGGAGACTCGTCATGCGAGGATTTGCTGCCCTGTTCAGCGGGTGCTAGTATGGGGGGAGATGTCCCACGCGCTGCGCTCCCATCCCCGGAGTATTATCTGGCAGATCACTATGATCTTCCTGATGTGTGGAAGCCTGCACATCAGTTCCGTCCTCAGCTTCACTGCTGGCTTCTGAATCGGAGTCGTGAGTGTCTTGTTTGATTTTGATGTCATTGTCTGCATTGGTGTCGTCACTTTTGTCTTCGGATCCGCTGCTGTCTGAGGCGGAGGTGTCACTCCCCTGTGCAGATTGGTTGCCATTGCCCGCATCTGAGTTGTCGCTTGCGTCATTGGATTTGTCGCTTGCGTCGTCGGATTTGTCGCTTGCAACCTCGGATGCCTTGCACTCTAAATCAGAATTGGCGTGACGGGCTGACAGTTCTTCATCATCCTTCAAGTCCGTTCTTGACAGACAAAGAATACCTGTAGACCGTGAGAGTGTCACTAGGAATGCCGATGCCTCTGTGCCGGACTGATCATTCGCATCCTGTATGTCGACATCGAGGACGTCCCCCTTAGTTATGCGCACCAGCACCGTTCTCGGTCAGGGTGTCTTACTTTGCTGACTGCAATTTATGGAGACTCTGTTGTACTCCGTTATCTGAACTAGGTGGGCGGCTGAGGTGAAGGATGATGCGAGACGTTACTTGGGAGTTTCCGTCAGCAGGTACCGGTGTATCGCCCTCCTGATCTTCGTCACTGTCGGTTTGCGGCAGCTTTAACTGGTGTGCCGCTTTCCTCGTTTTTTTTATTCTCTTTGCAATAGCTTGCTTTGGCAGTTTGTCGGCATATTCTTCCTCTTCCTCGGACAGGTAGATATCCCTTTTTACAAACTCCTTGGCAGCCAATGTCTTATCCCGTCTGAATTCCTTCTGTGTTCCAGTTCAACGACCTATACAAGGAGATGGGGAGAATAATACACACCCTATTTGCAAGAAGCTCTGCGCACAGAACATCATCTGACTTATGGTGACTGTCTATGTCGCCAACCTTAATCACTTTTTCTTGAGCATGGTCGTCTTGGGATCCTACTGCGGATGGGTTGTTTCCGGCTTAGACAGAGAGTGCGGCAGAATATGCCCGCGGTGAGACTCAAAGAGGACAGAGTCGTAGTTCACATCCCCAGACACGTCAAGGAAGGTGGCATGCTGAATATCAAATGTTGGCACAAAGTACGCTGTCCACTCTTTGTGGAACGACTTGCCCAATTTTTTTAACCCTAACTGTGTTTTCTGTTGATTCTGGTTGAAGTTGTCATAATCTCGACCCATGAGTGCTATTGCGTAAAAGAGCCGACAAACATAGCAATAGACAATGTTGGTCAGCGTGTTGCTTAAGTCCTTGTAATCAAAGACCTCGCCATTCTTTAGTTTGAGAATATATTCTTCATGATAGTTTGCAATGAGTTGACAGGGCATAATGACGGTTACACTGATCTCAGCCGAGACAGACCAATAGTCTTTTTGGAGAAGAATAATGAGAGCCGCAATAATAACCAACCCGAAGCGGACGATCTCCATGAAAAATTTGTACTGACTAGGGTCCTGTTGAAGAGGGACATTGCGGACATCTGGATTATGTTAGTCACAGTACCCAGCCATATATAGAGTGTTTATCTTCGGCGTTAAGCAACTAGAACATCAAGAACTGTGCGTAAAGTGCTTATGTTTTAAGGTGTGATGCATTTGTGATTGACTTGTCCAGAATTGAGCTCAAGATCAGCCTATGGAACGCTTCAATCATGCAGGTCTTGTTGAGAAAATGTGTGTGACACATTATAGTGTTCCTGATATTGAGGGCTGAGTGCGCTGTCATTGGTTTCATGACCCTAATTCCAACTCACATTAGTCCATGGCCCGTACAATTAACGATGAACACTTACAAGTAGTCATTTGCTTGCATATAAATGGTGTTGGTCTATACCGCATTGGCGATCCACTCAAAGTCTTTCAATGACCTTGAAGATTTGCTGGGTGGTGAAGGAGTAACTTTCAGCGATCTAGACCTTCAACCCCTCCACCACCTGGTCGATAGTTCCCATGCCACAAGTGTTAACATGGGTGCAACTGTCCATATTCTCAATATCGACTAAATGCCACGCCATCCAATAGTTAAGAGAGTACGTGAATGTATTCTTAAACAGATATGCTGTTGCATGCATAACTATTGAACTCTTGTCCAGTTTTCTAATGATATACTTTAAAGAAATATTTTGTAAGAATGTGCATCGCACTTACAAAATTCATTCAGGCAAAAATTTGTCTGTTGGCCCCCACATAGTCATTGGGAGTTGTGAGATGTCACTGCAGTTGCCAAATAGGCCTGATTTGTCCAAATTGATCTTGTTGAAGAAAGTTTTGAGAGTCATGGCTTGGTAAATGTTCAGCAGCTTGCATTTCCGGGCCAGCAGAACTGCAAATAGACTTAATTGGTGGATGCAGGGCGTGAATTACCTCACGTGTGACTGATCTCTTCAAATCTAGATCGACAAAGGACGGCAACATGTTGATGGTAACTGGTTGCGCTTTCTTATGTACGTCTGAACTCATGATGAACGTAAAATGAGTTGACTGCTGAGGGGATGCGGCGATGTCAACTTGTTGCTCATATGGAAGATTACGTCACTCAGTGAGCTTGTGAGAGCTGACTAGTGTGAAAACTTAAAGCTTCCTTTCTAGTTTGACAAACCGGGATGCAAAAATGTTATACTGCAAGCGCAGTTCATTCAATGTAATGATTTTGGAAGATACACTCATTAGAAATTTAAGAGGAAGGAAGTTGGGTATGACGGGTTGATATGTTCAGTAGTCATACATGTTGACGTTAAGCCGCTTGATTGCCCGCTAAAAGTGATATTAAATAAGAGTATAAGCTGTGCAATAGCCTGCTCACTTTGCAATGGTTCTTCTTGTCATTGAACGAAGATGCGGAGGGTGTGGGTAGAGGTGCAACTAGCCGTCAAATCTGGAAAGGTAGGATTTTGACAGGCTGCAAAGTAACAGACTTGGAATGCTCAACAGCTTTGATCCTCTCTGTGCACTTCATATCTGGCCACTGAGAAAGCATCTCGACTCGAACATTCATGTCAGGTGTCGCAACTTTGACCTTAACTTTGTCCTCCTTTTGCTCAGCACTATTAGTCAAGACTTTTCAACTTGGTACATCAGAAGCTTCTTCTTTTTGCTTGGCGACCTTCTTTGTAGCGCCAACGGCCTTCTTTGCGATACCAGCAGCCTTTTTTACGGTGCCAGCCTTATCTTCATCTTGTTTTTCTTTCTCTTTTCCTTTCTTCCCTTGCTCTTTCTTCTTGCTGTTCTTTGTGCTTTCTTCCTTGTTCTTACCAGCCTTTGTCTCACTGCTCACTGTGTTTGAATTGGTAACTGGGAGTGATGTCGACCCCAACAGGTCCAATACTATCTTCAGTTGGGCGCGAGTGGTCATGCGACATTCAGGGGACAGCAGGATCCCCTGATTTTTTACTTGTTATGCATCAGGGGTATTGGCGGTTTGATCTCCAGCACCAGCAATCGCATTGGACTGAACGTCTGTGGCTGGAGCATCTGTAGTATTGACACCGCCGGCTGAATTTTTAGTATCAGCTTGCGGGAGGGAACCAACGTGCGAGTCCTGTGCGCCAGACACGGACTGAGACGCATTGAGAGCAAGGCTGCCTCCTTTTGCTGGGGACACGTTTATGGTTGGTGGTGGTCCAGATGGAGTTGGAGAATGAGCCAGGATGTCTTCTGTGAGCGCCTTCAGCCAGGCATTGTTGAGAAATGGGAGAGATAGTTGGACAATTGCTTCCAACTCGGTTGCTAAATTTTGGAGTGCCAAAAGGACAGCCACCCTCTTGATAGCGATATTGTAAATAGTGCGGAAACAGGCGTGTTTGGCTGCTGTGACAATGTCCGGTATGTGTCTCCTTATGCACCGCAAGCGGTTCCCCAACTACTTACTCAGTTCAGTAAATGTGCAATTAATACACATGTGACCATACCTGTAAGACAAGCATTGGGATGACTGTTGTTGAAGTGATGACGAAATTGATCAGGTAAAGAGGGGGAACAGCAAGGAACATCAGGAGATACCAACTCTGAAATGTTTAATCAGCATGATAGTAAAACGAAGCAAATATCAAACAACTCATTGTTGTTGACAGTTGGTAGTACGACACCATTACAAAAAGGACAGTCAGCATCAGCATTATGTTCATGAAAGAGATTCGGCAAAGATATTGACTTCATTATTGTCCATGAACTTAACTGTGGAATAATTTAAGATTGGGTCAGCATGATATTGAGAGAATATTAAGTCACTCACTATTAATAACAATAATTGAGTAATATAATGAACATACCAGCACACTAGGCAGAAAATATTCATAAAAGCATAGAAATCTAAAAGATATTCAGCGGGCACTTAATGACAAATGTAAAATGAAGAGAACATACTATATATTAACAGAATTTATGAAATGAGCATATCAATGTATCAGTCTTAACAACAATCTTAACCGCATATAATGAGTAGAGTGTCAGCAGTAGCAAGGTCAGCCATGAAAGAAAAAAAAAGAGAGATAAGTGAAAGTGGTGCTGATGAAAAGGAAGGAGGAAGAAAGTGATAAATGAACAATCAAACACTCATAACTTAAATCCTAGTTGAGCCCTCTAGGCCCTTTAAAAATTAAACCTCTCAAAAAAAAAAAAAAAACTCCTCTATTTAAGTTGAAGAATAAGTTATGAAGAGGAAAGAAAATAAAAAGTAGAAAAAGAGGCAGATTGACTCTCCTTAACCTTCAAAGTTATATTGTCTGGAAATTGAGATTTGAGCTTCATAAGATTTAAATTCGAGTAATTAGTAATGTCAAAATGAAGAAGAATGGGGTTAATTAGCATTAGGAACTTACTTTTGGAATAATACAAATTTGTGCTATTTAGCTGACATTGTTATATGATGCAAACATCTGTTCAAGAGCAACATTGAGCAATATGACAATAAATAGATGCTTTATAAGTTCCAGAATTAATGTGTAATCGAACAAATCAAGATAGTCAAACTTACCTTGCAGCTGGCAACAAGTGCCATACGCATTTTGTATTGTCCTCATAAAGGTCCTCCAAAATTTAATACACTGGGATTATCTCAGCAGGACCCTTAAGTTGCATCAGCTGCTTTTCTGACCATTTGAGGAGAATGAGTAGCAACAAGAAAAAGCAATGAATGGATTTGCTGTTAACATTCAAATAATGCAAAGCATCCGGGCACACATTCCAATACCGTGTATGTGGGCCATGCGGATGAGGCATTTGTACATTGACTATAGCATTCATAACAAGTATCAGTGAGGTACTGGGTTCAGCATAGGGGTTGGCGGAGAAGGACACCAGCAAAGCACCTCGCAAGTGTCACGTGAAACTTGAGAAAAAGCGTGCAGTGCTTCAAATGACCACAGTCGTCAAAAATAATCAGATCTGAGGCTGGGTTGCAGCTTCAACAGCCTAGAATGAATAGTGAGGTGATCTACAAGCAAGCAGAAGTCAGCCAGATGCATAAAGGACATGAACAAGTGAGCAAGAAGTGGCCTACGGGAGAGTACTGACATCACTGACGGTCCCGCCCCTGCAATGAGATATAATTGTCAGCACCCAGAGCACATTATATTTGACGATAATCCAGATCTCATCTATTTGGCGATAATTCAGATCTCATCTATTTGCAGGGTCTAGGTTGCATCGCAGAACGCAGGCTAAGATATCATGTTTCTCAGTCTGAACAGCCGGCTGCCACAATAATGTAGATGTCTTGGCCACACTGCTCACTCACCCACCAGCATTGCCAACGTCCACAACAACCTCATGCATTCTACTTTCCCTGTCTCAGCACCCACTCTAAACAAGATGCCAGTCACAGCACTGCCATTGATAGATCACATACCATTGTACCTGTCATCTTGATTGGCTTGGTTTCTCTTAAGCACCAATCCTCAACACTCTTAAAACAAAGCCACTTTGGTTCTCGATGGAATTGCAGACAACAACTTCATTGTCTGCACATCTGGTATATCCTGTTGCTATGAACTGTCATATGCCCTGCTACAATTCAAATGCCGCTCAACAACAACAGCGAGTGCGGACAATTTCAAATTCTTACATCGAATATGAGTAGAATATGGATTAGAGTATTGTAGGAGGGCACATAGAGTTGTGTAGGACGTTTGCAGGTGTACAGCATTGGCATTATGCCCTAACATCTGGTGTGTTATATTTTCGTTCTCCTGTATCTTTATACGCTTAATCTAAGTCCTTTTACTCACTGACTGTATAGAAGCCATCTCAGGTACTAAAATATTTAACATCCCTCTCGATTCTTGTCTTATTGCCAGCACTCCCCCATTTACCACCCAACTGTCAATTCTGCTTTATGTAATGCATATACAGCCCCTATCAATTGATAGAACAAGTGTACTATATATAATGGGAGAAAATTATAAGAATGGCATAATAGAGTAATTGAGTACAGCATAGTGTTTCTACCAGCACTTAAGGTAGCTGAGCTTCCCTTGCACACAACAAAACTGGGCATGTATGCAATAGTGATGGTCATCCCTCAAATCTAGGATAAAGAGATTAGCCATGGTTTAAGGTACACAGATGACAACCAGCTTACTCTCAGCATAGGTAGTATTTGTAGTACTGAGTGAAATTGAGCATGCATCTGTATGTCTCTCTATTCATAATGCATGTATAAGTCCACCATCTCCAATCTCTCTTCTCACAATAAACACAGTTCTCAAGTTTAACATTGTCAAGCAAGATTGAAGATGCATTTTCACATATGTATTGAATGATTCAGATACAGACAAGAAAATTACACAACTTAATAACAAGCATTGAAGTGATTCTGATTTTAAATACCCTTATCAGTGCACCTTGTACACAGATTCTCCACTATCTGAGTGAACCACTTTGTAAGCTGAATTGATGTACCCCAGTGTGTGAAAACAGGTGGTTCATTCACAGTCAGTGTGGCATGCAAGTTGACACTACCAGCCCAGACAATTTCAATGAGGCAGGCATCACATCTGAGCATAAGCGTCAGTTCATTCAAGGAAAAGTAGAAAATGCATACTTTCCAAAGTCAACATTGACGGAGGAGTCGGCGTTCACAAACTGCCCACCACGAATATGTGCATGGTTGGTGATGGGATCATACATATGACTGTATGTCTGCATATGCTGCCTCTTTGTCATTGAGTTTGGAGTATGAGGTCCTGCCCACCACATTCCATATGCTATGGGGCAGTAGTCCCAATCACAATGAAAGAAGTTTTGAAAGCCATCATGTGTAGCTGTTAGAACATTGGGACCTGTACCATCGGAAATATCAGTCTTTCATTCCAGGTCCCAGAAAAGATTGGTAAATTTTGGAATACACAATCTGTAAACACATTAGTATGAGTGTCCAAGATTCAAAAGACATACATATATATATCTTAGCAAAGTCTGAATTTCAATGGCCCAACTAGGAACAAGGCTCTGCATGCATTGCATGTACATCTTGAAAATGTTGGGAACATCTTTTTCAACAAAACATTGTCACATGTGTGAGTTCAGACCTGTAGATTCTTGAGATTGTTTGAAGTAAAAGCAGATTTCAAGAGTAGGGAGCGTTTTCGGAGGCCTCTGTACCTCACACACTCCGTCTCATACTGTCTGAGCCCTCTCAGTACAGTCTGGCTTTAAGCAGCAGTAGTCTCATTGTGTGATCTCATCTTTCTCCAAATGAGCTCAAAATCATTTGACAGTAAATCGCAAATCACAAGACATTGGTCACTGCTACCAAATTGCTTGTTGCACTCGTCATGTCCCCCATCTTGTCCCGGACCTGTGATATGAGTTTGAGCATGCTAGACCATCTTGTTCCTGTGTAGTCACAACTTTTCTCCACATAAACACAAATGCATTTGAGAGTAAATTCCATTTTTGGACTTGTAGCTACAAGTCCCTTCAATTTTGCTCACAGGAACTGATGTCTCTCCCACCAGTGTACGCTTTGAACAGTCTCTAGCCCACCCTGCTATCTGCTACAGCTGTATCTGACTCAATCTCTCACTGCTGTCCATTGTCACTGGTATGCTCCCCCAACTTGATTTCGAGTTGATGCCTTATCTTGTGCACAGTGTCCAATCCCTCCCTGCTCCCACGCTTCTCTATAGCGTCGCACTTGGGATTCTGTGCACAGGTGTGTCCCCAGGTTACTCTTCATAGTCTACAAGCTCAATTTCGCTTCTGTACACAGTTTAGCTTGTCCTGCTCTGTTTCTGCTTCCCTACCCTCCACTCCCTATAATTATATCTAGTTTCTTATATATTACTTCCATGTTGTACATAGCCAGTCACTATTCATATAATTTATAGGCCATTGGGCCCATTTTAGCCTACTTCAACTGTGTGAATCAATAAGCATTGGCATGGTTGCTTGGTTTCAGATTGTTCATTGGACTGGAATTCAGTAAGTACGGTGTTGTGTAGAGGTGAACGACTCATGTTATTTGCACAGCAAAGACAAATTTATCTCCATCAAAACAGAGATATGTCCCAGGAGCATGAAAGAGCATAACACTATCGAGAGCGGAATCATCAATGCTTAATGAGCTGCTGGAGGCTTTCTCTGCAGTCTAGCTGTTGCACCTCAGGATTTTCCTGCTGTGGTTCAAGGCGCTGAGGCGCTTCTCCAAAGCAAGGGTGTGCAGATTTCAGTGCGTAGTCCGTAGTTTGCTGGCGGCTATGCCCCTTGTCTCGCTGTCGTTGGCGCCGTGCTGCATCTCGTCCATCCTGCGAATTGATGCGGCCGAGAGGAGTCCCCACTTGAGGTTGACGATGGGGCTGGTCCTCCTGTTGACGTGGCTCAGCACGGCGAGGCTGCATGTTCGCACAACCTATGGTCTTTAGTGCAGGTGTCTGAGCGGTTTGAGATGGGATGTGATTGCAAGGACGGCGGGGTGTGTCATCCTGCAGCACTGGTTCAGTGTGGCGGGGCTGAGCGGCTCCAGCTCTGGAACTACCTGTTGGCTTCTGCACAGGTGTCTGAACTGTCTGCGGGGATTGTCTGCGAGGACGAGGGGGCAGATCATCTTGTAGTAATCCAGTGCGGTGGGGTTGAGGGATTTCAGCTCTGGGTTGGGGATGGCCTGGTGGCTTCGGTGCAGGTGTGTGAGCTGCCTTGCCCGAGGATTGTATATGGGTACGGCGGGGCAGGCTGTCTTGCTGGAGCGCTTCGGCGCTGCGGGACTGAATGCCTTCAGCTTTGGAGGGACACAATTGTTTCTGAGCAGGCGTCGTAGCAGTCTGAGGCAGGGAGAGATTGCGTAGTCTGCATGGCGTATTGTCCCCCAAAGGTGATTCAGTGCGCCAATGCTTATTGATTCACACAGATGAAGTAGGCTAAAACAAGCCCAAGGGCCCATAAATTATGCGGATTGTGACTAGCTATGTACAACATCAAAGTAATACAAGTACATATAAGAAACTAGATACAATTACAGGGAGTGGAGGGTGGGGAAGCAGAAACAGGGCAGGACAAGCTAAACTGTGCACAGAAGCGAAATTGAGCTTGTAGACTATGTAGAGTCAACTGGGGACACACCTGTGCACAGAATCCCAAGTGCAACGCTATAGAGAAGCGTGGGGGCAGGGAGGGATTGGACACTGTGCACAAGATAAGGCATCAACTCAAAATCAAGTTGGGGGAGCATACCAGTGGCAATGGACAGCAGTGAGAGATCGAGTCAGATCTGGCTGTAGCAGATAGCAGGGAGGGCTAGAGACTGTCCAAAGCGTACACTGGTGAGAGAGGCATCAGTTCCTGTGAGCAGAACTGGAGGGACACTGTGTGCAAACCTTGCAGAGCCAAAATGCGAAGATGAAGGCAGGAAGCAAGCTGTAGCACAGTAGGGATCAAACTTGCAACTCTGGGGCGCCCTGTGCCCAGCATCAGCTGACAGACAGCACTGGGTACAGGCCAGATGATGACAGATTGATCCTGAGAAAGTGCGAAGTTATTCCATGTCACATGGCTGAGATATGGGTAACTTGACACATGGCATCAGAAGTGGACTTTGAGGCTACTTGGTCGAGAAAGGAAGTGAGTAGCATGAGGCTACAAGTCCAAAAATGAAATTTACTCGCAAATGCATTTGTGCTTATGTGGAGAAGAGTTGTGACCACACCAAGACATAATGGTCTAGCATGCCCAAACTCATATCACGGGTTCGGGACAAGACGGGGGACGTGGGAGTACAGCAAGCAACCTGGTAGCAGTGACCGATGTCTTGTGATTTGCGATTTACTGCCAAATAATTTTGAGCTCATTCGGAGAAAGATGAGATAACACAATGAGACCACTGCTGCTCAAGGCCAGACTGTACTGAGAGGGCTCAGACAGTATGAGAGGGAGTGTGTGAGGTGCAGAGGCCTCCGAAAACGCTCCCTACCCTTGCAATCCGCTTTTACTTTGAGCAAGGCTGCAAGTCTGCAGCTCCTCCAGCTCTGAATCAGCCAGCAGGCTTTGGAACATCTGTCCCACCAACTCGGGGTATGGGTTGATTAGGACCAGAACAGTGAGGTATGTCTTCATGTTGAGTGAAAAGTTGATCACGACAAAAAGGAGTAAGGTCAGCTCAAGCAGACATAGAGAGGTCTACTTTTGTGCTTGTGTGCGCACTCTTCTTGCGCTGTTGTAGTGGTGACTCAGAAGGCCGGGCTGGGTTATCTTGAGAAAATTCTGGAGCGTGGTTCAAGAATGCCTGCCCAGTAAAATTGACCTGTGCTTGGTGCGTTGGACGCGGTTGATTGCATGGAGCATGCGGTACCTTTGACGTAGAATTCACCTGTGACTTACGCCTCTTCATCGCGTGGTATTCCGTTCACAAATCAGAGAACAATCTACAAGTAATTAAGGGGCACTCACCTGACTCTGACTCTTCATCTTCTTCAGTGCTGCTCACCTCATTCAGTGCCCCTGAAAAGTCTTCTGCATTGGAGACAATGCAATTCAATGAAACAACTAGGTGGGTCAAGGTAATGCAAGCTTTGCAAACAGGAAGACTAACTGTTACTGAAACCATTGTGTCTGGTGTACCAACTATTGTTGGGCAATGCGTGGTCTGTCAGGGAAGAGGCTTGAGGGGTACACATTGCAATCAAGACAGTGTACTGACCAAAATTGTCACCGTTGAGGTCGTCGAAATCTCCACCAAAGGAATGACGGAGGGTAACGAACAAAGAGTCCAAAATGTCTGCACCAGAGTCAGGGCGAACTCAAGATTGTCCATGAGTCCAACTTATGTACACACCGGCTTCATCATCGCCGAGCAAGGAGCTCTCCTCACTGTCATCAGAGTCAACCTTGATCTGCGAGGTCAACAACATCTCGTCGTCAGAAGCGATTGAAGCCTTATTTAACACAAGCGAAGCAGACCAGGAGCCGCTCGCTGCAGAGAAGTTGAACTCATTCTTGAATAGATGAGAGGGCAGCCAAAAGATCACATACCTTCGCGTTTGTTGTTCTTCATTGGGCGCCTGTATGTGTCGTTGTAGTCGACCTCAATATCTGTATCCAACAACATCTTGTCTTGAGAAGCAATTGAAGCCTCATCCAAGTCAGGCGAGGTGTAACACAGTTCTGACATACATATTGAGATAGCAGCTCAAATGTAGGAAGCTCAGAAGAACCTCTCTCAGCGACCAAAGCAGCTGTTCTTTGTATATTCCTATCCTTCTCATCAGACAAAATCACATCATTGGAGTCATCAGCTGCATCAGGTGTGGTAGAGGCCGTGTTAGCCATGACAAGTATTAGTCAACACATTTGGGGAGGAGGGAGTAGTTGTTACTGCATACATTCTTGGCCATCTTTGTTTATTAGACTTCTATATCGACCATGGGCATCCACGCGTCGCAAATTTGACTCCCTCTCATAGCTAGCTGAACCAGCACGGGATTCCGTAGCACTATGATAATCTCTGCTCTTCGACAAGGAGTCAAGAACGAGGCAATCAGTATGGGTTGTGCTACTTGGTTCCTCATTCCGGTTGCCTTGTCAGTTAGATGCCATTTCTGACAAGATATAAGCCACTGGGAAGGTATATACAGGTGCATGCTAGCTTATTATGACGGTGGAGATTGCCATTTGGACGAGACTGAGGCATTATGTGGGATTTTTTGACAGCGGGTCGGTGTGACCTTGAGGGCAAGCGATGGCATGTGTTTTGTGGAGAGTGATCACTGTCGGAGCTCAGCCCAGCGAGAGATCTGTGCTGCTTGATATAATGCACTACAAGTGGTGCACCAATGCTTAATGATTCACACAGTTGAAGTAGGCTAAAACGGGCCCAAGGGCCTATAAATTACGCGGATCGTGACTGGCTATGTACAACATCGAAGTAATACAAGTACATATAAGAAACTAGATACAATTACAGGGAGTGGAGGGTGGGGAAGCAGAAACAGGGCAGGACAAGCTAAACTGTGCACAGAAGCGAAATTGAGCTTGTAGACTATGTAGAGTAAACTGGGGACACACCTGTGCACAGAATCCCAAGTGCGACGCTATAGAGAAGCGTGGGAGCAGGGAGGGATTGGACACTGTGCACAAGATAAGGCATCAACTCGAAATCAAGTTGGGGGAGCATACCAGTGGCAATGGACAGCAGTGAGAAATTGAGTCAGATCTAGCTGTAGCAGATAGCAGGGAGGGCTAGAGACTGTCCAAAGCGTACACTGGTGAGAGAGGCATCAGTTCCTGTGAGCAGAAATGGAGGAACACTGTGTGCAAACCTTGCAGAGCCAAAATGCGAAGATGAAGGCAGGAAGCAAGCTGCAGCACAGTGGGGATCAAACTCGCAACTCTGGGGCGCCCTGTGCCCAGCATCAGCTGACAGACAGCACTGGGTACAGGCCAGATGATGACAGATTGATCCTGGGAAAGTGCGAAGTTATTCCATGTCACATGGCTGAGATATGGGTAACTTGACACATCGCATCAGAAGTGGACTTCTGGAAATGATTGACAGATGCTGTCATGATTGACAGCTTCTGTGATCGGAGATAGCATCCCTAGATAGGGGAGATAGCCATGAGGCTAGTAGGTCGAGAAAGGAAGTCAGTAGCATGAGGCTACAAGTCCAAAAATGGAATTTACTCGCAAATGCATATGAGCTCATGTGGAGAAAAGTTGTGACCACAGGGAGACATGATGGCCTAGCATGCCCAAACTCATATCACAAGTCCGGGACAAGATGGGGGACGTGGGAGTGCAACAAGCTACCTGGTAGCACTGACCGATGTCTTGTGATTTGCGATTTACTGCCAAATGATTTTGAGCTCATTTGGAGAAAGATGAGATAACACAGTGAGACCACTGCTGCTCAAGGCCAGACTGTACTGAGAGGGATCAGACAGTATGAGAGGGAGTGTGTGAGGTGCAGAGGCCTCCGAAAATGCTCCCTACCCTTGGAATCCGCTTTTACTTCGACCATCCCATTCAAGACTATCTTTTTGGGTTGGCGGGTTGTTGTCCATGTCATTCTGAACAGGATTTGCCTTTGAATGATTGCCTGAATGGATTGTAGGATGAATAAGAGCTGCATTGACCTTCAAGCAGATTGCGTACCTTCATGCCAAATGGTCTTGGGTGGTGTCAGCAACAATTCACAGCCGTTCCGTTTCACAATAATAGGTGTATTTTGCATTTTAAATTTACAGGTACAAAGAGGCGCCATGTCCAGCAAGGCATGATAGTGGTGATGAAGAATGGAGACTGGCTCCCTGATGGTAACTACAAGGCAAAGGGGCACTAGTCAGTGCGCAACTTAAAGGACTTTCATAATCATTGTTGAAACATAATGCAATTGAAATGCTTGAAAGAAGATTTAGTTTATGCCTGTCATGTCATAGTGATTGCTATATGGTAAGTTGACATTCTGATTGATGCTGGATATTGACTATTGTGAGTCTAGTCAAATAGAGGTGACAGAGCTTGTTTTTCAGAGACTTGACTTAGAGGAGGGTTGATGCTGGAAGTTCTCGGGCGTGCACGGACAACATTGCTGTCAAACTATCCGAGGCCGTCATTCCCTACTACCTCGTCATCCATCAACCTATTCAACACCAGCTTTCAAAGCAGTTGAGCGCAGAAGCCTCTCATCATCTAGAAGTCTGGAGTATATCAGAGTTTCAGAACCAGAGCATCTGGACTCGTCCTTGGCTTGTCTTCCGAACACTTCCCCCTTCACTCCGACACCTACATGTTGAGATACCTTTCAATGATCTCCTGGGCATAGGGCGAACATTGCATGCGATTCCCCGGAGCCAGCTCTACACTATTCGCCTCTCGATTTGCATTGAAGCAGACAATTATTCCTCGACTGGTTACCTTTCACACGACTCCATATTCCGCTTGAATCTCATGCTATGTGGCATTAGCCGTGCTGATAATCTCGAAGCCGTACACATTCGTATATTCTTCAAGGACGTTCGTGCAATGAGTTGGATGGCGATGATAGAATTTTGCGAGAGCACCGTCGCACCACTTTTCAAGGACCACTTATTTTATGTCCCTTCAAACAGGCTTCAAATTTCTATAGATACGCTTCTCTGAATACACTTTAGTGCATACTAGGGTTGATCAATTAAATAGTTCAGTAAAGATATCAATGGTATCCTGCTCCAAGTGCATCGTCTCGAACATTTGTACTATCTTCATACGGTTCCAGATTGACAAAAAAACCTTGGTGTATATGACCGCCCAGCGCTGTCCCATATAATGAACAGAAGTACGAATTTTACTCAACGCACCATTTCCACACTCTGCTGCGCTGGTGTTCACTTTGGCCAAGAAGGGATCCGTTGCGGCGTAATTCAGAATCATGGAGGCCTGACTACATTGTGAGTGTCCACCAGCATGAAAGCCATTGACCCCCATGAGAGTGCATGCCAAGAATTGAGGTTCCCTGGTCATGCAGTACGGCGCTAGAGCACATGCAAATTCATAGACGACCACTTCTGGAGCAACTTGCCAGCGAGTGTATAAGGCGGAGAACACATCATTGCGCCCCTCTGCATTGGGTATGCAGTGGAACCTGTATGCCACGCTGTGCCGACACCACACCACCATAATGCCTCCAGTGAGCTTTCGCTTCCCATACTGATCGTAGTATTTCGAACACTTATCGCGATCTTTATTGGCTTTTTCCGCTTTTTGGTCATGTGCCAGACCAGGATACCGAGGGCGATGGCGGATTTGAGGCATAGAGTAATAACAGCCAGTCTTAGATCCTCTGTCAGTAGCTTGCAAACCGGTGCGTGGTAAAACACACCTCTTCCCAAGAATCATTGAATTCGCTTAGATTACAAGTCGAATCAGGAAGCTGTTGTAGCTCAAGGAGTTATGCGCGAACTTACTCGACTCGGAACAATAGCCAGCCGCATAGGCGAACGACTTAATGCATGTTGAAGTAAGGGTTATAAGCTGCAGGGGCTAGAACCGCATGAATGACCTGGTAGAGAGCTGGAACGCGAACTAGCTGCTCCACACTTGCTGTGCTTTGTGTGGTAATGAACTCTTTCAGCGCATCAATAGCTCGAACATTGACGACCTGTAATGCCCATTCCGGGCCACATATCTGTAGGCCATCTTGATATCGCTATTCTCCAGATCACAAAGACACTCACCTGCAGGAATAGTCGCTTCAATTCTGGAATGGGTTGACGCCTGGCAAGATATGCTTCCCGATCCCACAAATCGTCCCAAACTGTGGCCAAATTGTAAGTGAAGTTTGTGAGATGACCTGGGCTGCAAATGTATTGAACGGTCTGATGGACGTTCTTTATTCGCTGCAAGCGAGCCAGATGTTGCTCCGCCTCCCCTCCCTCCTCTCCATTCCAAAGTAGCGCTTGAAAAGCCTTCAGCATGTCTTTCCTCAGAACGTCCGTATGGATGAAGATGATGTTTTTCGGATACCGTCGTGAGATTCGAATAGGTGAGTGCGTCTCGTCAATGGTGGTGGGAGGGCGTAAGGAAGGGAGTCGCTCAATTTTCAAGAAAGCGAGAACCATGCCATCAAAGATGACCTCTTTGGGGTGCTGGCCACACGACACGCACTGGAAGTTGTTGTCAAAGACCATCAGATGGGCGTAGACAAACCAGACACTACGGAACTCGTCGGGCGTCACGAACTTCATGTCTTTTCCAGAGGTTTGATACCGGCGATTCATGATGGTGACAAAGGCATGAAAAGGAGTTTCTGAGACAGTATATAAAGAGGTATACTCGTCCAGTAACTCATGAGTGAATAGTTTGGCATTGCTGTAGTTAAAAATTCCAAGCCTGCGAGTGTCAGGACCGATGTTGCACCGCTTGTTGGGACAAGGACACTGATAAGTCTGCACCTCAACCTTCTGGTAGTCCAAGATGGTATATAGACGAGCGGTCACGCATCCTAATTGCTGATCTCGAACTATCACTTTGCTGGACTCTTGGCAGAGAGATGAAGGCTCACATCCGAGAAGGATATGCCTGGGCGATATCCGTACGGGCGCTGGCCGTGGATAAATCTCAGTATCCGTGGGTAGTGCAGCCCAGATGGGTGGCAGTACCGGGCGCTTGGAGATTCCAATGTCCGGCGCGGAGGTCTTTTCTCTTTGAATTTGGAATGGGTCTGAGGACTAGTTAGGTCTCATCATTATGTGAAAGGGTGCGTCTTGCTTTTACCAGGCATAGACGTTCCTTCAGCGTCTTCATCGTATTCCTCACTGTGGTCAAGGTCTTCCCCACCGTTAAGATTCGCAATCCCTGATTCCAGCTCCTCCAAGTGGCGCGCACAGAGTTTGATGTGCTTGCACCGTCCTCCTTTGTCACGGGAGCAGCGCCATACGCTGCCACCTCCCTCCATCCCATTGTGATCCGCGAGCGCATGACGAGCACTGAAGTTTGTACCAACCGAAAAGCAGCTGTGGACGGTAGTGGTAGTTTGGGGTTCTCTGAACACAAGTATTGGGTTTGCTTAATGCCAACGTGAATATTGGAAGGAGATATAGTATGTATAGACTCACAGTCAACAAACGTGGTGTCCATTGGAAACAAATTCTCTTGGTATTCACGCAAGTATTGCTCATGCACACACATGGTTAAGGACATCCTGGATTCTGGACAGCCACAGTTAACGTTGATCTCGCCATCCAGTGCGGCGAAGTACAGGTGGTACCACCTTGGCTACAAAACTCCTCGTAAGATACCTGTCACACCTCTTGCAAAGGCGGCACTTACTACAGCGCAAAGCGCTTGCTATTCCATCCTTGCACCACGATCCAGTTGCATAAAATACGGTGAAAGCTTGCGATAAAATCCTGAACAGCACATATGTACCGGAGGAACATGGGTTTGTTGTTAAGTAGGCGCAGTGGAGCAGTGAAAGCGTCGGGCGGGATGAAATCTGGCACTATGTCCGTATCGTTCCACACCTGGTCTTCAAAAGCGGGTGCATTAGCTTCCTGCTGAGCGCCCAACAGATCCAACAGCCTAGGAAATGGTAAGGAAGGGCTTGATGAGCCGCCCAAACCATCCACTGCGGCCGACGCCACATCATGAAGTCTGGGAAATGGTAAGGAAGAGCTAGGTGAGCTGCCCGAATCACCCGCCGTGGCCGACCCCACATGATGACTTTGCTGCGACTCAGACTGCGCATTGGGACGTGTTGGTGATGGGCTGGATACAGAAAGGAAAGTGGTGACAAGATTGTTGCTTAAGTCCAACCGAGGCTGATGGATAGGCGATGCTTGGCTTTGACTCAGGCGAATGCTTGCTTTGGTTCGACTGCGAGTAATGGACCGCCGAACCGGTAGAGGCTTTTCCGGGCTGGCCTGTGGCACAAGGTGAGAAAGGATTTTTACTGGGGATGGTGGGGAATCCGGCGTCACTAAAAGCCTGACACGGTATGGAACATCTTCTGTCATGCTCAAGAAAGTGAGAGAAAGGAAGGAAGCAAAGACAGAGTGTAGGGTCAATAGGTAGCCGTTCATAAGCGAGAACTAGTCCAATTTGACTTGCACAACTCACTGACAATGACACTTCTGAGTTTAGGCACAAAAATAACTGCGAAGCCAATGTCACTGACGACTATTAAGAGAGTCAAAGAGTAATTATTACTCCATTCAACTAATGAAAGTAGACATATCGATGCATACATAAAGCTAAAAATAGGGCATTACAAAGAGGTGGTAGAGGGTCCAGATGTATTCGTGGCGTAAGTAGGAAACACACTGTCTTTGTCTCCAAGTCATTTATCTGCATTGACATTGCCGCTGTGTCCATTTGCACGTGCGTTGATCAGTGTGTTGTAGCCAGTCTCTGAAGTCTAGAACATGGAGGCCTGATTAAACTAAACAACGGAGCCTCGCCCGTTATCTGTTTCCCAATCCTCCTCTGAAACCTCATCTGGACGAGGTAAAGGCTTTGAATTTTCTGGTGTGGAATCAGATCCATTAGTGGTGACGATCTTGATTTTTGAGCGAAGGTCAACGTTGAAGTGGAAAAAGAGAGATGATGATTAGAGAATGAAGACGACGCCAGGTGGAAGTTCCAGATAAACGTTAACCTCTCAGATAACCAACCAAGCCTTTTTGCGGTGGTTGAATACTCCAAAAACAAAGACGATGCAGATCCCGAGCGCCACATTCTTGAAGTCCACGTGCGGATTCATTGCTTCGAACTGTGATCCTAACCACGGGGCGTTCAGACACCAGTGGAAGAAAAGACCAAAGGAGGGGCGCAGGTCGTATTGCTTATCCATGAAGTCATCACATTCTCGGAAGTGCTGCGCCACGCCCAGGAAGGCCATCTCTGCAATGTGATTTGCTATATTACTGCACAATAGTCAGCCTAACCTGTCTACGCCATGTGTGAATGGGCCGGTACCTGATAGCCCGAAAGGCTGTTCCTTTCCCAAAGTGCTTCTCCAGAAGCTGCTCGTTGTCTTGATACCATTGGGAAAAGGCCGGTTCATTCTTATTGTTACGGTTAATACCCGCGACATAAAACTAGTATGAGTCTCGTTGATTGCCGTGCATGGAGGCGTTGGTCATCGGGACGCAATTTGCCACGAAGTCGCATACTTGAGCAAGAAATTCAGGCAGGAGTCTGAGGGCTTCTGGGGTCACTTCCGATCAATAGATAATCAGGCGCCCAGCAAAATCTAAAATGCGCGTCACCTTTTCCACGTAGGGTATTGGGAATATCTCCTGAATGTAATGCCAGATATCCTCCCCTGCCGCATGAGCCTTGCAAAGCAAAGCAGCTGGGTTCATCTCAAAACGCCGGCCCATCCATCCGGTGGAGGTAATGGGCAGCTCTTCTACCGTCAAGCTTCCGTGCGCACGGTACGTGTCAGTGCGCTCCTTGTTGCGCTTCGCTGAGTTTCTTTTCCTCTTTTCTTCACGTTGACGGTAGTTGCGTCGAGTCTGCTTTCCGTCCTTCTCCAGTGGTTTGTGAGTATCGAGGACGGGCCTTGCGACCAGATATACACCCGTGTTTCCTGGATCGTACGTGTATGTGACGGTGGGAGGTCGCAGGGCGGGGTAGCTGATGCGGCGGGGGAAAACTGACGCAGTGGCGAAGGCGGAAGAGCCGGTGAATGCAGACACGGCGGCAGAACGACGACAGCGCTTCGCCGCAAGATACATACCTGCGTCTCCCACGTCATCCACGCAAGAAACGGCAGGAGGGTGTGCAGCAGTGGAGGCAGACGCAGCAGAGAAAGCAGATGTGACGGAGGGGGCAGACGCACTGCCGGACCGTAAAGCACGTTTGGCAACAGATACGCCCACAATATCTGCTTTGTGAGCGTAAAAGGAGACAGGAGGATGCGAGGCAGTGGAGATAGACACAGTGGAGGACGCCGACGCAGCACCGGAACGACGGCTACGTTTGGCGGCAAGATACACCCCCTCGTTTCCCTCCTGGTGTGCATAAGAGGTAACGGGAGGGTGCGAGGCACCCGAGGAAGACGCAGCAACCAAGGAAGGGGACGCGGCAGTGAAGACAGATGCAACGCCAACATGACAGCCACGTTTCGCGTTGCGTGTCGCGCGTTTGGGCGCGAAACGGGCACGTTTGGAGGAGGCGGAAGGCTTCTGAATGCTGACGTGCGCGTCATTGTCGAAAAGGTCGGAAAGGTCGGAAGAAAAGTCGTCACAATCTTGCGCGTCAGACGGAGTGGCGGCGGTCTCATTAAGGCAGTTGATCATGAGGGGATCCACGTTACGCGCCTCCGCATCCGCAGCGAGTTGGCGGATCTCAGCCAGGTCCACGATGTCGAGACCCAACCTCACGTCTGTGACACGGTCATCCCTGCGCATGATGAGAGGATGCCTCCCACGAGATGCAGTCTGTCACTCACCCAGGACCAAAGACACCATCTACCAGAGAGCGCAGACGTGCGACAGCACACGTGAGGGCTATCATTGCGTCATGGGGTACGGGAAGATACACGGCTCGTGCTGCAGACAGGCTGCTTTGGTATTGGCGTAAGCTTTTCCAGAGATTTCGCAAGTATGCGATATCTGAGTCCTATATAGGACTCATTATGAGATCTGGGCTGTGAAAAAAATGGACGCACCCTCTTTATAATCCGGCGTGGACTGGCCATCCGAACTCATGTTCGGATTAGATTCTCTCGCTCGTACCATCACGAGCACCCGCCATCCAGTCTCGGGTACATGTCTGACACTGGATGAGCTCTATTCCTTCTCACCGATGTTGTCGCTGACATCGTTAGACGTCTTCACGGCTTTTAACAGCCGTGGATGACGTTCCACACCGACCATCTGTGCACCGCGTCAGTACGACGACACAGGCAAGCGTGTAAGCCCTGAAAGACAGGCATCCACTCAAGGGAGATCTGGATCAGGCTTCAAAGAGCCCATCAGCTGTTTGGACCGGCGTAAGCCCTCGGGAGAGGTTGCCAACCTTCTTTATGGACCCGGACAGCGCTCCAGTGAAGGACGACAACAACGACGGCACAAGTGACGACAACACCACCGTGAACGACAACAACGACAACGGTGAACACAACGCTGCAAGACGTCGGGTTGGATAGGCTGGGGATGGGTTTTGGCAGATGTCGCAGATGCGACTGCTCGCGTGCAGAGGGACGGATAAGGACTGGGTCGTCGTTTAACGACGACGCCAGTCACTGGTATGTATGATAGCTCACCATAATCTACCTCCCTCATCCCCTCATTCCCCATCTCCCTCTCCTTCTCCATCCTCACCCCTCACCCTATTCTTCATACTCCTACCACCAACCCCACCCCCACCCCATTGTTGCCTCAACAGTCGTCGCACCCGGACGCCCGCTATGACCGTCTACGCGCGTCGCTCCTCGCGTGCCAGACTGCACCCCACCATCATTGCCAACCCTCCCCCTCCCTCTCTACTCCCAATTTCTCCCCCCTCTACAACCACTATCCTGCATTCGGTGTTGATATGTGGCTCGCTCAATTAAGCGTTCCGCGCCGCTGCCAAAAATACCGGGTCCCCCGCCCCAACCCAGCCCCCCAGTAATATCCCTCCCTCACCCGCACCCTATCTGCCCCCTCCACTCTCCCATCCCTCTATCGCACCATTCACATTGCTCGAACATTTTACAGTTCTTACGAAGGCGCAGCGCCTGCAGTGCGCTGCCCCGCTCCACATTAGTCGCGACTTACGTGGCGCGGACGGTAGATTCAATTCCAACCTCAACTGGAGACCCGACCTCGTTGTCCTTATTACCAGGTAGACTCTCCCCGCCTGCGAGCCACTGCATGAAACATAAGATATTTTCGGCGGAAATATGCTAAAAAAATGTAAAATTTTTTTAGCATTTTTTCATTTCAAAAATGATTAAAAAATTATCAAAGAATGCATAAATAAGAGAATAATATAATGATGAATAAGTAGTGAAAATATGCTATAAAAATAAACTCCAAAAATATCTATATTTATATAATATTCTGACCGATTTTTTATATAATAATTTAGTCATCTTTTAGAAATTTAATTAAAAATATCTTGAGTGAATGCTAAAAATACTGTGAAGGAAATACTCAAAAAATGCAACACTGATATCATTTTCTCCATAAAGAAAACTCAAATTAATTAACTTGACTTTTTAAAGTATTATTATAGTTTAAAGTAGTAAATAATTCAGATATATTTCCAGCAAGTATTTTATATAAATAGTTAGTTAGAAATTGAGTAAATATATGAGATATATAATGAAAATCTAACATTATAATATTACTATATAAATGTGTAGAGTAAAATATGAAAAAATATAGAATTGTAAAGATGTAAAAATGTAAATATGATGAAAATATAATAAATTCATGTAAATAGGTGAAAAAATACAAATCAATGAAAAAATAGAAACTTGGTATATAAATGCAGAATAAATATGAGTTATAATGACATACTAAATATATACAATTATGACGCAATGTAAAAAAATGCTAATTTATGACATTATGAAAAAATACTAATCTATAACATCATGAAAAAATGCTAATTCATAGTATTATTAAAAAAATAGAAATCTATAAAATTATCAAAAAAGAGACTCTATTCTCAAAGCCTGTCAATAGCTTCAACTTGAGAACATCTGGGCTTCCTCAATTCTTACATGCTGTAGGTAGATATTTTGTGAAACGTCAACTGTGTCACAGAGAGTTTTCATGACCTACGAACTCATTGGAAACAGTTTCGTGACTCCATTTGCAAAGCCTGTCAATAGCCCCAACTGAAAAACATCTGGGTCTCCTCAGTTCTTATGTGTCACAGATAGGTTTCTTGTCAAGGGTAAACTGTGTCGAAGAGGGTTTTTATGACTTATAAACTCATTGGAAACAGTTTTGTAATGCTAATTGCACAATCTGTCAATAACTTTCAATAGGGGTTTTCATAGCCTAAGAATTTATTGGAAATAGTTTTGTAATTTTAATTGTACAGTCTGTCAATAATTTCAAAGACATTACTTTTATAATAACGTTCTTATAGCTTATTGTGATTTTTTCATAAGGGATCACAATTATCAGTCAGTTAATTATTGATAGAACGCTGGATAATAATTATCCATAATCAAATAACTAAATGACTACTAGGTTGCTGCATCCTTATTTAACCTCAACACACATTATTATTGCTATCAAATATATTATAAAAATATTGTAAACATATTATAAAAATGCTATAAATATATTATAAAGATATTATAAAAATGTTATAAAAATATTCTATATACCTGACAAAATTATTCTAAATATACCTTAAATATATGCTTTAATTACCCTTCAAATACTTAATAATATTCATAAAATTGTCTATAATGAAATTGCTATTAATGTAGAACAATAATATAAATAACTCTTATGGAAATATCTTACTACTATTAGCATATTTTCAAGTATTAATTCAATATATTCTCCTTTAAAAATGATGTAAAAATATGATTCATTACTATATATAAAAATCGTAATAAATAAATATTTATTAATATCTTATGAAAATATAACATTTTTTCACTTGTATTGTTATTAGTACTTTCATCATCATTATATCATCTATTTGATTGATTATTTTAACATTTTTTCATCATTTTCAAAGCAAAAAAATGCTAAAAATTTTTTATATTTTTTTAGCATATTTTCATCGAAAATATCTTATGTTTCATGCAGTGAGCTTTCTTTGATGTCTGTTCTCAGCACTGGTCAAGGTAAAAAGCCACCCATTTAACAAACGTTCTGTACTTACTGTTCATATGCTATTTCAGTTGACTCTGGCGTAGCCACCATTGAGTCAAAAGCTTCGAAAGCTTTCGAAATGAGAGACAGTTATCACAGACAGTACAACAGGATCGAATACAAAGAGCGACATCTGGGCGCATATAACACAGTTGCACTACCTTACTTGTACGAATGCCACAAAACCTTTCAACGAATTAAGACGGCATGGAACATACTGTAAGAAAACTGCAGTGCAAGTGCATACTCTTCGTGCAGTTTGCGGCCGTTATGAGCACCGTCTTCAGTGGGACGCAATTACAGCAGCACATGGATTGCATGAAATTCACTGACCTGTTGCAACGTCCAGTCTCTAAATTGACAAGCAAGAACTTTGGTGTACACCGAGCATCTAAGGTACTGCACAACACAGTTGAGTCCTGAAGCTTACGACCGCCAACCTTTAAAGTAAGGCATTCTTCTGAGAAGACTTCTTAATTTCATCAAATGGGAAGGGCAGCTGCATGACATGTTGGTAATATTTCTCTAAATGCGACAAAATGACACAAGTCCTAAGTACAACCTGCTACAAAATCACACAGGACCTGAAGGTAACCGTGCACAATCTGTATGTCTTCAGAGACGTCTGAAATGCCAAACTAGCTGCATAAAACTCACGACTTGATTCCTAGGATATACACCACCTTGACTTTTCGCTGCATTAATCGCTCGTTGAAGAACGCCACTGCATCACGTTGCAATTTGAATTCTTTCCGCACGAATACTGACACACCCACAACAGCACTCTCAGCTTCTTCCCTATAGGAAAGTGAGGTGAGGCACTGAAACATCCATGAGACATATATACGAAGTCAGAAAGACATCAACATAGCGCTTTCTGGTGACTGCGAAGAATTTCCTGGAAGCATCCTTGGGAAGGTGCATGGGTTTGATAAAGGAGAACGACACTTCAATGAAGGACACACCCACACAAAAAGGATTGTCTGGCAGGGCATAATCCACTGCGGTCAGCTCCGGCTCATGTAGGAACGCATCCTCTGGGAGATTTTGAACAGGGACAAGCTGAGAGGTAGAGTGACAAGTCGTACCATAAGACAGGGGGCGAGTACTGTCATCGCGTGTCATCTGGTCTATGTGAATAGATGAGTACAACACTGTCTTCCTGGCTTGTCTGGAGAGCAGCGCTTAGCTCACCTGTGCTTGCGGTCGTCATCGATAGGTGTAAACAATGTCAGAAAAGAGGAAGAGATACGCGCGTGCAAAACACACTGCATAAAACATATAATATTTACGCTAGAAATATGATTAAAAAATGTAAAATTTATTTAGCATTTTTTTACTTCAAAATGAATAAAAATATCATAAAATAGAGTAAAATTATGCTAAATATATGCTATACTTTAGTATATTCAAGTATATTCAGCATATTTTCACCTCTTTTTATAATATTTTCATCATTTTTCAGGTGAAAAAATGCTAAATAGATTTTGCATTTTTTTATTATATTTTCAGCGTAAATATTGTATATTTCATGCAGTGACAGACCCTCTACTCCCTTTTGAAGGGGCAACACGTGGAAATCGGCATATATCGGTGCTTTATAGAGTTTCTGATAGTACAAAGGTATCAATGCAGCTTTTATGGTCTTCGTAGTTGACCCAAACTCAAATTCATATCTGTTCATACATTAAGAAACCCACATTGTGTACGATTGACAAATATACCAATGTACAGATAATTAGATTACATGACGTGTGGTCAGTCGTTTAAGCCATTGGTTTCCGCCGTGAAACCCTCGTTGTCTATATCTGATGGAGGATCACTATCGACATCCAACTCGACTACAGTGGAGCCTTTTTGAAAGAGAAGATTGCCTTGGACATACGCAACGCTAAAGGTTTTGAAACACAAGCAAGCATGTATGTCCGCCATCCATAAATGCATGCAGTTGAGCTCCTGCATGAGCTTGTCAGTAGCCTTCCAAGTCAGGTGCTAGAAAAAACCCTCATCAAAGTCAACCGATTCCTAGATTTGTAGCCAGTGTCCCCGTGCGATGTTGCGAGCACTCTTGATAGTAGAACTCCATGCCCAGTTCTATCTTAAGCACGCCGTCTTCAGGAGCAAGGGCCAGCTTGTTTGCCAGACGATGCATGTGACACAATACACTGCCACCATGGTAGGTTCGAGCCACTTCTTCCTGGCGTCCAATGAACTCGCAAAGTTTCCAAATGGAAGGTTTGTTTGGAAGCGGTGGACTAGGTACATACAATGGTAACAGTCAGTAAGAAGTGTGAAGCGTGAAGGTTGACTGACTTGTAGTGTACTCATTGACGCCGGCGTAGCTTGACCTGATCACCATTCTTCTTTGCATAACGCTCAATAGACTTCTGTAAGAGTTGTTCTTTCTTTCTATGGCCTCTTGTTAACTTTGGTAATGACAACGAAGACGATGAACACTCATCTTTTGTAATACGTTGCATTTCTGGCCTTCTTGACAGCTTAACGATCCTCATTCATAAGATGCCTACGTTTTGGCATGGAAGAAAAACCTTGACTGAAGAGCGTCCGTGAAAGTAAGAGAAAAGAAAGTGACAAACTCTGATGACAATCTTGCTGATGATTAATTGTCTAATTTAGTGATTAGTGTTGGCCACACTTCCTCGTCGCTTGTTTCCTGCTCTTATTCATAAAATCCTTAGTACACACGCCACAATCAAGGCTTTGATGAATTACCATATAACTTACATTGATTAGGGACGTCTTGTGCCTCTCACACAAAGCGGTATATCAACAGACTCTCGAAGACTCTGAATCTAAATAGTGAGCATATACCTGTTGTTTCAAGGTTGTTCTCCTCTAGTCTCATTTTCAGTAAGATAACCTGTCTTTTCCTTTTTATAGGACAACCTATCTTGTCATCACAAAGACTGAATTTTCTCAGTGTTCTCATTGAGACTAAGGCACATGGCTCGTATGCGCGTAACTTTCAGACGCTGCGCTTGTACACCGATAGATTGAGGCTGTACTCTCGTCTTGAAGTGCTAGTCAATTTTTGCTCATAATGGGTGACAGATGTGTTCACGCAGTTCAAAGAACTAAAGTCTGGTCGTGTGCTCACTATGACTATGTGATATCTGTGTTCGATATGCAACATTCAGACACTGCGCTGGTACGCTTCCTCATACTTCACCTTTTGCTCTTGCTTTATAAGTGCTTCAGTCTCATACTAGCAATAGGCATGTTCAACGACTCGATAGAACTGAATTCAGGTGGTGTACTCGCTATGACTATGCTACATTTGTCTTCGGTGCGTATTTTTCAGACGCTGTGCTTATACACTGCTAATAAATGTCATGACCTGACCTCGCCGCCCAGGCTGACGGTCACTAAGGTCTCAACTCAACGACGTCCCAAGGGTCTCCGACGACCTCTACGAAGGACATTCCACGAACTAGCGCCACTACGGAAATTGCCGACAACCGCATTAGGCAGTCGGAGGTTCGAACCTCAGCGGAATCCAGCAAATAATCCTAGGCCCCGCCCCGTCGGGCTCTCCCGCCCTTAGAAGGAGCTCCTGAGAACGCGCCCATGCGGAACACCGCTCGTCATAGCTATACTTAGATGACTCAAGTCAGTCAGGAGTCGAAGAGCCGCCTCGTCCCGCCCCATCCCGCCTCTTCAGCCAATCAACGGCCATCGATCGAGTCGGGCAGCTATCGGGACGTCGGGACAAAATCCCTCCGCAGCGTCGGGTCGGTCCCGAAACGTCGGGAGAACTCCTTAGAATCTCGCAGAAGGATATCATCGTATGAGGTTGGGAGTCGTATAAATACCGGACTCCTCTGTAGTAAATACCCAGACTTCGTCCTTAACCAGTTTTCTCCTGTACAACTCCGTCGGGTACTCTGAACCCTCCGCGTCAGGACTCACCCTCCATGTCTCCCCTCAACAACTCTTACGTCCCCAATTGATCTCTTGAAGAGAGGATCACTCCTCGAGGACCAAGAGGTGCGCTCGTCGAGGGCCCCTACGTCTAACCTCCGTCGGTTAGGCGAGCACACCCCGAAGATATCTGTGATACGTCCGCAGGAAAGCTGCGAGTTGATCACAGTGGTGATCTCTCGTGAGCAAGTCCATGTCACGGCGGGATCAGGTCGTAACAATAAATTAATGCTGCATTTCTCCTAGATCACTAATTTGTCTTTATTTATGATGGATGATGAGCGTGTTAATGTGAGCAATGAGACTGAAGTGTGGTTGTGCTCTTATTATGAACATGGGATATCTGCCTTAGATGTGTAACATTCAGACACTGCGCTAATATACTGCTCATGCGTCAATTCTGCTCTTGTTTATACAGCGCTGTTTGGCCTTCTTTCAGATCGAACAGTAGGCACACTCAATGACTGAACAGGACTGAATCCTGCTTGTGTCCTTACTATGACTGTGGAACATTTGCCTTTGCTGTTTAACTTTCAGACTCTGCACTTATATACAGCGGTCATACATCGATTTATATTCTTACTTCACGAACACTGTTCTGTCTATACTTACAGCCAATGCTCTACGTAGTTCTATGCTCGAATTGACTGAACTATGTCCATGTTTTTTGCATAGCCATGGGGTATTGTAAATGCGTTGCGCGTTTACTACAGCGATCACAGCAGGGACGACAGACACAGACGCGATCGGCGGATGGACGGACTTAGCGGTGGCTGTTGTGTTTGTATTTGATTTGGCGTCGGGAACTCATTCGCTTCATTCTCGTCTTACCTATCCTTATCCGCTTCCCACCACGGACCTTGCCCACCTTCTTCTCTTATTACGCGCCTTTCGACCCTCGCCTTTGGGCACCCTTATCCCTACCGACTAGTTTATTTACCTGCAATACCGAGTACGTGTCTCTCACTTGCATGATCTCTCTCTCTCCCAGTGTTTTCTGTCGTCCCTTGGCGCCAGCTTTTCACTTTTTTTTTTGAGATCCCACGTACTCGCCTTGCAGGGCAACCTCGTTTTCCTTTCTCACTCGCCTTCCCTGATTTCAGAGGGTATTTACATTCCCGGGTTGGACACAACAGTCCCAAGGACAACAGTCGCTGCCCTCGCCGAACACAGCGACCATGCCTTTATCCATTTTTCGATTTTCACATAAATAAACACTTGTTCCCCTTCTCGGTCGCGTCTCGTTCAGTTTCACGCGTTATACGTGCCCTTATTCATCGTTCCCTTGCTCCTTTCGATTACGCTCCTACAATCTCGTTTACGTTCTTCTGAATATCGAACTCATCCTCATTCCTCTTGCAGACCCAGAACAACGTTCTCAAAGTCCTCAGTCACATCGATAACCTCACTCGTCCCCTCGTTCCCCAAAAGTGCGGCTATACAACGTATAGTTCGTAACGCCCTTTTCGCTCAAACTTTCGTTTAACGCGCATATAGGCGCACTAGAAACGAGAACGTAACGTCTTCGACAAGAGGCTGTAGCACCCGCGGACGATCCACCGCAGACAACTCTTTGCCAGAAACCACCGCGACAGCCAGACCCACGGTCACTAAGAAGAACATCGTTCCCAAAGCTCCTGCTCGTACCTCCTTGCCTGTCTCCCCATCGAACACGTCTCCGTCATCGCTACAGGACAGTGGATCTTCCACATCTACGAATACTACAGCGGCATCACCATCGCTCACCTGTAGCTGTAGCAAATAGACTCCTGTCTGACAATTGTCACGAAAACCTAGATTGTAATACATGACAACTGTTGAGACTGGACAGCTGCCATGTAACTCCGTGCACTGTCAAGGCTTAAAAGGGACTGCGCGCCCTATCCTGGGTGAACCTCGGGTCCCGCCAATTGCCTCATTCGGAAATGCGATGAAAACATATGAATTTCAATGTACACTCGCGAGTCGTACCCTACAAAAGCGGACATTCGACCCGACCCTGCCAAACACCATCTCGGCTCCCTACTCGGCCTGTGTCTCGGCATCAACGATAGCCATTGCCTCAGATGCAGCAAGACCGTCCATCGG
This sequence comes from Strobilurus stephanocystis, assembly GCA_019915075.1. Taxonomy (NCBI): domain Eukaryota; kingdom Fungi; phylum Basidiomycota; class Agaricomycetes; order Agaricales; family Physalacriaceae; genus Strobilurus; species Strobilurus stephanocystis. The sequence continues at coordinate 351,984 of JAHLMI010000018.1, forward strand.
ACCGGACTTCCGCCCACGGGCAGGTGTAGACCTGCGCCACAGTGTCTCAAATCCTTCCCTTATACGCCGTCGATCCTTTGCCTGTTGCTGCGCATAGGCACGCCGGCCAGCCAATTCCTCTGCTCGCAGCCCGGGTATCTCCGTCGCACTGCGCTCCATCCATAAACACTCCTCATAACGGAGTGAGCGTAAAACTCGCCGTATTTCCTCCTTGAGTATCTCGACCTCCTCACTCCAGCGCGTTTTTCTTGCGAGGGCCTTGGCCCATTCAATGCGAAGAACACCTGTTAGGCAAAGATGAGTGTTTTGCATAATTGCGCCACAGCACGACTCACACTCGTGCAGATAGGCATCGTCCTCTGCGTCCGGTCCACCATCCGATGTCCATATCCAGGACATTGTCGCCTTCCCCTCGCCGGGCACGTCCCTCCGAATCGGGTGTGTACTCTTCTTGGCTCGTCCTGTACCAGTTACCCGCCCATCGCGGTTATCCAAACGACCGAGTTTCTTCACAGCCTTGGCGTCAGATTCTGCCGTCATATACACCTTCACGTCTTCCGCGGCCAAAGCTCGGAGACTGCCGCAAGCTTCTTCTCCGACTAAGCAAACGAGGTTTTCCCTAGATAGTTGATACTTCCCCGCCGCATCGTCGATCTTCGACCCAACGGTCTCGATCAGTGTTGCTGCTCGGCTTGTACCGCGTTGGCCCGTAACGTGGGCGTTACGGAAATTGACCAGATATCGTTTTGCGATGAGGCGACTTCGGAGTTTCGAGAGTGCGTCGCTGCATTGGGCACGTCGCAGAGCAGCCTCCTGGTTCATGAGCCGTACCGGACACTCCACCTCGGCCTGCAGCGATGGCGATCCGGCACACCTAGATGGCAGGTAGAGATCAGCCTCCTCCACTGGTGGCGGTTCGCGGTCCTCTTCCCGACGCTTCCACTCCTCTCGCTCCAAGATTGTGGCCACACCCGGCATGTAAACGTTCTGCCACTTGCGGAATTGACTCGTCTTCTTCTCCAGGGTTCGTCGGCGGTCCAGAATCTTCCGTTGCTGCTCCGCTGTCAACCCGCCTTTGAGTTTCTTGTCTATCGAGATTCGTCGCCTAGTTTGAGTTGGTCAGAACTGTCTGAATGTGGAACCGCTTGACACTTACTGGCCCTCCTCCACCTGTAACCCCAGGATAAGAAAACCAGCCATGCTTACCCTCGCATCTCGGGGTAACACCTTCTTTTTCTTCCTCTTTCTCTTCACTCCGCCATTCTTCTTCCTCCGTTTCGAGCCTGACGGCGGTAGTTCCGCATCCTCGAAATCCCCTACCGACTCCTCATCGTCGGCTTCCTCATCCGCTGCTAGAGCCGCTTCCCTTTCCGCGCGCTCATCCTCGGCCTCTTCCTTCCGCAGTGCCAATCGAACCTGTTCCTCCGTGATCTGGACTACCAGACGATGAGATTGCAGGCCGCTTCATCGAAATATTTAAGACATACTGGAACCTGAGGGAGCATATGGATTCATCCTGGACTCCCCAGACAGCCACTTCGCAACTGCAGTCATCCACTCTGTTCGCAAATCTTCATCGAGAGCGTCGTCCACATATTTGAAGGCTTCGCACTGCACAAACCGTTCCTCCAGAACGATCCTAAGGCGCCGCAACAATGTTTGACCTGGAATTCTCATCATCAGAGTCAAACTCCTCAACAAGAAACAAAGGACAACGTACTGAGTCCAATGTTCTTCATAAAGTTATGTCGATTCGCCTTATCCTCGATATCATCGTGCCGAGCGCCAGGTTGCTCTCCCTTTGTCATGTAGGAGATGGGGTTCATCACGGCCCACACGCGTTCAATCCCCTCACCATCCGTCTTCCCGACCCCAACCTTGTACTTCAGTGATTCCGCCGCTTCGCACAATATCTCGTGCACATTCCCGTGCCAGACCGGGAGACCCCACATCAACGCCGGTAGATCCAGGTTTTTCAGCTCATCTGGCAATGCGTCGATCCGCTTGTGGAAGTTCTTCTTATATTGACATGCTATATCGTAAGTCAAGGTAACCTCCTTGAGTTCCATCCGCGACAGAAGCCAGTAGAGCACAAAATCTGAATTCTTGTAACTGCAAACTTGTTAGCACGTCTTGACTCCGGCCGTGAATAGCAGACCACGTACCGCTCGCCCTTCTCAAGATCTCCCAAGCCCATGAGCAGTTCATGTCGAGCACAGGTGACGCCAATGACGCCTGCCCATCGAAGTCCGACGGAGAATTGAGTATCCTCTGCATTAGTGCCGCGAAAGATATACATGTCGACATCTGCGTGCAAAGATCAACCTGCTGATTAGAGCTGATGAAATCGCAGCGTACCTCCTCCTCGGTGATATAAGATCGAAGCCATTCGTGATACATCTCGAATGGTACCTGCACACCCAGTCCGGAGTACAATGGTTCGTCTACCCGAGGCGAGGAACGCATTTGGCACGACATACGGAAGTTGGCGTCCATTGAGACAATCCGCCGATAAAGGTACCTGCACCAACGTATCAGACACGCTCCGAAAATGACCCTCTCTACTTACTGAAACTCTGGCCCGACCAGTTCCCAATCCTTTGGCAGATTCACACCGACTCTGGGACATGCCCAGCACTGCACAGCGACGTCGCCATCAGCAGCGTCCACTAAACCTCCTGGTGTGTAGAGCACCCCCAATCGACGTACACGCATCAGAAAGCTCCACTGGCGCGACATGCGCAAGAAAGCCTTGTACCGATCGGGAGGGCGGTTGGTGCCGCACGGATCGGTCATATCCTCCAACGTGGAAACAAAGTCTCTCACGTTAACCGTAGCTATGACCTTAAGGCGCCGATATAGGTTCAGGACCTCCGTAGTCGCGCAGGTCTGAGGAACATGCGTAGTGGCGGGGTACCAGCCCGTCCAAAAGAGCTGCTGCCAATGGTGTTGTTCATGGGAATTGCCACAATCACAATACCGGCACGACACGGTGTGGACCCCATTGGAGTGCATGACGGTCATGGTATGCAAGGAGGAGGCTGGGACGCGACAGGGAGCACCGCCGTGTCCAAGCTGATACACCATGTCCATGTCGCGCAAGGTGGTCCGTTCCCATGACATATTACGCCAGACCTGGACGCAGGTGGATGAGCATAGCCAACGATATCCGCAAGAGACACTCACCCTCACGGTATGGGTAGGAGAACGATCATGTCGCTTGAGACAGCATGCTTTGCACTCTGCAAAATTGCCCCACGTGCTACACCGGAAGAGCTCATCGCACGTAGCACTGTCAAGGGCGGGGTGCACCCTAATGTCTTGCATTTGTTCGGGGACCCAGAGTTTGTCGCTTGCAAGTGAAACAGAGCAGGTGCTACATCTCGCGTGTAGAGTCAGAGATCCCAGTCCATGGTCACGAAGTGATTCCTCCAAGAACTTGAGGATCCACGGCTTCCACTCTTTCATGGCGTCGTCCTGTTCACGGCTATTAGACCTGAGGCGCGCCACGACTGGGAAGGACTTATCGAGCTGACATAGAATTTCCGTTTATTCGGCAGACCCGAATCCAACAAATCCTCCCCGTCATCCTCTTCATTGTTCCCAGTCTCCATTCCCTCTATGACATTAGCCAACGTGTCTAAACCCTCCTCCTGTCCGCCCAAGGAGCTCTCGACGCCGAAGGTGAAATCGGCAAATTCGTCAAACAGGTCGCGTGGTTCGACGGCGAGCTCAGCCGGAGCAACACGCTGGGTCGTAACATTGCCGGAGGTATCGATATGGACAGCATGGTCAACGCCTTCGCCTCTGTTAGGAGCATGGACGCCGACGAATAGCTTTGTAGGACGTCCGCCTTTGTTTGTAGGGTTAGAGCTTGGAAACATGAGGGCAACGAGTAAAGATTCTGTACCTGACCAAAGCCGCGCAAATGCTCCTTCAACCCTGTGCGAGGCGCCGGCGCGCGGCACCACCTAGTTGAAGGCAAGCAACAATGCAGTCAAGACGTGTGTGGAAGTTGGAAGAAAAGATGTATGACACATTTGCATTACGCAGAGATTACTTCGACACGTGTAGCACAGCCTTGACCATCGTTGAACTTCGTTCGACTAATCTATTGACTAAGATTGATCCAATCTACCCTGCACTTGGATTCAACATCGTCTTGGTCGCTGCTCCCATCCTATGCCTCGGTCTCAGTCTCAACTGGCCCATCCTCTGCCTCAGTCTCAGTTTTGACTGGACCTACGATGCGTTCCGGCGATTCCCCGTCCGCCAGTGGAACCCCCCACGCCGAAGAACTGTTTGTCTCGCAAGGATAGGTATGTGCGTGCCTATGAAGGAACTGGCACGCGATGTCGTAACTGAAGGTACAGTCCTCGTACGAAATCCGGCAAGAACGAAGAAATTCGCCCGCGTCTTTGTTTGCTTGGTCCTTCCTCGCGAGATAGAGACTTATAGCTGACATTCCATCAGCCATCGGAGGTGAAGCATGGTGAAGCGGTACGTACTGTCAAGGTCAAAGAGATCGCGGTCCTTGAGGTTCCTCGCAATGCGTTTGCAGAGGGTCCAGTTTATTCCGTTGGCCGTGATTCCAAATGCCTGGCGAAGCAGACTACGGTATGTGACGTGGGCGCTCCATAGAATAACAAGGCAATACTGATCCACAGTGCTGACACCAATCGCCAGGAGACGCGGAACCATGAAGCCACGCTGGTACCTGGTGAACGCAGTAGAAAGACGTTCCTCCATATAGCGCTTGGCGTCTCTGATATCCTCACCGTGATAGGCTTCGCTATGGGATCGAATGATACTGGGGAGCATCGGTAAGTTGTGCGTTGTTCGTCGCAGCGTATCCAGAGATTGACTCACCGCATTGCACAGCTTCTGTGAAAAGCGTTCAAGCAAGCGTCGCGTTCATCGAACACCTGGGGCCTGACTTGGTAGCTAGTGAGATGGTAAGGAAGAGCGGAGGTGTCATGACCGGAGGAGGGCATGGTGGGTGATTCACGAAACAAACAAAGACAAGGCGGCGCTCTTGTTCCTTGAGACCTATGGTGCGTACCGGCTATGACCAAGGGTAACAGGTCACATTGACGACCGAAAAACCCCAGATAGGATATAATTGCGCAATAAACAGGAATATTATATTACTCTACGTCGCAGGCCTCTTCAACCCTCTTACGGGCATACCGGTACAAGGCGTGCTTCAGGGCACGCCACGTCTTCTCCTGCACGTCTAGGCCCCGCTTAAAGTCTTGTTTGAACGGTTGATCGGCGCGTGTCTCCACCGAAACGTTCACGAGATCTTCATGAGTATAGATACCCATCTCCTTGAAGCGTAGCTCAAGAAAGGAGAGCTCGTATGCATCCAGGAAGCGCCCGACCTCATCGTGAATGAAGGCGGCGTCTGGTGGAGTGACGAATTGGGGCTCCTCAGCTGTATCAAATGCTTTCTCCCCACGGCGACCTGCAATCGCTTCCCATCAATCTTGGGAAGCTCAGAAGGTGAAATGAACGACATACGAATGTTTTGCACCCCATTTCCAAGGAGAATATCGGTCCGGATTGGGCGGAGTTGCCTGAGACGACTCTGAACATCCCTGCAAGAGGAAGTGTCACTGTAAGTTTGAGAAAATTATGTATGACGTGACAGGCTCACCGACGAGAGTTCCAGATGCTCTTAGCGGGTTTCTTGACAAATTTCAGCTTCTGCTGAACCTTGGCCCGCTTCGTGGGAGAGGTGGTCGTGGCGGCAGATCGGCCACGCCGCAAGGGTGGAGCGGAGGTGGTTTTGGAAGCAGGATCTGTGTGCCCAGCGTCGGCGGACTTATTGACGGATGGCATGTCGTAGCTCGCGGACAGGGCACTGACAATTTGGGGGGAGTAAGGACAGCCAATCGTGTACGGGTTTCCTTAAGAATGCAAAAACCAGTCAAGGGACATATTTCCCTAGATCGAAGGGACACGTTTCCCTAGATTGAGATAGCTGATCGGAAGGCAGCGCGTTGTTGGGCCTTCTGATCGTTTCGCTTAACCGAATGGAGCGCGCTGGACTGATCTTCCCTAGATACCAATATACACGAAATATTTCCAGAATTCTACCATGCGCTCACTGTCGTGTTGTCCAGGCTGTTGATTTCCAAGCATATGATATGATATTCAGAGAGATTTCCGAGCGCGCGTCAAGCTATCTAACTAGGAAGGAACATTGGGCCTAACAATTTACCAGGGGTATGTTGAATTTTCAACATGCGATAATCCACAGCGCGCTCCAAGTAGTTGCCCCAATCTCCAAGGCGCCTACCGTGCACGGCAAATTTCTCCCCCTGCATGATTGCGTCTACGAGATAAGCTTGGGCAGTGTGCACTGGCGCTGTGAGTGAGAGCACCACGTCCAAACGGACGCGATATTGGTCACGTTCAGCAACCAGCTGACGCAGTCGCTCGATGGGAACATCCAGAGAAGTAATGATATCGCCGAGACGCTTGGTGGTGGCGTGCAAGAGGTGCTCGGCAGTTTCGGGGCTTCGACGGGCGGCGTTGATCAATTGAGCTGCGTATACGCCGGCGTTGAGTGGACCGGCCAGCGTGAGCAAACGAAGGCGCTGCTGGACTTCGTATTCCTGGTTGCGGATGTATAGTTCAATGCGAGCACTGACAGCTTCGGTCAATACCAGGAGGGTACTTAGAGCAGTCAGAGATACGCACGGCGAAGAATTTTTTACCAACCGCAAACAACGTATAGGTTGCGCGATGACTTCCGTCAGACTAGGCGACATGTCAACCTAAGAAGGGGAGGACCGTGGAAGACATACTCATGGACACCGGTTTGCTGCATGCTGCGCTGGCCGCAACGCTCTGGTGCAAGGGAGGGAAGTTCGCCAAGAGAGGGAAGGCCGGACCTCCCTCTCCTGGCGGTATTTGAACAGACGCATTCGGCATTGGCCCTTGGGCTTTCATGGCTATTTCAGTCATGTCTGATCTGATCAAGAAAAAAAAATTGACCACAAGCTGGGAATCGAACCCGAGGGCTCTATGATCAATTGCTTGGATCATCATAGCGTGTTACCACTACACCACCGCGGTCGATGGGCTAGTCCTTGTGTTGAGATTGATCGTCAAGCATAATGATGGCCTACCTTTTTGAGACAAGGCCATACTATCTAGGGAATAGGCCATACTATCTAGGGAATTACTGAGGACCATTCTGTAAAATACCCATGTTCCAGTCCATTTCGCGGCCTAATGAACCCGTCAACCTCAAGATATGCGTTATCATATCCTATTGCAATGGCCACTTTTTCACGCAAAAACCCACTAGAAAGTCATTATCTAGTGAAGCTGTCTAAACATCTGTGATGCGATCATGATTCCTTGGTTCCGCTCTACCATCGTCTCTGACGCTCAAACGCGGTCTTTGTCAAACCGTGTTTCCGACAATCATGGCTGGCCGTAAGCAATACGAAACCAATGAAGAACGTCTAATGGCCCAACGAGAGTCGAAAAGCATATACTGGGAGCGGTGCGCTCTCTCATTCTTTCACAATATGACCATCTAATTTGGATGTCTAGGAACAAAGCACGTCTCAACGCCCAGGCTCGAGCGCGATACCACGCCAAACTAGCTGTTGGGGGGTCAGTCACCCGAAGGAAGACCCCACCGGTGGCCTCTGCGGATAGTAGTTCGGAGATCGCGACAGGATGCAGGTGCGTCATTGCGTTGCATTTGATTTTCTCAGCGTGTTCATATTGTTATCTCTCTACAGCGAACGGGACCGCTCTCGTGAACGGAATCTACGACGACGTTGGCGGCGTTTGTACCAGCGCATGCGCAGTCATACTCGCAACATCCCTCTTGACGAATGGATGGGAGAATGGGTAGCGCTCGTCGCGAGGGATCACACAAACAAGGACAAGGTACACGACATCCTTGTTGCAGCCTGCAAGCCTCCCCAGCAGTTTCTCTACAAGGCGGAGTGCATTGAGCGCGAGGTAGAGGCCCAATTCGGAGACTGCGCCCTACTGGATTTGATGCAACGCCAGCTTCCACTCTACAAATACCTTGTTCATTCGATATGTGATATCAACCTTTCCGTGGCTCAAGGGGAATTCTCAAAGCATCTGGCGCTTGGCACGTTCTACTATATGAAGCATTGCGTGGACGGAAGGTTGGAGTGATGGCGTCCCATAGCACACAATGTCATAGGCTACGAGTCGATTCACCGTAGAATAGAATACGAGCTCGAGAATATGTATATATTTGGGTGTGTTTTCTATTCCTATTGAGAGTCATCGGTGTCGAGTATGCACATTTCGATGATGCGCTTTTCCCGGCAGGCTCGTGCATACTCCGCGCGCGCCTTCTCATAACTTCCGTGGCTTTCTTGTACGGCTCCAGGCACACTAACATATCTAAATGCCGCCTCGATGCTACGCGTGTGTCATGAGCTTGGTTCAATCAGTGCAAGAAGAGACATACTAGGTATGATAAATACCGGGGGACATACCGCAATAAACATTGTGCCATTTCTTGTTTACACCGTCGCTGAGGGGTGTAACGTTGCCATATTCCACAATGCGCGGAGCCGCGAGGCGATTTGATGCAAAGCGGCGGACGGGAAGCCTGTCTGAACACTTGACTAGGCCTACACTTGTGGCGTAACGAAAGGCGCAGGACCCTTGCGCATGAGTGTAATACCCCTGATATATAGCACCTGATGCGCCGCTGGTCTGGGCCGTACACTCATCCCTGACCTATGTCAAAGGCGAGGCCAACGTAGACGCCGAAGGAGGGGTGCTCACCATGTTACATAGACTCCGGGGATGCGCCCGACAAAGACGACGTAGACAGCAAAGGGTCGACCTCGTCTCTGTTTGCGGGGAGAAAGTCGGACTACGTGAGAGCCAAGCTGGGCTTGACTGAAGCCCGCATCAGACCTCCAGGGAAGGTTTAGTCAACGATACCCGGAAGATAACACCGAAAGACTAACCAATGATGAGACGTCCTGGTACCCGTACCATCGCTCACGCTGTACACGGTGGGAGGATTGGGGTCTGCAATGTTCAGATTGAGGGTAGCAGTGAGTAGCTCTTCTCCCGCTGCGTCGTCGGCAGGGGGAGAAACACGGGGTGCTGGGCGGGCAAGTCCACGCCCAGGGGCGCATTTGTCGCTATGAGAGCTGGCAGGAAGTTGCCGGGAAGTCTGATCGTCCTCTTCGTCTGAGGAGGACAGAACAATCTCAATGGGGGCGTGCAAAACGTGCTTCTGCTTTCCGTGGTTTCGAAGGGGCATTATGGGGGAAGAGATGGCGTCGATTTCACACGAGTAAGAACAATGAGCTATTTAATACGTCTCGGGGTTTTCTACCGTATCAGTAACTCCGTGAGATGTTCAAACAATAATACATTCACATAAGAAGCTACTCGCGAAAAGTTAGAACGTGACATGGCCTCAAAAAAGGAAGTACGTACGCGCGCATAGAGGAAGTACGAGCTTTCCCAATATGAACTTTGCCGGCGGCGAGCTGGGTGTTGAAATACTCCAAGGCCGCGCTATGGCTGTGGCGTTTAATTTTGAAGCCTTCGGATATCCCGTCGGTATAGGTGACTGCCGTCGCACTGAAACTGCTGTTAGCGTAGTAGAAAGATCAGACAATGGAGGGACCGACGCTTCCGTGACAATGCCAACCTTGCGTCCGACGATAACACAATAGAAGAAGGTCTTTGACCCATCTCGATTGGCGGGGATGTACGCTGGGTTCAGCGGACCTTTGGGAACTCGAGAGAAGAGCTTTCCACTCCTCAAATTGACCTCGTCGCCGACGTAGTCATGAGGGTTGATAAGCGGATCGTAGACACAGTTGGCGGGGAAGTCAGAGGGAATATTGGTGTTGGGATACGGCGGCGGCTTCGTCTTGCCTGCAAGGAGTGGGTCAGCCAGCGTCAGACGCAACAGGTGCCGGGACAGACCAGCGGAAGTCATCGACAGCTCCTCAGAGGATTGGACGGGCGACATGATGGAAGGAATTGGGCACAAATGAGCACGCTGCGGTATCTAGGGTTTTATGGTCAGCTTGTCCAAGAACGGCAGGTTTACCAATAAGAACCCTCAGAACCCTGGAACCAGAACTGCGTTACTGTTTGCGCCATTCGGAGATATCCCATGAGTGACCACGATGCGAATCTAGGGGTTTGTGGTCCGTCCGAAATTGGGAGGTAGAAGCTGAACGGCCCTGCTCCACGAACACATAGAGTTATCCAGGCGGTGACCGGCGCGCGTCTGAGGACCTGGTCCATCATTCTGTCCCGACCCAACGGACCGCCTCTCTCTCAGCCGACTCAATGGTTCTCGCAAAGCCGCCACCCGCTCGCAAACAAGCCTATGAAAAGAAGGAGAAATCAGCGCGTCACAACCGCAGAGGATGGATGGACGGGCTACGTACCAGTGTCATGGAGCCGGAGGTAGTGTCCTACGCAGGGGCCGTATCTCGTGGCTGGCAAGCGGCGGACGTTCGAATGAAGGAGATACAAAACCTGTTCCACTTCCACTTCCCGTATCCCATGCAAGATCACGAAGAGCCTTCAGAGTTGAAGGAATACGACCCCACAAAGATTGCGCCGTCAACTGATCACATGTACGACGACGAGGAGCTACGCACAAGACGAGCTTGGCGGGAGCTTCAGAACAATGTATGTCGCCACCACGCCTTTACAACGCAATAGCTGACTTGACTGGCATCAGCGAATACGTCGATGGTTCTGTTATCGCGTCAAGAAGCTACAAAAATGCGTCAAAAAGCTCACCGAACGCGACTCCGAGGACGTCTTCCAAATCCTTATGTCCAAGCTCAGCGGTGTTGAGAAACAACCCAAACAGCCTCACGCCGCCCACGTATTCTCGGCCGAGCACTGGTCCGATGGACTCAGACTTCGGGACATGGTCGAGAGAGCATGGGAGGTCATGACGGATACTGCGACGGTCTCGAAGCCGATGACGTTCGGACTGGATATCGTCGCGCAGGTTTTTGAGAAAATGGACGAGGCGACGGCGGCGAAGTACGAAGGTATCCGTCCCCAGCTCATCGAGTTGCTGGACAAGATGTGGGAGCGCAAACCTGGGGCGAAAAGGAAGCCTGTTGGGTTGGGGTCAGACTTCGTGCGAGCGGTTTTCAAGGCCTTACCGGTCGCAGAAAGAGACAGGTACACAGCCCAAGCAAAGGAACACGGAGATGCCGACAAAGCGCGTTACACAAAGATACTCACCGAGCCGCCGTCAAAGACCGCCGAGGATCGCGCAATGTAGGTCATTATTTGAGGTTTGCGATTTAGCAGTAACCTAATGATTGAATTCAGTGCAGTTGCGAAGGCATACAGATTCATAGGCCAAATCAATATCGGCATTGAAGAGCGTACGTTCTGTCGTGCATTCACTCTCTTGGGCGGTCCGATGGATGCGTACGGGGGGAAAATTGGGACTTACAAGTGAGTTGCGTTCTATTTGTGGCGTAACAGCCATAGCTGTACTAATAATATATAATAGGTAGACAAGTGGTCCAAACCCCCATTGCATTATAAGACGACATTTCTCGGGGAGCCCGTAATATATTATGGGTCACAGGCGGAATACTGTACGGCTGCTCGGCATGGGGACTATGTCTCTAGGCCGATCTTGCCGACATGGTAGCTAGACTTATCCCCTCGGCATCACGGCAAATATGTATATTATAATATCGGATTGATTGTGTGGCGCATTCAAAACTTTGACAATATAAATCTACATTTACTACATTTAATTACGACGCGGGCGTTTGGCAGATGAGGCGGAGGAGGAGGATGGAGCATCTGTTGATACACGCTTCCGTCCCCCTACCTTAGGAGGGGGTGGGGGTGACTGCAGCATTCTCTCGAATACCCACCTCATATCGGCAACTAGACTTCTCCACTCTCTCATATCCCCCCCCTCAGCTTCTGTGACCTCCCCCCACCACGCCACAGCCAACACGAAGAGGAAGACCCCATTTTTACCCTTCACAGGAAGATCCCCCCACTCACCCCCTACCTCCCCTCCAGGAACCATGCCTCCATCTTCCCCCCGCCTCCAATCGGGGTTCAAGCTCTTCCACCAAGTATTCAAATCCTCACCAAAAGACTTCACATTCAAAGAGGGGGGGTTGGCCTTACGCCCGTACTTCTGCCACTGCCCCACTTCATCCGGCCTACTCTTGGTACCATACCCCGGACTCTTTCCTTCCGCATCCCCCCCCAGGTGAAGCTCCAACCTCCCCCAAAGGTTGATCAACTCCACCAACTCGTCTCTCAGCCTGGTCTGCAGGTATGTGTCGAACGCGGTCTTCATCCATGCGGTCCACCCGCTCGTCATGACAACACTGCTCCCTTGGGCCGGGGTATTTTCAGAGAAGGGTGCGGGAGGTTCCGATGCAGCAGTCGGTGCAGCGGCAGTCAACGCGGGTGACGACGTGGCAGTTGGTGCAGCGGCAGTTGGCGCAGGTGATGACGTGGAAGTTGGTGTGTGCGCAGTCTGCGCGGCGGCAGTCAGTGCGGAAGTCGACGTGGCAGTCGGCGTGGGTGATGGCGTGGCAGTCGGTGCGGACGTGGCAGTCGGCATGGGCACAGTCGGCGCGGCGGCAGTCGGTTCGGGCGTCGTCCTGGCAGTTGGCGCGGGTGATGACATGGCAGCTGGCGTGGGCACAGTCGGCGCGGCGGCAGTCGGTTCGGGCGTCGTCCTGGCAGTTGGCGCGGGTGATGACATGGCAGCTGGCGTGGGCACAGTCGGCGCGGCGGCAGTCGGTTCGGGCGTCGTCCTGGCAGTTGGCGCGGGTGATGACGTGGCAGCTGGCGTGGGCACAGTCTGCGCGGCGGCAGTCGGTTCGGGCGTCGTCCTGGCAGTTGGCGCGGGTGATGACGTGGCAGCTGGCGCGGGCAACGGTGTAGGCGCTGGATCTGGAGTTGACGGGGACGCTCTAGCCGGAGATAACGGTCGGCTGGGGGTGTGCGGTCGTTCGGGTGTCGTTCCTCCTTCTGCAAGCGCGTCTTGAAGGGCGGCACGAGCTCGAGTCAAACGGGGACTCCCCACGGGCTCCTGAGCGGCCTTGCGTTTCTCTGCAGGTGACGACTTCCTCTCCTTTGGCGTTCTCCTCCTCTGGAAGACCCCCTCATCCTCAACCTCAAACCCCAGCCCCCTAAGCGCCTCCTTGTTATTGACCATGTTGCACTCCCTGACCACTTCATATTGCGACATGCCTCGGAGCTTCGCAAGAACGTCGCGGCGATGGGGGGTCTCAAGAGCGTTGATCTTTGATCGCATGAGGGGGGTGAGACAGCTAGACAGGGACTCCGGCAGTTCCGGAGTGCTTGGGCGAAGAGGCGGAGTGGCAGATCTACTCGACGGTGACGGAGATGGGGTACGGCTGGGAGGGAGCCGAAAGTCGTCCTCTTGCTGCTGCTCCCCTTCAGCCTCTTGCTCCAGGAGATCCTCGGCCGTAGGCTGAGATGGCTGGGCAGAAGTCCTGGAAGCAGAGGTGGTCGTAGTAGATTTGGTGACCTCTGGCCCTGAGGGTGGTTCGTCGCTGGCAGGGGGTGCACTACGGCCTGAGCTATTCCCCTTCGCCTTCGACTTCTTCTTTCCCTTCTTCTGCTTGGGTCGGTCGCCGTCGTCATCCTCGCCATCGTCGCCGTCTCCTTCCTTATCCGCGTCATAGCTCTGCGCAGACTCCATCTGGACGTCGGCCTTTTCGACATCGGGAATAACTTCTCCGTCTAAGTTTGTCATGTTAATAAACTGGTCAGTAGTGGCAATTACGGAGACTTACCAGGATCACATTGAAGTAGAAACTTCATGAAGGGGTTCCAGACTTTCTTCCTCATCTCTTTCTCCCCCAACCACTCGCCAAAATCCTGGTGCGTATCCTTGGTACGTCCAGAGTACACGCATGCCAGCGAGAATTTCTTCGCGCCGACCTTTGGAGGAGCGCCCCCAATCAAAGCCAGGGAATATCCAGTCGCTGCACTGAGAGAGTCGAGCAGCGGCTGAACGACACGAGCAAGGTTCATTCGGCATCTTGAATCCAATCAGTATGTGCACACAAAGCCGAAGAAATAACTCACACGGCGCGATCTGCATTCCCCTCCTCCTCATCACCGGCGAGTCCGTTGAACACGCTGAGACGTTGCTGATAGGCTGTGTTAGGACCGTGCCCCGAACCAAGCCTAAGAGAGAAAGACCGGTTGAGATACTCGGTATGCACTGCACAAGCGGTGCTCCGAGCCTGTGAAAGGTAAGCGTAGAAGTGTTCAAAGTTAAGAAAGAAATAAGGGTTTTACCTAAAGCGTATTGGCACGTACTCCCACACCTGTATCCCTATGAATCCCCGTCAAGCGGTAATCCGGCTATCACTCGGTTGTGGTGAGAGATACAGGGGGCCCGGTCTTGAGGAGCGTCGGAGATCCGGAGTAGGCTTCCTGCGTTAAGCAGGCTGGTCCCTTGAGTCGAGCCTTGAATCCGGGGGTCCGCCTGAAGGCGTACCCAAGTGAAAGGATGAGCTCGGGCGTCCGCTAGGACGTCGCGAGTTTGAGAAAAGGATAAGTCCGCCGAGGAGGGCGGAGGTCCGACGAGTGTATCGAACCAAAGAAAGCTGAAGAAAGACTAGGCTGGGGTATCCTAGTTGATATTTGAACTGAGTAACTAGAGTGTAGTACAGGAGCTTAAATACGGAAGGTAGTTAAGATTCTAGAAAAGTGTAACGCATGGTAAGAGTATAGGGGCATAATCACAGAGACAACGAGAACAATAAGGACAATAAGGAATGCCATATGACTTGGGCAAAGGGGTAGGTGAATCCATGTGGAGGTCCGAGTCGTGCTGAGTAACGGATTGGTGAGCGGTCATGTGACGACATGTGACGCGATGAGTAATGCGGTGGTCCGGTCCGAGTGGAATGTGGCGAGTGGATGTCGGTATCCGGTCCGGTCACGTGTGTCATGACGCATGGATATGACAGTATCCCCCCTTCAAGGTTCTGGCCTCCAGAACCTCAAGGTCAATCACCGGGGTAGCGGTACCGCACCGTGAGTCATCCATCGGGTCCGCCTGAGTCATCGGAAAAAATCGGAGCGCCGAAAGGCGTGCGGAGATCCAAAAACCGGAGAAAATCGGCTGCGCAGAAGCGCTGGTCCACCAATCCTGATGACAGAGTAGCGCAGCCCCGATAGTATAAAGGTGGGGACTCAACTCAGAAAAAACCAAAAATGCCTTCGCCACCACCACTCGAGCGCTTTGTGACGCACGACGGCGTCGAATACCGGTGCCCGCCGGAGTTCCACGCCGACCTCGAGGCGTTCGTGTCCTACATGGACCAGACGCCCACGCCCGCACCGCCGCCAGTCATGCCGCAGCCGGTGCGCGAACCGCCGGAGCCGCCAGTCCGACCCGCAAGTCCCCCGCCTGTGGTTCCGCGGCCGGAGCCGTATCGGGTGCCCGCCGACGCCCCGCAGGACGTCCGCAGGAAGTACGCTCGGGACCGCGCCGAGTGGACATTCGACGTGGAGGAGAAGGAGGAGGAGCGGGAGAGAGCGCGGAGTGCCGCCTTGGCGGCGTACGAGTCTCGGCGCGTGGCCCACCGGATCGCCGCGCTCGAGTACTCCAAGTACGAGGACGACTGCCGCGCCTACGACGCGGCGAACTTGGAGTGGTGGCAGGGGCTCCACGACTGGAGCGAGGCGAGGATGGAGGCCGAGAGGGAGAAAGAGCGGGGCAGGCGGGGGCCCGCGAGCCCGCGTCGCGTCCGCAAGAGGGCGCACGACGAGGAGGAGGAGGAGCGGCCCCCCGCCAAGAAGGCGAAGGGCAAGGAGAGGGAGAGGAGGGAGCCAACCGGCTCCACGCGCCGGTATGGGGACCACCGTGAGTGTCTTATTTCCTTTTTTAAGTTACGTTGGCTCACCGGGGGTCCGCAGGGTGCGCGCCTTGCATCAAGGCCGAACGCGAGGCCTGCGTGTGGTACGGGCCTCCGGCCAGGTCTTGCGAGGGGTGTGTGAAGGGAAAGAAGGCGTGCCCTCTGCCGCCTCACGTCATGGACGTCCGCGAGCTGGACGCACGGGAGGACGCCCGACGGGACGACCTCAACGACCGCCTCGCCAACTTCGAGGCCACCATCGCCGCGGCCGTCCGACTGGCCCTCGAGGAGGTGTTGGATGAGAGGGAGCGAAGGGAAGCGGCCGCCCGCGCCCTGATCGACGACGAGGCCGAGGAGGACTCGGAGGAGGAGGACGAAGAGGACAAGGGCGAGGGGACGTCCGGCGGGGGTCCGAAGGACCAATCGTCGAGTAGTAGTAGCAGTAGTAGTAGCAGCGACGACGAGCAGGCGGAGGGGGGTGAGGAGTCCAGAGAGGACGACGAGGAATAAATGTAACATAGAAAAATAATTTTTATCTTGGTTTTTCTTGTAGAATTTTCTTGTGTGAGACTGAGCGTGAGATCTAGGTGGTCCGCCGAACGAGCGGAGCACCGCAAAACTGAGTGGAGGAGATCTAAGTGAACCGCCAAAGTAGCGGAGCACCGTAAGACAGAGTGAGAGCAAGAAAAGTCATGAATAGTGAGGGAATTCCCTTAGAAGGGCTCACTGAGCGTTGGTTTTTTGAGGTTTGGGTTTCTTGGGGTATCGAGAGTGGAAGTCCGCGACCAGTTCGTCCGCAGCAATATCGTCAGCGCCAACCCATGAGAACTCCTCATCCGTGCCTTCGTAACCGGACCACCGCACATAGTAGCGAAGGGGGGTCCGGTACCTCCTGTCTAGTTTGGCGTCTAGTATTTCAGAGACTTCGTAATGAATTTCTCCTTCAACTTCGACGGGAGGAGGCGGAGACTCCGAACGATTGGGGATGGTGTTCTCCTCGTACGGTTCCAGTTGAGAAACATGGAACACCGGATGTACGAGACGGAGGTAGTCGGGTAGCCGCAAAGTGAATGCGTTAGAACTGGGCTGTGCGATAATGGGAAACGGACCAAGGTGGGTTTCCGAGAATTTTCGGGTGGGCCGCGTAGTGTTGATGTACTTGGCCAGGAGATAGACACGATCACCGATTTGGAAGTCCGGGGCGGCTATCCGTTTTTTGTCAGCTTGAGCTTTGTAACGAGCTTGGGCAAGGGATATCTCATCTCGAAGCATCGCATGTAACTCATCCAAGTTAACCACATAATCGCGCGCTCTAGCGGAGGCCAAGTCCCGTTCAGGGTACACCGTAATGGAAGGGTGGTACCCTTTGTTGGCAAAGAACGGGGTAATGCCGGTGGAGGCATTTGGCGCGTTGTTGTAAGCAAACTCCGCGAGGGCCAATAACTGATCCCAGTTGTCCTGTTGGTAAGAGCAGTAGATACGCAAGTACTGCTCCAAGGTCTGGTTGGCCCGCTCGGTTTGGCCGTCCGCTTCAGGATGGTGCCCCGAAGTGAAGTGGAGCTCCATGTTGAGAGCCTGAGCGAGAGCGCGAGTGAAGTGAGCGACGAATTCGGAGCCCCGATCAGATGTGACGTGGGACGGAACTCCGTGCTTCGAGAATACGTGAATGACAAAAAGCTGAGCTAGCTGCTCCGAGGTGATAGTGTCGTAAGTGGGGATGAAGATGGCTTGCTTGGAGGCCCGATCGACGATGACCAGAATCGCAGTGAACCCGTTTGAAGAAGGAAGCTCTTCAATAAAGTCCAGAGAAATGGAATCCCAAGGGCGTAGGGGGACCGGCAATGGTTTAAGTAAACCATAAGGACGATGGCGCGTGGGTTTGTTCCTGCCACAAACAGTACAAGACTTGACGTAGTGGCGGACAAACTCACGTATCTTGGGCCAAGTGTACCCCCGACGGATAAGCTCTAGGGTGCGATTCTGACCAAAGTGTCCAGCAAGAATGTGATCGTGATGAACGCGAAGGACCCGTAAGCGGAGGTCCGAGGAGTTGGGAACGTAGATGCGGCCGTCCAACCTAAGTAACCCTGCATCATCGGAGGTCCAACGAGAGTTAGAGGGATCACCTGCGAGGGCAAGTCCCACTTGGGCTTCCGGATCTCCGTCGTAGCCATTCTTGATATCGGAGTGCAGGGACTCCAGATCCATGATGACGGAGGCCCGAAGGGCAGGGTACTGCAAATAGGTGGCGCGCAGTGAGGAGGATAACTGTTCCTGAGTGAAAACTGGCCTGAAGTTGTGCGGATTCACCGCTGCATATGAGCTGTCCTCTCGAGCGTAAACGTCCCAGCGCCTTGTGAGCGCGTCCGGCTTTCCGCCCTTAGAACCAGGCCTGAATCGGATCACCATGTTGAACGCGGATAGGTACTCGGACCACCGAACTTGGCGTCGAGTAAGGAGCTTGGTGGTTGAAAAATACTCCAAGTTCTTGTGGTCCGTAACCACGTCAACAGTGAAAGCCGGCCCCTCCAGATAATGGCGCCATTCATGGAATGCGTCGAAGATTGACAGCAACTCCTTGTCGTGGACGTCATAGTTGAGTTCTGCAGGGGAAAGACTGCGAGAGTGAAATGCAATAGGATGAAGATCATCATCGTCACCGATGATGGATAGGACTGCCGCAATGGCATAGTCGGATGCGTCGGTTTCAACGACAAGTTGGCGTCCGGGTTCGAAGTGGGCCAGAACGGGGGCCCGCGTAAAAGCCTCTTTAAGAGCATTGAAGGCTGTACGCTCCGGATCACCGAAACTTCATTTGAGGTCCTTTTTCGTAAGTCGAGTGAGCGGCTTTGCGAGTTCGGAGTACCCCTCTATGAAGCGTCGGTAGAAGTTGGCAAACCCAAGGAAAGATTGGACGTCCTTAACCTTGCGGGGCTCCGGCCAGTCCACGATAGCTTGAACTTTATCGCTGGACATCCGGAGGCCCTCCGGGGACATGATGAAACCGAGATATTCGACCGTATCCTGGTGGAATTCGCATTTGGAGAGTTTGAGGTATAGCCCGTGAGCGCGGAGCCGCTTGAGCACCTCTCGAACGTTTTTGACATGATCCTCCTTGTTGTCGGAATAGATCAAAATGTCGTCAAGATAGACGACCACCGATACATCGAGCATATCAGCGAAAATGTCGTTAACAAAACGTTGAAACGTAGCTGGTGCGTTGGTCAGCCCCTCAGGCATGACTCTCCACTCAAAAGATCCATAGCGTGTACGGAAAGAGGTCTTCCATTCATCGCCTTCGGCTATCCGAATAAGATGGTAGGCGTGTCGGATGTCCAATTTCGTATAGATCTTGGCTGAGCGGGCCGAATCGAGGAGGTCCGTGATGAGAGGAAGTGGATAGCGATCCTTCTTCGTGATCTTGTTGAGGCCACGGAAATCCATGCAGAGTCGGAGGTCCCCAGATTTCTTTCGAACAAAGAGTACCGGAGCTCCGATGGAGGATTGCGACGAGGTGATGAAACCGTTGGCTAGGTTTTCATCTATAAACTCTCGAAGGGCTTTGAGCTCCAGTTCGGAGAGAGAGTAGATTGGACCTAGCTTGGGGAGCGGAGCCCCGTCCTCGAGATTGATCTTGTGATCGTAAGGACGATGTTCCGGTAACACCTCTGAAAGCGTGTCGCTGAAGACGTCTGCGTAGTCTCGGTACTCCGAAGGGATGTCCGAGACGTCTGCTGGTTGAACCTTGGCATCTCGCAAGGATGCCCCGGGATCGGGACGCATGGAGAACTGGTGTGAGCCAGGTTCCTTGCATGCGCGGATGTACGCAGCAGCGGATATGACCGAGACCTTGGGTGAAGAAGAGGAGATGATGAAATGATCGCCAGGAGGGTACTCGTAGATTGGTTCAAAGGGAAAGGATGGCTTTTTGCGGGATTTACGGAGTGGGGGAGCTAGAGGTGGAGTTTCCGGACGACCGCTGGATGGCGGGTCTCCGGAGGAAATGTCAGCGGCGGAGAGCGGATCTTCCGCTGACGTTGATGAGTCTATGGAAAGTGCATCATCAACTGGCAAAGGGCTTTGCAAAGCAGATGATTCACCCGTATCGGTGTGCCGGAAAGCGACACTGTTCTCCGACCAATTAACCAACGGGTTATAGCGGTGGAGCCAGTTATATCCAAGCACAACGTCACAAGTGGAATCAAGAGGAGTGACGTAGAAAGTCACAGACAGAGAGTCTCCAGAGGGAAAGGTGACGGTGAGGTTAACCGTCTGAGTGATAGTAGAGCCAAATGAACCGTTCAAGAGTCGGAGCTCCACAGGTGCAGTATCCGAGGTGGGAATGTGGTGTTTGAGAATGAAACGAGTGTCGACGAAGCAGTCGGAGGATCCGGAGTCGACCAACGCGGATAGGCGAACCTTTCCGATGTTGGTGCGGGGGTCCGGAATCGTAAGGGGAAGAACGAGTGAATTGGGTGTTGTGGAAAGAGCGGCGGCGTTGAGAGTAACAACCTTGTGTGTGCAGCTGCTGGAGTCAACGTAGCTCCGATCGTGCACTAAGGTATCGGAGCTACTCTCTATTTTTTCGACTCCGCGGCATCCGATGGTGCATCAGCTTTGGGAGTTGAAGTTTTAGCACCACGTGCCTTGAGAGCGGCCTTCCGCTTGTTGCAATCCTCTGCCCTGTGGCCTGCGAGTCCACAGAAGAGGCAGAGTTTCTCGGCGATCCGCCGAGCCTTCTCAGCAGGCGTCAACCTCCCATCCGAGCCTAGCTTGTCGGCATAGGCAGGCTTCTCCCTCGGAGCACCGCTAGAGCCCGAGCTTGAATCTTTCTTGCCGTCAGACTTGTTGCCAGACGAAGAGGAGGATGACGTAGCTGGTTTGGGTTTTGAACCCGATGAGCTACCAGAAGCAGACGAAGTATACGTCCTCTGCTCCCGATTTTGCTCGGACTTCCGCTGCCAGTACCGATGATCGATTTCTTGACATTTGGAGCGAAGGTCACGAAGATTGTCGGGACGTCCTTGAATCGCCAGGGCATCCTTCATACGAGGCGGAAGTCCGCGATAGTAGGAATGCATCAAGGCGTTGACATCCCATCCAATAACAGACGCTAGGTTGTTAAACTTAACGTTGTAATGGAGGATCTTGTCGGAGTCCCGCATCCGCAGTGTCTCAATTTCATCCTCAGCAGTGCCAGTGGGATCATGAGGACCAAAGTTGGCCTCAAGTTCCTTGACAAACACATCATAGGACAGAGTCCACAGCGGAGGGTCCGGCGAAGGGGTTAGGATTTCCGGTTCGAACCATCCTAGAGCGGTCCCAGTAAGATACGAGATAGCGTAGTTGATCTTGCTGAACTGGGACACGAAAGCTGCGGGACGATCTTGAAAATTGAGGTTCAAGGAAATCAAGAATCCACGTAGCTTTGAGGGATCCGACCCATTGAATGGGTCGGGCTCCCTAACTTTTGTCCTTACCTGCTGGGAACCAGCAGGCTTTATGACGGCGCCGAGCGATGCACCGACTGAGTCGCTGAAGAGCTTTATCATCTTGATAATCTTGAGCTCGTCAGGCCCAATGTCGATGAGCTCAGGCGGGATGTCGGGCGGGCCCCCGCCGGGGGGTCCGCCACCGCCACCGCCACCACCCCCACCACCTCCACCGCCACCACCTCCTCCGCCTCCGCCACCGGGCGGAGGTCCTCTGGGAGGATCGTAGCGACGTATACCACCAGACGGCTCACCGCCTGGTTCATCACCGTTTTCCCCTTCCTCTTCCTCGTCTCCTTGGTCATCCGGATTGCCTGGGAGATCATCGAATGGATTGGAGCCTGTCTCGTCCCCGCCTGTCTCAGGAGGGGGGCCTCCGGACCTCCGTGAAGGGGTGGCCGGAGGAGAGAATGCGACTCTCCCTAGTGTGCGTGGAGTAGCGTGATAGACAAAGCCAGATCGGGCTAGTCTTTCTGGAGAAAAGGGATTTTCAGGATGAACGGCAGGAGAACTAGGCTGCGTAACTTCGACTAAAGGAGGATTCCTTGGAAACATAGTTTGTGCAGCCTGGAGAGGAGTTGCTCGAGTCATGGCACCGATATCGGATACCCGAGCGTGAAGGGAGTATCCCATAGACCTGCGTCGATTCCTGTCCTGAGTGCGGCGCTGCGCAACGACATCGAGAGTGCTGAGATAGGTCTGGGAAAGGGTCTCATCCCTGTTGGTGGGTTGGGTGAAATACGGATTGGTGGGAGGTAGATTGGGGTCATTGGCGTTGTTGGCGTTGTTGGCCATGGTTGAGAACGGCAGTAAGAGTTTGACTCAAAGGAAGAGTTCAAATATACTGTTAGGACCGTGCCCCGAACCAAGCCTAAGAGAGAAAGACTGGTTGAGATACTCGGTATGCACTGCACAAGCGGTGCTCCGAGCCTGTGAAAGGTAAGCGTAGAAGTGTTCAAAGTTAAGAAAGAAATAAGGGTTTTACCTAAAGCGTATTGGCACGTACTCCCACACCTGTATCCCTATGAATCCCCGTCAAGCGGTAATCCGGCTATCACTCGGTTGTGGTGAGAGATACAGGGGGCCCGGTCTTGAGGAGCGTCGGAGATCCGGAGTAGGCTTCCTGCGTTAAGCAGGCTGGTCCCTTGAGTCGAGCCTTGAATCCGGGGGTCCGCCTGAAGGCGTACCCAAGTGAAAGGATGAGCTCGGGCGTCCGCTAGGACGTCGCGAGTTTGAGAAAAGGATAAGTCCGCCGAGGAGGGCGGAGGTCCGACGAGTGTATCGAACCAAAGAAAGCTGAAGAAAGACTAGGCTGGGGTATCCTAGTTGATATTTGAACTGAGTAACTAGAGTGTAGTACAGGAGCTTAAATACGGAAGGTAGTTAAGATTCTAGAAAAGTGTAACGCATGGTAAGAGTATAGGGGCATAATCACAGAGACAACGAGAACAATAAGGACAATAAGGAATGCCATATGACTTGGGCAAAGGGGTAGGTGAATCCATGTGGAGGTCCGAGTCGTGCTGAGTAACGGATTGGTGAGCGGTCATGTGACGACATGTGACGCGATGAGTAATGCGGTGGTCCGGTCCGAGTGGAATGTGGCGAGTGGATGTCGGTATCCGGTCCGGTCACGTGTGTCATGACGCATGGATATGACAGGCTGCCTCATTCTCAGCCTCGATCTTCTCTTTCACTTCTGGACCCTCGTCCTCATATAACTCGGATGCAATTTTGCAGCGAAAGGCCAGGACCTCCCCCTTCTCAAGATCGTTGAAGTCGGGGTCCTCCTCCGTCGCCGTTCGACAGTGCTCGACAAAGTCAGGGTGGCTCATGTAGAACTTGTAGTCGGGGATATGCATGGGGCGAACACTTCGGTTGTGTAATTTCTTCATCATTCCCGCGAACGCGCTCTTCCCGACGGATGCCGCTGCACTCTGCTTCATGGAGCGGCTATTGTTGAACCAGGTGCGGAGTTGCTACAATTTACAATGAGACTAGAACGCATTGACCGTGGAGTGGGGTGAACGCACCTTCTCCCCGGCGATAATCATATCGCTCTTGAGCCTGGCGAGCTTCTCTTGCTCGGCGGCATATTCTTCGCAGACTGCCAGTGGGTCCACTTCGTTACTAGGCGGATTCTCGGGGGGTTCCGCGGGCCAGCTCTCGGGACGTTCGTCGTCTAGGTGGAAGGGATACCGGGTCCACCATGCTTGCAAGAAATTCGCGTTGAAGGTCGCGACGTCCTTTCGACCAAGGCCTTCACGCTTGGCCAACCATTCCTGCAGAAAAGCAATTCTATCCGCCGACCATATAGGCTTGCGGCCTCGTTTCCGAAGGGTTGTAGGATCGCGAGGTCGCGTCATGAAGCTTGGCGAGTAGTGGGAAGAGGCAGGACGTATTCGGAAGTATTTCGTCATATTCAAAGCCACCGAGTAGCTACTGTTTACTACCAAGACAAGCAGTAAAAAAGCTAACATTCTACAGTACAGAGGCACACAAATGAGATATGGTATGTAATTATCCTAGTCATCCACCTGATCCTCCTCCATCCAAAGTAGGGCGTCGTGTTTCGTACCACGATGAATCTGAATAGAATCATCCCCACCCTCACGTTCGGCGGCATCGAAAGCGTCAGACCTGGCGATGAAGATAATCAATTTTGAATCACATTTGAAAGAAAATGAAACGTACACAGATGAAAAGACATGCCGGCGCCCATTGTACTCGACGAGATATAAGTTCGCCTCAAGAGCACGAACTTTGCCAGCACGCGAGGAACGCGATGAGGAGGCGGAGGATGGGAAGGCTGTCAAGCCCGACTTGGCCACTGAGGCAGCCGTGGCTGGTGCAGTCCTCTTCTGTGGTGACGCCTTCTTGGGAGATGGCGCGCGCCTAACGGGGGACGAAGGGGGCGTGGGGGAGTCTGGAGGCGGGAGATCGTCGTCCAGAGAGTCGCCGTTCTCGTCTGGAGAGTCCGAAGCTTGAGACTCCCGCAGACAATCCACAGCCCACTGCTTGTACAGCGGCTCGTCCTTGATCCGAAGCGAAGGTTCCTTGTGCTTGTGGTTGGCGAGACAGTATTCGCTCCAGAGGGGGCACGCTTCTTCCCAGGACTGCGCCTTCTTGGGAGGCGGCATCTGCGCCTCTACAGGTATGGCGTCCCTGCCGTCCGACATCAGCACCATGCAAGAGAGAAGACAAGCAATGCACGCACCAGTGCGAATAAATCCCCGCATACCCCGCCTTTTTCACCAGATAGAACGGCCCAAGCGTGCGAGGGCTGCGACCACGATGAGCGTAAGCGGGATAATACGGCGGTGTGCAGCGATATTTCGTCGGGGCCATGGCGGCAGCGGGCAAAGAACGGCAGAGTTCGAATTGGGCAAAGGGGAATTGATTTGGTCATGACGATTGCGTAAGCCGTTCGACTTGGGCGAATTTCGGATCGAGGCGCATCTTGCCGTTCTTCCACCACCATGGCCATCATCCTCAGCTTCCAGCCCAACTACTTCCTCCCCTCCGAGGTATCCGCCGCCCGCCCGCAAGTCAAGGCCGAGCCCGACTCGCTGTTCGCGTCATACTTGCGAACGCCCATGCACCCGGCCAAGCTCCACACCCTCCAGTTCCTCCAACCGTACTATCACGCCGCCGCGCAATACGGCAACTCGATGGATTTTTTGCTGCGCCTTTCGATTCTGTGGGGGCAGATGTACGGAACGCTGACTATGGTGGAACAGCAGGTGCGTACCTTTTTCTTAGCCGTGGATTTTGCTCTGAATTGCCCAGGCCGTTCAATATCGCCTTCAACATGGCCGATTCCTTTCGCGCGTTCGCTGCGCCATCACTCCGCCCGCTACCGTGGCTCCTCGCCTGGCGAAATGGCTCTCGAGCGCCCCCACCGACGCAATTTGGCAGGAGCAGGCTGCTTGGCAGAACGTTCCCGGTATTCGCCTTGCTCTGCAAGATTGGGATGCGATGGTCGAGGCCAAGTGAGCACCGTCTTCTCTTATCTGCTTATCTTCACTCATTGTTGGACCCAGGGATCCCGTCACCTTGGAAATTGAATTCATTACCTGGGCGGAACAAGCGCGCGAGCACCTGGCCCAAACCGTCATCACCGAGGAGGTCATTCAAGCCCGCTTTCATACTTTCCTGTCTCCGCCCACGCCCACGCCCGCCTCCGCCAAGGGTGATCAGGATGACGGCACCAGCATGGAGACGGAGTTCGAGTACGAGTACAATGAGAAG
Source organism: Strobilurus stephanocystis (assembly GCA_019915075.1). Lineage (NCBI taxonomy): Eukaryota > Fungi > Basidiomycota > Agaricomycetes > Agaricales > Physalacriaceae > Strobilurus > Strobilurus stephanocystis. The sequence continues at coordinate 377,635 of JAHLMI010000018.1, forward strand.
GACGGCTCAGTACGGGTATGGCGACCCGAGGGTACGGACGACGGCGACGACGATACGGATTCGGAGGAAGGGGGCGAGGAGGAATCCGAGTAGACAGCGCGCCCCCGAGCCCACGCCCGTATCCTTGCATTACATCTAGCTAGCTATGTCTGAATATATCCTTTCACTTGCTCAATTGTTGGTGTGATAAATGAATGAGATTATGTAGTAAATAGATACTGTCTGTAGTAGCTATCAAAATTGGGCTTGCTGGTGGGGTAAGTTGCGGTTGAGGAAATTGGCGCACACGGTGTCATCCTCCACCTTAGCCAGGACTCCCTCAAACAGCGCGACGGCCTCGGCGAGCTCAGAGCACAGCCTCGTAGCCTCCTGCACCTCTTCAGAGTCTGGCCCCATTGCTTCACGGATCTTCGCGAGCGCTTCCCTTGCCCCCAACAAATCCTCCGTCGACCTTCTTGCATCACCCCGAAAACGTGCCTTTGCGGCCTTGTACCGCTCATTGTTGTGATTGACGTCGACCATCTCCTGGCATCGCAGATTGAGGTGAGCTGCAACATGGTTACTTGTCAACACACGCATGCATGCGCGATACATCCGAACTGATCGAAGGAGGGTTATGACGGGGAGAGACGGTGCAGGGGGGGATGTGGCGCGTTCCTTGACCTTGCGTCGCCTTGCTTCGAGTCTAGACTACAAATTTAGCACTGTAGAGTTCCACAGTATAAGCACGCACCGACTGGGATTGCCCGTCACCTCCTCCAAATATTTCTTGAGCCTCTTCGCCCTTACTACATCATGGTGGGCCTTGTAGTAGGTCTTGTTTGACGTTCGCCGAGCTTCTTCCCGGTCGGCCGATGTACGATGAACCGGAGGTCATCCGCGCTTCTTGCCAAAAGCCATGACGGCGCTCAAGTAAGGGTGCGTCGATCACTTTCGATCGTACAAAATACAGGCCCAAGACCTTGCATCACATTTGGTCAGATCCAAATTTCCACTGCATAGAGGATGTCTCTATATCTGTAAATTCTTTACCAAAGTTGTACATGCAATACCTATAAGTTGACGTGGTCAAATAATTGCCAACGGCCAACTTTTCTGACTGCTATTTGGGCTGGATCGGCGTTCCGATTCAAGACATAGACTTTCACTTAATCTATTCCTCGTGCATGGACCAGTGACTCTTACCCAAACAAACAACGTAGATCAATTCTAGGACTTACTTTGACTCAAGTAGAGGTCAATTTAGTGTGTACTTATGCGTGCGTTTGGCTGAACTTAGTTGACTGATCAAATGATTCTTGACTTTTGCTATAGCTCAATTAAATGCTCACAATCAAGGGAAACTTCAAAATGACAGCGTAGTCAATTATATATTCACTTTAACTGTGCTTTCCAATTAAAATTGGAGCTTGTACAGGTGGGCGCTGGTTCAAACTTAAATCACTGACCATTGACTTGCGCGCGCGCGAACGAACAGACGTGACTTGGGCGCGAACTAGTCATGTGCCAGCCTAACCCTTTTCCAGCAACCACCACCTGACGACCGCCGTCTTCCAGCGACCGCCGCTGCGACCGCGCGACGTATGGCCCAGGTGCACATGAAAGGTGAGCAAAAGTTCTATTCTTCTCATCTCTTTTTTGTATTCCCGTAGTTTCTTTGAGGGGTGCATGCGACGAGTACGCTAACGACCCCGGAGGGCGAAAAGACGCGTGCACCTTCTCTCTCTTTTTTTTTTTCTTCTCTTTTTTCTTTTCCTTTTTGCCTCCAACGCGTTCCCAATGCTTACCGAGCTTTCAGAGCGGCAGACTCGCTCGGGAGCCGTCTTTTCCGGGTACGGCATCCCAGACGCCGCGCGACGCTCGGAAATCACCACGGTCAGGCGCACGACCGCGTCCAAACTGATACTGCGGCGGCTGGAGGAGGCGCGGATACGAGAGGACGACGACGCCAGCGACTGCGCCGACGTCTACATTCGCCTGCACGAAATGCGCGGCCGACCTCCGGAGCGACGCGGCCGTCCACCCTCTCCGCCCCTCTCCCCGCTGACTTCTCCATCCCGCTCTCGCTCTCCATCTCGGACGACTGACCGCTACTCACGCTCACGGTCGCCTCCGACGCGTCGATCTTCCTCCTTCAGCCCGCTGTCCTCTCCTGCGCCTCTTTCTCCAACTCTCACCCCTGATCCGCCGTCCCGCTCACCTTCGCCTTTGGCGCTGCCCGCCGTGCCTCTGCGCCAGCTCTCACACGCACAGAGCGGCCCTCTGCAGCCTGCACCGCCGCCTGAACGTTCGACGCCGCTCGGCGACCCTCTCGAATCCGGCTCAGGTCCTGCGTCAAGACGGGCTCGAAAACGGAAGCGCCAGAAGGACGCCGTCAAGTTACGCGCCGCGGAGGAAGGGCTCAAACCTCCTCCGCGCAAGCGTCGGCGTCGTTTTGAGGCTCGGGGGGGCGAGGGCGGCCGGGGAGAGGTTAAAGAGCCGGCCAAGCGCAAGGCGGCGCGGGCTGCCATCGCAGACTCCCACTACGAGCACGAGGGGGGCACCTGGCAAGGTCCAAGGTCGGAGCGGGATCCCAAAGTCTGGACTTTGGATGAGATGAGGCGGATGGTGGACAGGGCCTTCAGAAAGATGAAATGGAAGGGCGTGTAAGTACTCTCCATATCCACGCAGCCTATGCTTACCCTCTTGTCTTCAGGAAGCCTCAAGTAGTTTTAGATGCAGAAGGACGGCTGCTCCTGGTGCTCGTGGGGCATCCTCCTGACGCCGACTGGCCCGCTTTGATGAAGCGCGCGGCGGACTTGATTCGTGAAGCAAAGTCGAAGTGTTATTTCGACGCGGAGCACAGCTCGCATCGCCGCGGTGACTACGAGACTTTGGGATGGGGCCTGAGCTTTGGAGGCGGGCGCGTCATTCCGGGATGGATCGACAACGACCCTCGCAACGTGAAGGTTCTGGAGGAGCTTTTCCAGACAGAGCCCTTCAGAAGGATGACTGACTTTGCCAACAGTAAGTTTTTTCTTCTTTACTTGCAAGCGTGCTAGACTTATTTGATTTGCAGAGGCTTTTGCCACCTATTTCCCAGAGATGTGGGCGGAGTACAACGAAACGCTCGACTCTATTGTGGACGACGATCCCAGTTTGCGCCGACCATTTGGACGTTGTGCTTTTGCCGCTGCCCACGTCAACTTCCCTCCCGGTGCTTGGACGCGGCTGCATACTGACCACCTCAACCGTGTAGGTGGAGTCTGTGCGGTGTGGCCGTTAGACGACTTCGATCCCACCAAAGGAGGGCACCTTATCCTTTGGGATCTGCGTCTAGTGATAGAGTTTCCCCCGGGAAATCTGATTCTGTTACCGTCTGCCCTCATTATGCACGGTAACATTACCGTCTGGCAGGGTCAGTGTCGGTCGGCATTTGTGCTCTTTTCAGCGGCGGGGTTGTTTCGATGGGTTTTGAATGGAAGGATGTCGGATAAAGAGTTCAAGGAGCAGGCGACGAAGGAGGACTTGGCGTCGTGGAACTACCATAGACAGGGAATGCCAGAGAGGAATCTGAACTTGTTTCCACTTTGGGAGGATTTGGTAAAGCGCTACTCGACTTAATTTGTTAGAATTCATGTACCAATTTATATACTACCCTCTGCACATACCTCTGCCCTGTGAACAAGAGCTCCGAAACAAGGGAAGACCAGGTGTGCCACGTGCATGGAAAGCACCCCTATTATTGGGTTTCTCCCTCCCTCCATGGTCAAGCGTGCATACGCATTCAACGCCACTTTGGAAGACTCTGACGACGACTCTGATGGAGGCACCATTGAAACCCACCGCCCATCCGCCGACTACCGGCGGTTGAACGTACAGTCCACTGCCGCCGCGCCTCCTTCTCCCGTGAAACGCGCCAGGAAAATGCGGGATATTGATATTCTGGAGACAGAGCAGGCCTCTTGGAATGACGTGGTCGACTTCAGCGAGGCCTTCGAGATGGCATTCCCTTCCGAGCCCCAAGCTTCGTCAGGTTCTGCAGTGCGCACGGATGCTGTTCTGCCCGACTTGGAAAATTGGCGAAGAAGGAAATACGTGACCTCGGTGCGTGTTGCCACATACCGCGTACTGCATCAGCTGACCATGTATCTACGCTTCAGGATGCACCGCTTACGGGATGGACCCCAAGCAGGACGCCGTTTCTCTGCGAGATGTTGCGGCCCGAAGGCCTGGATGATACGACGGAGCGATGCTATCAATGTGGGACGGCTGCCGACGATCTATACCAATGTCAGAGCTGTCTGGGTCGCGATTTATCGTGTAGAAAATGTCACGTAAAGGAGCATATTCGACGCCCTTTTGACATCATCTTGGTGGGTTGTCAATTTTCTTTCTAATCATGAAACGCTCACAAAGGAATAGCATTGGAGGGGTAGTTTCTTTGCCGATACAACTCTGCGCGACATTGGACTTCGCATTCAGCTTGGACATCCCTTGGGTTCTGTATGCCCTAATCCTCGCCCCGCGGACCACCGATTCGTGGTTATCCATACAACGGGGATTCACGAGGTTGCCATCGACTATTGTGCTTGCCAACGACGGGCAGAGGCTGGTCTATATCACGAGCAACTCCTCCGCCGCAATCTCTTCCCCTCTTCACAAATTGAGCCGCGTACTTGCGCTACCTTCGAATGTCTGCGACAGTTCCATATGCTCACTCTACAGAGCAAGACTACGACCTACGACTACTATACCTCCTTGGAACGTTTGACAGACAATACCGGTGTGCGTAAACTTCCTGTAAGCATGGTCTTCTTTCCTCCTCCTTTTGTGATCTGTTGCTGAGCCCAACACAGGACCGCTACAAATCGTTCTTGCTCATCTTGCGCCAATGGCGTCACCTTCGAATGCTCAAGCACGCTGGGCGTGGAAACGATCCAGACAGGAGCGTGGAGGAAACACAACAAGGGGAGCTTGCCGTCTTGTGTCCAGCCTGTCCACACCCAGACATCAACCTGCCAGACGGTTGGGAGAGAGCCCTAGCTGTAGGATTTAGTCAAACGACCCACCGTTATAACGGTAGAATATTATTTCAAGTGAACCGTTATAACCAGAGCGCTCTGAGCTTATGTAATTTTGATCGTCGAAGGAATTAAATGATTGCGCTCAGTGGGAATTGAACCACTGACCTAGCAATAAAATAGAACCATCAATGATCAGTTAACCACTGAGTCACAAGGGCTTTAAGAATACTGTATTGTTATGCAATATACCCCTACTCACACCAAGTGTGGCACAATTTTTAATGCCATACTTAGAGCTAGCAAGCTAGCTCTAAGCATTCAAAATGCATAATTCAGGTTTTAATACACATAAATCACACACATAAAAAGACGTCTTTATACTACCGAGGCACTACCCCTTACCCTACCCCTTACCTAACCTTAACCAACCCTTACCTAACCAGCTAACCTAACCTAATCTAACCTTCAAAGGGAAGTAATTATGCTACGACGTCCTTCGATAAAGTACAAGTCCCTTCGACGAAGGCTGGGCAAGATACCGTTATAACCACAGACCGTTATAACGGTACATTTGGAATAATTTTTTACCGTTACAACGGTGCGCGTGTCAAATACCTACAGCTACAGGTGTGGGAGAATGCGTCGGATGACATGCGAGGACTCTACATCCTATTCGTGGCAGTCGACGCTTGCTTCCGACTCAAGCGGCTGGCAAAGTCTAGTGAGGCGAAGGATCCAGGACTTGGGATGGGATGGGCATACTATTCGGATATCAAGCCGTTCTACGAATACCTCAAGACGGTGACGGACCAGAAAGATGTGAGTACAAAATTTATCATGTTCGCAGTTGTTGACGCTGCCTTAGATGAGTTCTTGTTCCGGATTCGCGGCCATGGATATGGCCAATACAAAGTACTCCAAAGGGTATGCGTCTACGGGAATCGCTTTGGCCGTCTGTGCCCGCCACGAGTTCGTCATGCGCAACGGGGTTTGCGACCTGCAAAAAGGAGAAAGGTGCGTTTACTTACTTGTTCCTCCACTTCAGCTTTGTCTAAATCGTCATGCAGATTCGCCAATATGGACTGGATCGCTGCTTGCATTCTGAAGTTCATCCACCCTCTTCTTGTACTCGTTTGGTCCTACGATATAATGTGTCAATGGTTCAAACACCTAGCTGAACGTCTGAAGAACCTTCCGCCCAGCCACCGAATCGACATTACCCTCCGCGTACTTCGATATGTTATTCCCAAGCTTCACATTCGTGGCCACCTTTGGTGGTGCCGTTTCTACTTCTCTCTGAACTTTCTTCTGTACGCCGCACGTACCGATGGCAAAGGGATTGAACGCCCATGGGCGAACATTGGTCCCATTGCTACGAGTACGCGTGAGATGGGCCCTGGACACCGAAGGAACACAATCGAGGACCACCTTGGCCATTGGAATATAGTCAAGCTATTTGGTTTGGGTACGTGAATTTCTTTGAAGATCAGACCTTGGTAACTAATACTCATAAAAGGTGCTTTGCTGAAGAAACGACTCTTACGCGCCATTCCTGAGCGTAACGCGCAGTCCAGCGCATGGCAAGAGTTCACATTGGCACAGTCGGACAACGTACCCAAATGGCTGGCCATGGTGAAGGCCTTCGACGACGACACCTCCAATCCGAACCCCTACGCAATGCCGGAGACGAAGAAAATCAGTCAAGCTGAAGTCCGGAAGAATTTTGCCGCTCAGGACAAGAAGGAAGCGGACGAGGGTACTACCTGTATACGCGATGTCACAGCTCGGGGGTTCATGATGCAGGCGCTCGATTTGGAAGAGTCCCAGTTCGTCTTTCTTGTCTCTTTCCCAGAAATACGCCTGACTTTCAATAGATCCCGGCTGCGAATCGAGCTGGAGATGTCCAAGAAGCCCGAGACCGCTTTTCAAATTACGAACCTCCTGGAACAGCGAACAAAACTGTCCAGAAGCTTGCATCGAATACGAGAGCTACAGTCTGTCTATACTCCCGGCTCTGCAAGGGCGCTCTCGGATTCGGACCTCGCCACCGCTGCTTCGGAGACTAGCCTTGTCGAAAACATGGCAGTTATGTTCCCCTCTCAGATGTCTCCTCAACAACGAATAAGCGGATGTCAGCCGGAAGTGGTGGAACTGGAGAAGGAGCTGAGGGAGCATCAGATGGGTTGGGCGTTAGACGGACTCCGATTCCAGCTCACCATCAAGGCGAGGATGCTGAGAGTGAGGGGAGGGGAGGTACGCCACCAGGGAGCTTCTACCCGCGCCCAAACTTTGGTGAGGCGCAACGAGGTGAAAATAGCGCAACAAGCCCATCGTTATATCATGGCGAGAAGAGCAATGGCGGCGCTGGTGGCGGGAACCTCCCAAGCGTTGGATCCAAAATGGAGGGTCTTAGATTTGTCAAAGGACGTGCGGATGTTGGACGAAGGGGCCGACGCACCTCTCATCCGAGAGCGCAATCGAAGAGGGGTACCCCGTCCAGGAGAGGGGGGAGAGGAGACCCGAAGAGGAGAGGGCTACCGGGAGGGTCCAACGTGGATTTGGCAGGGCATAGACTCCAGCGACCAGGAGTATCTACAAGAGGGTCTACGGGTGGAATGGTGCAAGTCTTACGCTCGCATGAGACGCTGGACGGAGGAGGTGAGGCTGGTGAAGGAGGAGATGAGAAGAACAGTGGTTTTTCTGCGGTGGCACGCTCGGTGGTGGAAAGATCGAGGAGACGATACACGCTCCAGCGGGGGGGCCCGTGCATATGCTTTCCGCCAATCGCACATTCGCGCCCGGCTCGCCAATCATTTTCAGCATACGTGGCGCAGTTTTGGAGCAGTGGATTCAAGCACTCCTCTGGGTACAGGGGACGATTCAGACGTCCAGGGGGATGACGAAAATGTGGGGAACGTGGAGGAGGATGTAGTAATGGAGGAGGAGGAGCAGGAGGCGGATATTGAGGGGGGAGGATTTGATTAAAGCGCCCTATTTGTACAATTATATCATTATTTGACTATTTATTCTATATTTATGAGAATCTGTGGCGACCAGAGAGATTAGTAAGCAAACGCTGGCCTGGCAGAGCGGCTGCGACGCTTGGGACGTGATGCCGGGAAGCCGTGTACTTCCCCAGAGGTGCCCCATAATATATTACGGGGGCCTCGAGAAATGTCGTCTTATAATGCAATGGGGGTTTAGAGGCATAGTCGACTAATAATGTATAATAGGTACATCCACGGGTGGGCGTAAGTGCATGCCTAACGAGTAATCAGCATCACGACATCAAAGAACAACGCTCCAGTGCCGCTTACCTTTCCTGAGTATTTGGGTGAAAGGAAGCTAGCGGCTCTCGTCGCCGATTATCAGGCATGGCTAGAGACTTGCTACACGGAGGAGGACAAGTCTTCGGTTATTGTCACGGGAGACTCGAAGCATACGGAGTTGGATGCCGCGGTGATGCAGCAGGCGGCGCAGCTGTCAAAGCTGGCAACGACAGACGTTGCTGGGGCAGTGGCGTCGGAGTCGCGAGAGGATGGAAGCCTGGCGGAGGCGATGAGTAGGAATGTGACCGCCGACGAGGGGTTGAGCTCCTTGATGAGCACCTTGGTGGCTATGCCCGAGGTATCCGACTCAGACGCGTCTGATTCCGACGATGAGGACAGCAACTCGTCCGAGTCGGATGAGGACGATGACGATGGTATGGATTTGCTTCCTCCAGTGAAATTCGGGAAGCGAAAGCGCAAGGGCGGGGAAAAGGAGAAAAGAGGAGATAGTCAGCAGCCCGAGATGCCGAAGAAGAGAAAACCAGACAAGGCGCTGGGGAAGGCCACGGCGCCGGCGGCCGCTATACCAAATGGGCAGCCTCTACGAACGAAGAAACCTCCTACTACGAACACGCCATTCTCGCGCCCTGGCGAGTACGACAAACTGGTCCGCAATACGGTCAGGCGGAATAAAATCATTATGGCGGGACTCTCTCACATCGTCGATATGGGACTTCCCCACGAGAATTTGCAGGGAGAGGACTACTGCAATCACGCCATTCCTCTCATTGCGGACGGTACGATTCCTGATCCAGATGTGCCTGTGCCGCCGACCAAACGTCGTCCCAAGCCGAGGAAGATCACGAAGAAGACATCAAAGACAGGGAACGACTCTTTAGCGCCTCGGCGTCGGTCCGCACGACATGCTGATCTCGGACCGATTGAGCTGGAGGTTTCCCTAGATAAAGATACTCGGGAGGGCGGGGCACAGACGCCACCGTCGCCGAAACCTGCGGCGACGGCAACAGACACCCAGAGCACGGATCTTGACAGGGAGAGCCCAACTCCGCCGCCAGCTCGCACACCACAGACCATCCTCGACAAGGAGTTGGATCGTCCCGCCGGAACGGCCGATCTGGAGTCTTCGACTGCTCCAACTTCGAATACATCTGACGGGGTGCGTGACGGGGGAGCCGAGAAAGACACAGGAACGATGCCACGCCCGGCAGATGGAGACTTGGCACCGAATACGGGGACGGCCACCACGATCAGCCCAGAGGGTCAGAGCACAAACCCGTTCTCCTCGGATACGGAAGGAAAGGAAGCGGAGGCGAGGCGAATTGATGAATTGATTGTAGCTGCGCCGACGTGGTTGCAAGATGCGGTGAAAGAGTTCCGGTTGGCGGTGGGTGGAGATAAGATCTTGAGTTTGCTGAGGCTCTTGCTGGAGCTGGAGCATGAGTATGGATGGGTGTCTGTCGAGGAGGGCAAGAAGTTCAACCTACAGGGTAAGCGTTACCGCCCTGCGCTCTTGACGACGTGGATCAATAATGGGAGGACGCGAGCGGGCGTTCGTCGAGTTCTTGTCCGAAAGGATGCAGATAAGTTTGTTTCGGCCTGGGAAGTGTGGTGGGCGTGTCTACAGAGCGCTTGGCGAACGCGGCAAGATGACGGGAAGTGGGTGCGAGGACCGTATGGCGATGACTGGAATAATTTGAGGGTACCGGGACAGAATGGTCTGTTGGGTGTGGTGGCGGTCCTTTCTTGGTGGACAACGTATATAGTTTCAGAAGGCGTTGCGGAGGATGCCTGCGCAGAAGCGGTGGCCGATGTCGAATGGGCAATGAAAGGACTCCTGCAGCACGTCCGCGCCGAGCAACACGCGGACTGTTGACATTTAGATGTGTGCAGATAGCCTGAAAAAGCCAATAAAAATCATACCCGTGCGTCCGTAACGTCGTAGAATCACATCACCGGAATCAGTTGAAGAGCGGTCAACTTCAGGTGGAAGACTTAGATAGGATCACAAGTCAAACGGCATGTGATCGATCACGTGTTGACTTTTCGTCCTCTGATGGGAAGTACTTGGACTTGAAGACGATTGCCTCCCAAGTGAAAAAACTGAAGAATAAATTTGAAAGGCGGGACGTGCGCCAAACTACCCTAGTGTGGCATGCTAGGCCACGAGACGTCCGTGCAATAAATGCTGGGATTGTTGAGCAATCTCGTGGGGCCTGGACCGGGTAAGGATGAGCTGCATATGACTAAGATCAGCGCACAGAATTGAGCCCACTGTTGCATGCGCTAAATAAACCACCATGAGTGCGCCACACTACCATGGGGCGGGGCTGGGCCCTGGCCACAAAGCCGGTGGCTGTGCCGGGTTCACCAGGCAATCCCCGCTGTGCCGTGCTAAGGGAAAGCGGCATGTAGTACAAAGCCCCATTAAGAATGAGGCATTTTCCGTGCCGCGCTGTATCACCGGCATGGGATTGATACCTGGTTGAAGGTCCGCTCATCCCCTAAAGGGAGTGAGGCGTCATGGCATTTGCCGGGAGCACCCAAAGGCGGCGGGGCTCTTATATAAGCATTACCCGGGTCCGAACACGATCGACAGTTGTCATGTATTACAATAGATGTTTGGATGACAAGTGTCCTGGTGATTAGTCTAATTCTTACAGCTATGGCTCCATCGCTGTCCAATTCACCAATCGGTCCACCACTCTCGATCTTAACAGCATCCACTTCGAATCCTGATTCAAATACACCGCTACCGTCACCTTTGACGTCCCTCTCTTCGCAAGCAAGTTTGCACCGCGTGCCATCCCCAGACTCGTCCTCCAGTTCATCATCGTCATCCTCTTCCGACTCAGACGAAATGGCCGCTCAAGTTCCGAACTCCCTCGTTGTCCCTGGAACCAATAAACGTTCCCCCAATATCCTCGAATGTGATGAGGACAAAATCGATACCAAGCTCATCGCCGCCTATGAGGACGCCGTCAACGACTAGTACGATGGCGGTCACAGTGGCGTTACAGACCCTGCCGCTGTCGTCCCTCATGTCATGATTGGCTAACCAATACTCCCTTCCGCGATTGGTACAAGTCTGAAAAGGACACGCTCGCCAAGAAGAAGCTCGACGAATTCCTCCTCGCGATGCATCTTCGTTTCCTGGGTGCCGAATGGGCTGAGGAGATCAAGAACGACCTCCTCACAGCGAGACAGGGTACTCGCAAGTTCGCCCAATATTTCGAGCAGATGCGCAAGATGCACCGAATTGTTAACGGCATGCCGCAATACTCTGTATCGGACAAGAGGTTCGCCGAGGTACTTGAGGCCGGTACCAACAGTCTCTTACGCCATCGCATCAAGGCGTACAAACTGATCTCGGAATTGATTATAGTCGCCGTCAAGCGAGGTACCGCAGACTCTGCCAAGGGAGAGACCCTCGCAGCCTGGAAGATGCTTCTGGTCGACACCGAAGCTCACTACGCGAAGGAGTCACGTCTGCTCGCACAGGACACAATGTCGACTCAACAGGCGCATGCGCAACTGGCGACTCTCACGAACCCGTTCACTCCGCCCGCTCATAATTCTCGCGGAGGAGGTTTCTCTCGCGGCGGTGCCACCTTCCCAGTCGCTGCTGTCTCTCACAATACGGAACGAAACAATCTCACCCACATCGAATTTTTCTTACTACGCTACTGCGTCTTTGGGTGCATGGTCTGTTTGGATCCTTTCCAGAGGCACATTGGTTCCGACGTCATCTGCAAGCCGCCGGCTGTGCGACCTGGTATGCAGGGGTATCGCATTCGCGATGTCAACACAATAAACGAGTGGGTCACTGCCTATCCTAACGGATGCGAAAACGGTACTCTCGCGGCTGGACAGTCTCCTCGTGTTCCTGTTCGACTTACGGAGACTTTGATCACGGATGCTATTCGTCGCGCGGTTGGAATTAGACGTCCTCGCGACGTACCCCCTGAGTTGCATTACCTTGCCCCGGATGCTTTCCCTCAGGGTACCGGAGCCAACGTCGCCCCTATGGGAAATCGCTCCGCAGTCGCGCCCGCGGCAGCTATTGCATCGATTTTCGCGCCCACGAACTATGTCGCGCCGGTCTTAGATGTCCATCATCATTTTGGCCAGAACCCTCGTGTCAATCCTATTCTGAACCGCCCTCGTACCTCGCGCGATTCAAACTCAAAGTTCTTCTCTCGCCAAACGTCCCGCGAAAGCCTTCATTCTTACCACCCCAATGACCGCTTGCCCGGATTCTTCGACCCCCCTTTGGGCGTTACTTCTGTTGTTGGGTGGGACTCTGATTCAGATGAGTTCGATTCGGATAATGGTGGTGACCCCGCCAAACGTCGGCGCGTCAAAACACGATCCCCAGAGTTCGTGCGGCCTTCTGGTAGAGCTCAAGGTCGTTCCTCAATGGGTAAAGGTCGATCCCATTCGTAGCGGAACGGTGCCAGTGACCATCACAAAGGTTCTAGAGGTCGTCGCGATGATTCGAGGGGTCGTACTGACCGAGACGATTACTCCGAAGCTACAGCTCCCCCGCGCACTGCGACCAGTCGCTCTCACTCACGCTCTAGATCCCGTCTGACAGACTCCGACTTCGAGCGTGGCTACGATTACGTCGCACTTGACAGGGATCGCAACGAACGTTTTTTCTACAAACTGGCGCGGTATCACTTCGTACAACAACAGCCATCGCAATTTGTTGGCTCCAACTGAGAGATATAGTCAAGGCCCTCGTACCGATCGCGGCGCTACTCCACCCCGTGTGGGGAGCCCTTCTGATACGCCATGGCTGCACTCCCCAAGCACCCCACCGTTGCCGCCACCACGTTTGCCTGAAGTCGAACCCATCGCCGATGAAGTTCCCGACCCTGTCGAATCGGTGATCGGCGCCGTGACGGCCAGTGAACCCGACACGGGAGACCGTGAAGATATCGTTAACGCAAACGCTCGGAATGTGACTGTGAGTTCTGATTCATGTCCTGACGAGGTGTCTCCCTTTTTCTTGCCGCATTTGTTCTGGGACTGTGTCATCGACGACAAGTCTCCTTCCTCGTTTCTGCCGCGACGTCCTTTACGTGCGCTTGTTGATCATGGCTCACCATTTGTGTTAATTAGGCCTGATCTCGTTGAATCCCTTTCGCTCACTTGCAAGAAACTCGTTGAACCCATTCGCATCGGAACCACAACTCAGTCAGACGGTTCCGTCTCTACCTTACATGAATACGTTAAGATCCGTCTACATGACCCTCGCAATCGTTGGAGCTCCCGTACCGTTCGCGCCGTTATCGCATCTACTCTGTCTTTTGAATTAATTCTCGGTCTCCCTTTTCTCGCGCATAACTCTCTCGTAGTCGACGCCTCGCTTCGTACTGTAGTCGATTCCCGCTCGTGTTTTGATTTGTTAAATCCTGTTGACCCCGTTGTACCTATTCCCAAACGTTGTTTGAAAGACGCCCTGTTGCAGACTCGTGAGGACTTTAAGGATCTCAAGACCGAATTGAAGATCGTCTGCCGCGCCATTCGCAGAGAGGTTTCCAAGAAGTGTGAAGATGTGAAGCCCTTCGACGTTGTTGGGGCGATTCACACCAGGATAGAAGATCTTGTGGCGTCAGAGGAGTTGAATAAGTTGTCCGACAAAATAAAAGAGGACTACGAGGACGTGTTCAAGCCTCTACCCCACATTGACGAGATGCCAGAAAAGATCACCTGTAAGATCGAGATCATTGATGCGCACAAGATCATCGCGTCGCGTTTCTATTCTTGTCCGCGTAAATTTAAGGAGGTGTGGTTGACATTTATTGAAGAACATAGAGACGCGGGTCTCATACGACAATCTGAGTCGCCATATTCTTCCCCAGCTTTCCTCGTACCCAAGGCCGATCCCAGCGCGAAGCCCCGTTGGGTGAACGATTATCATGCCTTGAATGCGAACATTAAAACAGATCGTAACCCATTGCATCACATCGACAATATTCTTGCTGACACGGCGCAGGGAAATATATGGGGGAAGCTCGACATGACTGATTCCTTTTTCCACACGAAGATGCATAAGGATAGCATACCGTTCACTGCGGTCCAGACTCCTTTCGGTCTGTATGAGTGGCTCGTAATGCCACAGGGCCTGAAGAATTCGCTGTCTGTTCACCAATGGTGCGTTAATGAGGCTCTTAAAGACTATATTGGCCGCTTCTGCCACATTTACCTGGACGATATTATTATCTGGTCGAACATGGTAGAGGAGCACGCTCGTCACGTCCGCCTCATCCTAGACGCCTTGCGTGCTGACAAGTTGTCTCGCAATCCTAAGAAGTGTGAGTTCTTCAAGTACGAAATTTCATTCTTGGGCCATCGTATCTCCCGCCGCGGTATCGAACCCGACAATTCTAAGGTGTCCCGCATTAAGGAATGGGCGGTCCCAAAATCTCCTGCCAAAGTTCGTTCATTTCTGGGTCTCGTACGCTATCTCGCACCTTTTCTGCCTCGTTTGGCCGACCACACTCGTATCTTGACACCTTTAACTAGCTTGAAGGACCACCAATGGCCTGGGTGGTCCGACGAACATGAGTTTGCTTTCCAGTCGATCAAATCCCTCGTACTTTCCGCCGAATGCCTGACGGTTATCGACCACGTCAATCTGGGCGATAACAAGATTTTTGTCACCACAGACGCTAGCGATTGGCGTACCGGTACCTTGCTATCGTTCGGTCCCACCTGGGAAACTGCCAGACCCGTGGCTTACGATTCCATACAACTTAAGGGTGCACAGCTCAACTATCCCATTCACGAAAAAGAATTACTTGCTATTGTCCGTGCCTTGAAGAAGTTCCGTGCTGATTTATTAGGAGAACGTTTTGTTATTTACACAGATCATAAGACTTTGGAGAACTTCGACGGTCAGCGTAACCTGTCCCGCCGTCAGGCCAGGTGGATGGAGGAGCTCTCGCAATTTGACATGAACATCCTGTATATTTGAGGGGAAGACAACACCGTGGCAGACGCGCTCTCGTTTGCCTCCCGACGCGTCTCCCGTGACCGATGAGGAACTCAACGAGATCCCTTACTTGGCAATCTTGGCTAACTGTGCATCCAGTCGCTTCTGTTCAAACGCGTTTGGGTCTGTCCGCGGATGCGCGAGTGTTACAGGCTATCCGAGACGGCTACAAGGACGACGACTTCTATCAAAAGTTTGTGTCGGGCGAGCGTATCTTGCCGTCTGTGTCGCAATCGAATGGCTTGTGGTATCTGGGTGATCGACTTCTCATTCCACGTGTGGGCGATATTCGTGAACAACTGTTCCGCCTTGCACACGACTGTCTTGGTCATTTCGACGCGGACAAATCTTACGCCTCCCTTCGTGATGCGTACTATTGGCCTAACATGCGGAAAGATCTAGAATCTGGTTACATTCCTGGGTGCAAAGCTTGTCAGCGTAATAAGTCTTCCACTCGTGCACGCGCTGGCCCATTACATCCTCTCCCGGTACCCGACGGTTGCGGCAAAAGTGTTGTGATTGACTTCATTGGCCCACTTCCAGTGGATGACGGCTTTGACTCTATCATTACTTTCACCGATTGCTTAGGTTCTGACGTGTGTATCATTCCCTCACACACGGACATCTCTGCGGCGGACTTCGCCCAAATTTTTTTCGACGAATGGTATTGCGAGAATGATTTACCGGACGAGATAATTTCCGACCGCGATAAGCTGTTCGTCTCTAAGTTCTGGCGTGAGTTGACACGCATCTCTGGTGTTCGCCTCAGGATGTCCTCCGCCTTCCATCCGGAGACTGACAGATCGTCGGAACACTCTAATAAGACCGTTAATCAATCTATTCGATACCACGTGGATCGAAACCAGCGTAGATGGGTGAGGGCTCTGAAGCGCATCAGATTCAACTTTATGAACACGGTCAACGCCTCCACTGGTTTCACTGGTTTCCAACTTTGCATGGGCCGATCTCCTCGAGTTATTCCACCTCTAGTCCCTAACGGTATTATTGAGGACACGTCTGCGACCGACATTATCTCTCAATTGCACATCGATACACTCGAGGCTCAGGATAACTTGACGCGCGCCAAGGTCGACCAAGCTCACCAGGTTAATAAGCATTGATTGCCTGATCCTGGCTTTGCTGTCGACGATCGTGTAATGTTGAAAACGTATCACCAACGACGCGACTATGTCCAGTCGAAGAAGGGACGAGTCGCAAAGTTCATGCCTCGTAATGACGGTCCCTATACAGTGACAGGAGCGAACCCTGCACTATTGTCATACACGATTGCTATGCCCAATGCCCCCAATAAGTTTCCCACCTTCCATTGCAGCGAACTAGTCCGATTCATACCGAACAATCCGGACCTCATCCCAAGTCGAGAGCACCAGCACCCGGGACCGATTGTAACAGAAGACGGGATGGAGGAATATCTCATCGAGAAGATAATCGACGAGCATCGGTGTGGACGTGGTTATCGCTACCTTATACGCTGGATCGGTTACAGTCTCAAGGAAAATTGTTGGCTCCCAGGTCGCGATCTCGAGGATTGTACCGCGCTCGACAACTGGATTGCTTGCGGCCGACAATAGGCGCCCTTATGTTTCACTAACATTTTCTTTCTTTAGATGGGTTCTTTTCTTCAGGATGGGGAGGAGTGTAAACACATTATGCGTTTACTACAGCGATCACAGCAGGGACGACGGACACAGACGCGATCGGCGGATGGACGGACTTAGCGGTGGCTGTTGAATGCACTGGTACGAGCTACTTGACCTCATTCGATAGTTTTGTCTCTGCAGAGGTAGCTTCTTCCTTTCTTGCCGCCCTATCACGAAGCCAACCGTCGAAGATGCCGATCTCGCGAGTCCAAAGGTCGTGTTGGTTACGCTGGAATGGGCGCGTACCGATGGACTTCCCGGGCTTCAGATCTTGAGGGTACCGATAGATCTCCTGGATTGGGACGTGGAAGACCTGCTTCACAAAGTTAATCATGAGGGCCCTAATTCGTGGATTGAGTGGCTGCGTATTCCATCCGTCCTCTGCCCCTGGATCCTCTGCAAACACGCTCATTTTTATCCTCATGGCCTTGAAGAACAGGTAGTTCCATAAGATGTCCTCCTTCAGACAACTGCAATGAGCAACTCCTTCGGGTGGGTTGGCGCTGGCACTCGTTGCAATCCCAATGGCTCCGAATTTACCTCCTCCTGTCGCATCGTTTGCTTCTGGTTTATGACAAGTCACCAAATGATAGCGACAGCAAATAGTGATGATTGGGCTGTTTTTTCGTCCAGTAGTCACTTCATGTATGTGTAACACCAAGTCAGCATTTGCATCTGCGGTGGCAGGGCAAAGAAAGGAATTATCACGAAGGAGACTGCGAAGATCTCCGTCGATTTCCTCCTTGGGATAATCATACAGCCACTGGTGCACTTGACTCTTGATTTTTGCTGTGAGTGTACGGCGTGAGCTTGATTCCGACTAATGACTGGATCTGAGCTCACCAATTTTCTCTCTTTGTGCCTCGGGTGAAAGCTTCTTCCATGCGTCAGAACAGATCCTCGAACCCTTCATAGTTTCTTCAGACTTCGACGACTTGGGTGCTCCATCTTTGGTTTTGGATGTTACATCGCCCGAAGAATCCACAATTTTAGCTTCTGTGAGCTGAGGCTCAGCTTTCGAAGGTGTCGCAGAAGAAGGTTCTTCAACGCCTTGCATGGGCGCTGAGATATTCGGCGAATGGAGGTTGGAAGGGTCCGGAAACTCTTCAACGTCCGCATCCGCCTCAGCGTCTTCATCCGAATCGTAGTCTTGAGGCGTTGGGATTGCTGGGAGGTTGGTGACGTGGAGGTTAGGAGCAATTGGGGGAGGAGTGTCATTGCTTGGCTTGCAGCTGGGAGGGCCAGATGGTTTGGAGAGGAAGGGGTATGCAGAGTCTCAGTGGGTACGGTTAGAGGAACCATGGCCTGGGGAACGACGGCTGGCGGAACCATGGCTGAGAGAATCACGGCTGGGGGCACGTCAGCTGGGGGCACGACAGCTGGGGGCATGACAGCTGGGGGCACAACGGCTGGGGGGAGGACGGCTGGGTGAATGACGGCTGAGGGGTGGACGGCTGGGAAAACGATGGCTGGGAGAACAACAGCTGGGGGAAGTGCGATGCCATGCAAGAGTAAGGTGCTTTCCGCAGCTTTTCCTAATGCAATCAAGGTGAGAGCCTGAGAGTGACTTGTAGATTGCGGCTGGGCAAGGTAGATGCCAGTAGCGAGTGAGGCGTTTGGGTGCTCCATCTATGGGAGCGATTAGCCATTAGAGGCTTTGGTACTGGGTACACGTGGTATGGCAGCTGGGGTAACTTCCATTTTCTCTGGAGAAGCTGGGGTCACAGTCAATGTGGTGTGGGGAATAAGAGTGGGCTCTGTACCTGGGTTGGAGGATGTGACTGTGAGTGGGGAGGCTTGAGGCGGGGGAGATGCTGAACCATTTTGTGGCAGCTGAAATGGGGCGCTATGTCGTGTTTGTAAGCCTTCAGGCACAACGGGATTGTTCACCCTAGGCCCAGATAGAATAAGCTCCCATAACTTGTTTACAATGACGGACGTATAGTTTTGTGCTTTGGCTGAGAAGACCTATTGTTTCCTTGTCCGCGTATTGCGTTTCGCCGCTTGCAAAAGACACCTGGGGTCCATTTGCGAAGGGAGTCGGAGGAATGTCCGCGGTATGAACATCAGATTGGCCAAGCCCAGCCTGAAGCGTTATATTGTGAGGGATGTTTGCGTCGTGGGTGTGCTGGAAGTTTGGAGCAAAGTGCTGGTAGTTGTCCGGATGGAACTCGTTGTCTTGGAGAGATGCAGAGCACATCTTCTTGCCAGAAGGGGCATCAGGATTGACCTCTGAATCATCGAGTGCATGTTTCATGGAAAAGGACCCGTTGGATGAGAGATTTAAAGCTTTGACAGGAGCGTCTGTAGCGTATAAAAATGAGATGAAAAGAATGAAGTTGCGAGACTCACCACTATTTGAAGCAGGCATGAGTTGATGATTGTTGTCTGCAAGGAAGAAAAGTGATTACATTGGTGCTATCATTTCAGCTTCAATAAATGCGCTCACGTATTGGATAATACGTCGAGTTGATGCCGTACATGTTTTAGTCATACTGACCTTCGAAAAACTGCAGATTGACGTGTATATGCGCATTCAAAGAGTAGGATGAATGCGGGATTGTAGAGTACAAGCTGAAATGGTATCCGTATAGGAAAGGCATGTTATCACTGCCTAGACATGATCACGAGTGTCCATTCGGATGTATCCGACATCCGAACCATGAATATGTGCACCCCAAACCCAGATATTCATATTCGGATGGACATTTGACATTGCATCCGAGTTAAATGTATGATATCCGAATATTTTCGAATATTCATCCAAATATATTCGAATATATTTGAATATCTATGAATATCAAGGTATTATCACATCAATAGCAGTTCAAAACTATACATACTATGAAGTTATGATAGTAAATTGTATGTGAATGGCCATTACAATTATAAAAGTAATATAAAACACTCTTATATTATAGTTTATAGTATCATAGTTCAGATGTTTGCTCAGAGAATGAACATTCGACATCCGCAGGATATCCGACATCCGAGGTACATCCGACATCCGACATCCGAATATTCTCGGATGTCGGATACAAATATAATTGAAATATCCGAAAACATTCGACATTCGTGCTCATGTCTATCACTGCCGTAGGTTGAATCAGAATATAGTTGTACGCTATGATTGGACGAAGCTGGGGCATTGCTGAGAGGATGACTGGCATTGTTAAGCTTGTATGTGGGTTCTGGGTACAGTGGCGGGCCGTCATTCCAGTCTTGCTCCGGTTGGTGTTCTTC
Source organism: Strobilurus stephanocystis (assembly GCA_019915075.1). Classification (NCBI taxonomy): domain Eukaryota; kingdom Fungi; phylum Basidiomycota; class Agaricomycetes; order Agaricales; family Physalacriaceae; genus Strobilurus; species Strobilurus stephanocystis. The sequence goes on from JAHLMI010000018.1 coordinate 397,835, forward strand.
CAAGCCTGGGAGCAGCAACTGACGTGTTTGAGAAGAAGGTCCTGTTTGCATTGAACGACAGTGAAGGGGTCTGACTCACTTCTCTGCTCTCCGAATCCTGGGGATTTGGGTACAATTGCGGGCCATCTTTCCATTATTCTTCCTGAAAGTGTTCTTCGGGGATTGTTGGCAATAACTGACAAGTTTGAGAATGAGCCGCACTCACATTGAACAGCTATGGACGCGTGACTCACCTTTCGGTTTTCCAATTCTGGCATAGAAGATGATGGCGGCAAAGGGGGTGCTATCTGTGGCGCAGCTTCCGGGTTGATTGTGTTGTCCTTCTTGTCCGATGCCATTGCCTCAAGCTTCTTCAGGGCAGCGGGGTCTCTGTCCTTGGCCGCGATGAGTAGTTCATACTTCTCCAATGTACTGGTCGCACTGTCATTCTGCTGCTGTAACTTCAACAACTTCATCTAAAGTTTCTGGATATCCAGCTCTACGGCAAAGACTCAAAGTTAGTACAACGGCATGAGTACTGGGAAGCAACACATATACATACCAGCGGCAGAGATGACACCCTTATCCTTTGGTTCGAGATTGCGTAGATACACTTCGGCTTTGGCGATGGCTAGTGTCATTGTCTCAATGGCCTTCTGAAAGGATGTGACAGTCTTTTGCACATCACCACGCTTTTGTGCAAGTGTATGTTCTTTCTTTCAAGGCTCAGTGAGTGTAGTCTTGCGTTCTGCAGACAGCTTGCGCGCTGGGCTGGAAGAAGCCAAGACTCTAGGAGAGAGTGGGGCAGGGATAAGTGTCTTGGAGGGAGGTTTGGAAGAGAATTGCGTCCGAGTCCTTGACGGCTTGGCAGAAGACATATCAGTTTGACAGAGAAGTTGCAGTCTGAGAAGGGACGATGATGGGAGGGATGAGGTGGGGAATCGACAGCAAGAAAAACTACAGTGACCTTGGGGATTATAGGGCTGGGAAGAAGTCATGATCAAGAGACCTCGGGGATTACAGGGCTGGGAAAGAGAAAAAGTCAGGAATCTCGAAGCCATCTGAGATACTCTGGGATCTCAGTTTTCAAATACTATCTTCAGGGGCATGGCGCTTACCTCCATGAAGTCGCAATATTGCAACTTTATTCACAATCCATGTGCAAAGGACAGATTGAATTATCCATGAATATTGAGTCGCTTCGGGATATGTGGACCAGCTTAGAGACTCACACAAGCTATAAAAGAGGTGGCCGATGACCAGTTCTAACCATTGTCTGTTCTTCCATCGCTTGTTCCAAAGAAGCCCAGAGCGCTGCCATGGCTGTCACTTGTTCTCAGCCCAAAGTCGTCACGCGTACTCGTCCTATCCTTAGTAAAAACGAGTTGAGAGTTATCGCTGCGAACCGCAGGGGTCGTCCATTTCATTAGTCCTTCTTCAACATCCAGCGTTGAAACCGTACTGATGAGGTACTTTCCATCTCCAGCCATTCAACGACCTCGATCCCTTCGTCCAGCAACACTGCATGAAACATAAGATATTAATGGCGAGAATATGCTAAAAAAATGTTGAAATAATCAACCAAAGAGATGATATGATGATGATGAAAGTATTAATAACAATACAAGTGAGAAAATGTTATATTTTCATAAGATATTAACAAATATTTATTACAATTTTTATATATAGTAATTTATCATAGTTTTACATTATTTTTTAATGAGAATATATTAAATTAGTATCTGAAAATATGCTAATAGTAATAAGATATATTCAGAAGAGTTATTTACATTATTCTTCTGCATTGATAGCAATTTGACTATAAACAGTTTCATGAATATTATTGGAAAATAATTTGGATATATTATTTAGCATTTTCATATCGAATATTTATTGAAACTTGGATGATGAAACTCATTGATGAAAAAACACTATCAAAGGATATGAATAATACATGAATGAGAGAATGAAATAAAAAGATCCAAAAATGCTAAAAATTATAAGATTAGATCATTTTTTTATGAAAAGATTTAAGATTTTTTCAAGAGAATGATAGAATATTTAGAGAATAATTGAGACATATTTTTATGATGTATATAGAGAAACTTCTTCTAATCTAGTTTTTGATCATGTTAATATCATAAAGTACACCTATAATATAAGGAGGTGATATTGCTCTTAAGTTTATGCTATGGACAATCCTTGCAATCTGGATCGTAGAACCTCGTTCAATAGACTTGTGGGTGACCAAAGCCTCCTCTGGCATAGTGCTCAAGTGCGCTAATACCATGTATTGCATCTATGGTACGAGGAGCTGACATTGCTCTCAAGCCCGTATTATGAACAGCCTTTGTAATTTAGACTGCAAGACTACTTGCAATGAACTCATAGGATACAGAAACCCCTCCTAGCTCAGTTTTGAATAATGCTGATATCATGAAGTAGAACTACGGTATAGAGAGGGGACATTGCTCTCAAGTCCATGCTATTGATAATCTTTATAATTGAAGCTGCGAAACTACTCACAATCAACTCATGGGGTGCCAAACTCCCCCTAGCATACTTTCCAATTACACTAGCATGATGGAGTACATCTACGGTACAAGGCAAGGGCATCGTTCTCAAGTGTGCTACTAACAGTCTTTGCAATCTAAGTTACAAGATCAAAAATAAAATATCTATGAGGAATCTGAAATGCTATGACTAGTTGAAAAGGAGTTAAATTGAAGTTCTATAAGAATAGTTAAGAATTACTATTGACTTTCAAGATATTGAGAGGATATTTACAACAACTGATATCCTGTCTATACGGAACAGCAAGTTCGATCATACGATGCGAAAACACCAATTAATAAATACACTTGAATAAATATTGAAGTGGTTTGATCTGTTGTACACACTTTTGTATTTTGAAGCATTGACAGAGTAAAGAAATTACTATAATGGGAACAAATATATAATGACACGCTACTAACAGTCTGGGTAATCTGGGTCACAGAATTACTTTCAATGAACTCGTGGGGTGCCAAAACCTCTTCTAGCCTAGTTTTCAATGGTGCTGATATCATGAAGTGTACCCAAGGTACGAGGAGGGGACATTGCTCTCAGGTTTGTGCTATCGACAGTCGTTGCAACCTGGGTCACAGAACTATCTTCAATGAACTCGTGGGGTGCCAAAACCTCTCCTTTCAATTATACTAGCACCACGAAGTGCACTCATGGTACGAGGAAGTGACATTGCTCTCAAGTCCGTGCTATTGACAGCCATTGCAACCTGGGTCACAGAACCACTTTTAATGAACTCGTGGGGTGCCAAAACCTCTCCTAGTCTTGTTTTCAATGGTGTTGATAGCATGGAGTACACCTACAGTATGAGGAGAAGACATTGCTCTCAAGATTGTGCTATCGACAGCCGTTACAATCTGGGTCACAGGACCACTTTCAATGAACTTGTGGGGTGCCAAAACCTCTCCTAGTCTTGTTTTCAATGATGCTGATATCATGGAGTGCATCCAGGGTATGAGGAGGGGACCTTGCTCTCAAGTTCATGCTATTGACAGTCATTGCAATCTAGGTCACAGAACCACTTTCAATGAACTCGTGGGGTGCCAAAACCTCTCTTAGTCCAGTTTTCAATGGTGCTGATAGCATGGAGTACACCTACAGTACGAGGAGGGACATTGCTCCCAAGTTCGTGCTATTGACAGCCGTTGCAATCTGGGTCACAAAACCAATTTCAATGAACTTGTGGGGTGCCAAAACCCCTCCTGGCCTAGTTTTCAATTACATTAGCACCATGAAGTACACCCACGGTACAAGGAGGGGACCTTGCTCTTAAGTTCGTGCTATTGACAGTCATTGCAATCTGGGTCACAGAACCACTTTCAATGAACTCGTGGGGTGCCAAAACCTCATCTAGCCTAGTTTTCAATTACACTAGCACCACGAAGTGCACTCATAGTACAAGGAGGTGACATTGCTCTCAAGTCCGTGCTATCAACAGCCATTGCAATCTGGGTCACAGAACCACTTCCAATGAACTCGTGGGGTGCCAAAACCTCTCCTAGTCCAGTTTTCAATGGTGCTGATAGCATGGAGTACACCTACAGTACGAGGAGGGACATTGCTCCCAAGTTCGTGCTATTAACAGCCGTTGCAACCTGGGTCACAGAACTATCTTCAATGAACTCGTGGGGTGCCAAAACCTCTCCTTTCAATTATACTAGCACCACGAAGTGCACTCATGGTACGAGGAAGTGACATTGCTCTCAAGTCCGTGCTATTGACAGCCATTGCAATCTGGGTCACAGAACCACTTTCAATGAACTCGTGGGGTGCCAAAACCTCATCTAGCCTAGTTTTCAATTACACTAGCACCACGAAGTGCACTCATAGTACAAGGAGGTGACATTGCTCTCAAGTCCGTGCTATCAACAGCCATTGCAATCTGGGTCACAGAACCACTTCCAATGAACTTGTGGGGTGCCAAAACCTCTCTGAGTCCAGTTTTCAATGGTGCTGATAGTATGGAGTACACCTACAGTACGAGGAGGGACATTGCTCCCAAGTTCGTGCTATTGACAGCCGTTGCAATCTGGGTCACAAAACCAATTTGAATGAACTCGTGGGGTGCCAAAACCCCTCCTGGTCTAGTTTTCAATTACATTAGCACCATGAAGTGCACCCACGGTACGAGGAGGGGATATTGCTCTCAAGCTCGTGCTATCGACAGCCGTTGCAATCTGGATCACAAAACCACTTTCAATGAACTCGTGGGGTGCCAAAACCTCTCCTAATCTAATTTTCAATGGTGCTGATATCATGGAGTACACTTACGGTATGAGTAAGAGACATTGCTCTCAGGTTTGTGCTATCGACAGCCGTTGCAATCTGGGTCACAAAAGCACTTTCAATGAACTTGTGGGGTGTCAAAACCCCTCCTAGCCTAGTTTTCAATTACATTTGCACCATGAAGTGCATCCACGGTACAAGGAGGGGATATTGCTCTCAAGCTCGTGCTATCGACGGCCGTTGCAATCTGGATCACAAAACCACTTTCAATGAACTCGTGGAGTGCCAAAACCCCTCCTAGCCTAGTTTTCAATTACATTAGCACCATGAAGTGCACCCACGGTACGAGGAGGGGATATTGCTTTCAAGCTCGTGCTATCGACAGCTGTTGCAATTTGGGTCACAAAACCACTTTCAATGAACTCGTGGGGTTCCAAAACCCCTCCTAGTCCAGTTTTCAATGGTGCTGATAGCATGTAGTACACCTAAAGTACGAGGAGGGACATTGCTCTCAAGTTCGTGCTATTGACAGCCGTTGCAATCTGGGTCACAAAACCAATTTGAATGAACTCGTGGGGTGCCAAAACCCCTCCTGGTCTAGTTTTCAATTACATTAGCACCATGAAGTGCATCCACAGTACGAGGAGGGGATATTACTCTCAAGCTCGTGCTATCGACAGCCGTTGCAATTTGGGTCACAAAACCACTTTCAATGAACTCGTGGGGTGCCAAAACCTCCCCTAACCTAGTTTTCAATGGTGCTGATATCATGGAGTACACTTACGGTACGAGGAGGAGACATTGCTCCCAAGTCCATGTTATCGACAGCTTTTGCATTTGGGGTCACAGAACTATTTTCAATAAACTCGTAAAGTTTGAACAGCTCGGTCAAATACTCTTATTTCAATTGTAAATTCCATAGCATTCATGATACATTTGAGCATAATATCAACAAGCATTATGCCAATAGCACTTGCTATTTTTCTTGTTCCATATATGATGTCGGTTCTGCAACTCAGCTCCATATTCACAAACAGTAATACAGTTGATAAGACATATCTTGACTGTATATATATACTAGTAAATTAGCCTTTTTGTAGCTTCATAGATTAGCATTTTTTTACATTGCTTCATAATTGTATAAATTTAGTATGTTATTATAACCCACATTTATTCAGCATTTATTCACCAGGTTTGTATTTTTTCATTGGTTTGCATTTTTTCATCTATTTACATGAATTTATCATATATTTATCATATTTACATCTCACTAATTTTATAATTTTTCACATTTGACTCTACACGTTTAAACAGAGATATTGTAATGTTAGATTTACAGTACTTATCTCATATATTTACTCAATTTCTGACTCACTATTTGCCTAAAACTTTTGTAGGAAATATACCTAAATTATCTACTACTTTAATCTATAATAATACTTTAGGAAATTAAGTTGATTTTTTTGAGTTCACTTTGCTGAGATAATGGTATTAGTATTGTATTTTTTCACTATCTTGTATACAATATTTTCAGCATTTACTTATAATATGTTTAGTTATAATTCTAAAAAAATACTCAATTATTATATGAAAAATTTGGTAAAGATATTATATAAATGTGGATATTTTTGAAGTTTATTTTTATAGCATATTCTCACTATTTATTCATCATCATATTATTCTCTTGTTTATGCAGTATTTTATCATTTTTTAATCATTTTTGAAGTGAAAAAATGCTTAAAAAATTTTACATTTTTTTAGCATATTTTCGCCGAAAATATCTTATGTTTCATGCAGTGCAATTACCAACACAGAGGCGTCCGCCAAACATTTTGAACGCATCATGAAGGAGATCATCGTCAGAGTGAGTTCTCCAACGGCCGCCCAGTAGCTCAACTTGACGACCGTATCTTCAGTGCGAAAGTATTTCGGTTGAGACCAACTGCTGGCTTCATATTGTGGCCCAGCATCATACGTTCGGCCGCGACTTCATTGCCTATGTCTCCTCTCGCCTTCTGCGTAACAATGTAGAAGGCGTTAATTCCATTCAACAAGGATGGGCAACAATTTTCCAGAACTTACTCAAGCCCGCGCATACAGAGGCTTTAGAGATGGCAAAGGCCTTGGACAGTAGTCGAGCAGAACTAGTTCAGGCAAAGGCTGAGGCTGAAAAGGCCAAGATGGACAAGCTTGCGCTACAAAAGTGAGTTGAAGAACTTGAAGTAGGGGTCTTTGCGTGAGAGAGGATGGTAGAGGCAGGCTATGCAGCTGAATAGACTTATACATTGTATGGACTGTCATAAAGAGTTGATTTCTTCATAAGCTAAATATGGAAACGTCAAGATCGGTTTGGTTGGGATACGGCCCGGAAGGACCGGAAGTGCATGCACACAGTCAATCTTTAGCATACCGTATGTTTAAAGTATTTTTGAGCGCTCATATAATAGTGATATATGGCAGAAAGCCGTATGTTCTACTGCGCTCAAGTGTTTACAATGTCGCACGGGCTTTACTTGCATGCTGTAAAAGTATAGGACTCCTTCATATCTTGGACCTCCCTTCTTCGATGTCAACCTTTTCCTCGCCACTATCAGACCTCGAGTCCTCCCAGAACTGATCCTCTACTTCGCCTCCTAACTCAAAAACCTTCCGTGCCTCCGCCTCAAAAAGTCCCTGCTTCTTCTGGTGAGTGTAGGCACAAAGCCTCTTCCACTTTCGCTCGAACTATGGGATATTGGAGTTCGGGTCTAAGAGGCGCCAGACGGTCGACTCTTCGGAGAAAGATACGGCTCCAGGTATCGCTTGAAGGCACTCACTGAACAGAGCCTGGAGAGTGACTGTCAGATCAGTCCACCAGAGAATGCTTGGGAGACGTATGATGTTCCAAGCGAGGACCTGTTCATCTATATGAAGACCAAATTCAATACGGACTCGGCAGAGACTATTGCGACCATAAAGTATGACGGGTATCATTGCCCTACACAATCGTTGAATAAGGCGTCGAGCCTTATGATCGATGCTGTGAGGAGTGTCGGCTTCGAAAAGACGTCCAAGAAAAATGTGTAGCTCGAGGGTCTCGAGGGCCGGAGGTCGAAGAAGCGACATGGTCCTACTAAAGTCCTTGAGTTGGTCGTCCATCAAATGGAAATATAGAGTGGTGAGCGACTCGAACTGGGTGAACATGCTCGCTGTCTTCCAACCTGCCAACCATCAGAGCCTTGACTGATCTAAATTATGAGTTAGTCCACTGCCTTGTTTGCGAAATTCAGCTTACTGAGATGCAGATGGAAGACTTTGAGAGGACTTCCTGTGCAAATATATCGCAGCACGTTTGTCAATCTCCGAAGTTGAGTGGGACTGAGATGAATTTGGAGGTTTTGAACGCCAGGAGCAGTGATGAAAACTTGGTTCTCTGCGATAAGTGGCCACTGATTAAATATGACAGTGAGATTCGTAGGTATTGGAAACTCGGGAGGAATGTCCGTCTGGAAGTTGATAAATGATGAGACGAAAGTATTTTGGAACCCGAAGACAAGGTCGTCCATCTCAAGAAGCTCCCCAACAAAGTGGGGAAGCTCATCGAGATCAATGATACATCCATCGAAGTGCAAAGTGTGAATGCGTGCAGGCGCTACCCTGAGCGGTAGTCCAATGGTCTGAACGTCAGTGAGGGTGAGCGCTTGAACGTTCTAGAACAGCGCGAACAAGACGTTTGCTGAGTGAGGGAGTGGATGGACAGTAAGACCATCCGTAACACGAACACCGGCGATGACGGTGGACCTTCCAATCAGGCGCAGCCGCTGAACAAGACCACATAGGTGTACATTCTGAGAGAAAAACTCAAGAACCCTGGCCCAACTGGCGGTACCCGAATGGCGAATGCGATTTGGTCTAGCCAAACACCACCAGAGTACAAACGTGGGGTCTATGTCCTGCTGGGGGTTATGATCGTAGTTCTGATCTGCGGTAACCTCGTTGAAGATGGTCCTCTTGGCCATGGCATCAAAGCGCTTGGAGGTGAGATGGAAGATACGGGCAAGCTGAGGATCCTCACATCCGAGCTCTCCAATAAGCAGTATAACATCGTCGATAAGACGAACAGAGGGTGTGGAAGATGGAGCAACGGAGAGTAGCGAAGACGAAGTAATCGAGTGTGCTGAACTTGGCGAGGATTGCAAGAGGACCATACAGAGAGACGAATGAAGATGGAGAATCTCTTGGGTGAGGTGGGAGTGCAGCAGAGATGATGCGAGTCGAGTCTTAATCATGAAGGTTATAGAATTTTCCGAGAAAAGAGGATGCGCTTGCTGACGATGCGTCAGGGTACAACTCCATACCAATTTGCACACCTGAAAAGGATTGTAGGACCCCGTCTTGTCTTCCAGAAACACAAGGCCGGCCCTGGTATCTGAAGTCGATGAAAAAGCATTAGTGATCAGTGTTGAGAAACCAGCAAGAACGTCAAAGGTGAAATTATAGTGATCAATCATTCCCAATGTGGTAAAACCTCCGGGAATGTGTACGGGGATTGATCTGAACTTCATCCTCCAATGTCGAAGGATCAAAGCTCTTCTAGGGTCCTTTACAGGCAGCATGGAGACGCTCAGAACCAGAAGTCTGGACGCTTGCTTGCGTTCCTGATGCTATTTCACCGCTGGTGTCATGACCTAACCTCGTTGCCTGGGCTGACGGTCACTAATGTCTCAACTCGACAACGTCCCAAGGGTCTCCGACGACCTCTACGAAGGACATTCTACGAATCAGCACCACTACGGAAAATGTCGGCAACCGCACTAGACAGTTGGAGGTTCGAACCTTGGCGGAACCCAGCAAATAATCCCAGGCCCTGCCCCGTCGGGCTCTCCCGCCCTCTGAAGGAGCTTCTAGAACGCGCCCATGCGGAACACCACTTGTCATAGCTATACTTAGATGACTCGAGTCAGTCAAGAGTCGACGAGCCGCCTTGTCCCGCCCCATCCCGCCTCTCCGACCAATCAATGGCCATCGATCAAATCGGGCAACTATCGGGACGTCGGGACAAAGTCCCTCCGCAGCGGCGGGTCGGTCCCGAGACATCGGGAGAACTTCTTAGAATCTCGCAGAAGGATATCACCGTATGAGATTGGGAATCATATAAATACTGGACTCCTCTGTAGTAAATACCCAGACTTCGTCCTTAACCAGTTTTCTCCCGTACAACTCCGTCGGGTACTCTGAACCCTCCGCGTCAGGACTCATCCTCCATGTCTCCCCTCAACAACTCTTACGTTCCCGTCATCGACCTCTTGAAGAGAGGATCACTCCCTGAGGACCAAGAGGTGCACTCGTCGAGGGTCCCTACATCTAACCTCCGTTGGTTAGGCGAGCACACCCTGAAGATATCTGTGATATGTCCGCAGGAAAGCTGCGAGTTGGTCACAGTGGTGATCTCTCGTGAGCGAGTCCATGTCACGACGGGATCAGGTCGTAACAGCTGGCCTCTGTCATCACGTCAACGTCGCCTCACCCGCAAGTTGTGCTCAAAGGTGAACAACACTTCCTCCATGAACTATTCAACGCCTACTCTGCTGTTCTGCCCTTCCCAGCTGCAAATGCTCACAGATCTTCCCTTCGACGTTTTGGAGTTGATCTCAAAGTGACTGAGCGTTCGCCAGGCTGCTCTGGCATCAGGTGCATGCAAGACCTTCCGCCGTTGTTTTTTAGGTGCCGTGTTCAAGAGCGTGAAGGTCATTGGTGGAGGGCCTAACTTTTATGCGACTGTGCAAAAGGTGCGTTCTCAGCTTCTCAAAACACTTTGGAAGCTTCACTTACTTATTCTCGATGCAGATGTGCAAGCTGTCCAAGTTCCTCAACAGCAACAATCTTGGTGGACGTGTTTGATGCCTTCGACTGACGCTGTGCGATGAGCTACTTCTTGCCCGTCTTCCCATTATGCTTCCTTGCTTGGTTAGCATCGACAAGCTATTCATTCGAAACTTGCGGAACTTGTGCATCATCGAACTCGGTCAGCTGGTTCATGCAAGCGATATACTTCGCGAGCTTGACCTGGCTGAGTGCTCTTTCCGTGCCCTCTGTCATATCCATGCATCATGACACACGTGACCGGACCGGATACTGACATCCACTCGCCACATTCCACTCGGACCGGACCACCGCATTACTCATCGCGTCACATGTCGTCACATGACTGCTCTCCAATCCGTTACTCAGCACGACTCGGACCTCCACATGGATTCACCTACCCCTTTGCCCAACCCATATGGCATTCCTTATTGTCCTTATTGTTCTCATCGTCTCTGTGATTATGCCCCTATACTCTTACCATGCGTTACACTTTTTCTAGAATCTTAACTACCTTCAGTATTTAAGCTCCTGTACTACACTCTAGTTCCTCAGTTCAAATATCAACTAGGATACCCCAGCCTAGTCTTTCTTCAGCTTTCTTTGGTTCGATACACTCGTCGGACCTCCGCCCTCCTCAGCGGACTTATCCTTTTCTCAAACTCGCGACGTCCTAGCGGACGCCCGAGCTCATCCTTTCACTTGGGTACGCCTTTAGGCGGACCCCCGGATTCAAGGCTCGACTCAAGGGACCAGCCTGCTTAACGCAGGAAGCCTACTCCGGATCTCCGACGCTCCTCAAGACCGGGCCCCCTGTATCTCTCACCACAACCGAGTGATAGCCGGATTACCGCTTGACGGGGATTCATAGGGATACAGATGTGGAAGTACGTGCCAATACACTTTAGGTAAAACCCTTAATTCTTTTCTTAACTTTGAACACTTCTACGCTTACCTTTCACAGGCTTGGAGCACCGCTTGTGCAGTGCATACCGAGTATCACAACCGGTCTTTCTCTCTTAGGCTTGGTCTGGGGCACGGTCCTAACACCCTCCCTATGACTTCCGACGTCCTTCCCTCTCTTCCTGGTCTCAGCTCCTACAGATTTTGTCAATGCAGTCTACTTTCCGGTAATGTTATGCAGTACCTTGCTGGCTGAAGTAACGACTTGCTTTGCTTGGAGCTCAGTCATTGCACCGAGAGTACGGCATGCGATCAAACCACCTTTCCTGCAGGAGTTGAGGACTGGCAAGCAATGACGAGCCAGCTGAAGGTGCCAGCCGGTCTTGTCATCTTGTGGATCTGCTTACTGCCACATATGGCACAAGGCGTCTTCGATCAATCGCACTACTATAGTGACCTCTCCGCGCTGCAGATGATGCATTTCACTTTCATCAACGCAGATCAGCTACGAATCGCCAAAAACTTATTGAAACAGAACCATATGTCTTTGGAGAAGCTGTCTTTAGGGTTTTGAAGTCGAGTCGGGTTGAGTTTTTTGCCCTCTCGGGACAAAGACCCCAACCCGACCGGTTGTCCACATATCAAATTTTCTGCCAACTGCCAACCGCAATCGGTTGTGCGGTTGACAGTTTTTTTCTACGTTCAACCGAGGGTTGCAGTCGGTTGAGACCGTCAACGGTTCCAACCGGTCTCAACCAGTTGAGACCGGTTGTTGCGCTTACCGTGCACAAGTCTAGTGTCATTGACCTTGTGCACTCGTCGGTATATACAGTCGTACAAGATATAAAACATGGTACAAGTTAGTCGTAGTAACGTATGCCAAAAGGAACGACAAGAGTGAAACATGCCCTAGGGAAGTACGGGAAATAACTCGAGACCGCGCTGCCAACGCGTCTCGCGATCATGCCACCACTGGGCAAGACGTTCCTCACTCGCACTCTTGAGGAACACCTCTTGGTTCTGGAAGTCGTTGGCCACCCAACGGAATAAACCGCCCGCCGTATATTGAGTGATTGAATATCGGCGCTCCCCCGGCTGGATAGGACAATTGGAATGAATGAGAAGGGCGGACGGGATGAAAATAACACAGCCTGGGGGGAAATCGATGACTAGCTTGAGGTCCCAGAGGACCAACTGCCCACCGCGCTTGTAATCGAATGGGCCGGCACAAAAGATGCCACACCATCCGTCGGGTTTGTTGGCGGAATCGGCGTGGGGATCCGTGGTGCTTTGAGGCCCACTGTTGACCGTCAAGCAAGAGAAGACGCTATTCGGGAAATTGCGCCGCAGACGCGCATTCGAGGCAAGGAGGGTTGCTTGATGCTCGGAGTACACCTGGTACATCGCGGGATTGTACGCCTGGAAGAGACCTACATCACGGGATAAGTACGGGGAATGTTCAAGAAGAAAACACTTACTGTTCATAAACCCCGATACGCGCTGCATGGCAGAATGATGGAGTAATCCCTCCATGTAGCGTTTCGCACTTACAGAAAGGCGCCGATTACCAGGCCGCTGGAGAAATACATCATTTATGCTTGCCAGAAAAAGTAAAAAGCAACGTACGGTTTCGCCGCCGCCGTGGGATATCCCGATGGCAGAGGCGGGGAAGGGCCCGCGCTTGTGAACACGCTCCTTCTTGGAAAAGTGAACGCCACGAGATCCGGAATCAATGGCGTCTGCAAGGGGCTCCACGACTTCTGTCTTCCAAGCCGCAACGTCCTGAGGAAGACCCCCGACGCAGGCAAGCATCCGCCGCTTGCGGTCGACGAGAGGAACGCTTGGATCTCCCTCGCGATACCGGAGACGGCGCCATCCCGGCTGCCCACAGAGCGCGTCGGCAGCGCGTCGGTCCTTGGCGAACGTGCGGCGGAGTCCACCAAACCCCGAAGAGTTCACGGGCAAATCCTCGGCGTCCAGCGCGAACTCCTGCGTCTGCGTCAAGGCCGTGGCGACGTGCTTTTTGACGCCCTCCTTGACGTACGAGTCTCCGCCCTCATCCGCCGCACGCTTTCTTTTGGTCTTGCGGCGGCGATGAGAGGCGTTCTGGCGCGCCTGCTTTCCGCGGGTGATAGAAGGAGGGGGAGCCTCCGGAAGTGGAGCTGGAGTCGTGGGAGGGGAGCTCAACGGAGTCAGCGGCGACATGGGGGGTGAATCCGAAGAAGAGGGCTGCTTGCGCGGGACAGAGATTGTTGGGGGCGGAGCACGAGCCCGGCGTGAGGCGAGCGTCGCGGTCGGAGACCGCAGCGAGCACTAAGAGGGAGCCGTCAGTCATCTAGATGTAGGAAAATGAGGAGAACGCACCGAGTCATCCACGGCATCGTCCTCTAATTCCTCCTCGAGTTCTTCAGGGTCCACATCGCCCATTGCGTCGAGCTCGGCGAGGCGACGTTTGAGTATATCCTCAGCATCCACGTCGAAGACCATGGCGTCGCCCAGGGCAAAGGGGCTGTAAGACGCGCCCGAGCGCGTTGTGCGTGCCATCTGCGCAGAGAGTAAGTACGGGATATGGAAGACAAGCAAATAAAGGAAAATGGAAGGGGGAAAAAGGCCTCAACAAGCACAGATGGGTGGGCGCGTCCCGTGGTGGAGTCGACAGACCCCACCTATCCATGCTTGAAGAGAGAAAGAAAGAAAAAGAAAAGAAGAAGGGAGAAAAGGGAGACTTACCGTGCAAGCAGAAGTTCGAGCGCGGTTCCCCGATGTCGCAGGTGGCGGTTGAAAGCAAGCCTTAGCCTGTAAACAAAACAACTGGCAAACAACACTAACGCGCTGCACGTGAAGTCCGCGTGAAGTCTGGACTTTGGTCGCTGAACGAGCCGGACTGATTATCCGGATCGATGGACTCACACCAATCTCTGCTTCATACCACCACCGCCGCTCGACGACGAGCACCCATCCGGGTGCACCCGCTTACTCACGCCCTCTACGACCCGACTTTCTCTTGCTTTGGACCGCCTAGCGTGCGTACGCTGTCTCCACGCGGCGTGGATGACGTTGGGACGACCTCACGCCTCCGCCCTCACTCAAAGAGACGGCCTTTCGCGTAAGTCCTCTACTTGAGGCCTCCTCAATCGAAGACGACGACGATGGATTGGATGAAGCCGCGGATGCGATTTCCCGCGCGCGAGGGATGGTGCAGGGCTTGGCGGACTGCTTGCGGGCGTCTGCGAGGCAGGTAAGATCATCATTTGCTTCTGCAGCATACCCCTCTAACGAACAGACGCGCAACCTCTCATGTAGGATGACGAGGTTGCACAAGCAAACGCCCATTCAGACGGAGAACTCGCCACCACCTCCCTCCAATGCGCTGACAATCCGCCACCACCTCTCAACATGGGGCAAGCGCTTATATCGGAACCTGAAGATCCGGATCGGGTCAGCACGGTCCTCAAGAACTTGTCGTCGAGTTGGCATCACTGGACAACGACGGCGAACAACACCCATCACACACTCCATTTTCGTCGCGGGTATGCGGCTCGCTCATTTGAGCGTTCCGCGCCCTAGATGAAAACTTGAGATCCATCTGCGTATGGCCGAACTTTTCCCCTGCGTCGCAGCTTAGTTCAGCTATCAAGAGTATATACTACTTCCGCCATTTCGAGTATATACGCCAATGCATTGTGTTTATTGTTGACCTCTGAAACTGGATATCGGGCTAGCTATCATTCTCCTCCAAGGCCTCCCTCGCAAGAATATCTCGACGACGCTGCGCCTTCAGCTCGTCATTCCAACCGCGGACGCGTAAAGCGGATTCATTGTAGTCTTCGGGATGTTGGAGTCGCCCGCTGCGCGGGAGGAGTTCTGGATTTGCCCTGGCATTATCGAGATAAGTAGCTGTGCAGATGGATTGGGTCGATACGCACTGATAGCGCTGCTGTTGGCTCTTGGAGCGCAGCGTTGGTCGGCGAGAAGCGCGGTACGCAGCAGCGTACTGATTTTGCTGGGCTCGGTGCGCGGCATAGTCTTCCGTTTCCTGCAGCACGCCAGCGCGTTTCCTGGGAGACAGGTGAGAGGAGAAATGAAAGACGAAGTAAGTAAAACGCACCTCGCCTTGGCTTGACGCCAAGTTGCCCGCCGCCGTTCGAGCTTCTGTTTCTCTACCTCTTCCGCACGGATACGCTCCTCTTCTAGGCGCTGCTTGTGCAGACGTACGGCCTCGCGCTGTTCCTCCAGCGCCTCGCGATCCTCCTTCTCTTCGAGTACACGTCGCCTTTGTTGCCGATCAAGCTCGAGTGCTTGGCGCTCCTCTGCGGGCAGATTCTCCTTGAGATAATGAGCGGCTTCACTTCGCGTGTATCCGTCAAATTTGACGAGGTAGGAAAGGGCGTCCTTGGTTCGGGCCATGGTGAGTGTGCGCGGTGAACGAAGAGACAATGCTGATGGCAGGAAGACAAGCCAGGGTTCATTGATCAGTCGATCAAGCCAGCAACTTGCGTGGTGAGTCCTCATCCCAGACTCGCGCTGCACGGACTGCCTATTCCTCACTTTGGCCGTTGATGAATGGGCCACATACTACGGGCATATCTTCTGATAGCCCTCAAGATCATTACATTAGCTTTGTTGTGGGCTGGGTGCAATAATAAACGGGTGACTGGACGTGCATGCGGACTACGTGGTGAGTCCACCATCTTCATTCTTGCCATTCACAGCTCAGTGTTCTCCTCATACCGGCCTCAACCGCTCTCCCAGGCGAGTGTGTGCCCTTTGGTCGATCAGAAGAGCACCGTGAGGGCTTCCCGGGTCAGTTGGCAGCGAAGAGGTGTGTCAGTCATATATCCATACTTGTGAACCCTCTCATCGATAACTCTTGCAGACCCTTGAACATTTGAGATCCATGGTTGTTGCACATTCGACTCCTTGTATCTACATCGCAGCCGGTACCATGTACTTGTCTAGCAGAGCCATCTCCTGGTCTTCTTCAAGCTGGGCCTCATACTCCCCAATCGAATACACCTCCACGATCTTCTGATTCACTTTGGCAAAATCTACCGCATCTTCCCTCCACCGCGCCTTCAAAACCTGAACCTGCTCGAAGCGAAGCGGGCCGATGCGAGCACGGTGTTGATTCGCATCTGGCTTGCTGGCAGAGAATAAGCGTTCACAAGGAACGGACGATGCCTGCACAGGAATCACGTCGAGTGCGATTCGGGCAACGGTAGGATACTTCCTGTAATGCTTCTGATTTCGTGTCAGCCAGGTGAAACAATGCTCCGTATAGCACATACCTCCCAGTATTTGCAAAGGTCGGTGTCCGGTGTCACATTCCGTGGAAGGTCGCGCTTGTAGGCACGCAGTTCAGCCTCCCAGCCAGAGTAGGTGGTGGTCGAGGCTTTTAAGAGGCTTGCACGGTGCTTGAGGAAGGAAGTCGCGGGGTCGTCTTCATCGTCTGACTCTGTACGGTCTCCGGGTTGTGAGGGTGGCGAGGTTGCGGCGGATGGAGAAGTAGGTGGATGAGCGGGCTCCGCCTCAACATCGGAGTCGGACTCATCTCCAGAGTCACCCGAGGAATCATCGTCGCTGTCTCGGTCCTCGTCGTCGTCGAAAAGCAGTCGCTTTGGCCAGGCATCTTCCATCTAGCAGCAGCATGAGGAGTTCATCACAACGAGCCGTAATTGTAAGGACATACTGCTTTATCGACTATCCTTTCGGCCTCTGCAATCCAATTCTTAGCCTTCTTGTGACCAGCGGCAATCTCTGCTTGTTGTTCTGCGGCGCCGCCCCAGTGGTGGTTGATCCAGGTAAGCTTATAGAAGGGGTGTATGACTTGAGGGAAGGATAAGCTGAGGACTAATGACGAGAGGAAGAACGTACACATTCCAAGGATGTACACTGGCTTCCCATCGAACTTGTGATAGTATTTTCTCATTTTCGCAAGCCCTGCATCGATGGCCGGCCAGAAAAGGACGTACTTTGCCATGGTGCGTTTCTTCTCCCATTTTGAGATGAAGTTCTCGATCTTCGGCAAGACACTAGATATCGTGGGGTACGCGGACGACGAGAACACTTGCTGAATCTCGTTAGCATCCTACAAAGAGGTCAGCGTGGGTCGCGGGGACACACATAGCACGCCACTAGTATAAGCCTTGCTGAAGTATGAGACATGCCAATTGACATGCAATATTTATATATCAGGCATGCCTTTTGGCATACCCTCAAATGGCAGAGCGCAGTAAAGAAATGCTTAAGTAATCAAGCTTGACTTCATTATCAAAATGATCATTAATTAAAGTGGCATCAATGGGAATTGAACCAGTGACCATTAGAATATAAGCAGTCTGACTAGACACTTTAACCATTACACTATATGGGATTGAAATACAGTTGGTTGTATCACATTATATACCTAGACTTTGATCATTTTTGCGCTTTTATGTATTATTTAAGGCTTATGAAGCTTGACTCACAAGGTTAGAAAGGTTAAAAGGTTAGGTAAGGGGTAGTAGGTAAGGGTTAGTGCCTCGGGAGTGTCAAAAACGTTTATTAAATGCTTTGAAAAGGCATATTTAGGGTTTTTCAGTGTTATGCTTGTCATAACACTGAAAATCTGACTATTGGTCTTCTAATGGTTAGGTCTAGCTCTGCTAGACCTAACTATGGTCATAACCCTTCATGGGCTTAGGGCTAGCTATGCTAACCCTAAGCATATGAAGCATTTTTGTGCAAAAGTGCAATTGAGACAGTATCAAATCCACATTACAATGCTTGAATTACAAGCTTCCTTGGCTCAGTGGTTAATGATGCAGTATTGATGTATTGTGTTAGTAGGTCTCAGGTTCAATCCCTGCTATTGACACTTTATAAATATGCAACATTTTGATCCAATTGTGTCATTGTGATTTGTCAGCTCTGTTGCGCAAATTCATGGCATTTCAGGGTATGCCAAAAGGCATGCTTCATATATAAATATTGCATGCCAATTGGCATACATTCATACCTGAATATAGCTTATACAGCTGAGCACGCACTGCTAGAATTTCGCGGCAGTCAGAAATGCGCTGCCATCCGTCATGATCGATTCGGAACGCCGTCCATGGGATGTGCTTGACGAGTTTGCCTTTGTTACGCAAGGTTGTAATGGGGCCAAACATGTCATCGGCAACGGACACGTAGCGGTTCACCGGCTGGTACTTGTCAGAGGTACCAAGGAGAAGACTCACAGAGACGTACCTTGCGCAATGTAAACCCACGATCCATCATACCATGTGCGGTGCCCCACCGAGTATTTCCGTGTATGATGAGACTCAGGACCGACGTGTGGCCGCAGTCTCTCTGCAGCCGTTGGAACTCGTCTATACGCTGCCCAGAGCATTGGATCTAGTGTGTCGGTTAGAGAATGCATCCATGCATCATGATTTACATGTGACGCACCTTCACGGCCAAAGTTCGAAGCATCGCAATCACATCTAGCGTGCCACCAAGAACATGGTTATCTGGGTCGTTCGGGTCATAGTCCCAGATGGCCTGAGTAGTCTCCACGACTGCAACTTGCGTGATGGCGGCCATAAAATCGCCAACAGCCAGGTTGAGGACGTGTGCCAGGCATCTAAGGATGCACATATGTCAATCGGGCAAGCTACTGAGGTATGGAATGCACTTACATGAGCTGATTCTCACTTGCATTCCACGGGCGCAGGCCTAGACGGCGATGGAGCTTCTCAACACATTCCGACAGGGTGCTGTTGTTGGATGCGTTGTCGAACGTTGATGGACCCAGCTAAAGCCGCACTGTTATAGGCATGCGGAGATGCCTATAACACATGGTATATATAGTCCCAACCACACTAAATGACAAGTCGTCATAGTAGCCTTTTGGCTCAGTGGTATTTGTGTCAGTGGTTGGGCACGATTATTACACGCACCCATGGTATCAATCAACGCGCACAAACAAATTGGTTGATCTCTTACCTTCGAGATCTTGCGTTCAAGATCGATTATTCCGACTCGCACACACATGCTGACAAAATATCGACCAAGATTCTCGCCATCGTGTGTGCCCTCGAGTGCCTTGAACCCAATGACCCGTGTCTTGAGCCGCCAGATGCGCTTGCCCTTGACCTTTCGGACGACCACCCAGGTACTTGTTCCTCCAAGAAACTGTGCCTTGTTGACATCGGCTGACCATGTATCCGCAGTGTTGCACACATCACCGAGTGCTTTCTATCACGATTGTGAGTATGATTCAGCTGGCATTGGATGGTGTGCTTACTGCAAATTCCTTGCGATCTTCCTCAACAGCATCGACATATTCGTTGTGGATGTATGTGGTCACTTGGTGGGGCGAGGGCAACTCGGATGCGACGGTCTTTGGGCGCATGGCAAAGAGAGAGTTCCGGTAGAAGAGATTGCCGGCAGTGGCGAAGGACTGAACGATAATCGGTGCGTGGTATACACAATGTCTCGGGAATCGCGTACTTGATTGTGACAGACGATGAACTTCGACGCATGCTCCAAGATACTCGCCCTCGAGAACTCGGTCGGTCCTACACGGTCTGTGAATCCCATGGCAAGCAAAGTACCGGCGTTGGGATCCTTTGAGGCAACAACGGCCTTTCGCTCCTCAAGGATCTCTTTCGGTACGGCACGATCCTCTTCTTCGACACCCTTCTCCTTATAACGCTTCTGGTATTCGGGATAGTGGTGGGACGCAATATGGCCACGACATGTCGTTGTACTCCCACGTAGAAATGCCTTCTGGATACCAGGACCTTTTCCTTTCTCCGCCAACTCCCTGTTATATGTGAGTCTAGCTCTATTGCACCAGGGCGAGATGAACTCACTTGCAGATTAGGCACCAACGGCCTTTGATTTTCTCCGCAGTGCCCGTCTTGTCTTTGAAGATGACTATAACATTGTCGGAGAAGATAGTGAGAAGGTCGTCAGGGCGCTTCTTGACCGCCTTCTTGGCTGCAATGGTATGGTCATGGCGATCTTCGAATACCTGGCATTTGGCGGGTCGGTGAGTTCAGATGATATTGTATCCCAAGATTACTCACCCGTTGTTCCTCGTCAGAGTCGTTGACCGTGATCGTCTGAACTGCAGCCGCCGTATCATCCATTTCAACCTCCTCCGCCGTCGTCTTCCTCTTCTTCCGTGGCGGCGGCACCGTCTCGTCTTCCGACTCCGACTCCCCACTGGAGCTTGCCTCTATGGCCTTGGACGACTTCTTCGGCTGAACCCATGCGGACAAGTTTGATGAGGCCGACTTTGACGAAGACGGTTCCGCATTCTTTCTGCCGGATTTTTGACGTGGGGGTGGAGCTTTTGTGGTAGTTGCTTTTGTGCTGGAACGGGTTGTACGTGTGCTACCGCCTTTGGGTTTTGTTTGAACTCTGGCCATGGAGAGAGTAAACGGAGGGTTCCTGTATCGAAATTGAAATTGTTTGGCCCGAAAATATTCTACACTCTGTCATAGTATATATGTCATGATCTGAATGAGTAAGTGACTATAGCCTGGACAATAGGTGAACGAATGTGACCGTTTGGCCAAGTGGTTAAGATGCTGCATGACGTGATGGCCTCTGTGAGAAATGGTTGGGACTCCCGGGATCAATTCCCGGTGGGTCCATTTTACTTGGACTTCTGAGAGTTGCAACCGGTTGAACCGGTCTTTGAGAGGTTGTTCGAGAACTATGGATTTCATACAACCGCAACCTCAACCAGCTGTTGGGTTGCTAAATCTTGCAAATT
The DNA here is from genome assembly GCA_019915075.1 of Strobilurus stephanocystis. NCBI lineage: Eukaryota > Fungi > Basidiomycota > Agaricomycetes > Agaricales > Physalacriaceae > Strobilurus > Strobilurus stephanocystis. The sequence goes on from JAHLMI010000018.1 coordinate 419,100, forward strand.
TCTCTTCAACTGCAACCTAGGTTGGGTTGAGTTGTGTATTACGACCGGTTGCAGCAACTCAACTTAAAAACCCTAGCTGTCTTTGCATCTTAGAGATCAGTACTGCTTTTATTGAAATCCAGTTAAGCAGCTAACAACGTTGTTCTGTTACAGGAAACCTGCAGATGACGACACCGTTCAGCGACTTGCTCAAATTCCCTGTTCTTGCGTGTCTTGACATTCAGTTTATTGTCGACAAGCTGGAATGTCTGTACTCCGTATTGGAGGTCCTGGAAGGGACTTGCCCAAAGTTAGAGAGCATGGGCCTGACTCTTAACTGTTCCTACAATTGAATAAGTGTTCGGGGTAGATTTATGCCTTTGATGAGGCGACCTGGGCAGTGGCTTGCAGTCATGAAGACTAGTTCCGTTGAAATTACTTTTGACGCCTGAGGTGTGGTATGGGACTACGGCTACATCGACTGCGTGGTGAAAGACAATTTCGAGAAGAGGACCAACGCGCACATGGGACAGTTGAAGAAGGGCTTGAGAGAGGGGCACTTGGGGTATGCTTGGACGGCAGAGCATCGAGTCGGCAATTTCTACATGTCTGCGAAGTTTGCTGGGACATCTCTTTAGGGGGGGATAACTGTCATTAGGATACATGCGCTAGTGGCAATTGAAATCAGATGTTGACGGAATGCTGTCTGGCAAGGTCTGCTGCAATCAAATTGTCAAAATTGAAGACTCCACGCAAAGTCATATAGGTTGAACTACTGATTCCGTTATGAAAAGAACCTCGCCACCGGTGCATAGATTAGGACCCCAGACAGCAAAGGTCTTGGGGTTTTGTGCTTCGGGGATCTGTGCTTGCTTCCGACTTTGGGGATTTGTGCTTCAATTTGAAGTTGTGCTTGAGAGACTTTGACCTGTGAGCGTTGTTTCGTGCTTAACATGAACCGTCATGCCCCTACTTGCTGCAGAGCTATGGGGGGAAATAGGTGCATACCTTACTCTGGAAGGGAACTGCTCATTTCTGCGAGACATTCAACAAACTAGCCGTGAGGCGCTGATTGGACTGAGTCCTTTGGGATTTGCTGATATCAGTATGAGCTGGGCTGATTTGGAGGAGGTAAGTGACACTGCGTTGACGTGCAGGACAGCGAGAACTCACCTTAGCTTGTCAGATGTCCGAGAAGACCAACGGGCTACGAGAGCCATCACACACTCACCTTGCTCGTTGGGTAACATCTTTGACGCTTTGTTATCCCTTGCTTTTCAGTCACCTCTACGAGATCGTCGCCTTTGCTCGTTTCTTTCCAAACTTGAAGACATTGACCATGGTGGACATGCAATTCCGTCCTTGGAGTTCAGCTACGAAGGGGTTCAAGCAAGTCCTGCCTCCTGACAAGATCATACCCCCCATTCCCGCCTTGAGCAAACCAGACGGCCAACAGCTCAAGCGTCTCATCTCTGTGACTTTCCAGGACTGCAACGACATGAGCCTGCATAGCATTTTTGCGTTCCTACTGCCCTTCACTCCCTTGCTAAAACGGTTAGCGCTGACTGGATCTATGCCCGACCGGCATGCCAAGGACGGCCATCCGTTCATGGGATGCTCAACCTTGCACCTCGACAATGAGAGGGAGTGGCGCTTGTGTCTTGTTCAAGCACGGATGAATCTTAGATCACTGGAATCCCTGGAATTTGGTTCCTCCTGGTGCCCCGCAACTGTGCCGTCTTGGGGGGTCGAAGACGCAGTGAGCCTCAACCCAGGTTGGTTCATCGATTTAAGGTGGTGTCTAGAGGCATTGAGCTGGACGTCGATGGCCCAGGAAAGCGCAAGTCAGTGCGCCAGGGTTATCGAGGCCTGTTGCACAACACTTAGAGTCATTCGAATCTTCTCCGAAAGTACGCACCCTTCGTTCCATGACGTCTTTTGTTTGATAGCTAAAGGGCGAAATCAGAAGGGACCTGAATGCCACTCGACTTCCGTGGCCTGAAGTTGGCCTCACTAAGCGTCGAAGTTGATAGTGAGGATCATCTCGACCTTTTGGATAGCCTGTGCACCCTTGACAGCTCAGAAGTGGAATTATTGAGGATTGAGTTCGTTCTAAACAGTGATTTGCGCGATGAGGCGAAGGAAATTTTCATGATGTGGATGAGAACGCAATTCACGGACTGGGTCCAGGAGGGTCATGGGCACGGGCACATACGCAGTCTCGAGATTGTATTCAGGTCGCTCATCTGGTTTGGGCTCGGTTTCAAATCCCAGGCAAGGCGATTGTCCGTATTGGTTGCGAACTGCATGATGAAGATCCATCAGGGAGGGCAAAATATCTCCCATCGTGCAAAGGAGGTGCCGACGTTCGAGTACCAGAGAGTTGTCAAGGTTCTTGTAACGATCCCTATGTAGGTTGAAGTAAGTAAGACTCGTAATCAATGAGGAGAAGTGGCATAGTCGCAGAAGTAGTTAATGTACAGACCGGCGTCATTTCACAAACCCTGAGATATATGGTGACTCTTGAGAAAAGAAACCTAACCCTGGGACCAAGACTTGTCCATCGAAGCAGAACGGTCAATTCACGCCCAAGTTACTGCGTAACGACTACTCGATTCATTTCCACGAAGCTACTTAGTTGGAAGCATTCTTGTCGTCACCGCTGTCCAATATCAGTTCCGCCTTGAACTCCTCCACCCTGTTCTCTTTGAATGCCTTCTTTGCGCAATCATCAAATTCTCGCTGATTCTCTTCAAGCGTATGCGCGCATTTTCTTTGCCAGAAATGTTGGGCCAGCGGGGACTCTGAATCAATGTCAAAGTACCGTGCCATGGTGGGGGGGTTCAAGGTGTGCGAACAGGTACCCCTTGGAAGGCTGTGCGGCAGATGCTCGTCCAAGATCTCGCGAAGATCCCACAAAAGGTCTTTCCATCAGAGAAAGCTGACGAGTCCTTCCCGGACGACGTGAAGACAAAGACCGAATTCCACATGCAGGCGGCAAATCCTGTTGATATTGCGCAAGATAATTGGTGCAATCGCACGGCATAAACGCCGAAGATAGTGCCTCGTTGTTAGCTTGATACAGTAAGACTCGTTTATCCTACAAGCGTCACCTATAAAGATGTGGAGGTGCAAAGCCTGAAGGACTTGCGGGCGTACGAGCCACATGGTCCGACTGAGACCGTCCAACTGAGAGTCGTTGACATGCAGGTGCAGGGCAGCCAAGTCTGGGAGTTGTGAAAGCATACTGCCAGACATCCACTGTGATACCCAAGGAAGCGTTGAGTGGTCCGTAATGGTAATTCAGCACAAGGTGCACGTCAAAAAAAGCTACTCACTGAGATGCAGATGGAATATTTCCAGCCGTGCACTGGTGCATATGTATTGCAAGGAGGTGGATGAAGAGAACAACTGCTCTGGCGAAAGAGAAGCCACCAGCGTGCTGACGCCTGGAGCTCTAATGAAAATCCTGTTGGTCTCCGAGGGCTCAAATGTATTGTACATGACAGTGAGCTTTGTGAGCGTACAGAACTTTGTAGGCAAGTGAGGGTGTGTCTCGGTGGGCGATGAGATGAAGTTGTTTCAATGACCAAGCTCAAAGTTGTGGAGGTGAGGGAATGCGGCTATGAATGGAGGAAGCTCATTGAGGTGGATATCGCACTCATCGAAGCGTAGAACGAGCACATGCAATGGCAAGTTTGTGAGAGGAAGTCCTTTCGTCACAATATCAGTAAGAGTCAAGGTGTGAATGGCGCGGAAGAGAGCGAATATCTTGCTTGCCATCTCGGGAAGAGGCGCAACGGTGTGACTACGAGACCCTTGCATGGCAGCCGTGGACCTGCCAACGAGACACAACTCCTTGACGAATGTGCACAAATAGGTGTTTCTCGAGAAAAATCGTATAACTCTCGCCCAACTGCCTACGCATGGATGCTTGCCGCGATCTGGCCGCCCCGCGCGCCACACGCGTTGCGCCACAAGACGTAGGAATGCTTGTCGTTCACGGTCGTGATTCTGGTTGGCTGTGAGGGAGCGAAAAATTGCTGCTTTTGCCAGAGGCCCAAAAGCCCTGGCCGTGAGGTTCAATACGCAAGCCAGGCGCAAGTCCGTGCATCCGAGTTCCATAATGAATAGAACGATGTCGTCCACGAGATGGATGGATGGAATTGAGGATGGAGGAGACACCGCCACGGAATCCATAGCGCTGAGGCCTAAGGGTGGTGAGGGGAAGAAGGAAACCAAGCAGGGCCAGTGGACTAACGTGGCAAGAAGACACGTTGGGGCGGAGGCAGAAGGCTCGGAAATTGTCAGTGTGAAGGAGGGGTCAGGGATTGTCACTCACCTTCAGACAGCTTGGGGATATGTGGCAAATGAGAATGGGTCCGGGATACACGATCTGGTCTTGAACTGGCTCGGGGATTGTCAGCGGAGAAGAAGCGGTCGGGGATTGTCAACGGACCTTCAGACAGCTCGGAAATTCGTGGCAAATGAGAATGGGTCCGGGATACGCGATCTGGCGTTCAGCTGGCTCGGGAATTGTCAGTATAGAGGAGGGGTCGGGGATGAGCAAGCTGACCTTGAGACAGCTCGGGGATTCGTGGTGAGTGAGAACGGGTCCGGGGAACACAATCTGGCGTTCAGCTGGGTTGGGGATTGTCAGTGTGGAGGAGGGGTCGGGGATTGTCCAGCTGACCTTGAGACAGCTTGAGGATGCATGCCGAGTGAGAATGGGTCCAGGATACCCAATCTAAGTTTCAGCTGGGTCGGGGATTGTCCACGTGAAGGAAGGGATCGGGGATTGAGACAGCTTGGGGATTCAATCAGCATGAAGACCGGGTCAGGGATTATTAAGCTGACCTGGAGGGAGCTTGGGGATTCTTTGGCGAGTGGGTGCAAGTCGGGGATAGGCAAGCTGAGGTTGAGCAGGCTCAGGGATTTTGAGGGATGTCCAGGTGGTGTGGGATCGCGGGGGAGAAAGGGAGCTATCCGGGAAATGTGAGACGCTGAGATAGCTCAGGGAATTGCTGGCAAAGACAAGAGCTGTCCGGGATCTGTGAACTGAGCTTGCGATGGCTTGGGGATTGTCAGCATGAAAGAACGCTTCCGGGATATGAACGCTTACCTCGAGATGGTTCGGGGATGGAAACGAATGTTGTGACGGCTCGGGAATTGCTGGCAAGGACGAGGGCATCCGGGAATTGAGAGCTGACATTGAGATGGCCTGGGGATCACTGGCAAGAAAAAACACGTCCGGGATTGCGAAAGGGAGAGAGGTCCGGGATGAGTCGAGCACACATCTGTCCGGGATTGTTTGGTAGAGGGAGGGGGGCTCAGGGATTGTCAAAGAGACGAGGCCTCAGGGATTACAAGCTACGGACAGGAAAAAGGGCTGGGATCTATGGGCTGATATGTCGCGGGCTCCGGGATTTCATCCTGGGGAGCTCATGAGGTCGGGGAATTATGCGGTCAAGAAAAAGGGAGGAAAGAGAAAAAGCTGCCAGGCCAGATGAAGACTCGGGAATTTACATGATGGTGGTTGGCAGAGGCGGATCCCGGACCCAAATGTACACAAACATTGCTCTCTCATTGCTCTCTACCACTACCACAGCTGTGTAGGTGAGTCGAAACTCAGTAAATAGCAGACGGATGTTCAGGTCCTGAACGTCCGTTAGGTTGGTCTGAGTACCACATACGTACTACTGTCTATCTGCACCAACTCTAGTGTCCGGCGATCAGGCCCAGTGAAGTTGCCGTAGACTTGGGCTGATACGGACCGATATATACTGATATCTCAGCATGTATCAGTACATATCACTCACTGTCGAGGATCTGGTGTTCCCACTCGCTGCTATTGTCAGATTCTGACTGCCAGTGAGATGGACTGACATATATTTATGTGACTACCCAGCTCACTCGATGTTCACTCGATGCCAATGGATGCCAGTAGATATCAATGAATGAATATCATATTATAGACAAATATAAACACAAAGTACCAAGTACGACGACGCGCGGCCCCAGCACACCCAGCACACCCCCAGTCGCGAAGAGTCTAACGTAAGGACACAATTGGTGGCGGTGGCTATATGAAGGTCGCGGTAACGCAGCGTGTTCGACATGTATTGACAGGATCTGATAGCTTAGGAGTGGGATCAGGACAGGGAGACATGACGTGCTGCGACTGACCAAATGTATGCGCCGGCAAAGTCAACGAGGAGGACCTGCATCAAGGCTGCATGCATGTGTCAGTAGGATGCGAGGAAATGATCTGCACGCACCACTTTCCCGCCCCAAGTCTACGTGTTCCGATGATGTGCGGTGTCCCCATTGTAATTGCGGCTCTTGGCGCTGCTGGTGCATGCAACGACGTGTCAAGAGCTTGCGTAAGTGAAATGTCCACAGGCGATATAGAAACACGCACCAAGACCATCTTTCTGCTCCTCCGCTATGCATACCATGCTGTTCAAACAGGGCACCGTTGTGTCATCTCGTGGCGAGCAGCGCTATGGGAGGCGCGACGGCGCATCAGTCGGAGAACAAGGAGAGCCCGAGGAGACAGCGACGTCAAAGAGGGCGGGGACATGGTGGTAAGAGGGAAAGAGCAACGCGTCATTGTTTGTCTGGTTTGCACCGTGTTTGCCGTCGGGGACTGTGCACTTGCATCGAAATTGTCTCCAAGTCGAGGACTTGGTTGTAAACAGAATAATGATATTGATTTCGTGGTCAGCTGGTTAACAAATCGAAGTATTTAGTATGAATTACTATAGAATCACAGTCAATGTCTATCGACGTCTATCAACGGCAGTCAGCCAAGTCAGTCAGTATCCATCACGATCAGCCCAAGTCGTCGGGAACTTCACTGGGGATCAGGATTTAGTAACAGGTCCGTGCCGTGTATGAATGGAATAGAATAGAATGCTCAGTCGCTGCGGAACGGATACACGCTGACAGTGGTCCCAGTGCAGGTATTCAGACAGAGAAAGCACTTTAGACAATACATTCCAGGTGGTGTGTAGTACAATGGGATATATCTCACGCGTCTCGATCAGACCGGTACGCCTACGCTGCAGAACAGCGCAACAACGCCAAAACCGCCGAGGATGCTGGCGAGGGTGGCGACCCGAGCTTCGCGAATGGGGATGGAGTCTTTCGGGAGGCTAGAATCGCAGCCATCAGTCGCGCGCAGCAAGCAGGACGTGGCGAGAAAGTGACATACGTGGAGAAATAGAACGTCAGCGCAAAGGTGGCAGACAGGAGGATGAGCGCAAGGTACGGCAGGACAGTGACGCGGATGAGTGGCGCAAAGGCCGGCTGGCTCGCGTGCAGTGCCTAGACAGGGGAAGCGTCTAGCAAGTTCGTCAGAGGACGGTGGGGCAGCTCGCCTTGACGGAGGCGTATTCGCTCATCGTGGCCAGGAGTGACGTAGACCTTCGGTAATCCCGCACCAAAGGCCCCCGGCCGCACACTTTGGGCGCAAAACTTGCCCGATGCGGACGCGCCGAATGTGCAAAAACCGCGGCATGGCGACGACATCATGTTAGGTAAGCGATACAATATGGTCTGTCGCGGTGCTGTCGCTCTCTCCTTCACACCACCAACACCCACGACTCTCACATCTTTTCTTCACGCCTTTTCATATCACGGTGAGCGCGCGTTTCTGCCGGCTGTGGTCGTCGCTGCCGACGACGACGCCGCAGTGCCCTCCTCCCACGCACAGTGCTGACGCACACTGCGCAGATGTCCGCCGCCGAAAAAATGCAGCAGCACCCCGTCTTCATCCAGGCCCAGAACAAGGCCGGCTACTACTACAACCAGCTCGACAAAGAGGTCCGTCGTTCTCTTATTTTCTGCGTGGTCGTGTGCTTATCATCCGCCAACGTGGCGCGCAGCTGACCAAGTACCCCGTCCTCCTCAACTTTGAGCAGCGCACGCAGGTGCCCAAGACGTACGCCGTCCTCGGCGGCGCGTTCCTCCTCGTCTTCCTCCACGCCTTCAACGCCCTCGCCGCGCCCGCGTCCAACCTCGTCGGCTGGGCCCTCCCCGCATACCTCTCCTTCAAGGCCATCGAGACGCCCTCGCCACAGGACGACATCCAGTGGCTTACCTACTGGGTCGTTTTCGGCTTCTTCAACTTCCTCGAGAGCCTCGCCCTCAACGTCGTGCTCCACTACCTCCCCTGGTATTTCGCATTCAAGACTATCTTCATCGCATGGCTCCAGCTTCCTTACTTCCGAGTGAGTCTCGCCCTCCGAAACACGCCGTTGCCACGTCGTGTCTTCCCATCAATTTCCACTCTTTACTTACGTTCCTTCTCTCTTTTTCCCTTCAGGGTGCCCAAGTGACGTACTTGTCCGTCATCAAGCCCGTCCTCGGCAACATCAACCACTCTGCGCCTCGGGCTGCACCCGCGCCCGTGCCCATCGTCGAGTAGATTTTCTGCGTCTTCTCTTCTAATCGGCTTCTTCCCCTCTCCTTTCGTCATGCCATAGAACATTCTTCTCCCCACCCACCCTCTTACGCTACGAACCCCCACCCACGAGATGCTACGTATCTACTTACGCCTCTTTTTCCTCTTCTCTTGTTTGTATTTCATGCTGTCGTGACGAAATGGAATCGGAAGGCCCTGAAAATCTCTCATGTGTGGTGTGACGTCAAACCTTCGCTGGCAGGGCGACATGTCCAAGCACGTCCAAGAAACTGGTCGTTCACCGAGACGCCCTTACAGTACAGTTGTCAACACCGGTTCAGCCGGGCAGTCTGTCGGTGAGTGAGCAACGAGTAACATCCAGTCCCAGCTCCTCCTTCAATGTGCTCGATTCTCAGCTTGTGGGCAAATGTAAGGAAGACACCTACTGGCGTAGCTGCGTTGACTCGCTCGCTCGAATAACACAAGTCCGTGCCTCTTCTGATGATCATGGGCTGAAGGTAAACACCTCGAGTCTCTTCTTGTACTCGCGCTCTGCTTTTCTGGATGCTATATCTGCCGATGAGGACGATCAGCGTCTCGTTGGCGGCTGCGAACGCACCGCAACCACGACAAAAGACATCCGCGACCACGAATACAACAGGCTCGAGCTCGATATCAATAGAACTATGGATGCACAAATCAACCTGGACTGTACCCCTCCATTGGAAGTGACGCTTGCGGGGTATGGTGTCAGTACGAAGCGAAGCGCGAGCGTGTGCAGTCCAGGCGAGAAGACGTAGACTTGTGGACGAACCCAGAGCGCCGATGCTTTCGAATGCAAGATCACACTGAGTAATACGCGTATATGAAGCTCTGTAATGGCACATCCTACAACCATCGTCTGTGTATGAAATTTCCGATGCGTTGCCCTGTTCTGCTGCGTAGGCATACCGGTCTGGTTGAGATGCGTGGGGAGAGGGCTGACGCGTAACATATACCAGTACTCCATTGTACTACACACCAGCAGTGAAGAGAGCACTTGACACGCATTTACATATCTGCGTCGGGACTGTCGTCGACGTATATACGTTCTGCAGTGACTGAAGAGTACACCGCCCGTCTGCAAGAATGACATTGATAGGTATCGTACTTGGGTGCGGAACCAATCCGAACATGCAGGACATGGCGGCAGATATAGAGAAGACGGCGCAGTCCGGGTGAGAGAATGGCTACCCCAAGATACTCGTTTATGCCTGACTTGGAGCCTAGAGGATGGCCGAACCTAGAGCGCACTATCGAGTCAAGCAGATCTACAAGAAGACATGACCAGTCAACTACTGCATAAGCTGCTCCTTGTGAGTATCATCGTTGACTCAGTAGTACACAATTATCAAGCTCTGTTTCCAGTACATACACCCCGCACACTGTACAGATTAGCCCGGCACTAAGATAATCCACACAGTGTGCGTTTTCTTCCAAGCGGCTGCCTGCTGTTAAGCAGTAGATTTCATCCCGATCGGGAGTAGTTCGCAGGTGGAGATAAACAGGGGTTTTTTAGCCGATGCCGTCTCCAACAGACGTCGAAGCCTGAGATGTTCATCCACGACGTCTCCCATCAATGCAACGATTTGAGGCAAGGACAGGGTGCCTTCGGAGCCCGAACGGACTGTCCCACGAACCGCAGCTTATTGAAAGAAAATTACCGTGACCTGAACAGTGACACCCGTAAGAAACTGATCCAACTTCCTCTCGAGGAGCAGGTTGTTGTTCTCGAGTTTCACGGTACGATGTAGCTAGGCGGACCCGTCAGCATTGGTAGGATGCGGACTCTGCGAAAGGCTCACAGTCTCCGTCGCCACCACGCGATCAAGTTTCATGTTGATGTTGGCCAAATCTTGCGTCTCCGAAGACGAGAGAAGGAGACGCTTGAAGATGTTCCGAGATTTGATGCCTGCACTTGTTTGCCGTGCATCATGTACGGCGCTGTGAATCACAACTTCAGCCGGATGATGGATCCAATGCGAAGCGAGACGTACATATCAACGTTCTGAGATTCCTCGATCCCTCCGAGCGCTGTCAGACGGTCTCCCAACTCGTCCAGTGCGTCGTCGTTTTGCTCTCGTTTCTTGGAAAACGGTTAGATTCACAAGCAAAACTGACGAGACCGGGGGAAACGGCACCTGTAGAGCATCGACTCCCGCTGCAACAGCTTTGGGTGCAATGGAAAGAGCTGAGACGACGGGTACAGCTTGGAGGACGCTCGCCATGCCTAGAGCCGCAATACGAATCGGCTCAACCCAGCGCCGTCGTCGTCGCGTCTTGTCGACAGTAGGAGAAGGATGCAGAACGACTGTGCTTGCCTCGATGGGCGCGCCAGCGAAGGGGGAACTCATGGACGCGGCATCCACAAGCTGGGCAACGGTCTGAAGTAGACGTGTGTGGGGATCTGAAGCTGCAGATGAACCATCGCGAGCAAGCTTACGCCCGAGGCGCTGCATGATTCCATTCTTTGGATGTACATCGCGTACGGTCTGTAACACGCTACGTGGGTGTTAGTGCAACAGATCCTGGGTAAGAGGTGTTTGATGCACGTACTCGTCAACGAGCGCGAGTTTCACGCGCACGGTCTCGTCTGCTAGACTGGTGTCGGACAACGTGGAAAGTATCCCAATCAGCTCGGTTATCGTCCTTTCCACGACACTTGCGCAGGTAGAGCACCGTAGAACCTGTATAGCCACACATCAATCACACCGTACACTGCTGTAGAGCAAGCGGATAGTCACCGATTTCGATGTAGCGAGACCAATGAAAGGATCCACAAGGCTCTCTAAGATCTCCGACGGAGCCTTGCTTGCAGCCTGCTGAAGGCCATCAGCCAGCCGAAGCAGATCTTTCCGTCGACCCCGCATGGTCGAGGGAAGCTGGAAGGAACCCGGGTGTGATGCGAGTGTCAGTTCTTATACTACCCGGACTACAGTACTGCCATAAGCGTGAGATTGGTGCCTATGTCGAGCTGATAGCAAAGCTGTCCGTAAGTTTGGCATACCCTGAGATACAACAAGAATGAACAACATGACATGAGATGTTAGCATCGCTCGCATAGCGCTCGCGGACCTCTCTATACCTGACATGTCCATAGCATCGTTACGCTGCAGACGTTGATGGCAAGAGCAAAAGTTTGGTTCGGACATCCGGACCGGGCCGTTTGCACCTTGTCAGCGACCACGATGATTGGCCGACTAGGCTGCTGCCAGGTCGTTCCTATCGGCCTAGGCAGCTCAGAAATATCCACTCACTTGAACACATACCTTCCGATCCAACACGGCCCCGCTGAGAACGTCGTCGCAGCACGGCGTACCGCATGGCGCCGTGAACAAGACGTAGGCCATGCCCATGTCTCTCTACACTCTAGCTTTGACGTCGAATTTGCCGCTTATCAAGGATACTGTCCTGAAACTTGGTATCGAAGTTCTAGGCGGTGCGCATCTTACCGGGCAACCACAAGCAACATCTGGGTAAGTTACGCATATCATTTTCCTCGGCGCATGTATCGCCATTCCTCTGAACTTGGCTTATGTCTTCATACCATTATTGTGGTCGGCAGTGGACGCGCATGTCAACGATCTGTAGGAGACACCATGCACATGCGGGCAACGAAGCACTCACTTGGAATACAACACGTCGCGTGTATGATGGCCGCCGTACGCTCCTCCATCGCTATCCATGTCGTCCTGATGAAAAACCAGCGGTGCGCAATCCCTTCTCAGATTGCCTGATACTATTGCCCTTTGATGAGAACGCTTCACGTGACAACCACCCATTGTTCGACTATTTAGTTGCTTGGTTCACGTTCAACTACTACAGTCATCACTATCCAGTGCCACGCAACAGCTTCCGGTGCCGCAACGAATCCACATTTACGAGAAAGCCAATCGCACTGTCTGTCGCCTTGTCTTGTCTCTCTGATTGAGCAAATGCACGAGAGAAACCTCAAGCCACCCGTGTTGTAAGTTTTGACAACCCTCTGGTGAAAATGGCTCATTAGCGACTCTTCACAATAGCATCTTGTCTCTGTATCTTGAAGCCACGACGCACCAACATGAGGAGATCCAAGCGCGGTAAACAATCGGCGGCTCTTTCACCGTTTCCCGACCTCCCAGTCGACATCGCACGTAGGATTCTGGAGGTTGCTGTATACGAGCACATGGCCGAGCCAACAAGTCTTGCTCTTGTATCAAAGGCCGTCAAGGAGTGGTGAGTTCAGAATGTTTGGCTCCATTTCCGCTACATGCTGACTCCATTCAGGATGGATCCTCTGATCTACGATTGTCTGGCGAGTCCCGACCCACGGCCGAGAAAAATATCTTCACTTCTGTTGAATTGCACCGAGCCCGAGACCCATTGTTCCTCGCGCGGCACGTGAAGAAACTATGCATCATGCGCAAGTCGTATAGCGGCGGCGGCTTCGTCGCACCAGTGCTTGAGGCATGCACTGGTGTCAGATCCCTCGCCGTCATGAGTCCGCTCGACTGCGATTACTACGAACTGCTCGGAGGCATGGCTTCCGGGAAATTCAACCCCAAGTTCTTTGCCTTTCGGATGAACTTACGGTCGTCGCATGTTCATTCAATGTTGCGGCCCAGCATCACACACCTGGACCTCGACTTTCGCGATCCCTATGGGAAAAATCACGACACGGTGATACATCGATTTCGTGGGGGGAAGACCCGTCCAGGTTTATCCGGAGCATACTCTCGGCTGCCCATCCCGCGTTCAAGGCCTTTGCGATCACCTTCAGCTTCATCGCCGAAGACGCTCCGCAGTGCTTCATTGACTGGGGCATTCCGGAGCTTGCAGACGAGTTCAAGGACGACAAACGGTTGTTCTTCCTGTATCCCGATATCAGCCGCGAGCATGCTCCTGTCAAGGGCTTGACGTGCTATCCTGGTCATGGTGTGGATTTCAGGTCCTGGTCGTGTCACTCCTGGGAGGAATGGCAGGCTGCGACCTGGAATGTCCTCGATTGGGAGCTGGAGGCTAGAGCAAAGGGGAAGAAGTTGAGCTGGCCTCAAAGGGAGACATCGACTGCGAACAGGCAATCATATAGCATCTAAATTTTCTCGTACCCGTCAGTGGCACAGTCTCGTACCGGCTGTACCTTCAAAGCATAGTGTAGTTCTAGTATTTCTAAACATATTGTTTAGCATTGTAGCGAACAGCGCGATTTGCAAGAGACAGTCGCAGCGGAACACCAATAATGGTTTATATACGCCACAGCCACGGAAGAAACAGACGCGTTCCCTTGGCGCCCGGAAATGTAGGGGCGTGAGCGGGTCGACCCTGATCTCGGGCGGAAGCCAGATTTGGAAAGACCATAGCATTCGACTTTGTCTTACACCACCATCACCGCCCGCTCTACATTGCCCGCCCTTCCCGCCAGCCGACGAGCGACACGCTGACCGGTATGAACAATATTGAGAGCACCCCGCAGCCCGCGGTCAAAAACCTGCGTTCCAAATTTGAGCAGCTCGCCGTCGAGACATCGCCGCCCGCGTCGGGACCAAGGCGCCCGGTCAGCAGAGGCGGATTGCTCGAGCCAGGGAGTCCGAGACAGCGAGCAACCTCCGCCACGTCCACGTCCAGCGATGTGCACCACATCCGCACGTCGTCCTCCGCCTCGGATTTGAAGGCACTAAAACGCCCGCCGCCGCCCCCGCCTACAAAGAAGCCGTCGCCAACGCCGTCCCCGCTTATGCGACCTGTGCCGGATCCCTCTCCGAGCCCAAGCCCGACGCCAAGCGGATCAAATCACCATACCCCGCGCGCTCCATCCATCTCGCTGATCGACATGAACGTGGAAGATGGCAATGAAGGAGGAGGAAAGGGCGTTGCTGCACTGCGATCCAAGTTTTTGTACGTATTTGCGCCGCTGTTTCACGCCTAACTAATATGCGCCCAGAGATGCTGACAGCGGACACGCTAAATCACTGTTAGTCGTCTCACGCTCCCCCGCCTTGGCCGATGAATTGACGAGCACGCTCAGGTCTAATATCGCTGTTAAACCTCAGTACGGCTCGTCCCCCACCGCTGCAGCTTGACTGACCTATTTTTGCAGGTTACCTGCGGCCATGGACGCGGAGACGAGTAGTGCGTCTGAAAGGTGCGTTTCCGTGATGACATTGCTTTCGGTGTCTCAAGCTTATTTCACAGAGAACATGGTGTGACAGCGCTGCGCTCGAAATTCCTGTTCGTCTGCTTCCATCACTATGCCCGCGCTCGCTATTGACCAGTTTCGCCATGTCCTCTTCAGAGGCAACCAGCACGCGCCGCACTATGCTAGCCCAAGCTCGAGTTCCAGTCTTCTTCTTCCCCACAGAGTTCCGCCAGCGAAGCCGCCACCACCACCACCGCCCATTCCGTCCGTCTCGCCTTGTCAGTCCTCGTCATCCAACTCTAGCGGCAGCAGCGCCCACGACCCATTCTTTGATCGCGACGAGGTAGAATCTCCAGAAACGGCACTTCCTCTCGGCCAGCATAGAGACGACTCGCTCATAGAATTCGACAGTCCGCGGTCGAGCAGGTCCAGTCTTTCATCGCCCGACAGCGAGACTAGTCAACATTCTGCCCCTCCCAAATCAGCACGACATCCACCTCCGCCACGACCTCCGCCTAGACATGTCCGTACCTTGGGCGGCGAACGGAGTGGACCCCATTATTACCCTCAGCATCATCCCCACCATCCGCCGCATCATCACCCTCCCCCTTCAGTTCACACACCGGCTCCTCCCCTACCAAATCGCCGTCCGACGCTTGCACTGCCTGCAGACGAAGATATACCGCCACCGCTTCCAAACAGGCTGAGGCCTGTCAGCGTCCAAGCATCCATACCAGTGCAACCCGCCTCAGCCCCACCCTCGCCGGGTGCGGTCGCATCTTCAATCAATGAACGACGCGTGTTTGGCGCCGGTAAACACCTACCTCCTCCCACGCGAACGATAGCACTTGGGGATAAGCTGCCGCAGGTGCGGAAGCCTGTGAGCGGCGATGACTCTGATGAAGAGTCGGAAGAGGAAGAGGTGGAGATGAAGGGCACAGGAGTAGATATGTTGCCGGACAGCAGTCGTGCGTCGAGGCGGCCGCCACGTATGCAGGACGTGCACGATGGGTACAATATCTACAACCCTATACAGGTCGCGTCGTTCACGGGGCATGTGCGGATGTCGGGGACGCATGTGGTCGTTGGCGAGGGACATAAGATTAGGGTGTATGATTTGGCGTTTCAGGACCAGCCGCTGTGGGTGGTGGACCCGAAGGAGGTTGGGGCAAAGAGTGTGACGATTCTGTCGGTCGAGTTCCGTTCTGGAGGACGGTTTGTCTGGGTTGGGACGAAGGAAGGACATGTCGTCGAAGTGGACGTCAAGTCGGGGCAGTTCACAGGTGTGAGACTCAACGCCCATCTGCACGGTGTCTCGCATATTCTCCGATTTGGATCCTCTATGGTCACTGTTGACGATGGCGGTAAGGTGTTGGTCTGGACGCCGGAGGCGGGGGAGGACGCGGTGCGGATCGCACAGACGCAGCCGCGCGTGGTGCGCGTTACGGAGAAGCTGAACTTTGCCAAGCTGATCAACGGGATGCTGTGGACTGCGTCGAGGAAGGAGGGCGTGGGCGGGAATACGCCTGCCAAGGTGCCCATCATTCGCGTGTACGACATATTCAATCCGGGGTGTGTAGGTCGGACGGTCCTGCCTAGCGAGCACGTTGGCGCCGTAACATCTGCAGCGATATTACCCTCGGACCCGACGCGTGCGTACGTAGGGCACGAGGAGGGGTACATCACGATTTGGGAGCTAGAGACCGAGGACCGATACCCGCGTTGCGCTGAGGTGATGAAGGTGTCAACGTCTGATATTATGTGTCTGGAGGGCGTGTATAACCGGCTGTGGGCTGGGAGTCGGAGCGGGACGATATCTGCGTACGATGTGGTGCCGCGGCCTTGGGTGGTGACGAACTGCTGGAATCCACACCCTGGGATGCCGGTTACGACGCTGCAGGTGGATCCGTTCGGTGTGGAGCAGACGGGGCGGCTTTGTGTGTTGAGTGTGAGCCGGGATGAGAACTTGATGCTTTGGGATGGGTTGTTGAGTTTGAACTGGATTGGTGGGTTCATCCTTGCACATTTTGGCGATGATTACTGATTGGGTTGTAGATCAGGAGCTGATGAAGCACGAACAGTCGTTCAGCACCTTCCGGGACCTCACCGTGCTTATTATCTCGTGGAACTGCGACGCTGCGAAGCCGGAACACCTCAATGGCGATGCTGCGAATGTGAATCTGCTGCATGATATGCTAACGAGCGTGGATTCTCCCGATATCATTTCATTTGGGTTCCAGGAGGTGGTAGACTTGGAGAGCCGGAAGCTGGCGGCAAAGAGCATCGTGATCAACGCCACATCGAAGAAGCACTCCGACGATCCGGTTGGGGACAAGGTGACTGGGGCCTACAAGAGGTGGCATAGCCAAATGATGCTGGCGGTAAGGCTGGCGATGCCGCCGGATTGCCCGTATACGTGCATTCATACGGAGAGTCTGGTGGGGTTGTTCACGTGTATATTCGTAAAGAATTCGGAGAGGGCGACATTGAGGGATATGGCGATTTCGACGATCAAGAGGGGGATGGGTGGGAGGTATGGGAATAAGGTGTGTTTCTCTCTGGCCTTGGGAGGACGGACGGATGCTAAATAGTATTATTGCGCAGGGAGGCATCGTCGCGCGGTTGATCATCGAGGACTCGTCGATGTGTTTCATCAACTGTCATTTGGCGGCGGGGCAGAGTCATGTAAGGACGCGTAATGCGGATATTACGGGGATACTGGAGGAGAAGAGTATGTTCCCGGCCAGTGCGTCTGAGGCTGTGGCCTTTGTTGGCGGTGGCGACGGGACTGCGGTCACGGATCATGAGATCGTCTTCGTACGTGAACGCCATGTTTTGCTACGCCTTGCTAATCTCGACTTGTAGCTGAACGGCGACATGAACTATCGTATCGATCAGAGGAGGGACAACATTGTCGCCGCCGTCAAAGCTGGAGAGTGGGAGAGCATGCTCCAACACGACCAGCTCTTGAAGGAGATCAAGCACAATCGAGGATGTCGTCTGCGCGTGTTCAGTGAAGGGCCTATAACCTTCCCGCCTACATACAAATACGACCGGCGCTCGAGCGAGTACGACTCGTCGGAGAAGCGGAGGTCACCCGCATGGTGCGACCGCGTGCTGTGGCGTACGACGAACCCGTCGAGGGTGGAGCAGCTGCATTATAGGCGGTATGAGGCGAACGTTTCGGACCATCGGCCTATATCGAGTGCGTTCCGAACGACGGTCAAGAGCGTGCATCAGGAGGTGCGGGGGAGGTATAAAAGCGAGGTGCAGGTGAAGTGGGCGCAGGAGGAGGTGCGGCTGTTGGGGGTGTTGAAAGAATATTTTGCGGAAAAAGGGATTGTTTGAGCTATCAGCACGGCCATGGGTAGGAAGGGTTTAGGGAGGAAAAGGGTTATAATCTGTGAAGCACGGTCGTCGTCATTATCGTACTTGTATACTTAGTTATTAATGGACTCGTTCGGACTAGCATGTGTGTATAGGTATTGGTAGAGCATCACTCGTTTGTTTTGTACTTGCATCAGATTGACTCGCATAATGAGCGAGGTATAATCCAGATTTCACAGATACTGGGACTACACAATTTCAAGCGCGCTGTGTGCTGGACGATTCCTTGTCCTCTTTCAAAAGACCACCAGACTCCGAGACTATCTATATGGGAAATCATTGGTGAATGGAATCCCGGGCAGTGAAAGGTTATGTCATGTTGAAGACCCGGCAGATGCGCACACGACTTGAAGTGCTGCATAGGCAGTCTATCGAGATCAAGCGGGGAAGAGTAGCAGGGCTTCATGGACGCCGCGAGCGAGACGGGAACGTGAAACCGATGCAACTCAATTGACTCCGTGCTCATCTCATCATGTTCTGCTTGCAACCGCATCGGCAGCTGATTGTGGACTTTTGCCGCCGGTATCTACATATCTTGCAGCTCGAGGGCGACCTCGGCTTCTAGGTCCCTTCACTATGTTGATGATCCAAGGTCAGAGGACCTTGTCTTCCGTTCACCAACATGAAAATCAATTGATCCGTTTGATCCATGCTACATAGGCTCACAGTACAGCGTAAATTTCAGACAACCGGTTGTCTATCCAGAGAACTAGCATTTTCCGGTGATCATAATCTTTCGTTACGCGAGGTACAGGCGTAAGATTAAGCTATGGATTAGAATCGAGGCGAGCCATGTTCCGCGGCCTAGGTGATGGAACGCTCTGCGTCGTGCCACACCTCGTTTAGCATTCCGCGGTCAAGATGCTGTTAGAATACCGGATTTACCATCAATCAGATGCCTTGCGAGCTATCATTCCGGCACGAGTAGCAAACAATATGAATTCGGCACCGCGCTCGCCAAATATAAGACCCAACGAGGTCGCGCGCCCATCCACTTTTCAGTCCTACCACCGCAGGATGTCTCAACTCTCCCAAGAGATGAAAGCCGCCGCAGACAGAGTGCTCCACGAGCTCTTCAGCGCTCCCGCCAACTCGTACCACATCCTCTCGTATTTCTCCGCCGAAAACGAGTCAATTTGCATACAACATTCTTATTCGGACTGCACGACGCCAGACAGCTACCGCTTTACCGGGAGCGTGGCCATACGGTCGTACTTTGACCTCCTGGCGATACATTTCGAAAGGACCTCGATGATGCAAGAGCGTGTGTTGATCAACGAGCTGCTGGGAAAGGTGATGATCATGGGAAGCGTGGATTGGACGTGGCGGGTGAGTAGGGAGCGATGGAGAGAAGAGCTTACGTGCACAATGGACTTTGAGCGGGGCAGTGGTGGGAGACTGAAGGTTACATCACTGGTTTTCATCACGACATCGGGCAAGTCGACGTGCATAATGCATGCTGTTGATCCCGGAAGGCCTCCCACGTAGGGAACGAGTGAGTGCACAGTCTGCATGCTTCAAGGCGGCGGTGACTCACTGTATCCCATAGTCATCCGGAAAAGACGCAACTTTTGCCTGACAAGCGGCTACGCATCGACTCGGAGTCCCTGTTATACACTACCATGGCGCCGATATACTGAATCTAGATCAACACTGGCCATGGCTATGGTATCAAACCAAGGGTGAGCGCTAGAAGGGAGAGAGACCAGGAGAATAACATGCAGATGCTGCTTGATATCAGCCACTCGAGCTCCCACACCGGATCAAAGGGCCCCATGCGCAAATGAGAAATGACAAAGTCGGTTATAACTGCAGTGAAAGATGCCCCGCGAACTCCTGACTGCCGTCATGGCAGGACGGGAAACTTGAGCCTTGAGGTGTGTTGACAGTTCGCGGTCCTGCAATTTGAAAACTGCCAAGAGAGTAGTAAAGCAAAGCTGAGGTAAAGCTAGCCAGAGAAAGCGTGTCGGCCTGGGAGCCGCCTCGAACAAGGAAGATGAGCAGACCAACCACTGCCAGCTGCTTCCGTAGTTACTGAGTCAGGTGACAGGCGCGTTGATTGGCGACGCGTCGGGGGCGTGGGAAACTAACACCCTTGCTGTGTGACGGTCACGAAAGTCACGTCGCAAAGCTCTTTGTCTGCTACTACCACCTCCCGCCCCGCCCCGCCAATCTAGTCGCCGCCGCCGACGATGTCGACGCAGTCTACGCTCGCCTTCCCCGTCGCCGAGAAAGAGAACCTGCCGCAAGCATCGAGCAAGAATCCTCGCAAGCGCACCATTACGACCGCGAATGGAGGTGGGTCGCGCGTCGGCCGTGATGAATGGTGGCTGATTGCCTTTTAGAGGATGTCGACTTGACGAAGGAGTTCAGCGCGAGCGCGACGGTGCGTGTCGGATAGCGAACGGCGCGTCGGGGATGCTCATAAGCATTGGCAGATCATCGAGGCAATGAGACAGCGCATCTTCCAGGTGCGTATTCATGCCAAACCTGCTCCGCGTCTCAGATGTCGTCCCTTCCAGCTTGAGGACCAGCTGGAAGCTTCCAAGTCAGAGCCGCTTGCGAAGCGAGCGCGTACATCAACCGCCGTCGCCGAGTCTGCGACCGGACCTGCCGCTCCCACCGCCGCTGCCATCAAGGCTGAAGAGAAGAAGCGCAAGGTTCAGCTGAAGAAGATCTTTGATCGGTGCGCTATCCCTCTTCCTCTTGTCTGCCTCGTGCTCATCGCGTTTCCCAGCATCAAGAAGGAATGCAAATCCGACACTTGCAAATTCCAGGGCTCTCCGAAGACTGTCAAGATTGACGAGGTCCTCGAGGTCGCCGAGTTCGACGCGCTCTTCGCTGGGAAGGGTGTCCTCATTCAGCCAACGCCTCAAAACAAACCGACCAGCACCGTCACCATCATCCGCTTTGTGCGATCGATTTCCCTCGATATTTTCGTGCACTCAACTTTCTCACAGAGCGCTGCCCAAGCGAAAGCTCTCTTTGGCGACGAGTACAAGGGTCTCAAAGGCAACTCCTGGACGCGCGGTGGTTCGTCGTTCCTTCCATCCATATCTTCTCGTACCGATGTATACCTTTCAGGCGGTCCATCGTTCTCCAAATCCGTAAAACTCGGCCAAGTCGATGTCGACATCGACGCCATCGAGGTCAACTACTCCAAGAACACGATGAAGTGCGCTATCAAGGTTGAGGTCTCTTCAGAAGATGCGGGCTGCTATCGTGGTC
This sequence comes from Strobilurus stephanocystis, assembly GCA_019915075.1. NCBI lineage: Eukaryota > Fungi > Basidiomycota > Agaricomycetes > Agaricales > Physalacriaceae > Strobilurus > Strobilurus stephanocystis. The sequence goes on from JAHLMI010000018.1 coordinate 440,255, forward strand.
CTTCGGGACGTGCTGGCAGGGGTATGTGGGCAATGTTCTAATTTATTCAACTTTGTTGGTTTTCAATACTATAATACCCCGCTATTTGTACTTTACTGCTGGCTTTTCTACATAGATATATTGATAGGCATTGTACAAAACATTCCCAAGTACATAGCAAAGTCTATACTTAGATTGTAATGTTTCGAATACTACGTCAAATACTCCGAATAATCGACGTCTTGCTTAACATCCGTCACAAGCGATAGCCCTGTGTCCACGTAGGCGCGCAAGCCATTGATCACAACATCTCGCTCTAAATCCTCCCAGTCCCGATTGGATTGGCCACTGCTCTCAACGAACCAACACAGCTCGATACGCGCCATCGGCGCGTTCTCGTGCCGCGACATGACCATCTCTGTAAAAAGCTCGCCGTCGAGGTCAAGCACCCCAAGAAGAGTGAGGGAACGAAGCTGCGGCGCAAGTACGTTCTCCTGTTCCGGCCGGATAGTCAAATCCTTGAGCCACTCATTCTTGAGCCCGGCACAGTTCACCAGATGAAGGGCCGATGTGCCGGGCGCCGCACGGAGTAAGCGACAGACGTCTTCATCAGCAACGTCCCCGTTTTGATAGTGGAAATATTCCAAAGGCGGCTTAGATTTCTCGAGGAAGTCCACCACAGCCGCGAAAGTCCCCGATTCATCGCGCTTTCCGGGGCGTCCGGTTCTTCCTGTATGCACTACGAGGCGACTGAGCGCGGGCGCTAGGAGATTGGACAACAGGATGGCAGCTGGACACGTATTTTTGGGGGGCCAAGTTTCTATGAACAAAGACACGAGATGTGCGCACGGCACAGTCCACCGTGATACATTGACCGCCAGAGTATTTGCGTCTGTATGGTCGTCATGTTCCTCCACGCGAATGTGGCAGGTACGTAGCGCCTTAGTCTGACACAGCAACAGCAGAATCAGCCAGGGATTAGGACCCGTATGAGTGTTATGTAGCGGCAAATAAACGTGAGACGATTGGAAGCTGGACAGCTGTCCCCACGGTAGCTGGAGAATAGTGGTGACACAGTAAATGTCCGTTGCACTGGAATTGACGAGCCGCGGACACTCTTCGAAGACGGTGACAAGCGGCCATGGCTGCTGCCAATCAAGATTCGGGACACGGAGGCAAACGACTGAAAGTGTCTCCAGAGCGAGAAGATGGTGTTGAAACGGAGCAAGGTCTGGCAAGAAGTGGAGGGGCATGCAGAGTTCCCATTCTTTGATACGGGCTGCGGACGGTAGGAGAAGGTAGATCAGCTCAAGCGGGAGCCGGTCAGCCTCGGAGCAGAGGCATAACGTTAGCGCGCAGAGGCGTGCTCGACCGAGCTGCACGGCTAAGCGTGCCATGCTCGTCTGGCGCTGTCTCGCATTGCTCGGAACAATCATCGTAATGACCGCCCACAGCTGAGGCGTATCCAACAGCACCTTGCGCCAGCCTTTACACACGAGCTCTATGGTCCAAAGCAGGTTGTCTGCGGGGTGGATGTCCCAGATGACAGGACTGTTCTCTGGTATGCTAGGTCTCACGGTTCGGCGAATGGGAAACTCGATAGTGAAGGAAAAGGGGCCACAAGATTTCAGCGGGACAGCTCGCGGGCAAGCGGTTCAAGCGGTCGCGGGCAAGCGGGCAGTAGGTCCCTGTTTACTCGGGTCCAAGCGGTACACTGCTACCTGCTCGCGGGCACGGCAGCACAGCTGGCATCCCACGGCCACGGTAAGTCACAACGACACAGGATAATCAAGGTTGGAGTCGCAGATTTCATTGACAAGGAAGTAGATGTACAAATGCCGTTACCCGAGTGCGACAACTTTACGACTTGAAATGATTGACCGTGTATCTAACTCTTCACGTTGCCCATCCCGACGTGGCATTTAGGTGCTCTGCCTCCGACATGAGGATTTGTTTTCACCATATGTCTTCTTGAGCTCATATGTGTATAATAGAGCTCTGAATATGAGTGCAAGTGTGAGCAGAAGAACGGATCACTGGCATGCTGCGTTAGGTTCACTCAAATCGAGGATGTAATCTCGTAGGGCCGAGCATGTGCGAGCATCCTTCATGTCCGCCTTATATTCCTGTTCAAGTCTTCCGGAGTACTCATGAGACTAGGTAGACTTGGAGCTTTGATGGCCTCCAGTTCCGAAGCTCCGACGCGTGAGATTGAATGTCCCCTGGTGATGGAAGCTCAACTCTCGTCAAAGATACAACAGAAGTCGAGAAAGAGTCCAAGAATCCCAACCCCTCCAGCTGAAGCGGAGCAAATGAGCTCCGCGGACTGTAAGCGGGCGGCAAGCGGGCTAAGCGGGCACGCGGTCTAAGCGGTCGCGGGCACGCGGATCAGCAAGCGGGCTGCGGTAGGGCGCTCGCGGGCACGCGGGTTGCGGCGTCCCGCTAGCGGGCGGGGGGTGCTTGCAAGCGGGCATGCTAATTTGCTAGCGGTCAACATCCTGCGAGACAATGTAGACCAAACAAATGACTTACCATGAAAATGAGAATGCTATACTAGTAGTCTAGCCAGAAGGGCTTGATTCCATCGCAGTGAGTGCGAGGCTTCCGTCAGCGTCGACGAGAATGTCACAAGATCACACTTTGGATGCTCTACACGCCAAGGACACAGAGTATGAGACATTTCAGGCGCGAAGAACGCCAAGTTCATGGCCTGGACACAATTGATACAGTTACCAGGTAAGGAGTCCCAGTACGTATACGTCGTAGAATGTCGAGGTCGTCACTGCTATGTAATGCTCGGGATAATTTAGGTCAGAAAGGATCGTTCTGGGTGTGTTGAACATGGATATGGTTGTCGAAGGGCGTGAATGATGGTTGGCTGTGAAGAAGAAAATTCGAAGTTCTCCAGCGCAGCTCGAGGAGCGGCGAGCTCACAACAATGCATACCTTGGTGATTTGGTCAATCTTACTCGGACTGTGCGTGTTATGAAGCAGGTTACGCCACGATTTGGTTGACGCGCGCGCCGGCTCGGTGCCTACTAATTCGTTCTGTGTGTACAAATCCGGGTTGTGCTTTCTCCTGTGCGTGTTCCTGTGGTAGAGAGCAGTATTCATTTTGTGAACGCTACTCAAACGGTGCGTGTGGTTGGAGCAGTTGGTACACAAATCGTTCACTTGGTGCGCCGGCGCAGTGCCTGCAATTTCGTTGACCATAGTAGGCTAGCGAATATGCAGGCACCAATATCGCGTGCACGTCCAGATTGGGAAAGGGCATCTCTATTGTCTTCTCCCGCTACGATTCTTCACATCTCGGGCCCGATTTTTGCTCCAGCAATATACTGTCATGTATATAACTACGAGTATGTCAATATCTCAAATCCCAATTTCCGAGAGTTGGCCTTTCGCAGGACAATATGGGTGTCGCGGACGGTTACCCTGGTCCAAGCGGGCAGGTACGCGGGCCCAGCGTGTAAGCGAGTCCCGCTCGCGGGCTGCCCGCGATCTGCCCGCTTGGACTGCCCGCTGAATTCTTGTTGCCCAAGGAAAAGATATGGGAGAGGATCTCGGGGGGTAGACGCCGTACTGGGCCCAAGATTCGCTGGCGCTCCTGTAGGAGATCGTCGAGTTTCCCACGTTGAACGCGCAGGCGCTCCAGCAGCTCGTCAATGGCATTCCTCTGTGTCATGAGGGTGGCGGAGAAAGTTGCGAGGTTGAGGGACGTCTGTTCCAAGTTAGCGAGACTCGATTTGAGCGTTGCTATCATGGCATCGAGTTCGCTCTCCTCGGAAGGGGATGGAACGGCATTGGACGCTGCAAGGGCAGACATCTTCGCATCGGCGTAGATCGAGTCTTCATCATCAGGTGTGAAGATAGGAATGGTGTGGTTGGGACAAGGGCACGGGCTCGTGCAAGGGCTCCAGGAAGGTATAAGAACCATCTCTGGTGTGTACCCATTAGTTACGAAGCCGCAGGTACAAAACGTACGCACCAGCTGTTGATGGTAGTGACGAAACCGTGATAACGGCACCGAGCATTATTCATCAAGTCACCGTGCTGCTGAGATTCCTAACGTATGAATAACGTGTGAAGATTGCTGTCCGTCTCATGTCAGAGTATACAAAAGCTACGATACTAGCCTGAGACTCAGTGAGAGTTGGGCACTACCCAATTGACATGGGAATCACGTGAAATCATCAACTCCCCGCAAATATAGGAAGGCGACCTTGGACGTCAGCTTGGCCCATTTCATTCCCTCGATTGTCTCAAAGAGTATAACAAAAGGAGGGAGCGCGTAACAAGTCTTCAAACCTGGCTGCCAACAATATATACCCGCTGTCAGAAACTATCTCAACGCCATTATTGTCCAAACACTTCAAGGGAATTACTTGTTGTCCGCGAAATCACTCGCCACACAACCCCCTTTGATGAGGTGATCATCGGGTGGTCTATCAAAACAACAACCACTCGCAATGATCTTACTGTTGAGGTGATGATAGCCGCGCCGCGGAGGGCACATGGTCAATGCAGTATTGCAGAAGAAGCGGAGCGAGATATCACACCAGAAATACACATTGTGGGAGTCATCAAAAGACCCGGAAGTCGGAAGCTACAAGGCAGTATTGTACTCAGAGCAAATTAGACTCGTGGTCTGGACGACGAGGGAAGAGTGGCTCGACAAAGAACTCCTGCCTCCAGTCAGTGTTGGCAATATACTCCTCCATCTCTGCCCATCCGTCGCCAGATTCATCACCACTAGTTTCCGACTCGGCAGCCTCATCCGTGAAGACTGCCTCCTCATCCAGAAAATCGTCCGTCGTGCCGCATTCCACCGACAACAGACTGCCTGCAACCAAAGTCTGCCAGCGCGAATCCCGAGAATGGTACATCCATCGCGGAACAACAATCTTCTCTAGGCTCCGCTTGAGGGCGTGCGTACGTGAGACTGCTTCTTCTCCAACCCTTGTTTCCAACATGTCCAGCACGATGTCGATGTCGTACCCCAAGACATCCTCGCTGATGTCGAGGCTTCGGAGGCGAGGTAGCCGGCACGCTTCGTCGGACGCTTCCAATCCGTAGACGACCTCTCCATGCAGTGCATCACAGAAAAGAGCAAGCGTCTCCACATGTGGCGTACACTCTAGTAAGGACAGCAGACCCTGTCTGTTTTGAGGGAGCTGGGTATCACATTGAATGCGCAACGTGGTAAGGTGCTTCGCCGCGCGTGTAGAAATTCTGGGAAAGGGAACGGATCTCTGACCCAGGTCGAGCAGATAAACGAGTGTCAGGGCGGAAAGACGTGGCGTGTCTATGAAATCCATGAGTTCTTTCACAATGTCACCGTCGGGTGTCGCTTCGGTGATCGTCAAACGCTGGAGATTTTGGAGAACGAGAGTGTCCGGGGGTAAACAAGGATCCTCGGAACGACTGAACCCTTCCACTATCAGCCGCAGATCGCAAAGATTGTTGAGCTTCGCGAGATGCTTATAACCATAAGTCGAGGCAATTGAGCATTCGAACGTCCGGATCTGGGACCAAGGCAAGGGGAGCTGATCAGGATTGACAGGCTTACGATTGAGAGGGATGAACTTCAGAGACTGGAGCCTAGGCACTTCATCGACGGACATGAACGTGTCAACCCGGTCGGTTATTGAGCACTGGTCAAGAACAAGCGACTCGAGTGCGGGAAATACGGAGCCATTGAGGGAGAGAAGGGTGTCTAACTCCATCCGGAGAGATAGTCTCTTGATGCGGCAAAGCACCATTCGGATTTTGGGCAGCGCCGGATGCAGAGAGATTCCGGATGAACTAAAGAGTTTGATCGACAAGCTGGCTCGAGCAACTCTGTCAAGATGAACACCAAGCCGCGAAGCCATGGACTCTGGCGAGATGTCCTGAGCGTAACGAGTGAAGTCCACGGAAAGACACGCCCAAAGCGCCGGCATGGCGATTGCGATGTCCCTCCATTGGCGGCTAACACGAGTGAACAACCACGGCGCAAGGTGAGGGTTGAATGACTTGATTGATGAAGACACAGATAGATCATCCCATGTAGGAACACAGTGAGCGAATATCTCACCCATTATCTCCTTTGGCAGGGAACGGATGGGGTGCAGCAGACACCGAGCAGCGGCTATGGACAACAGTTCCTCGTCCCGGGACTGGGTGAACTGCTTGACCAATTCCTGAGCCATCGAAATCTTTTCTTCGAGGTCGCGAATGCGATCCGGAGAGTCCAGCAGGGTTTGGCGCAATTCGTCGCGCTTGGCGTCAGACAGCGAGATTGTCCCGCGAAGTAGGTCCTGATTGTCTTTGGAGTGCTGTGGTGGGACGACGGAGCAATAACAGCAGTTTTTCTCGTCTCCTACGTTGGATGCACCGGAAAAATTCTCGTCCGAGCTTGACTGGCTTGTGTCCATTGTCTACAACAAAAAAGTTGAATGAGTGGCTCGGTCGGTATTCAGTTCAAGTAAAAGGTTGAACCTACAGACCGATGCTTTTTACAGAGTAAGCAATGAGAGAGACTGTGCCGTCTCAGGAGATCCGTGTGTTTGCGTGATGATTGTCGTGTTGGGCAAGGGGAAAGGGAACGAGGCTGGACCGGGGTGTCGCGGCCAGGTACAATTCGAGTCGGACCGGTCTGTCCGACAGTGCAATCACAATTCACCGACACTGGTTGGTGCCTTCGTTCCATCATGCTCTTGAGGACTGGCTTTTTGTGACGTCCACTACGACTGGGCGCTTGCTGCTTGGCTCAGAGAATTGGTGTTGTTGTTTTAGGCCCCCTTTCGCTCCTTGGTGGTAGGAATATGGTTACAGCTTTGACTCCCGTCTTGCTCGTCGTACTGGAAATCATCTAGTCAGGTCAGAGAACAGGCCATCCGTGTCCTCCAGCTCAGTAGACGACGTACTTCGTAAATCCAAGATCAATGACATTGTACAGCGCCTGCGCGGCTCGCTTGACACCGCTCTCGTTTTCTTTCAGGTACTACACTGACCCTGCTGTGCCATGCACGGCTCACATAACGTCCGGGTCCAGATACGTACCAACGTCTCAACAACACGCGTGCTGGAAGACCTCCGCATTATACACCAAACCATGCTCCATCAAACGAAGCAGATGCACGAGACGCAGATTGGACGCCACAACGTCACCCACGAGAAACTCGATCATATCGTCATGGTGAGGTCCCCTTCCACGGACGGAAAGACACGCCTCACATGTTAGTAATTAACAGCTTACAGCTGATGACCCAATGAGAGAAAAAGTTGGTTTGTAAGAGACCTTGTAGCAATCAATCCATGTATGATCAGCGGCGCGGCTGAGTATTAGTGGTATCCCTCTAGACTATGTATTACAATCCCTGTCAGCAAAGATACATAAAGAGAAACGGCACATAGCTGCTCAGTAAAGACGCCAAAAAGACTGAGTTGAGATCTCAACTCCCGTCTCAATGTTGAGAGGACACGGTGCATCGTCAAGCCACGTTCGAGTCGAACAATCACATCGTAGAAGGCAATAAAGGTGATCTAGGTACGTTTACATCTGCATGGAGTATTACATTCAACATGTCTTCATCCGCAGCAACTCATTACTCGTTCTCCTCCGAATCCAATTCCCCTGCCTCTCTCAGCAAATATCTTGTGTGGCGTGTATCGGGCTTGATGTCACCGTTCCGCGGTGCGAACCACTTTCGTAAATTCTTATTCTTATTGAAGACGACGGGGTAGAAAAGACCCTCTTTCTACCCGTCATGTCAACTCTGCGCACACTTCTCAGATACATGAAAGAACAAACCTCTCGTGTCGAGCCCAATTTTGTTGTGCGGCCCTTGCCAGTGACCTCACCAAGATGCCATTTTCCGCCGGTGGTGCGTATCCAGACGCGCTCTCCAACCTAGATGCCATAATGAATGAGATAAAAGAGAAGTGGGTGTGTGGCGCAAACGTACCTCGAAGGTGCAAGGTTGAGGCTCTTCGTCAGAATTCTCTGTTTCTGAGTCTGTCAAATCGGGCAATTCATCGTCAGAGCTCGAATTCGAGGTCACTGCCGAGTTGGATGTGCTCGCCGCACGCTGCTGTTCTTGAGCAACGCGGCGACAGGTTGTAGCTGTGGTGACTGTGGACATGGTCGTTGAGGTTAAGGTGACTCGTAACTGTCTGTGTGACGGCGGTTTACAGGTGATAGCGGAGCAAGTGTAGAGCCCTTTGCGATGTCTGGGTGTCTTTTATATAGCTGTGGGCCGCTGATCCTGTCAGGGAACAACAGTAGATCAAGGCATTTCGGAGATAGTCATCGTGTGTCCCGTTCCGAGAACAATGACCGGGTCGCAAGCCTTTATGTATGTACACCGGTCATGATCAACGATGCTCAGCACTGCCACAGGTGGCTATCGGGACTGGATGCATTACAAGATGGAGATGAGCGCAGTCGAGTTCCGATGGACAGCCACGTCCGGTATGCAGTACGGGACTGATCTCGAGTGGGGATGAAAATGAAATTGGTTATGCCTTAATTATAATGCGCTATCCACAATCGCAGGAATCTTCGCACACAGTCTATGTTCATAGTGTGAATTCACGCGTAGACATGATGAGCTCCTGACGAGGCTCGTACTTCACACTGCAATGACAGGCCGAACGTGCCTCGATGCGCGATGCTCGAGTGCACAAGATAGATTGTGACAGAATGGAGGAAAGTAGGAAAGTAAGTATACAGGACAATACAGAAAGGTAATTATACAATAAAGATACAATATACAAGAGAGCCAAACACGGAATTGGAACTACCACTGGCCGTTCAGGGTGAGCGTAGGCTGCACCCGTAGGAACTCGGATCCGCAGCGTAGGGGTATACGTCCGACTGAGTGAGGTCGGCAAAGCCCTGCTCTGGCGCATAGTGCTGGGGAGCAAAGTCCGGAGTGTAGTCGTAGCTGTACGCTGCAGATGCGAAGGCTGGCTCTGGGTAGGGCAACAGCGACGTCGACTGGGACATAACTGGCTCTGGGTCAGAGTAGGAGGCGGAGTAGTCGTAGTGGTACGCTGCAGGTGCGAACGCTGGCTCTGGAGAGGGCAACATTGATGTCGAGTGGGACATGAATGGCTCTGGGTCATAGTAGGAGGTGAGACTTGAGCTCGGGGACTCGAAGTCCAGACCAGTGGTGAGCGCGTTCCAGTCGGCGGTACAGTCCATCGTCGTGTCAAGGGCAGGAAGCGTGTCCGCGGCGGGCAGGAGCAGCTTTGCAGCCTGTTGCATGAAGGAATAATCATCGAATGCGAAAGTCTGATCGGACTCGGACTCGTATTTCAGAGTCGCCTCGATGGGAGCGGAAGGGGATCTCGACGACGACCAGGAAGAGTTAGAGCTGGTGTCGGAGTCGGGGTACGGAGCAGGGATAAAGGCCTCCTTCGAGTAGCGGATACGCTTGGTGGTGGCCTTTGCCTTGTACTGATGCTTGCGCTGGCGATGGCGGATAAACCCCGACGGGTCACCGGTCGCGAAACTGCACCCGTCTTCAGGGCAGACAAGGTCCTTCGTGTTCGTGTGTCTGTGGGATAATCAGTAATGAACCCAGCCAAACATATAGACTACTCACTTCTTGACATGCGTCATCAGATTCGAGTTCTGGCGGGTAGCATGGCCACAGCCAGGGAAAGGGCAGACGAAGCGCTTCGTCTTGGGATCGTGAGTAGAGACATGACGCTGCATGTCCCTGCGGCGCTCGAAGACCCGTCGGCAGGTAGGGTTGGGGCATGCCTAAGAGAGAACAAAAGAGTGTTGCGTCAGCGATCGATTCAACCCGACGATAGGACAATAAGGCGCGTCCGGATTTGGACAAGGGGCGGGACAAAACTCACAAAGGCAGGTGCCGGTGATGGGATAGTAGCAGACATTGTGTGTTACGAGGGATAATCGGAGAAGGGGACCGGGGATGGAGAGGATGTTGGTCCGATGGCGCAGATGTAGCGGGGATGGTGCTGGAGAAAACATAGCCAGCCCAGCGTCCTTATATGCAGTCTGAACGAAAAGCAATTCGCAGGGTCTGTCATTTTGCATAGCTGGATATGGTATGTCAGGAGGCCTCGTTGAGACGAGTGGCAAGCAATTGGGCGAGTGGCACGAAATAACCCGTTTTGGAAGAGGTCTTTGTCCATCGCCATGTGCACTGGTCCAAGGCGCATGAAATTGCCCAGAGTGGTATTTCGTCGGCACGACTTCCGCCGTGGGCTGCCGAAGGCTCAAGCTGGATGAAAAGAGTCAACTGGTAGACAAGGACGTACGCTAGTGCGACTCATGAGCAATGTTCTGTGACCAGGAAACCGCGCAGAGAGCGCGTATACCATACCAGTCGCGTTGCATTCGTATGACAGGCTCAGAAATGTTACTATGTCAGAACGCCAGGTCCATAGAATGACGTTCCCGGCGCTGCGACTTGGGTTAGACATCCTTCTGGATCAGTACTTATGCCATTGCAGTATCGTCTAGTTTCGGGAGGAGCGCATCGCGTAATGCGAGACAAGGAACACAATTGCGCGTGGGTCGTGCCGAGTTCGCGTCATCCTTCCAAGAGTGGCATGTACCACTGAAATCCAGTCGAAATCATAGTCGTAGAGGAAGCCTCGGAAGGAATGAGCAAATCGTGTGATCGAAACATAACCAAAGTACGACAGTGCCACAAGGCACGATCACAATCCCCTTCGCCTTACCCCACAAGCACACATCTGAATCATCACTCGGAAGTCTTTTTCCCAGCCTCCCGCAAAAGGCATACGCAGGATGCTTGATGGCAGCTTCTGCGTATCTCTTTGCGAGGATAGCATGCAGTCTTGGCTGGAACGGAAGCAAACGTTCTCTTGGCCTCATCTGGCAGGATCCTCGTCGCGTTGCAAAGGATGACCTTACCCATGCCTCTGTGTCGATTCTCCCTGCCTTCTCTCAGTTTCCGCCTGTCCATTTGCGGCACCTCTCCAAGAGATACCAATCTGCGATTTTATGCTCTTTTGGACCCGAGTTCACTTCCATCTTGGCGTTCCTGCTGCCTGCCGCTCATAAATGGTGCGTTTTTTCAACTTTTCTGTTCCTCCTGCCATGTAGGTGCATACGTCTTGATTCCCTTGCTCCGCTCTATCTGAAATACAGAGCTACCGTAATCTTCCCCGAGTCTCAAATTTATAGACGGATACACCTCACCGCATCTCAGGCTGAGGACTCCGTACATGTAGGTCACCAGGTCCATGCAGCCCGTCAAGCTCTTTGCAACAAGAGCCTCTTCGACACCCGCATGTCTGAACGGTAGCTCCCTTCGCGCACAGTGCGCAGTGGACGTCTGCAGAATGCACACACGTCTACTTTAGCTGCTGAGCTGTGACATATGGTTCGTCTACTTCCTTTCTTTGCATATGCGCTGTAATCTCATCATTTTGCAAGCCGTCCATCTGCTCTTCACTTCACGAAGTCTTAGCTCCGTCGGAGGTTTGCCTACCGGCGTTGTCTGATGGCTATACTTAGAGCGGGTGCACGAATCCGTGTGTACTCTATAATATGGACAGCGCGCATGTTACTAGCAAGACAACACCCGTCTTTGTTGACGGTGACCGGAGCCCGAAGACGTTGACTGTGAGTTGAACTTGCAACAGTAAATCAGGCATGTAATCCTGGTGCGCTCTGTGCGTATCAGGGCAACGCGCCCGTCGGGGGAATGGTATGCGTATGCGATGAGACCCACCGGAACACTGCTCGAATCTACTACTAGTACGTCACGTCGACGATGTTTCGGCCCGACGTACTTTATAGCGCCCTCACGCATCTTTGTTCGTCGTGATCGTTCGAGGCCTATGAACAACTTTGACCTGATCCAACATTGCTGCCGGTATTGACCTCTGGTTCCCGGAGAGCGCTTCTGGCCGCGCGTCACCTACCCATCCTGTCTGTGATTCCGTAAAGTATTTCTCCAATATGACTATGATGTTCGAGACAGATGGGAGCATCGTGCAACGCTGAAATCCCCTCGACTGCCGACCACATAAACCCTTGGGCTCCTTGCGTTCTATCAGTCCACTCACTCTAGATGCACAGCTGATCGTTCCGCAGTGGCCTCCCCGGGATCATTATCAATCGTCGTGGGATTGTCGGCTACGGTCCTTCACGTCGCGCTTAAATGGTAGCACCCAAAGGCTATCCGAACTCGTCAGTTTGATCTCTGTCTATGACGAAAGGTAGTTTACTCGTCTCTAGGAATGAGGAGTGGGCCCAACAAGGTGGCAATGATGGTACTCGTTTCGGTCATTGGAGGCCTGACAGTGCACCAAATCAGCAAGAGTAACATTGTCCGGTCTCTCGAATACATTGACAACGTGTCGCATTCTCGCTCTCATCTATCGTACTAGCACACAAGATGGTCATATGCATTTGCGTAGGACGTTTGCTTCGGCGTTGTCAAATTGAGAGTCATCTGTCAGTTCTGTACAAGAATAGAGACCCCATGTTGCACCGCCTTGCATAAGCTTCTTGAACGTTTAAATTGGCGACGCCACAAGGCACACTCATGGGAATGTTCTACGCATCCTGTTTACATGCGAATCATACACTCAATCGAAAAGATCCTCCAACTTTGACTCTTCAAACCTGGCTCCGTTCCATGCAGTTGACTGTTCCATTGAAGACAAGGGTGCACATCGACTCGGGCACCGCCGACCCACCTCTGAACCCCCGTCGGCCGAATGTGGCGTCTTCCGCGAATCCAATACAGACCGCCCCACATCCCTCGGGACAGACAGAAAATCCTCGGCGCGCACATCCACACAATAGCATAAGTATTACATATACCCAACGAGCCGCCTCCAACGATTACTTTACTTAGTTTACTCCCGCAGTCCATCTGTCTGCCTGTCTAAGCTAAAAAGAGCGTATACTGTAACCATAACCGATGGGAAAGAGATTGTATGTATGTATGAAAAAAGATTTCAATTGCCGCTATTATCAGTCCGTCCAAAAAAAAGAAAACAAAGATAGCGAATGTGGGTGAGGTGAGGGAAAGCAATCAGACGAGTTGAGGGAGTGTAGTGAGAGGGAGAAGAAAAAAGGGGCACAAGCCCCGATAAAATTATTACATCGTGAGGAGGGTATATGAATGAACACTTGTTATGTGTGGTTATGAGATATGTGCGCGTGCGTGGGGGGAGGGTGCGTGTGATTCCGGGCTTGTAAGAACTAGTTCATATGTCGTGAGCAGGTGGGGGTGTGGGAGAGGGAGGGAGGCTTTTATGTTATGGTAACAACACGTCGGCATCGGAGACCTCAAACGAAGAACTGAGTACTAAGAAAAGGAAGGCGCAAGGCGCGTCAGTGAACGATGCAGAAAGGAAGCAAGGAAAGCAAAGGACTTACTAGATCCGACTAGCGGCGTGCACCTCCATCTCTTCCATTTTATACGAGTTCATCTCCTCCTTGATCCGCTGTGCCAACTGCGGAGTCAGCCGACTCCACGTCGCCGGCTCACTCCTGCGGTCGTACACGTTCGCGCTGAACGTATCGTATACAGAAAGGTTGCTCGCAAACGCAAGTCGTTTGCTCGGCGCAGTCGCGGATCGGTGCGTCAGCGTCGGTGCCGAGGTGAGCATCGTCGAGAGGGCGGGCGCGGATGAGTTGAGGTTCGGGTGGTTGAAGATGGAGGACGCCTTCTCTGGTATGGGGGCATGCAGGCTGGCGGGACTCTCCGGCTCGTTCCGAGTAGAATCCAAACTAAGGCGCGCCACTGATGCGTCGAATGACAGCGGCGGTAGAGAAGGCGCGGAGGGATTTTGGCCATGCGCCGAGGAATGCGAAGGATGCCTGACCAGGCCGTCGATGTGATCCGGATCTGGTGAAGGTATCCGAGCCAGAGGACCAAGTTCGGTCTGGCCAGAATGTGAGTTGTAAGAGTTGGAGCGTAACCGATTGCCCCCAGCAGTATGTGGCGAATTATCGGCAAGATAGGCTTGTTGATCATATGTGCTGGCATCTACAAATGAGTCGTCAGAGAAAGAACAACGAAGAAAAACTGAGAGCCGACATTTGAGAATACCCTTGGCTGGCGTTCGTGTTCGCTCAATACTGCGCCGTACATCCACAGCCCAAGGATCGTGCTCGTCCTGCCGGTAGTCGTCCTCTTCTTCTATACTGACGCGGTCCAAGCCCTGCCGTATCGTCATATCCTCCTCCTCGTCGCCCTCTCCCTCTCCCCAGTCCTCATCGTCGTCCCACCCGTCCGCGTGCATGCTAGGTCCAGCCTGGGTTGCAAAATGTCCATCATCACTATCGTCGTCGTCCTCCTCCACGAACACCCGCGTCCCATCCTCGTTCACCCTCATCCGCCCACCCCCACCCTTCACCGGCGACGCAGAGCCCTGCCTGTTCGTCGAATTTTTCTCCCAAGCCGCGACACCAGAGCCAGAGGCGCCGTTCACTTTGGCCGCGTTTGCGTTCGCAGCGGCGGCAGCCTCGGCCTCCTTCTGCGCCTTAGCCTGCGCAGCTGCCTCCGCATTCGTCTTGAGCGTATGCTGGCGAGCGAGCTTGGCAGCCGGACTCAGGCCGTTCATCTCCGTCCCGACGCTCCAGTCGCTGTTGCTCGACCTATCGAGCTCGGCGGTGACATGCGACACGCTCGCCTCGCTGGCGGACCCCTTCGCGTTCCCCTTCTTGTCCTTCTTCTTCCCTTTCTTATCGCCGCCGCCCTCCTTATCCTTATCCTTGTCCTTGTCCTTGAACAATGACGTGATGCCGGCCAGTGAATTGCGCCTCGCAAGCTTGCCCATGGAGCCCAGTTTCCGGATCATAACGCTAGCACTGCTGACAGTTGAGGAAAGCGAAATGTTATCGGTGCTGGCGTTGAGTCGCGAGCTGAAGAGCGAGGCGGCTCGGCCCTTCTTCTTGGTCTGGACGGTCGAAGGCGCTCGTGTCGATGCATCGTCGCCACCACTGTCTGGACTGCGAACACCGCCGCCAGAAGTGGAACCCACAGCAGAACCGATGTTGATCGGTGTCTTTGGTTTCTTGGACTCGCTGCCGGCCTGTAGGGCGTCCTCCTCCTCCTCCTCCTTGAGCGTCTGGGCGGCATTGAGCGAGAGCGCGCGTCGTAGCCTGCCCTTGAGACCGCCGCTGCGAATCATGCTCGCAGTGGGAGTTTCGAGCATCGCGGCTAAATCGCTGTCATCACGGGACATCCGTTTCTCGGACGCGGTAAAGTTGCCTTGCGATAAGGGAGAGGGACGCGCCGGACGTGGATTGGGCGCCGACGAGGCGGATGCCGGCGAAGGAACGGAGGATGAGGAAGATGTCGAAGACGCCGCTGGACGATTAGACGTCGCAGTCGAACCGCTCGACGAGGAGGATACCGAGCGGCTGTGGGGAGGAGCACGTGGCTGACTGGGTGATGCAGCCGTGGCTGGGGACGTAGTGGAGGAGGATGCCGGCGCCGGACGCGATGAGCTGGCGGCGGTGGGCGCAGGCGGGCCCGGTCTCGAGCGGACGCTGCTGCCGTTTGCAGACGGCACATTATGCCCGCTTTTGCCGCTCTGGTTGCTGTTGGTGCGCTGGCGCGAGCTGTGCGACGAGTTGACGGAGGATGTCGAGCCAGATGCGTCGGGGCGAGCGTATGGCGGATTCGGTGCGCCGCCCGAGCGCCACTCGGCGGGCTCGGTCGCCTGGGATCCCTGGCGGGCTGGGCGTCGATACGGGTGAAAGCCGGGATACTGCTGCTGGCCGTGTGGCGGCTGCTGTTGCTGTTGGTGGTCGCTGCTGCGATGCTGGGGCGGAGGCGGCGTGCCGCTCGGAAACGGGTTGAACGCGTTGGTGTGCGCAAAGTAGTCGTTGTTGCCGCCAGGCCTCTGTGTCGGCGGGGTGTGGTGCGGAAACTGCTGCTGCTGGGCATTCATCATCATCTGGTGGTATGCCCACTGCGCGAGCTGCGCGTTGGCGGGATCAAAGTACGGCGCGGCGGGATGCGGGTACGCCTGCTGCTGCTGCGGCTGGCCGGGGTGGTTTTGCGGGAAGAATGTCGGGTAGAACGGCTGCGCGGCAATCGACGGCGTCCACGCTCCCTGCGGCTGCTGGTTCACCGCATATGGATAAGGCTGCGCGGCTGCTGTCTGCGGCGGTGGCGACTGATAGCCCGATGTCGGCGCATGGCCGGGCGCTGGGTGGCTGCTGCCGCTGCCTGTCGTCGGTGGATGCTCGTTTGCTGGCGACGAGCGCTGTTTGGGGATGTCCATGGTCGAGTCTCTTGGGGAATACTGCCAGTCCGGAGGTGCGAGAACGGCCATCCGCACGGAATGCAGGTCCCGTTCGTCTGGAGGGCGGCAGCAGCGAGGGCGATGGCGGCGGCGATGGCGGCGGCGGCGATGGCAGGAAGGGCGAGGGGAACGATGCGCGTGTCAGTGGGGGCTGCTGATCGCTGTGCGCGGGCACGTACCGCTTTTGGGGGTGAATGGCGCACGGGCTCGGCGTCTGGCACGGCGTCGGCTACCAGCAAGTCGTTGTCCGTGGTCGATGTTGTCAACGACGACGAAAACGCCCTGTTGCAATCATATCAGCCACTATTATGTAATTCACAGCCATCACACGTTGTCACGCCATGCCCAAATCTGGCGCGTCCACGCCTTGTGCTCGGCTCAGGGGGAGGGCATCGGCGAATTCCGTGAATCCAAGAGGTGCAGCACCCTACGTCATAATCCGCCTTGCTGGGCTCGGCACTTCGGCTGTGATCACCTTCGGCAAGCACGGCCAGAGCATCGCGCCACGCTCAGACCGCGCTATCCGAGCGCAAGCAATGCCCAATTGAGAGCTATTTAGAGTGGAACAAGCTTAGATGGCAACTATTAAGCTATTATTTATCCACTCTAGTATAAGTACTAGCTCTAAGTCTCTTTGTATAGTGATGTACAGTAATTGTCTCCCCTCTATTGCGCTTTACAATGTCCCGTACCACCTCGAATCCCTCGCTATCAGGAACCACATGAGTTTCTCTGAAGTCTTCCGTAACATCAGCTGAGATTCCCATCAACTTCTCTTCCGCCCGTGATATGAATGCCTCCGCAATCGTGATAGCTGGTGCAAGATAGTCTTCGGGTCGTTCGAACGCGTGCACCTCTGCGATGTGGATGTTATAGTTGTACTTCCAAATTGTCCTAGAAGCCCCTGCCACCGAATCCGGACAAAGAGCACACTGAATCGGAGTGTTAGTGCACTTGGCCTTGTCTGATGTATTGATCGGTTCCGGATAGCGCATGCCATCGTAGAAGTACGGACAGTTGGAGGATAGTCGCGGGACTCCCTTGACAAATGCGAGACTTGTAACGCATTCGTCTTGTCCACAGAACCCGCAAGGCTCAAGTCCAACCTAAGACAAAGTCAGTATATCTAAGTCAAGCATATAGTATACCACCGACCTCGCGTTTACATGCGAAGGGATCCTTTACATCACGCATCGCACACAGGACATGTTTCCCGACATGCTCACGCATCTTATGAAGCGGTGTTGCTTTGCTTCCATCGTACTTGGTGCAGAGGAAACACTCCACCTTCGAAAGACGCGTGACCTTGGGCCGTGGCCTCAAGTGCGCCGGAAGATCAGTCATCGCAAAGTATGTAGCACCTGAAACTCAATGAGTAATGATCGCAAAGCAGATGCTTTCAAACCTTGGTGGTCGCGATAAGGTAACGAGTGATTGTTTACGGCGGGTAATGATGCTATGTTCGCCACAGCATCTGAGCTAGCTGGATCAAGAGCTTCCCACGCCGTGTGAAAGGTTTCCGTCAGCTGCTTCTCGTGTATACTCCATGTAACGTGTGCAGACGGTGCAGTCACGGAAGGATCGACCGCGATGGATGACGAGGAGTGGCTGTCAGTGACAATTGAGGGAGAAAGAGGGAAGATGTGCGTGCCAGCCACGTTCATAACAAGATGGCGCCGTGTGAGGTACTTCTTCTTCGCTGGAATGGGTTCGATCTGGAGGTAATTCCCAGTCCAGCGCCATTCGGAGCTGGTAGGATCGCGCTTCAGATCAAGAAGTTGACCTGTCACCGTGATAGCAGAGTCCTGGCTGTAATCGAGACTATCCAGCTCAATGAAGCTGTGCACAGTTTTACTCGTACCACGCATGAATCCGGTGACCTCCATAATGGAGAGCACAATCGATATACCAGATCGTACCAGAACGCCAACAAGATCGCCCGTTTTGATTAGATCGGGGCCGTCCAGGTCCACCTTATCGAGCGCGTCCTCCTGCTTCGCTCGTTGAAGGTCCTCAAGAGCTACTCCACGTGCTCGAAGGGTACGCATAGTGACTAGCTTTGCACGCTCGGAGCAGAGCGAGGCTACGATTGAGGATTTGTAGAAGGTTTGACCATCGTCAGTTGTTAGCGTTTTCGAGAAGGTAGACGGCTCTGAGTCCTCGACTTCGTCGGGGGTTGGTGGCATGAAGTCGTCAATATCCAGGCCGAGAGCTTCAACACCGTCTGAGTCAGAGATAGTAGTAGCGGGGCGAATGGAAGATGGAATGGACTCGGGGTGAATAACACCAGGTTCGGCAGGCTGTGATTCCTCCTCATCTTCATCGTCGTCATTGTCGTTATCCTCCTCATCTCCATCGTCCTCCACTCTCTCCGACCTCGCATCATCTGGTGTCAGCTTGACGCCTACATACTTCCCTCCCGTGGGACGCAGAAAGTCACGGTCCGGTGCGTTAAAGATGTTCGGGTCGATCTCGGCATCCTCTGCCATGTAGAAGGCTCTTAGAGTGGTGTTTGCCTCCTCACGGCCCGCATTCCAGAGCTGTTGAAGATCAACAGCACCGACACGCACATCGCCTCTCCAAGAACGGGGATTGACATGATCGATGCCCATCGCGTCTTTGAGACTGAGACGGCGATGACCTCTATCGAGATCGGGATTGCGTTGGAATGTTGCATTCAGGATTGTTGACGTACTGAGCTTTCCGCCAAGCTGCTCAATATCAAAATTGCGGGCGTGATCCTGAGTACGGCAATCTGAAAAGAGCTGCTCGAGACGGTCGGTACCCTCAAGGAGCATATGAAAGTCGAGATCGCCGTTCACTAGCTGCATACGTGCCACAGTGAACATGATGTTCTTGACCACTGCCTGCGAGTCATGATAAAGCGCGCCAGTCAAGCATGCGGTACCGTGTTTGAGATACATGGCGGCGGCGAGATGAGAATAGATGGAAAGGGATTTGAGCTGATCAGAGAGTGACATGTCCACCGTGATGAATGGTAGAAGGAAGTGTCCAAGCATCTTCGACAGGTATACAAGGGATTCGCGATGACGAGCTTCGGCAGGATGCATAGGAGGCGGCAGTGCTTCCAGCTTCAGTAGATGTTGGATGAGAGACACTGCTTTAGGAACGTTCTGTTTATCTGAAGGATCGAGAAGGCGTCGTGCTTTATCAGGCGTCATGGCATCGAGGTAACAAAGCTGCTTTATAATCTCGTCCGAGGTGATATGGTCACCGAAGACCATGACACCGTGTGTGCTTCGAAGCAAGGTAGCAAACCGCTTGAAGATATGCTTGGGATCGCAGGTACCAGTGATCCCACGCGTCGATGTCCGTAGATTCAAGCCCGGCATGTTATCTGAAGATGAATGAGTATGATACACCATGAATGATAAGCCGAACGAACCAAGACGCCGTCCCAAGTCACTTGCCAGATCAAGGTCTGTGGTCATGCATAGCAAGTGTTTTGCGAGACGGAAGGTTGAATCACCGTCACTGCCTATTGCCCAGACAGGACCATGTAGCTTAGCGCCGTGTTCGTTCTTCTCCCAGCAGTCCAGCAACGTCTGTATCCACTCGCGCAGCTCCGGGCCCTTCTCAGTCTTATCTGAAGGTGACAAGACAAGTGGTACAGGCGAGTAGTGATCGCTGCGCCCATACGGAGCGACAGCCACAACAGTCGCATCACGGCCCAAGCAGATATCACCACTTTCGATTGCTTTACTGAGCGTCTCGATGGCCTCAATGCTATCGCATTTCAACGAGAACGAATGTCCATGTTCACGGCAGAACCCCATGACCATGTCACGTTTGGGACAGTAACGACAGCGTCCCTCGAGCGCAACACCATCGAACATGAGGATGTTACCAGGAATAACGTGCGGCACATCCGCCTGGTGATTGACACTCGCCGGATCGGTAGATGGATAGGAAGGGGATGGAGGTCTGAGAGACGGATTGAAGAATGCAGTGATGTTGGCGTCGATCTCAGAGTTAGAGGGAACACCAATTGATACCATTAATTTTGGTACAGGGAATCGACGGCGTACAGTACGGTCAGACGGAAGACCTTCGCCCTTGGTGAGAGCATAAAGAAGTCGCCGACCACCCAAGGCTTTGGCAATGAAAGCGATGTCAAGATCTCGCTGCGTGAATCCTCCACGCGGCGAATACAACCCATCGAGAGATTGCTGCAACTTCTCGATGATATGTTGAGAGGATGCGCCTCGTCGTAGAGCAACAGAGAGCAGGCGGCGAAGGGCAGGGAAATCATGATTGGCGAGCATCATCATGATGCGAGAACTATCTGCCATCCGTCGAGTTGCAGTGGCTAGACGCCGATTCAAACTAGCCACCTGGACCGGTGTGAGTATGTAGAGCATCGAGAGGTAAGTAAGTACGGACCTTGTTGCGCAGCTGTCTAGCTGTTAGCGTCATTTTCCGCATCAAAGAATCCCGCTGCTTTACAGACAGGTACTGCCACGGAGTGTGCTCCTGCGCCGCTTTAGCCTGCTCCACGAAGTTGACAAAACGGCTGCTGAACTCAAGGGAGCGGCAGGCATCGCACGGTAGCCCACCTGATCCAGTTTTTGGGAACTTGCACGCGTCCGATCTGAGTTGGATTGACCGCGGATCGTCTCCCGGACCGATAGGTATCCAGCCTACATTATGGACACCGTGTAGAGAATAGGGATAGGTGTCCCAGATAGAGCCCGCTTCCCAGAAGAGCATGACTCCTGGACATGGCAAGGAATCGCGCAATGCACCGTTTATTCGACCATCGCGGCAAAGCTTGATCACAAAGTCGGGCACATGATCGTGACCACTCTCGTCATCGTCGGGGGTGGGACTGTGTGGGGGTGGACTGGAAGGAGGAAGGGATGAGGACTGGTCCGGGGTTTGTGATCTAGAGCGTGAACGCGAGCCATGACGCGACTGAATGCGTGAACGCGTCGAATGGATGGATGTGAATGATTTAGCACGCCTGAGAGGATCGACGTCGATAGCAGCAACCTGGAAGACCTCAGATTATGTCATTGTGATTCAAAAAGTACACACCAGGTCGTCGACAGTGATGTTTGAGCCTGACGCAAATCCGCGGGCACTTCCTAGGGCCTCATCGCGTCTCTTTGCACAGGGTGTGCGATGCTGAAAGAATGTGCTGGGATTGGCAAGCCGGTTGAGCTTGAATGTGCCCTGGCAGATGTCGCAGATGACAGTATGATAGCATGGCTTGCCCTCCTCCGCAGGATGGAATTCAGTGTAAATGTCGGGACCGTTGTTGACAGGGATTGGCACAGAATGGGCTAATGTGTCGGCTCTCTTGCGGGGCATTGAGAGGGAGAAAAATGGAGATGAAAGCAGGTAGATTTGGAACAGAAGAACCAGAGTCACGACTCTCATCGTGGCGATACAGGATAATAGCAAGACGAAAGGACATTATCTATCGCATCGATGATACTAGATCAGACCGGCATTGCGGCTTGACGCGGCAAACGAAGAAGCCGCGTGAAGCAATGACGTAGGGTGCTGCACCTCTTGGATTCACGGAATTCGCCGATGCCCTCCCCCTGGCTCGGCTACTCAGGTAAATGTATCCAGCCTGTATTTCTGCTACATGTATTGTAGCTTGGTATAGCCAGCTCTTCTAGCTGATTATTTTCCTGCCCGTACCCTTCTCTCATCGGTCTCTTCTTGATCCGCCGCGCGGCACCTACCGCCTCGTCCTTCCCGCCTCCTTCTCGAAGCAGTGATTATCGGATATCTCACACGACCGGCCATACTTCTCACACTCATATCCTGCTTGTATAAGTACTGATGGATCTGTGCAATTGTCTATGGTCATCATCGATGTCATCTCCCACGACGCAGCTATTAGTCCAACGCCACCGCCACGTTCCTTCTGCGGTACCGCACCAGAAATTATGCAGTGGCGTTTCTTCGGCTTCCGTGGGTTTTATCGCATGAGTATACCATTCGGGGCGCCTTGCCGTGATACCCCCCAAGGCGCATCAGGACTACATGACTGATTTACTGATGCAACTCCCAGTCAACCCCACGTCTTCGGGGTCGGATTGCCGGTCACCGCCGACAAAGACGGGTGTCGTCTTGCTAGTATCATGCGCGTTGTCCATCCTATAGAGTACACACGGATTTGTGCACCCGCTCTAAGTAAGTATAGCCATCAGAGAACGCCGGTATGCATACCTCCGACGGAGCTAAGCCTTCGTGTAGTGAAGAGCAGATGTACGGCTTGCAGATGAGAATACAGCGCATATGCAAAGAAGAAAGGCAGACGAAACATATGTCACAGCTCAGCAGCCAAAGCAGACGTTGTGGACATGCACAGCGTGCGTGAAGGGAGCTACCGTTCAGACTTGCAGATGGCATAATCGGTCAATGGACGAGGAAAGAGCTAGCGCTCTTGTCACAAAGAGGTTGACGGCTGCGTGATCACATACGTGTACGAAGTGCTCAGATTCATGAGGCGTATCCGCATTTGATAGAACTCGCAAGAGGTTGAGAAAGCTTTATATGCCATACGGTTTGAGATCGAGGGCCAAGACAGACTGGTACCTACATGGCAGGAGGAACAACTAATGCACCATTCATGAGCGGCAGGCAGCAGGGACGCCAAGATAGAAGTGAACGTGTCAGAAAGAGCGGAAAAGTCCCAGATATCGATCAGTATCTCTTGGAGAGGTGGCGCAGTCCAAAAGGTGTCGACTGTAAGGAATCAGAAAAGGAATACACAGCCAGCCATGTGTGAGGTCATCCACAGAGCGATGATGACTCGGAGGAGTCTCGGAGGGCGAGAGAGCATTCGCTTCCGTTCAAGCCAAGGCTGCATGGTATCCTCGCAAGAAGGCATGCAGAAGCTGCCATCAAGCACCCTGCGTATGTCTTTTGCGGCAGGCTGAGAAAAGACGCCCGGGTGATGATGTGTGCTCGTGGGGTAAGACGGAGGAGATTTTGATCGTGCCTTGTGGCACTGTCGCACTTTGGTCATGTTTCGATCGCACGACTTGCTCAATTTCCTTCCGAGTCTTTCTCTACGACTTTGATTTCGACTTGATTCGTTGTTTGGACCTATGTAACTCACGGAGGGTTAAGACGAACTGGGAAGGACGCCCACACGGTCTTGCCTCCTGTCTCGTGTCACACGATGCATTCCTCCCGAGTATAGTATGTGGTGCTGCACTGGCATGGATCTCAATGTACTCTAGAAAGGATTTGAACGCGAATCGCAACGCTGTGAGCGACCTCCATGTATTTGATCGTCCCTATGGTCAATTTCTCGGATCGGCAACACGTATACAACGCGACTGGTATGGTATACGCGAACTCTGCGCGGTTTCCTGGTCACGGAACATCGCTCATGAATCGCACTAGCGTACGTCCTTGTCTACCAGTCGACTCCTTACATCCAGCTGAAGCCTTCGGCAGCTCACGGCGCAAGTCGCGCCGATGAAATACCACTCTGGGCAATTTCATGCAATTTTGACCAGTGCACATGGCGATGGACAAAGACCTCTACCAAAACGGGTTATTTCGTGCCACTCGCCCTAATTGCTCGCCACTCGTCTCGACGGGGCCTCCTGACATACCATATCCAGCTATGCAAAATGACAGACCCTGCGAATTGCTTTTCGTTCAGACTGCATATAAGGACGCTGGGCTGGCTATGATTTCTCCAGCACCCTCCCCCGCTACATTTGCGCCATCGGACCAACATCCTCTCCATCCCCAGTCCCCTTCTCCGATTATCCATCGTAACATACAATGTCTGCTACTATCCCATCACCGGCACCTGCCTTTGTGAGTCTTGTCCCGCCCCTTGTCCAAATCCGGACCCGCCTTATTGTCCTCTTGTCGGGAATCGATCGCTGACGCAACGCTCTTTTGTTCTCTCTTAGGCATGCCCCAACCCTACCTGCCGACGGGTCTTCGAGCGCCGCAGGGACATGCAGCGTCATGTCTCTACGCACGATCCCAAGACGAAGCGCTTCGTCTGCCCCTTCCCTGGCTGTGGCCATGCCACCCGCCAGAACTCGAACTTGATGACGCATGTCAAGAAGTGAGTACTTTATATGTTTTGCTGTATTCCTTACTCATTAATTCTGCAGACATACAAACACGAAGGACCTTGTCTGCCCCGAAGACGGGTGCAGTTTCGCGACCGGTGACCCGTCGGGCTTCATCCGCCATCGCCAGCGCAAGCACCAGTACAAGGCAAAGGCCACCACCAAGCGGATCCGCTACTCGAAGGAGGCCTTCATCCCTGCACCTTACCCTGACTCCGACACCAGCTCCAACTCTTCCTGGTCGTCGTCGAGATCCCCTTCCGCTCCCATCGAGGCGACTCTCAAATACGAGTCCGAGTCTGACCAGACGTTCGCATTCGATGATTATTCCTTCATGCAGAAGGCTGCAAAGCTGCTCCTGCCCGGCGCGGACACTATCCCTGCCCTTGACACGACGATGGACTTTACCGCCGACTGGAACGCGCTCACCACCGGTCTGGACTTCGGGTCCCCGAGCTCAAGTCTCACCTCCTACTATGACCCAGAGCCATCCATGTCCCACTCGACATCGATGTTGCCCTCTCCAGAGCCAGCGTTCGCACCTGCAGCGTACCACTACGACTACTCCGCCTCCTACTCTGACCCAGAGCCAGTCATGTCCCAGTCGACGTCGCTGTTGCCCTACCCAGAGCCAGCCTTCGCACCTGCAGCGTACAGCTACGACTACAGTCCCGACATCGCTCCCAATCACTTTGCGCCAGAGCAGGTTCCCACCGACTTCACTCAGTCGGGTGTTTACTCCTACGCTGCGGCTCCGCGTTCGTACTCGCCGCCATCGTTCGATGCGCAATGGGTGCAGCCCCCGTTCAGCCAGAACGGGCTGTGGTAGTTCCAGATCCGATTCAGGCTCCCGCGTTATATTGTATCTTTATTGTATATTTACCATTCTGTGTTGTTCTGTGTACTTAGTTTCCTCTTTTCCTCCATTCTGTTACAATCTATCTAGTGCACTCGGGCATCGAGCATCGAGGCACATTCGGCCCGTTCCTTGTGTGTGAAGTCCATGTCCCGCCTAAAGCTGATTATGGTACGCCTGAGTTCGAATTCGCACTATTTATGAACATCAACGCTATGCAAATGTTCCTGGTTTGGCTTGCAATCTTCCGCATCTCCGCTATGTCCGTCGCATAATAACAGACCGAATCCGGATCTCCGCGTGCTGTCGTGCGCATCCCAACTCAATTGTACTCATCTCCGTTCCTCAAGATACCGTCTCCATGACTGTCACTACGTCCTGAGACGCAGACACGACACGGTACCAATTGGAAATGTTACGGTAGACCAGCTGCCAGTGACGCGTGCTCATTGTTCTCGGATTGGGACTCACAATGGCCATGTCCGGAACGATTGCCGAGTTGAACAATACGTTGACAGCGCCCCGCCGTATATGGTAGTCTGTTGTTCTTTGACGGAGATCAGTGGCACACATCTATATAAAGGCCGCTCAGAAATCGCCTATGATCATTCACCTTGCTCCGGCACCATCACCATCAACTACTACAAGCACAATGTCCATAGCCTCGACAAACATGTCCGCAGTCACCACAGCTACATGCCGCCGCGTCGCTCGAAAACAGCAGCGTACATTGAGCACATCCCACTCGGCAGCAACCTCGGATTCGAGCTCTGATGACGAGCTGCCCGAGTTAACAGACTCAGAATCGGAAGAGTCTGACGAGGAGCCGCAGCCCATTGACATCGACGATTCGTGGCAGTACACTTTCAAGGTGCGCTTGCGGTGCACACTTCTTTCATCTTACTAAAGACGACCCACAGGCCGGAGAGCGCGTCTGGATACGCACTGCCGGCGGAAATTGGCACCTTGGTGAGGTCAAAGGCCGCACCACGAAGATGGGATCCACACGAGAGGTTTGCTCTTTCATGTCTTTGACGGCTGTGAGTCAAACTAACATGACGAATAGAAGGAGGGTCTGTTTTATCCCGTCGTTTTTAACGGGAAGTTGAGAAAGTGGTTCGCGCCATTGAACGGTGACATCAAGCCTGATACGCGTCACACGAGAACCCTCTTGAGGGAGGCAGGGATACTGGAGTCAGAGGAGGACGAGGAATGAATAGCTGCGAATGCAGGGAGATCGCATCGGCGGCATCGCAATGCAGATACATCTTGTACCATATGAATGCAAGCACGATTGAAATCATCTCGAGAGATCATACAGACTGCGACGAGCCGAGATATTCACCACTCTTTGTGTCGCAAGCCATGCATGATAATTCTGGCAAACCTACAATTTTAAGCGACGCAAGCACCTTCCAGACTCCAAGGTTTGTTTCTCCGAGGCATACCAATGCACCGCATGTTCTCTCGTCCACTTGTCTGCACATTCTGCGCCGCGTCTATAACAAAGACAGGATCAATCGTGTAAGCCATTCAAGCTTGAAGAAATACATTTGGTTTTACAGCTTTGCAGCCTCGAGGATGAAGTCCGAGCTCTTGCCTTTTGACCTGACCTTCTCCACGTCCGCCTTCGTGACCCTCCTGCACTCGTGCGCATGGTTATACCCCAATCTGTCCCGCCCGTCCTTGCCTCCGACCTTGAAGAACTCTGGTCTTCGTAGTAACGACACGACCACCGCACCGCCCAGACCCAGATTATGGACTAGCCCGTACTTCCCTCGAGAATTTCCTGGAGGAAAGAGACCGGGAGCCTGCATGGGACCAGCCCAATTTCGGAGTTGCACTGGCAAAGAGACAATGTAAGAAATTTGAGGGTATGAAAGGCATGACCTTACTCATGATATAGAAATGCATTCCCAGACCTGTGGCACCAAGGGGGTGTCCCTTTGCCTCGAGCCCACCACTGGGGTTTATGACGTACTTCCCGCCATAGGTGTTATCCCCGTTGCGGATGAGGTCGAGCGCGCCACCGTCTGGACAGAGCCGGAGCGCGTCATACGTGACAAGCTTGTGAAACGTTGAGACTGAGTAGTAAGTGACATGATAAGAGGCGCACTTCGTTGGCAGCGAAACAGTCATGCAACTCAACGACACCAACTTCGTCTCGCGTCGCACCGGCCTCCGCGAAAACCTTGTCTGCACAAGCTCTCGCCATCCCATACCCGACAACCTCCATCGAGCTTCGAACGTTATACGCGTCTGGCGTGTCCGTCATCAGCGCAGTAGCGACGATTTCGATGGCCTGGTTCTCCAACCCATGCTTGTGCACGAACTCCTCATCTGCAACAACACAACACGCCGCCCCATCTGACGTCGGACTGCACATATACACCGTCAGCTGGTCCGTGATCTTCTTCCCTTTCAAGACGTCCTCTACGCTCCAACCGTCTCGAAACTGGCTGTACGGATTGTTCACAGAGTGCCGGTGGTTCTTGCTCGCGATCCTCGCCAGATCCTCCACGCCCCCGCCGTACTTTTGGAAGTACTCCTTCGCAGCATTGTCGAACATCCGTGGCGCTCCAGGGCCGCGATTACCTCCGAGTGCTTCCTCGGCTTCTGTGGATCGGTGATTGAGGAGCGCTGTCGGAGACGGTCGGTCAGGGAAGTTGGATCCAAGGCTGCCTGGACGCATTTGTTCGAAACCGAGGGCAAGAGCGCAGGAAACTTGGCCGTAGCGGACTGCAGACGCAGCGTGATAGAGAGCGGTCGAGCCGGTCGAACAGTTATTGTTGACGTTGGTGATGGGGATAGAAGTCAGTCCGAGACCGTACAGGGCGCGCTAGGCCAGCGTCACAACAGCGCGAATAGGACCAAGGACTATACTTACCTGTCCAGCCGTCGAATCTCCATAACAGTAGCCAACACTGGCGAGCTCAACATCATCATAGTTGATTCCAGCATCAAGTAGAGCCTTCGTCGCGGCCTCGAGGCCCATCTGAGATGAGTGTAAGACAAGGATCCTCGAGGGAACATCAAGTGTTTTACATCTTCCGTGGTACGTGTTGCTCTAGGCTACAACTTCTGTCAATACGACCAATCTGCAAGGTACGATATGAATCAGACCTTGATGAAGGCAGTGCATCCTCCTCCGATTATGAATACACGTCGACCTGCTTTCCTGGTCATGGTCGCAGTGCAAGCTGGGTGGGCCACGGTACGAGAAGCTGTCATGGGGTCATCGCCCGGTTACTTGCTGAACCGATCCGGCCTCTGTCGCTCATACGAATTTCTTCCAGAGGATTCTTCTGCAGCTGAAGTGTATGGTGCCACCGAACTCCGCATACTGAAGTAATTGGATTGGGAAGAGAGCATGGGAGTCCAGGTAAGAGTTGGAACAGCGCAAAGCCATCATCCGGCCGTCAACGGAACGGTAACAATTATCGCGATAAGATAAGATAACAACATACCGATGTTTGCAACTTGTCGAACGCTTGTATTTTTCCACCATGCCGCGAATATCTCAAGAGATGCAGACTCATAGTAGATTATCCAACAATCCGGCAGACATTTCCCTCTGAGGGTCTGCTCACTCGAACATGGTTCCCCCAGAGGTTCAACGTCGGTCTTTGCGGTCAAGAGCAATCGCGAGTCGCGACGCGATTGCTCATTTGCAGTTCAGTCCGTCCGCGCGATCACCGCAATACAAACTTTACCAGCGCCTGGACTCATGATTCGTTCGAGTGGGTGTTCAATTACACTACACTCAATCTTGTTAGTGTGACAATGCACAACTTCCATAGACACCTGTATTAACTATCCTTTTGGACGATAAAGAGTCGTAACCCGTTGAGCACGATGATCATTTGAGCTTATGAGACAGTCCGCACGTACTTACACTACAATGTATCTGGTCAAACTCTCCAGGCTGTATCGTCTACACCGGCCACCTCTTCGTTGACACCTAGAAGCTGGTAACGTCTCAGACTGGGCTCATGGCCGTCAATGAGAGGAGGAGGCCTACCATAACAATTCGGTCCAGCTTCTGGTGTGTGACGCCATGAGCCGACATCTGCTCGGCGTGCATTCCCTTCTGCAAGACACGCAAATCTCTCAGAAGGTGTGCAGTCGAAATGACATTGCTGATCTGTGAACCGACCACCCGCTAAGCTCGTATCGGAAAGTCCGGCAAAGATTACACACCTGGAAGACGACAAGGGACTTGTCGAGTGCATCACGTAGATCTTCTAGATCCTTCCTGATCCTGTGCTGGTAGAAGAATGCCTTTGGACCCTTGTACTTGGCAAAAGAGGTGACACGCGTCTCAATCATCTCTAAAGTACTAATCCAGGTGTCAGTCGTAGCCAGTAGCAGGCATCGGGCAAGAAGTAACGCACGAGAGAAGCTTTATAACTCTCAGATCAACTTGTTGTGAACTATGACCGTTCGATGAGCGCGCGAGTTCGCTGAGGATCGTGAGTGTGACGTTTCCGGCATGCGTTGCCAAGGACGTGCACGAGTCTCGGTATGATCTTGCGCTCTATGCCAGTGATATCAACGTGAGCTACAGTCTTCACATTCCAAGAAAACACGCACTTGTGCTGCCGCAATGATTTTCCTAACCGTCGAACACGCTCCTTCGACGAGGGTACCGACAATCGGGAGCATCTTTGCGATACTCTCCGCGATGTCGAGACAGCTCAGGACAGAGTCAACGGTCAATGCATCCTTCACGCCGAGCGATGTGTCCGACTCCTCGGGTGTGATCCTTGCAACTCGGGACTCCAAGGTCACGATGCGCGCTTTCATTTGGTGAAAACATGGGAAAACAAGGGGGATGATATAGGGAAAGAAGTGACTGGCCAAAGGAGGTTGGGTTTCATCTAGGATGGCATACAGGTTCGAGTCATATACTAATAGTTGGCACCACAATCCTCTATGTTGTCAGCGAGACATTCTGTATGACCAAATTGACTGGACTTCTTACCTGGGACAAGATA
Source organism: Strobilurus stephanocystis (assembly GCA_019915075.1). NCBI lineage: Eukaryota > Fungi > Basidiomycota > Agaricomycetes > Agaricales > Physalacriaceae > Strobilurus > Strobilurus stephanocystis. Next base: position 470,437 of record JAHLMI010000018.1, read on the forward strand.
CCCTCCATTCATTGCAAACCGAAAAATTCAGCTCGCGATCCTTGGCCGGGGTGTATAAGAGGTACTTGATCACAATGAAAAGCAGATATATGGCCTCCGACTGTACATTGATAGGTTATACGTGTCCCCAGCAATCAAGTAGACGTACACAGTTATGGTTTGGATGGTATGCAAAGAGTTTAGATGGTGATTCTAGCATGTCGACAATGCAGCCAAATAGATCGAAGATCATTTGAACGTTCGATTGGTCTCTGGGAATATATTTAGCTGACCTGCGTGTCAGTTTATCATATTCCTGGAAGAGCCAATCCACGAGGGGCTCACCATATGTACAAGCTGTTCCACAACGAAAAGAAAAGGAAGTATTGTCATGGATGTCTGACTCCAAAGTCTGGTCTGAATACAGCTTGACCGCGAGTGCTGAGGCCGACATGATTGGAGGAGGCAAGGTGTGCTGTTGCAACAGCTGACAAGGCGATGCCGACGAACACAATTGTCAATACTGCCGACTGTCATGATCACGGACCGGAATTGAATTGGCTGATCTGCTATTGACGTGATGCATCAGGGTATGTTAGTCAACGTTATTCGAGGGTGCTCCATAGCTTCTCGTCTCGTCATACACGGAACAGGTACACGATAAGGGATGCGCTCAAGCCCGACAGAGGGAATCTAGCGAGAACTTCGGGGCCAGGAGAGGCGCGAAAAGCCCGTGTCAACGGAACGGTATTTTCGAGATAAGATAAGATAACATCATACCGCAACGTTTCGCGATTCTCTCCAAAGAATCATACTCGTAGTAGATTATCCAACAACTCGGCATGCACTGTCCCCTGAGGTCCTCCAAGAGTTGCAGCTCATCCATCAAACGTTTGCGATTCACAATGTTCCTAGACACCTGCGTAACTGCACTCTTGGACGTCGAAATGTCGGATCCCCTCGAACCTCCCCTCCCTCGGAGTCGGGGACCGTAGGTTTGCCCCATGACTCTGGTTCGTACTCACCCGCCACTGACACCTAGAAGCTGATGACGGGTGAGATATAGTCGCGTTAGCTAGCCTCCGAACTTGAGTCTTACCATGACAATCTGGTTCAGCTTCTGGTGGGACACACCATGGGATAGCATCTGCTCGTCGTGCATCTCCCTCATCCGCGACAGCAGATCCCGCAAAAGGTACGTAGTGCATATATCGTTGCCGATCTAAGGATGATGAGTGCGAGTCGACGTGGCTTGGATGTACGTACTACGTACCTTGAAGACTACCAAGTGATTGTCGAGAGCCTCACAGAGGTCTGTTAACTCTTTTTTGATCCTGTACTGGAGTACAAAACCTCTAGTGCCGCTGTATGTGGCTAAGCACTGAAGTCTCTTCTCTGTTACCTTCAGAGTCCTGTATATGACACTGTTAGTCACACCCTCGACGTTTGTAGCGAATTGAGGACGCACAGCAGAAGATCCAAGACTCTCTGATCGATTTGTTGAGCTGCTTGTGCACTCGAAGAACGCGCGACTTCGCTGAGAATTGCGAGTGAGATGTTGGCCGCGTGCATGGCTAGTGACGTGCACGCTGTTCGGTTTGCTTTCGCGCTCTACAGGATCAACTTGACGTTTGGCTTTGACGTCTTCCAGAAGAAACGCGTACCTGTGCCGCCGCAAGAATCTTTCGAACTGTCCCACATGCCCCCTCGACGATACCTCCAATGACCGGAAGCATTTTCGCGATACTCTCCGCGATATCAAGGCAGCTTAGCACAGAGTCGACGCCCAGAGCATCCTGCACGCTGAGCGTCAAGTCCGGAACCTCCGGCGTGATCCTAGCCAGCGTCGACTCCAGCGTCACAACACGCGCTTTCATCTGATGAAAGGACGGTACGAGGAGGGGGATCAATTGGGGGAAGAAGTCATGTATCGCCACAATCGTTGATTTGGGCAAATCCGCCTTGACAGCGATAGCGGAGGACTTGAAGCCGCTGTAGTGATACCGAACGAGGTAGACTCTGAACATCCCTACCCGCTCGTCGGGGTTCAATGTTCGGGAGCGCTCCTCTGGGACGGGGTTCTTCATCAAGTAGCGGAGCATGGCGACTAGGTCGACCAACACTGGGATGAGCCTGAATAGCCCGTATCTCTAGGAGGTCCTCGTGAGCAGTACTCATAGTAAAGCAATCCAGTAGCAGCTTGCCCGCGTGACGAGCATGGACGATTTGCGTTCATTCAACAGCCGCCGGAGGCCTCGACGGAAATTGGGGAATACATCCACCGCCTCGACGAGGCAGGCGAAGATGTCGTGCAACATCAAGAAATTGGCCATGTCGAAAGCGATGGACTGCGGTCCTAAGAGACCGTGGTATCAACTTTAGTGCTCGACGCGATGGACGCTTACTAAGGACTGAACAAACGCCAGATTCTTTACTGTCTTCAGGTGCACCTCGACTAGCTGTATGCCACCTATCATCGTCGTCCGGTACGCGCTGGTGCTTGGCAGTGACTGTGGGTGCCAACATAGTCCTTCGCAAAAGCTTCTGAGCGAGACTGGCGCAAGGTGGCTGCAGTGGACTGTTCGCGGGAGGAGTGCGAGCGTACCTACGTTGCTAGTCAGTCCCCCTGGACACCATTGACTAACCGCAGATTGCCGCGGGGAGCTAGATGTACAGCGAACCTTCTGGACGTCTACTTCCGGTCTAGCTTGCGACTACAGCTGAATGATTGCTTCTCAAGAAGCTTGTTGCGCCAATGAAACTTGGTATGTTATTGGAACGTCTTCCTCCATCGACACGCGCATTGGCATGACACCGCAAAGTAAGAGAGTAGGTCGAATATCCGGGGCACCTCTACGGTGGGGACGAAGACTGGCCGGAAAGGATCTGACATCCTTCGGTAGATTTACGTCGGAGTAGAGTGATGCAGTGACAAGTGTTAGCAACAGATATGAGATAATCAATAGTGGCGGGTCGGGTGTCGTTGAGAGCGATGGAGCTAACGTGACCTCTTCTGAGTAGAAAGCAGCTGATGGAGTACTGCGTATGCGTCGGGTATCGAGAACCAGAATGTAGCAGTTGGTACTTAGAGATGCAAATGTACGAAGTCAGAGATAGGGTCATATCTGTACATCCAGCAAGAGCGAGAAAGACCGCTACGAGGCTTGACAAGGCTGTGCAGTCCATCCAAGAAGGCATCGCCGCGCCAGGTATATCTCTTCATGCAGTGGGGAGTATCTAGCTCAACAATCCGTGAGCAGCCGTATGTTCCTTCGCGCCATGCGTATACCGAGTTCATGATGGTGGAAGGGTCACAGAACTCGAAAAGTTGTTGCGAAAAAATGTGGTCTTGACTTTCGGCCCGAAACCCGACTATTCGGCATGTCGGCAATCGGCCATTGCGTTGCCGCCAGTCTCCTGCCTCTCTCCCAGCCTTCTCCACCATTGATACACGTCAGATGTCAACGACGGGCACTCTCACTATGGACGTCGAGCATGCTGGACTCATGCCAGGAAGCGCGACTACGCTGCACTCAACCTGATTGGAAATGGCGGGCACGCCGACAACGACCACGGCGACGAATCGTGCGACGACCTCGAATGGGTGGAGGATCTGAAGGACGTGACTGACGCCAGGACGCGTGGGGAGCGGGCGGTGTATTCGGCCTTCTGCAAGCTCGCGAGAACACTGTTGGGTGGGCTCATCGGCGCCGACAACCTCATCACTTCCACCTTGGCGTTGACTCACGACAGCTCGGCCAGGCAGCATATCCATGCCTAGGCTCTGCACATCTGCGCCAGAGTCGTTATATGTCATAGCGACGTCTCTGCGCGCCTCCATTTCGTCCCAGTCCTGGCGGCAATGTGGAACAGCTAAGGCATCAGGTGAAGATGCGTCAATCATCCTGCTTGGCTTTCCCGACTTATCTTCGCCTTAGTAGTGACCGTCGCGCTGGGATTGACTTAAAGATTCTCTGGTGAATCTCACCCGCGGATCCGTCTGGTGAAGGCCCTGTTCTGCCTCAGGCTTGTCGACCTCGACGTCAAGCTCGTCCTCATCAGATTCCACGAGGAGAACAATCCGCTCTAAACAGGCGGGTCGAAATCGTCTTCTTGTCGATGATACCATCCTCGATATCTCCTTGGTATCCTACACCGCGGCAGCCACGTCTTTCGTCTTTGTATCCTCCAGGCATTCGGTGACTGATATTCAGGACGTTTGTGCAAGACTCTATCTCGCTCCCTTCCTAGCCGCAGCGGCGAACTTCCCGGGGCACACAATCATTCTCATAATGTCGTATTTTCGCACCTTGGCGTCGGGAGTGACTGACGACTGTTGTTGAGAACGTTTTGTCTGCAAAATGCAACCGGAGCATTTCGACTGTGAGCTTTTCTTTCCCATTTTTTCTTGCACTTGACTAATCGACTACCGCCAGACCGCCAACTGCCACGACTAACTCCCAAATTGATTGCCTGTCTCGGCTGATGAAGACGAGGCAGACCGTCGTCTTCAAAGCGCCACTGGTCTCCGATTCCTTGTCTTTGGTCACTTCAATGCCATCTCTACCTTCCGTATCTACGAGATCGTGGACTCGTTAACCCAGTATGGCAGTGACTTTCGTCGACGATGGATTGGATAACGTCGGTGACGAGCTCCTCGCTGAACAGGCAACATGGTGGATTGTCTCGCGCGGCTGCGCAAGGACGCCCTGTCAGGCTCCAATCCCGTCATGCATAACGCGACGTAGGCTGTCTCGATGTGTATAGGAGAGCGCCGGTACAGTACAAACGGACTCGAGATCTTAGTTCATGAAGTTACGTTATACGGTCCGACTTAAATAGGAGGAGGAGAGGATAAAACCTAAGGTTCTGGATAACCAATAGGTGTTCGCGTCACGCGTGGCCCAATCACGCGCTCGCAGGCCGGCTGGTCGCGCACCGCAAGCAGTATCGTCCCCCCCCCTGTGGACCGACCTCCTACGGGCGACCGAGCAGGCAACAAATTTTCCGGGCATCGCCTATCCCCTGGCGACGCCCAAGGGCAGTCAGTGAATCGTCACCGACTCCAGTATGAACCGTTGTATGCAATCACACACACCACACTTCAATTGACATCCATCTATTGTGGTCATCCATATTACTGCAATCCTATAACATACCACTTTTAATTGATTGTACCAGGCAGCATACAATAATACAACCAATAACACAGGACGTTAGAAGATTCTCGAGAGGATCGTCCACGGGAAAGCACTCGAATCGTGCAAACACTCTCTCCCTTTGCAACCTGGAGTTACTTTCTTCATCGAAGCAGAGTGCCGGCAACAAGTCACGGCTCCCGAAGGTAAACACTTCCCAGAGCGCCTAGCCGTCGGGTAGTGTCGCCACATATCAGAATGGAAGGACTCCCGCAAACTCACAAGCGTTTCATCACCTTCACGAAATAGCAATGCAAGCACGTCGTCTCCAAGTACGTCACACATGAACCTACACAGCCGGCGAGAACGAGGGACGGATACGGGATGAGCGCTTGAGCTCTCGTCGGTCGCCGAAGAACCTCCACGGTCAATCTGTGGTCACGAAGGAAGGGTCTCACATACTCCACATGACATATCATGGCCCAAAAGGGAAAGCACCGCAATCCCGCAGGAGTGTGATACAGAGGCGGGCAGTGTGCTGCAGGGCGCGCAAACCTCAATGAACGTACGCGCCGCCGCGCGGAAGGAGAGGGTAACATGACAGCTGCGCCATGAGAACAAGCAAGTGTGTGCAACACAACAAATGAGCTGGATGGGTCCGGATAATGTCTCGCTGGTGTGGGGCACGGACTTCATACGATCTCTAGCAAGCATCGACAGTTCTCATCCCGGGGCTCGCCTTTGCAAAGAGCGCCGTGAAGACGACCTGCCATTTCTGGAGAGCCGTGAAGACGACCTGCACTATGGAGAGCCGTGAAGACGACCTGCACTTTGGAGAGCCGTGAAGACGACCTGCACGATGAGAGCCGTGAGAACGACCTGCACTTTGGAGAGCCGTGAAGACAACCTGCACGATGAGAGCCGTGAAGACGACCTGCACTTTGGAGAGCCGTGAAGACGACCTGCACGATGAGAGCCGTGAAGACGACCTGCACAATGAGAGCCGTGAAGACGACCTGCACACATGGGCCTCGTCTGGGGCGATATCTACATCCACCCCGAGCTCGCTTTGTGCGAAGGTCGACCGTTGATATCCGTAGGGGTGGTGGTTGCTCGCTTTGCGCAGTGGTTCGTAGACTGGCCATCGATTGGCGCAGTGGTTCGTTGACTGGCACCCAAGACGGAGAAGGCGGCTACTGTAGCGCAGTGGTTCGTAGACTGGCCAGCGTAAGCGGCGGACGAGGTACTTGAAAAAGGTGGTTTGTACCACCCCAGATCTACCGTGGCCGATCTGGTCACCCAGAGATATGCTCAGAGAGAAATTCCCTGGTGGCGGCAGAGTGGATGGTCGGCGTGGCGGAGGCTCAACTTCGGGGTATTCTGAGTACGTTACTTTCAGGGTAGGTGAAGAAACGCGGGACATGACCAAGGGTCCAACGCTGGTTAATCCACTCAGAGAGAGCGTATTGACGCTGTTCAGATTCTAGAAGACAGAAGAGTGAGGTATGGAATCAAGGAATGGGCGGTCTACAGATCCTCGTGGTCAACTCACGAATGCGGACACGCAAATCGATCGTTGCGTTGAGTCACGAAGGGAAGAAGTTGCACCAAAATCTGGGCTCAGACTCGATGGCCTCTCGTCGTATATGTCATGCCTTCAGCCCCTCCGCTAACCCCCAGGAACTATTGCCATCTTAGAACACGGTTGGTCGATCAAAATGAGCAGGAATGCTTACCGTGACGATCTCTTCCAACTTTTGGTGCGTCACCCCATGAGCCGACATTTGCTCGGTGTGCATTGCCTTCTGCAGAGCACCTAGATCTTTCAAAAGGCGTGCAGTCGAAATGACGTTGCTGATCTGTAAATCGCCCACCCATCACGCTCGTGTTGGAAAGTACGGCGAAGAATACACACCTGGAAGGTAACGAGCGACTTGTCGAGTGCATCACGTAGGTCTTCTAGATTCTTCTTGATTCTGTGCTGGTTGAAGAATGCTTTCAGGCCCTTGCACTTGGCAAGAGAGCTGACACGCATCTCGATCATCTCTAAAGTGCTAGTCCAGGTGTCAGTCATAGCCGATAGGAGGCACTAGGCGAAAATAACGTACGAGAGAAGCTTTATAACTCTCAGATCAACTTGTTGTGGACTATGCCCATTCGATGAGCACGCGAGTTCTTTGAGGATCGTGAGTGTGACGTTTCCGGCATGCGATGCAAGAGACGTGCACGAGCCTCGGCATGATCTTGCGCTCTATGCCAGTGATATTGACGTGAGCTACAGTCGTCACATTCCAAGAAAACACGCACCTGTGCTGCCGCAATGATTTTCGCAACCGTCGAACACGCTCCTTCGACGAGGTTACCGACAATCGGTAGCATCTTTGCGATACTCTCCGCAATGTCGAGACAGCTCAGGACAGAGTCAACGGTCCAACGGTCAATGCATCCTTCACGCCGAGCAATGTGTCCGACTCCTCGGGTGTGATCCTTGCAACTCGGGACTCCAAGGTCACGATGCGCGCTTTCATTTGGTGAAAGCATGGGAAAACAAGGGGGATGATATAGGGAAAGAAGTGACTGGCCAAAGGAGGTTGGGTTTCATCTAGGATGGCATACAGGTTCGAGTCATATAGTTGGCACCACAATCCTCTATGTTGTCAGCGAGACATTCTGTATGACCAAATTGACTGGAATTCTTACCTGGGACAAGATACCCTCCATTCATTGCAAACCGAAAAATTCAGCTCGCGATCCTTGGCCGGGGTGTATAAGGAGTACTTGAGCACAATGAAAAGCAAATATATGGCCTCCAACTGTATACTGATAAGTTATACGTGTCCCCAGCAATCAAGTAGACGTACACAGTTATGGTTTGGATGGTATGCAAAGAGTTTAGACGGTGATTCTAGCATGTCGGCAATGCAGCCAAATAGATCGAAGATCATTTGAACGTTCGATTGGTGTCTGGGAATATATTTGTCTGACCTGCGTGTCAGTTTGTCATATTCCTGGAAGAGCCAATCTACGAGGGGCTCACCATATGTACAAGCTGTTCCACAACGAAAAGAAAAGGAAGTATTGTCATGGATGTCTGACTCCAAAGTCTGGCCTGAATACAGCTTGACCGCAAGTGCTGAGGCCGACATGATTGGAGGAGGCAAGGTGTGCTGTTGCAACAGCTGACAAGGCGATGCCGACGAACACAATTGTCAATACTGCCGACTGTCATGATCACGGATCGGAATTGAATTGGCTGATATGCTATTGACGTGATGCATCAGGATATGATAGTCGATGTTATTCAAGGGCGCTCCATAGTTTCTCGTCTCGTCATACACGGAACAGGTAAACGACAAGGGATGCGCTCAAGCCCGACAGAGCGAATCTAGCAAGAACTTCGGGACCAAGCCTACACCCGTTGCTTCTGAGGCGCTAAGCACGCCTGCCGCCCCTTCGCTCACACCTAGGAGCTGGCGCCATCTCAGGACCTGTTTGTGTCAATCGAGTGAAGGAGGCTTACCATGACAATCCGGTTCAACTTTTGGTGTGTCACGCTATGCGCAGCCATCTGCTCGGTATGCATCGCCTTCTGCATGACACGTAAGTCTTTGAGAATATGTGTAGTCGATATGTCGTTGCTGATCTAAAGGGGTTCGAATGAACTGCACTGAAGAAACGCGTCAAGCTGTGCGTGCCTTGAAGACCACAAGCGAGTCGTTCAGCGCCTCTCGGAGGTTCGCCAGATCACTTTTGATCTTGTACTGATAGAGAAAGGCCTTTGGGCCCGTGTACTTGGTAAGTGAATTCACGCGCCTTTCGATTGCCTCGAGGGTACTGATCCAGATGCAGTCGGTCGCGGGTCTTGGTGAGTGATAGGGAACGAGCGACGTACAAGAGGAGTTTCATTATATTCGGATCGACTTGTTGCGGGCCATGACCATCGGATGACCGCGCGAGTTCGTCGAGGACTGCAAGAGTAACGTTGGCCGCGTGCGTTGCTAGTGCCGTACATGCTGTTCGGTTCGAGTTTGTATTCTAGAGGACCTTGAGCATCGGCCTCGGTGACACGTCGGGAAACAAATACCTGCGCTGCCGCAATGATCTTTCGAACCGTCCCGCATGCCCCCTCGACAAGGCTCCCAACAACCGGAAGCATCTTTGCGATACTCTCGGCCACATCGAGACAGACCAGAACGGAATCAATCGTCAAAGGGTCTTTCGCAGAGAGCTCCGTATCGACGCCCTTGGGTGTGATCCTAGCGATTGTGGATTCCAGTGTCTTGACGCGCGCTTTCATTTGGTGGAAGCATGGAAAGACGAGGGGGATGACATAAGGGAAGAAAGAGCTCGCGCGATGGGGCGAGGTGGAGGGAGGGAGGGAGTACGGACTTGAGTCCAGCAAGCGGTCATAGGATTCCCTATTTCATGAGTTTCAGTCAGACTTCACGTTCGTTTACCACAGTGACTAGGTATCCTCACTCGGGCCCCTCAATATACCACCACCCTGCTTTGTTGATTACAACGAGGAATCGTATGTCCCAATCTTGAACGGGGGTGTATAGCACATACTTGAGCCAGATGAGAATGTTGTAAATGTCGAAACCCTAAACTTCCATCAGTCATAGAATCCGGAACGATGATCATCCAACAGCTCACACAGTGCAAGAATCCTCGATTTCTGTCGAAGTTGGGAGGCGGGCGTATCATATCAATGATGCAGTAGAACAGATTGAAGATCATGTGAACGTTTGGTTCGTCCTCGAAGTGAAAGCTACAGCGAGAATGAGAATCTAGACACTGTGCATCAGATCGATCATCTCCCTCATTTGGCGGAATGGCGCTCACGGCCTATCCACATTTTGTTGCAGCTATCGGTATCCGCGCCGACCTCAGTTCCCGACCATTGCTCATCATCAGGCAATCCCAAAGTGTCCTCGATATGCGAATCGGTGCACCGGCCATAGTCGACAGTGTCCCCGTCCTCAGCAAGAGCTAGCTGTGCAGTTGACGTTGTGGTCGCCATGATGGGAAGATGCAAGATGAGAAACTGCAACAACAAGGCAATTCCGGAGGATCCCTGCCCTGCACTTATTGATTGATCGATTGGAAAGGCGATGACAGTGCCATTGCATTTCTGTACAGTTCCCTACCAGTTGTCACGGTACTAATAGACTACTTTTAGTGGACGTGTAGCGTTCATAGTCTAAGAGTACCTTCGCGCTACCGAACCTTACAGTGCAGATCGCAAATCGCGATCGTACGATAGAAATTCACTGGCATATATCGTTAACTGCGACCTGCTCCCGGGTCCTTCCGTGTATCGTCCCTCGTCTCATGCGCGCATGGACGACGCTTAGTCCTAAGCGCTAAGCACGCGGGTCTGCTTATCCAGTCGTGAAGGCGAAAAGCAAGTTGAAGAAGTAAATTAGGCAGCGAAATTCGGTCCGGACTCCGGAGACAGGCCATCAGAATAGCCCGGCATGTCGGCGACACGTCATGACTCTTTTGCGCCAAAGTACTTCCAAGCGGGCAGCTGGACTGATTGCCCATCGCTAAATACAAGACGAACTCAGCTCGAATTCCCTGTTCAATTACACGAATCTCTGTGCAATTGACATCACGAGCCCTTGGTCTGTCTGTGGTCTGATAAGACCTACGCGCCCTGATCGCGTTCTTGCGACTAGCATCAGCAAGTCCTCCCGATCACTTGTTGGAACTTGTTGGAACTTGTCTCTGCCAAAATCCGGCGGACAAGTTGACAAGTCACCAGCCAGCAAGTTAAGTCAAATTCTGCAACAAGTTGCTCGTATTTCGCTCTGACAAGCCCGGCAAGCCGACAAGTTCACCAGTCAGCAAGCTCACAAGCCATTTACAAGTGGGTCCACAATTCCGATTAATTTGCATGTCATTAGAACGCTCTAGTAAGTACAGATGTCCAGTAAATGTAGCATAAAGCGAATGTGAAAGCTCTCAATACGATTGGATGTCCGTGGGGTGTGGATCATGGCGTTCGCGCCGTACAAGGATGTGGGTCATGGCGCTCGCGCCGTAGAAAAACCGAATCTATGTATCATCGAAAGACGACTCGGACGCTTCATCATCAGAAGCCGATGCCTCTTCACCGCTCTCTGCGGCTGTTGGGCTGGTAGGGATATGCATCGTGTATGTGGCCGAATCGAAGACACTGAGATCGGATGTCGAGACGGTCGGAGGCGGCGCAGGAGGCGGTTGCGTTGGTGAGATACCCGCAACCTCGAGAACACGAGTCCTTGCATTCTTGGACAGCTGATTCCCGATTTGCATGAAGTACAAGACTTCGCTCCCAACGTTGCCCTCGGAGAAATACGAGGTCTTGTCCGAAGTCTTGACCAAGGAGCCGGTTATGTGAAGCTTGTAGGCGCGTTTGAGCTGACATGATAATGAGAAACGATCTGCGCATGATCAGGATAGACATACCGCTGCAGCTGTCAGACCGAATGCTGCCATTGGAAAGCCAAAATCGAATTTTGACTCGCGTAAGCAGCTTCGGAGTGCGGTCTGCATGACATAGGCGAATGCAGGGGACTCTCCGAGACCGCGTGGTTTCTGAATGACCATCAGAGATATGCAGGCAGAGGAGACAATTCGAGCTTACCGTATAACCAACCTCATTGGGTAGGATTCCTTCGGGGGCCGCGTCCTTATAGAAAGCCGGTCCATCTAGTCGCATCGCATGCTTGCAGTACTTGATGCGCACATCGATGTCGGCAAAGTCCTCATGTGCGAGCTGGTGGGATACCCAGTCCCTCGCTGCCGAAGCAAATGATGCGCGCTTCTCGCAGAGACAATCGTAGGTCTGCAAAGGCGTCAGAGAGCAAAGTCTGAGGACGGAAGAATGCGAATACCATGGTGAATAGCTTGTGAGTTGAGCTGACTTCAGATGTGTTTCAGGCGATGTCCCTATTCCTAGCCAAAAAATAGTGGCGAGAGCCACGGGTCTTGATTGCATTCACGGTGACCACGTGCACAGCCACAGGCCGAAGGCCTCCCAAAAAAAGCTTCGGGCCTTCCCGCGCTGAAATTGTCCGCAATCCGGCTTCCTGAATGGGACGCTGTTGATAATATACCCTCCTTTGGGGTGCAATAATATCCGTTACCAAATTCTCCCTCACGGCAGATAGCGCGCTCTGTATTGCGTGAACGGGCGACACTCGATCGCGTCATGCAGTCATTGCCAGCCCGCCTCCCGTCCTGCCCTATTATAATCGGTGCACTTGCCCGCAGCTTACTCCGGCTTATTCACATAGACACGCCATTCTCGCCACTCAGAAGACCCCAGGCTAGACAGAGGATCAAGTTTACTGATTATCGCCACACGAAATCCCAAAATTTCCTTTTTCGGAATCCAACATGGCCGCCCGCTGGCGAGCCACTTACAGTACTCCGAATGTAACAACTCATATAAATATTATGGTCATATTGGACAGATACACGACGACGGAGACACAACAATACTGATACGTAACGGACACTGCGAGAATACCAATGATAACACGGGAAATTATGTGCATGTAGATAAAGAGACATCAAGAAGAAAGGAAAGGAAAAGGAATAAGACGACACCAACTGTCCGTCAGTCCACCGAATGTCCAACAGCGGTAAAAACCCAAGTCGCCTCCTCAACTGCAACAAGCCAATCCCTCCTTGCTTGTACTCGTCTCTTCGTGGAGGAGATCGCGTCCGTTGTACGTCCCCACCACGCCAAGCAGGCGATGACCGAGTAGTATCCGTTGATACCCGGTTTCCGCATCCCCGACCAAGATCCCATGGCGCGTTCTGCTGTCGTCAACGGTCGATCAACCCCCGACACGCCACGCCACGCGGGTTGGAGCAAACTCCACCACCTGCAGAAACCCTTGACGAACGTCTCGTACGGTTCGACCTTTGCAAAGGTGTAGTCGGGTTGTCGGCGTGCCTTGATCCAGTTCGTTACGTTCTCCGGACGGCACCTGTTGGCCTTCAGCGGTGCTCCGCCGTCTTTGAACTCGTCACGGGCCTCGAGGACTGTCCAGGCGAACAGTTGACTCATCCATGCGTCGTCGGAAAGACAGTCTCCAAGATTGCCGTCGAACTTGAGATAATCGCGTGCCTCCCGGAACCACTGCGGCCAAGCATCCTCTTCAAGAAGTGTGGGATCGATGACGACCGTGGTGTTGACGACAGCCATTTCGTCGTCGTCGTCGGACGAGTCGGAAGAGGAATCGTTGTCGTCCGCAGACACGGTTTTCGTCGATGAGGGGTCCGAAGTGGCTGGAATGACCGCCGGAGTGAATTGACCGACGACGGCAGGTACCAACGCCTGACAATCTGAGCTGGACATAACGACTGGGAACGCATATCGACGCCGTCCTGCGGTCCCCCGACCAACCACGGATCGACTGCCATCAGACCAACGTCTCCTCGTGAGGGGGGAGCAACTGTCATACTCGCATTCTCCAACAAAGACGGATCGATGTTTTCATCAGCAAGATGGGATGCCGGACCGACAGATGGAGATGAATGGCGAACATTTTTGTCAGGTATAGGGAGGTCATCGGCGACAGCATCGGCATCGGCAGCAGTAGCTGAGGCGTTTCCGAGGCGAGTCGAAGTTCCCAGAGCCTGGGCGATCATAGCAAGAGCTTTCTCGGGAGGTGGATGAGTTGCTGGGAGGAGACCACTCTTGTCCCTCGCTCGGCTTCCATTCTCCGCCGCAAAAACGACTCCCGATGCACTGCCCTTGGACCGCTTCCTTCGTTTCTTCTTCTGGGTCTCGCCGTCGGGACCATCGTCGTTGGAAGCTGTTTTCCCGGCGCTTTTTTTACGTTTGCGCGATGTCGTGACCTCTTCGTCCTCTGTTGCGCCCGCCGCCCCCTGCTCAAATCCGCCCAGAAGAATCGGGGTCTCAGGGCTCCCGGAGTGGTTTTCTACGAGCCAACCCACGCCGCCCTCGGTGGTGACTAGGCGCCTGGTACAAATCCCGACAGGTCGGGCAAGTTGAGCATCTGCTGCCGCGCCTTCATCTGAGCGAGGTAATGCGCGAGAACGTTCGATGTCAGGATCTGATATTATCGAGATGAGCTATATAGCAAATGACACAAGAGGAAGACGTACTGTTGTTTTGATATACCCAGTTCGAAAAGGAATTGATCCAGGGAGTGAACAAAACGGGGTCCGAATCAAATCTCGTCGGAATAGGACCAAGTCCGCGCCCACAATGCATCCTGAGCTGGCCGTCAGTCTTGCGCGACCTAGAGAATGAATGGTACCTACGTCATAACGTTCGGCCTCCCTTCGTCGCGAGGCTCGTTGCCGCCTATCGCGACACTGATGAACATGCCCGACATAGTCGAAAATGACTCGCAAATCGGATGAAGCACACCCATCAATTTGTCGATCAGCCTGGTGGAACGGATGAGTGAGACCGGATGAGTGAAAAAAACCAGGCAACTTACTCTTGCGCGTCCTGCGGAGGAAGAAGCTCATTTGTCCTGGCGTATAATTTGTTGCGCTCCTCGGTGGCAGTGGCGACAGCAGCAGCAGCCCGGGCTTGGAAGTCATCCTTCACGTCCTGGCCTTCCTTCGCGAACGCCGCGGCCCAATACTTGGAACGAAACCCATTCCGCTCAGCCTCCGGTAATTTCATCGCCTCCTTCTTGCACTCCTCTTTCATCTGGGGCTGAGTGTCAGCCCAGAGCTGGTATGGATGTGCACCGCGCAGCGTGCCACCGTCATCGCCTAAGGCCCGCCCGAGTATCAATGATAGCGGGTCTTTGACGCTCCCTGCGAATTTCTTGATAGTCTTCGGAGGCTTTCCAGCCGCTCCGGCGAGCCGCACGAGTACGTTCAGCACACCCTGTAATATACTTAGTAAGACGTCCCAGACAACAGCGTAGCTCAAGACGTACCTTGCGCGTCTTCTCCACGATCTTCGCGTAAGCGTCGGCCTCCTCAGCCCGTATCACATCCAGGTCGTACGAAAAAGGGCACTCTGCCGGCTCTGCAGCAGTGAGGGGTTCCCTCCAGTCGAATCTAGCGAGGACGTCGTTTGCGGCTCGATTAGCGTACTCGCCTAGAGCGACCATGTCGTCGGACTTGCGAATGAGACAAAAGGCGTCCAAGTGGGGAAATTATGTGCATGTAGATAAAGAGACATCAAGAAGAAAGGAAAGGAAAAGGAATAAGACGACACCAACTGTCCGTCAGTCCACCGAATGTCCAACAGCGGTAAAAACCCAAGTCGCCTCCTCAACTGCAACAAGCCAATCCCTCCTTGCTTGTACTCGTCTCTTCGTGGAGGAGATCGCGTCCGTTGTACGTCCCCACCACGCCAAGCAGGCGATGACCGAGTAGTATCCGTTGATACCCGGTTTCCGCATCCCCGACCAAGATCCCATGGCGCGTTCTGCTGTCGTCAACGGTCGATCAACCCCCGACACGCCACGCCACGCGGGTTGGAGCGAACTCCACCACCTGCAGAAACCCTTGACGAACGTCTCGTACGGTTCGACCTTTGCAAAGGTGTAGTCGGGTTGTCGGCGTGCCTTGATCCAGTTCGTTACGTTCTCCGGACGGCACCTGTTGGCCTTCAGCGGTGCTCCGCCGTCTTTGAACTCGTCACGGGCCTCGAGGACTGTCCAGGCGAACAGTTGACTCATCCATGCGTCGTCGGAAAGACAGTCTCCAAGATTGCCGTCGAACTTGAGATAATCGCGTGCCTCCCGGAACCACTGCGGCCAAGCATCCTCTTCAAGAAGTGTGGGATCGATGACGACCGTGGTGTTGACGACAGCCATTTCGTCGTCGTCGTCGGACGAGTCGGAAGAGGAATCGTTGTCGTCCGCAGACACGGTTTTCGTCGATGAGGGGTCCGAAGTGGCTGGAATGACCGCCGGAGTGAATTGACCGACGACGGCAGGTACCAACGCCTGACAATCTGAGCTGGACATAACAACTGGGAACGCATATCGACGCCGTCCTGCGGTCCCCCGACCAACCACGGATCGACTGCCATCAGACCAACGTCTCCTCGTGAGGGGGGAGCAACTGTCATACTCGCATTCTCCAACAAAGACGGATCGATGTTTTCATCAGCAAGATGGGATGCCGGACCGACAGATGGAGATGAATGGCGAACATTTTTGTCAGGTATAGGGAGGTCATCGGCGACAGCATCGGCATCGGCAGCAGTAGCTGAGGCGTTTCCGAGGCGAGTCGAAGTTCCCAGAGCCTGGGCGATCATAGCAAGAGCTTTCTCGGGAGGTGGATGAGTTGCTGGGAGGAGACCACTCTTGTCCCTCGCTCGGCTTCCATTCTCCGCCGCAAAAACGACTCCCGATGCACTGCCCTTGGACCGCTTCCTTCGTTTCTTCTTCTGGGTCTCGCCGTCGGGACCATCGTCGTTGGAAGCTGTTTTCCCGGCGCTTTTTTTACGTTTGCGCGATGTCGTGACCTCTTCGTCCTCTGTTGCGCCCGCCGCCCCCTGCTCAAATCCGCCCAGAAGAATCGGGGTCTCAGGGCTCCCGGAGTGGTTTTCTACGAGCCAACCCACGCCGCCCTCGGTGGTGACTAGGCGCCTGGTACAAATCCCGACAGGTCGGGCAAGTTGAGCATCTGCTGCCGCGCCTTCATCTGAGCGAGGTAATGCGCGAGAACGTTCGATGTCAGGATCTGATATTATCGAGATGAGCTATATAGCAAATGACACAAGAGGAAGACGTACTGTTGTTTTGATATACCCAGTTCGAAAAGGAATTGATCCAGGGAGTGAACAAAACGGGGTCCGAATCAAATCTCGTCGGAATAGGACCAAGTCCGCGCCCACAATGCATCCTGAGCTGGCCGTCAGTCTTGCGCGACCTAGAGAATGAATGGTACCTACGTCATAACGTTCGGCCTCCCTTCGTCGCGAGGCTCGTTGCCGCCTATCGCGACACTGATGAACATGCCCGACATAGTCGAAAATGACTCGCAAATCGGATGAAGCACACCCATCAATTTGTCGATCAGCCTGGTGGAACGGATGAGTGAGACCGGATGAGTGAAAAAAACCAGGCAACTTACTCTTGCGCGTCCTGCGGAGGAAGAAGCTCATTTGTCCTGGCGTATAATTTGTTGCGCTCCTCGGTGGCAGTGGCGACAGCAGCAGCAGCCCGGGCTTGGAAGTCATCCTTCACGTCCTGGCCTTCCTTCGCGAACGCCGCGGCCCAATACTTGGAACGAAACCCATTCCGCTCAGCCTCCGGTAATTTCATCGCCTCCTTCTTGCACTCCTCTTTCATCTGGGGCTGAGTGTCAGCCCAGAGCTGGTATGGATGTGCACCGCGCAGCGTGCCACCGTCATCGCCTAAGGCCCGCCCGAGTATCAATGATAGCGGGTCTTTGACGCTCCCTGCGGATTTCTTGATAGTCTTCGGAGGCTTTCCAGCCGCTCCGGCGAGCCGCACGAGTACGTTCAGCACACCCTGTAATATACTTAGTAAGACGTCCCAGACAACAGCGTAGCTCAAGACGTACCTTGCGCGTCTTCTCCACGATCTTCGCGTAAGCGTCGGCCTCCTCAGCCCGTATCACATCCAGGTCGTACGAAAAAGGGCACTCTGCCGGCTCTGCAGCAGTGAGGGGTTCCCTCCAGTCGAATCTAGCGAGGACGTCGTTTGCGGCTCGATTAGCGTACTCGCCTAGAGCGACCATGTCGTCGGACTTGCGAATGAGACAAAAGGCGTCCAAGTGAGTAGATTTCAGGTAGCGTAAAGGCTCTCCCTTCAGCCAGCCCTTTGGGTTGGGCTTGGCCGCGAATGCGTTCAAGCGGGCGAGAAACTCGGGAGTGATGGGCGGAGACGTCCAAGTCAGCCTGATTCATGCCATATTGTCATTGTTTGTCACGGAGATTTCGGCAAAACAAACATACACATTTGGCACACTTGGGGCAGGTTCAGCCATGATTGTGATCCTTGCCTTGACGCGTCCACCACCGAAAGCTTTTTCGCGACGAAGTCGTGCTTGAGCGACTTGCGATAAACTCTTTGTCAACGAACCCAGTACACGCCAACGCTTTACCTAATTCAAGACTGTACAGTCTCGGCTGGCGCCGATGAGGATCCAATAAATAAGGGCGTTTCTCTGCCAAACCCAACCACCTCCCTTTCTTCCTTTCCCCCACCATCCAACCCAGCCTCTGCACCGTCTCTCCCTCCCATGGCCAACCTCACCTCCGCTCCTTCTTCCGGCGCGTCCAGGCGGTGCATCCAGCGCCGTCGCCGCGCCCGCCGTCGCTGCGCCCGCCCCTGCTGCCGCGTCCGCCCCTGCTGCCGCGTCCGCCCCTGCTGCCGCGCCTGCTCCTGCCGCGCCTGCTCCTGCCGCGCCTGGTCCTGTCGCGCCTGCGCTTGTCGCGCCTGCTCTCGCCGCGCCTGCCCCTGCCGCGGCGCCTGCTCCTACTTGCGGCTCCGCGCCTGCTCCTGCCGCGGCTCAGCCTGCTGCTCCTGCGGCCACTACCGCCCAGTCTGCTGCCACAGCGGCGGCTGTCTTCGCTGCCGCCAGCGCTGCCGCCAGCGCTGCCGCCACCGCCGCGATGGCAGGCCCGCCTCCTGCTGTCACCCAAGTCGCTCCCGGCTTTCGGTACGAGGTCCCTCAGGCCAACGCTGCCCCGCCGTACTACTGCATCACCCGGGGAACCAGAATTGGTGTCGTCAGTGGTTGGTAAGCCTCTTCTTTTTTTAATGAACGCCGTTCATAACTAATACTTCTTTTTTCGATCTACAGGACCAACGCTGGACCTTTGGTCACCGGCGTCCGCGGCTCCAACTTCAACAAGGTCCCCACCATCGCTGACGGCATGACCGCCATGGACAAGGCCATTGCCGATGGCACCGCAGGTGTCATTGCGCCTTAGGTGGCAAGTCCAACTGTGCCTGGTAAGTGTCTTGTCCTTGGACGTGTGGTCGCGTACTGACGCAAACGTTTCTTTCGGCAGCCGAGTTCGACCATATAAAAGGCGACCGCATGGTCGTGCTAATCTCTTGGGTCACCGGCGGAGGAAGACGTACATGTACAGCGTCTTATATTTATGAGGTGTAGATATATGTAGTATTATAGTGTCTCGTGTCGTGCAATCAACACCTCTGTTCCAACCCAAAAATAATAGTCAGACTGAGCTTATTAGCTTAATTGAATAGATCGTCACTTCCCGCCAGGCTGAGCTTAGCTTGTTTGAATGGATCTGTCACTTGACAAATAAGGACTCAATTGAGATGAGATAAGATAGCAGCGAGATTGGCAGAACCCAGACAGGACCTCGCAGTGTCGGTCCGGTCCGTCTCCCCGAAACATAAAGAATGCGGGATTTATAGGTGTTCACACAAGATATCAGCCTGAAAATATGGCGAAACACATTCTGTGATACGTACAAATGAATGCTGTAGCATTTTGAATGCATTCCTTCGGGTACACAAATGGCTTAGGTTGTCGGTAGACTCGACTTTATCGTAGTGGAGAACTTTGCATTGCACATGAACGGTTCCATACATTTTCATGACCTAATCCTATCATACAGCCCCGGGCTCTGGGATCTCATGGCACCCCATCCGGAAGCGATCCTTTGAGCTGTTCTCCAGCAACATTGAACGCATCGTACCAGAACGCATCTGCCGAGGTGCGGCACTCTATGGCAACCTCTCGGCTGCAACGTTCCACGTGACTGTTTGTTGGTCTTTCTGGGGCTGGCGTCACTTGGTCAGTGTTCTTCCACCACCTCCTCCCACATCAACATGTCACTGAGTGAGGAGCAGCGTCAAGCACGAGCTGCCGCCTCACGACGCTGGACTGACAGGTACGCTATCCGATAATTTCACGATAATAAGCGGCCGTTGAGACAATATTGGCAGTCATCGTGCCGAAGTCAACCGTCGACGGAGGGACCGACGCCGTTATCGTGGGCGCCAGGATGAGTTGCACACGCTTGAGAGCCAGTTTCAGAGGTGCGCCGCCAGTCTCACAGTTGCTTTCTCCATTCGTCTTACCGAGACGGCTTTAGGTTCATGGACGATCCGGTCGAGGAGGCGCGCTGTTCCAGAACCACCCTCCTCAACTATGTGCGCGAAGCCGAAAGGGCCACCCATCGCATCACCGGCAAGGACAACCGCGAATATGCCGCCCTCGTGTACCGCACCGCCCTTCGCTCAAGGTCGGCCTTGCCCATTGTTACGTCGAAAAGAGCCCGTCTTCAAGAAATACTTGACGAGGCTTTGGTATGTCTTGAACAGCTGCAGGACCGCTACCAAGACAGCGACGAATGTGCCGCTGCCACCTCCATCGTCGACCCGCTTCAGTACCAACTGCTGCTTCTCGACGACATCATCTATCACCTTGGTCAGGGCGACCGCCTCGCCTTGCGATCCACGGCCCGTTCTAGCGCCCTCTTCTTTCAATCGGCTTAAGTCCAACGTGCGTCGCGTCTATCTCCCTCTTCTGGACGTTCAAAATTGATTATTTCGATTCAGGCCTGGCAGCAGACGCCGTTTCCTTGCTCCAATCTTATAAAAAGCGGCACCTCGACTGGTTTTTTTTCACTGTCTTCCTCCTCCCCTCAACTTTGTCTGCCATGGCCACCGGCGCTCCAGCAGTGTACCCTGTAAGTTCTGTATCGCCCTTCTGCCGTCATCCACTGTCTTACGATGTCTACATCAGCGTTACAGCGATAAGCTCCACCTTGACCTCTGGCAAAGTCGCCGGCTTACTCGTGATGAGATGTTTCTCATCGTCGTGGAGGAGCGTGTTCGTACTGGGCAACTTCCTGCAGCCGCTCTCGCCGCTCTCAGGGAACGCCTTGCGCTGCACTGGTGCGATGTCCTCTACGGTGACGCCATGCGCATCCAGGACAGGACTCGGGCTCGATGGTCTCTTGACCGGCCGGTAAGCCTGTTTTCTCTCTGCTGCCGCGTTGGATGGTTCACATCATTTCGCCTTATAGAAATTGGAGTTGAAAATGCACTGGAAGACTTGGAGCCCTTATCCCGGTCGCGACAAGCTCCGTGCTCAGGTCGAGGCCTGGGTGGACACTCACGTCGACTGGGTGTCCGGCGAGATTCACACCAAGGACATGTCGGAAACCAGCCTCCTCTCTTCCTCAGATTCCAGCGACGAGGTTGAGGACGATGACGACGACGACGACGACGAAGACGCCTCGGACCGTAGTGACCCTGCGTCCCCCACCTCTGTTGTCGCCGTTCACGGTTCCACCAACACGACGCCTCGCGCTAAACCCGTCATCAATTTGGATGATTCCAGGTTTGTTATGTTCCCGCGCTGTTCCTTGTCTCCAAGCTCACGCGCTCCTGATGTCTAGCCCCGATGCTGCGCCCGGTGTCTCTTTGGAAGACGGCGCCCCTGCACACCGCAAGGATGAGAACGATCTTCCGGGCCTGCTGCCCGTTGACGCCAGCGACGACGAGGACGGCGGCAAACCCCACTCCAACGACAACGCCGTGGATCTTTCTCATCAAGGTTCTTCACTCCACAAAGGAGAGAGGCTCGGCAACCTGTAAGTTTGCGTCTCGCCATTGCTTCTTTCCGTTCTGTCACTCATTGTCTTGTATAGGGTCACATCCGATCCCACCAAGGCCACTGTCTCCTACGACATAGGCTGTCATCGCATGGCGCACAAGGATACGTGCCGTGTCGATTGGCGCAACACTGCTCCGGACAGCGACGATGAGGAAAGCAAGGGCTGGAGCACTGATGGCAACAACTGCGACCACGCGGACACGTTTACCGCGCCTGTTGCGGTCGCCAAGCCCAAGCAGGTCATCACTGTCTCCAAGGTTGAGGTCGTCGTCCCTAAGCTCGGGCCTGCCTTCTCCCTGGCCAAGCCCCACATCTCTTCCCGCGCCAAGAAGATCTTCCCAGCCATCGATCGTCTCAACCAGTCACCCACCAAGGCTATCCCAGTGCGTCGCAAGCTTGACGTCGCTGAGGGATCCTCCTCTCCTGTGAAGAGGCAGCGTCGTGGAACAGTAGTTGACCGTGTCTAGCTAGTGCTGTGATCTTATTTTCTCCCTCTATATCTTTCGTCATCTACTGTTGCCCTTGATACTTACCCAAAACCATTGTCTACTCGATGGATGCTTTCTTACTGCTCTGTAGTTCTGATCATTTCGTAGTTGTACTGTTTTCTTGCCAGTCTGTACAGAAAAGGTCTCCGGACAATAAATGACTTGTTTGTCGCCGCAGTGGTCTTTCAGAGGCCTAGACTCCATGCACATGGTCGCAGTATCAAATAGTGCGCCTAGACCAGCACCGTCATGTGGTCGATATGATCCCCAATCTTTCTTCCCTTCTTCTTCTCACTGCTCTTGTTTCGTGGCAGCGTCAGCGCTGATCCTCCTCGGACGTGGACGGGAACCGTACACGAGGAATTCGTCGCATTCTCCGACCACGCAACACTGGCCACACACATTCAGAAACACACGCTGCTGCTACACTAAAGATACAGTGGGTATCCTTCTTTCGCATGCCTGAAGTCATCTCTAACCCAGACCTGGAAGTCTTTGACCAGGACGCACATCGGGGCGACTCCGCGCAAGAAGCCCAAGTCAAGACGCTTCCTCATCTTCTTCTCAAGTCGGCGACTGGCACACTTCTGGTACACGAGCTCTGCGACGGCAAGTGCGATCTCCTGCGGTGACTGGTCAACTGACAGCGCGGTCTTTATTCAGGAAAGCGGTTACCTTGCAGCGGACTTCACGATTCTCAACCTCGTAGGGATACGTTCGAAACCAATGCGCGAAGAGGGCCAGAAGATAGTCATCTCGATCCCATCCTTTGTCGCCAGCCAAGACCCTGGTCAGAGCGTCTACCTCCTCGACTAGGTCGTCATATTGGAGTAAGGAGAATTTCATGACCCGCCTGACAACGAATTGACAGCGTCAGTCGCCTTCGCTCGATCGAACGTCGTTGCGACTAACCACTCTCCAGATCTTTCTATGTCGGGACTTGCACTTAGGCGCACACCAGAGGTGGCCTCGACGATGTATTGAGAAACGATGGGCGCTTGGGACATGGATGCTTGAGGGAATGGGGTGATTAATCATGAACTGGACGTCAAACGCCTCATATGCCAAATCCCTGCGAAGCAGAGCTTCGTACGTCACAAGTGACTGGGGTCTCTCGCGACCGGCGACTTCTCACTACTGAGCCATGGGCCACAGAATCCCAAGAATCCAAAGGGGGGGGGGGCCTTAGGATCTGAGCTGATTTCGGCGATTTCGTCTGTCGCTTGCTACTTCCACTGGAGACGCCGGTCCCGTCCTCATGCGCGGTGTCTTCAAGAAAGCACATGTTCGCCGCCACCAGGGACCGACTAACGTTAGTCAACGGTCATACTATCGTTCCTCCACTGGCAAGGTCGTTCAGCGCGGAAGAGCACCACACGTCGTACCTCGGAACATCTCCGCCGCAGTTACCGCTACTTACGCCGACACTTATCCTCAGCATGGACTAGCGGACGCGTTCGAGGAGCCGGATGTTGGGGGAGGTACTCATCCAGTTGTGGAACAGCTGCACTTTGTCGTTGAAGCGCGCCGTCGGAGGCGAGGTCTTGCGCGCAAAACGCGCGTCAAGGTATGATGGACACCCCCACTCCAAGTCAACTATTCACTAACACCCTATTCAGATTCGAGAGCTTCTACGCTGGATGGGTCAAGCTGGTGGTCGCGACTATCGACCAGAATATCTCGACGAGTTCATTCGCCGGAAAGGCCGAGCCGGCAACCGCATCGATGTCTGTGCATGTAGTGGAAAGGACTCCGATGGTGATTTGCGGATGGGGGCGGAATTAGCACAGGCAATCTATCGTTGCGTTGAATGCCACCCGACGCGCCTCGAGTGTGAGGACTGCTGTGTTTCGCGACATCGCGACCTACCTTGTCATGTCGTTAAGGTGAGTAGCGCGATCCATAATTCGATGGTATCTCTGATCTGTTTGTAGGAGTGGGATGGTATACGCTTCATCAGGAAGCCCCTTCGTGCTCTGGGCCTGCGCTATCAAGTCGGACAAGAAGACGGATCGCTATGCCTAGTACCACTCGCCGCCCACGAACGATTCACTCTCATTCACGACAATGCCCTTCACGAAGTCGCACTGGATTTCTGTGGGTGCCCTAGGAGCCAGCCCACACGGATTCAGTTGCTTCGCGCCGGTCTCTTTCCTGCAACGGTCAGGCGACCACGCACCGCTGTCTCGTTGCAGTGTTTGGAAACGTTTCATGCGCTCACGTTGGCCGGAAAGCTCTCGGCTTATGATTATTATAAACACCTGGTGTACCGGACGGATCCGCTCGGTCTCAATGTTCCAAAGGTATGCAATGCCTTGTGCTCTCCGAGATCTGACTGACTTCTGAACAGGATCGATACAAGGCTTTCCTGCGGGTCGTTCGCCAATATCGCCACCTAACACTGCTTATGTGCGGTGGGAAAGGTTGTGAAGACGACGGTGTCAACAACATCGGGGTTGGCGAACTTGCCCTCGCTTGCCCTGCTTGTCCCCGGCCGGGCATCAATCTCCCCGCTAATTGGAGAGACGCGCCGCCGGAAGAGGAGTGAGTTTATATGTATGACCTATTCGTGAGCTAATGGCGTCGTTCTAGGTATCTATACTGGCAGATTCGTGCAGCGGACGCAAACTTCCGCTTGTCGAATTTCTTCCGCTCATCCAACGAAGCGGACCCTGGCCTGCACACGGGCTTGGCATATTTCGTGAAGCCGGAGGGCTATTACGAATATATCCTGAAGTGCGCTACTCAGACGGATGTAAGTCAGCCTGCTAATGAGCGTTGATCTACAAGCTGACCCAATCTGGTTTGTAGATCAGCACATGCAGCGGTTTCAAGACGCTGGCACATGCGGAGACGAAGAGCTCGACTGGCCTACGATCAACGGGCGTGGTCATGACCGCTTGTGCACGTCACGAGATGGTTGGTGGGCAGAGCGTTGGCGACCTGCAAAAGGGAGAAAGGTAGAGACTCTTTGTTCCGTCTTGGTATCGTTTGACTGACCGCTTTGGTGCGTGCAGATATTGTAACACCGACTACGTTCTAGCAGCCTCCCTCAAGCCCGTACAAGTCAAGAAGATCTTCTTCTCATATGACGTCGCGTGCCAATGGGAGAAAAATCTCACCGACCGCTTGCAGGAATTGCCCCAACATCTGCAGTTCCCAGCGGACGTTGAGGTCGACGCGGGCGTTCCTAAACTTTACTCGCGCGCCCACAAACTTTTATGCCAGCTGGTATACTCTCTCAACCTCATCGTCGGGATGGGCCGTACCGACGGCGAGGGCATTGAGCGCATATGGGCCTTTCTTAACGGACTCGCGTCGAGCACGAAGGAGATGGGTCCAGGGCACAGGCACGACACGATAGACGACCATTACCACTACATGAATTGGTGCAAATACGTCAGCTTTGGTATGTCTCCATGCGACTAGACATCTGATTAGGTGCTAATTATGGTTCAGGTATCACAATGCTAAAACGTCGCAAGATAGCTCGCGTGCAGAAGGAGCGACAGACCAAGGTCCATCGCGAATTTACGGCCATCATACCGGGAGACGACACGGTTCAAAAGTGGACTGACGAAGTCGTTGACTGGGAAAAAGACCGGCGGAATAAACCGAGTCCTTATCGACAGGTAGCTCGACGTAGGTGCTCTTTCATTTGACGAGATCTTTTGATTGACAAACTCACTAGATGAATCGGAGGGACAGCTTCGGCATCGACTGGCGGAGGAAGATCGAGTTCGAAAGGAGAAGGGTGAACTTCGCTTGGTTCACACGACGGCCGCTGCATGTCTGTCCTATGCTTTTGATATTGAGGAGATCCTGTAAGTCGATTTTGTGTTGCCGCGTTAGACGCGTCGTGGCTAACCTGCTCCCCAGGTTGGAAGTTCGTTGCAATCGCGCTCCCAAAGCTGCGGGTGGAGCGCTCACAGCGCATGAGGTCAGCGAGCTGCATCGTCGGAGAGTATCTCTTCGGCGCCGGATGAATCTTTTCCGGGGAATGCAGTCGGCGTACATGCCTGGTGCGGCGATAAAAATCCGAGAAACCAGTATCTCATCGACCGGTCGTGCGGATGTAGAGGACGAATGCTTGTGGCTCCCATCCGATTTTCCTGCGGCGGATCGGGGGAAAGCGGTGGCAGCGGGGCTAGTCGAGCTGGAGAAGCTCCATCGTATCAGTCAGATGCGGGACGCACTCGAGACGGTGCGGAATTGTCAGACCTACATTCGCGCCCACCATGCCTACCGCAAGAAGGGACCCACCGGGCAGCACGCCGCGACACGGGCCTCCACTTTTCTTGCCAGTCAGCAGCGGCGATCGACGGAGGCTAGACTTCGCTACACATACTGTCAAGAGGCGTACGCGAAGCTCATGGACAGTGACGTCTCATGGCAGGAGGAATTCCAGGAGCTGCGCGTAGAGCATTGCATTTCTCTACAAGGCGCGGACTTCGATATCGACAAACTGTTTGCGCTGGGACAGGGCACCCACGTCATGTCATGGATTTGGACCCAGGCTGGAGCCGTGCGAGAGGGCGATGATGTGAGCATTGAACGCGCAAAAGGGGAATGGTTGAAGAGTCGGGCAAGGGTTTTGAGGTGGACGGAGGAGCTGAAGCTGTGCGAGGAGGAGATGAGGAGGATTCGGGTCACACTGAGATGGATGGAATTGTGGTGGATGCTGCGAATGAAGTGGAGGGCGACGGCGGACCCCATCTTATACGAGGGTTCGCGTGCATATGCCGCGCACCAGGCTTCGGTTCAACGTGATCTCCGACTCGCGTTTGTGGCTCTCTGGGAAGAGGGTGAAGGGGCTGATGACGGCTACGAGGATTTGCCGTGGGAGGATGGACAATTATCGGGAGCAGCTGCAGCCGCGGATGGTGACGAGGACGATGCTGACGGAGAGGACGATGAAGAGAATGAGGGTCTAACGGAGCTGACGGTGGGGGACGAGGTTAACGTACCTGCAGGGGATGTAGTCAATCGCGAAGGGGCGAGCGAAACCGAGGAAGAGAGAGACGAGGAGCTTGATACTCTCGCAGACGTAGCGCAGACATAGAATAGTGCACTAGTCAATAAGTCGTCACAATTCTAGGTGTACGGTATGAATTGCCTCATTCGAACACATCGGCCGCGCACGGGCGCGTCTGGCCTCATTGGTCATTTCCGTTTTAGGCGAATTCTCCTTTGATCTGATACAAACCATTTTCGGATGAGGATTATATTATGCGACCCCGCTGTATTGGGCACGGCTACCAGCCTAAATAGGTTGGGGTGCTGGACAATTGGCAGGCTGCAGGTAGGCTATGTGGCTGTGTCCAACACCTGCTCAGATGTCATCCGGGAAAGTAGCAAGGGCCACTCAAATGGCCAAAAGTGGTGGCAAGGGTTGTGTGTTTCCGGGTGCAACGATGTCGACAATCTTCTTGATGACACTGCCGAGATCTTTCTGTGTCTTGCTGAACTCCTCGCCAAATGGAACTTTGGAAGCGACGAGATAATGATAGATGGTCGGTAGATAACAATCCTGATACTTCTGAACAATGAATCCGGGAAGTGTAGCTGTAAGATCCTCCGAGTCTGAACTGGTATTGCCGGATGGAGTCGAAGTCGAACTAGGATGGGTAGGCAAGTATACATCTCGCTTGCGCTTCTTGAGGAATGGATCACGGCCAGTGTAAAGAGGCAAAGGAGTGGCGGAGGATGTGGAAGTGGCAGTGGGCGTTGCATTGGACTTGCTCTTTCTGGTTTTTGCCTTGGGAGGTGGTACCGGAGTTGCTGAAGTCTGTGCCACAAGCTATGAACATCATGATTAGCTAGCCCATATGACTCGACAATCACGCACCAGCTTCAAGGGGGTCTTCTTGGCCTTGGGTGTAGGCTGGCTATCCGCATCGTCGTCGCTGTCCGGAAGTCCGCCAATCTCGAAAGTTGATGCTGGCTGGGGTTTGGACATGGATGGTGCTGATCCTGGCACATTAGCTTGACGAGGGATATTGCGTGTCTTCCAGTCTGCGTGAAGCCCTGCATTAGACACGGTGGCGGCCTTTGGTTTGGGTCGAGGACTAGAGACGGGGTTAGGGAAAGGGAGCAATGACTGTGAGAAACTCATCACCGAGTAGACGCTGGAACCGTGACCTTGCTCTCTCTCTCCTTCCGTTCTTTGGCCGCACCAGCCAACTCAGCACGTTCCTTCTCGACTTTGGTGCGTGTTGAACCCTTTGCAGCCTTTGTTTTGCGCTGGAGGAATGATTTAGCATTGCGTTGGCGCGAGATATCAACGTCCTAATCACCTTCTTAGACGGTATTGGCATTTCTTCGATCAAGGCTTCCTCCTCGTCTTCATCCCTGTCTTCCTTCTCTCCGATGGGCGCAAAATGTCGAACAACGTTCTCGGCCTCTTCTGCGTCGTTTTCAACCTGCTCCTGCTCCAGAAGAGCTAGCAGATGCAGCTTTTCTGCAGCCGCGGCCGCCTCTCTTGCTTGAGCTTCAGCAATCATCTGCCTGGTCTCGGAAACCTGTGTAGAGGTACGACGGGGTCGAGGCTTATCGCATGCTCCTGGGTCCACGGCACGGTTGGCTCTTAGAGGACGCAACACCTTTGGTATTTCTGGAGTTGGCGACGCCATACGAGGTTTCTTCGAGTCTGGTTCGGAGGTATCGCTGTCGGACGAAACAACGGTCATTGGAGACTTTGCAATATCCTGCTTTGTAGGAAGTGAGGTACGCTTCTGGAATTGTTCGTCAGAGCTCAGAAATATATATTCAAAAGACCGTACCAAGGCTTCTGAGCGAGCATGCTTCTGTGAGACTGGAGTCGAGGACTGCATCACTGGAACTACAGGTTGAGCATCAGGTGGGTCCGCTTCTGCGACTTTCCTCTTCTTTCTGCCTGATGTTTTGGATGCAGACACTGTGGAAGCGGACTGCTTGTTTGAGCGCAAATGGGGAGGCAAGAGACGTTGTGCGGGCGCTTCCTGCGAACGCGTCAATGAACGCCGGCCAGCCAACATACGGAAACGAGTGTGTGATAGTGAGAGGCAGAGGTTTTGCCCAGCCGGATGAACGCGGAAGACTTGTGTTTGGTTCTGACACTGTAAGACCAAATTCATGAATTTCCAATCTTTCTTTGTTCCCACCATGTCGTCCGAGTTGCACTACTTTGTCTGCGAAATCTGTCACCGCTCGTTTTCCAGTCCTTCTGGACGCACTCGGCATATGCAGACTGCTCATCGTGAGGTGACTCAAGATCCTGATGATCTCGAAGATGGAGGCGAAAAGTTTCACTACAGAAAGCACCCACAGGCAACTGGTAAGTCCGCTGCTTTCCTGTTTGATCACACTAACGAAAAGTAGGTCAACCTTGCGATGCCCGCGGAAACTACCTACCGCCTTTTTCAGGTCCGCCACCGCCTGCCGAACCAACATTCTCCCCGTTTGAGGATTGTGAGGAGTTCGACTTTGCTCAGTTTCACTTTGTCGAGCAGCAAAGCTCAGCACCTGCGATCAAGAAGGCTCTCGATTTGTGGGCCACTAGTTTACTCAAGGCAGGCGCAACACACTCTAGTCCTTGGAAGACAGCGGAAGAGCTCTACGCCACAATCGACTCCATTCAACAAGGTCCCGCGCCATGGAAGCTCATCACCTTTAGGTATACCGGTGAACTACCACCAGGAACACCTCCGTCGTGGATGACCCAGACATACGAGCTGGTGACTCGAGATAGCCGGGAAGTTCTTTTGCTCCAACTCGCAAGTACCGACTTTCAGGACCATTTCAACTACACACCCTATCAACAGTTTCAGCCCGACGGTCAACGGGTCTGGTCAAATCTCATGTCCGCGGACTGGGCTT
The DNA here is from genome assembly GCA_019915075.1 of Strobilurus stephanocystis. NCBI lineage: Eukaryota > Fungi > Basidiomycota > Agaricomycetes > Agaricales > Physalacriaceae > Strobilurus > Strobilurus stephanocystis. Next base: position 500,477 of record JAHLMI010000018.1, read on the forward strand.
GGAAGCAATCAGTTCGTTCTTCTCAACCGTGCTTGCCCAATATACTGAGTATCCTTTAGGACAAGATCTGTGAATCTGAAGATAACGACGGTATTATGCTTGTACCAGTCATCTCAGGAAGCGATAAAACCACGGTGTCGGTCCAAACTGGTCATCAAGAATATCACCCGGTATATCAATCCCCTGGCAATATCACCAACACTGCACGGCGTGCTCACGGTCTCGGTGTACTACCAACGTCCTTCCTTCCTATCCCAAAAAGTATGTTGTCTGAATGATCTCCATGTCTCGCTCTGACGTATTCATAGCCGCCAAGAAATATCGGAAGAAAAAGGCCTATCAGACATTTGTGCGCCAGCTCTATCATGCCTGTCTGGCAGCAGTTTTCGAGCCACTTCGGCGTGGTATGACCACACCAGAGGTTGTTCGGTGCCCTGATGGACATTTTCGCCGCGCCGTATATTCGCTCGGACCATACATCGCGGATTATCCCGAACAAGTCTGGCTTAGTGCTATCGTGCAGAACTGGTGTCCAAAGTTTGTCTTCATTCCCAACACCGTGACATGCAACTAGCTAACAACCTCCAGATGTACAGCCCGACCCGAGGACCTTGATGGCGACTCAAGTGCCAGACGTCGTACACGAGAACTGGATGAGTTTCAATTGCGCGAATTCGATCCGGACATCCTATGGACTGACTATGGAATTCGAGCGGACGTCATAGTATGTGATTAGAGTCTCAAGTCATCGCGCCTCGAGGACTCACTCTGATTCACAGCCATTCACTTCAAACTTTCCCCGTGCGGACATACACGAACTTCTGACGCCCGACCTCCTTCATCAAGTTATCAAAGGGACATTCAAGGACCATCTCGTCACATGGATAATGGAATATTTGGTCATAGAGCATGGCGAGACGGAGGCTCTATCTATCATACAGGATATCGATCGACGGTGAGAGAGAGCTCAACCCGCCAATCATTGTCTCACTGTACAATCAGAATATCTGCAGTTCCACCCTTTCCGGGCTTACGACGCTTTCCTGATGGACGTGATTTTGCACAGTGGACCGGCGATGACTCCAAGGCACTCATGAAAGTACGTGACATATTTCTCTGTGATTTTGTCTGTTGTACTCTAACGCGCAACAGGTCTATTTGGCGGCAGTTGCAGGCTACATTCCCTCGGAGATGGTCAAGACACTTGCCTCATTCCTAGACTTCTGTTATCTTGTTCGTCGGAATGCCATCACTCAGGACGGACTCGACGCCATTGATCTCGCCTTGGACAAGTTCCATCACCATCGCGAGGTCTTCATCACCCTTGGCGTACGCGAGGACATCTCCTTACCTCGTCAACACTCGTTAAAACATTATCGGCGCTCCATCGAGCTCTTTGGATCCCCAAATGGCCTCTGCTCCTCCATAACCGAGTCCAAGCACATCAAGGCGGTCAAAGAGCCATGGCGACGCTCTAGTCGATACCGTGCGCTCATGCAGATGCTTCAGACGATCTCTAGACTCGACAAGCTGGCCAGTTTGCGTGCCACTCTGACGGATAACGGCATGCTTGATGGAACAACACTTTCCTACACCGCCATGATTCTCGATGGGGGCCAGCCGATCTCCAGAGCCCCTCGCGTGGATGCCGATGAAGAAGAAGGTGATGAGAGAGATGACATCGGTCCTGTTCGTGGGCTGAAGACTTTGACATCGATCTCTCTAGCTAAATGTGCAGGTGCGTCATCGTGACTTTTGTAGAGAAACAAGCTGACCTTGGCTTTCAGAGAGAGCCTATCCAAAGTCCCTCACCTCTCTCGCCGAGTTCATCAACCAACCTCGGTTCCCTGACACCTTCCGCCGTCACCTCTACAAACTTGTCCACTCCGACCTCGAAGATTTCCCGGACCCGATTCCACTGGATCAGTGTCCCTTCTATACTGGCCGAATCGATGTCTACCACTCCGCCACTGCACGCTTCTATGCACCCAGTGATCTGTGTGGTGCTGGTGGCATGTATCACGAGCGGATCCGCTCAAATCCGAACTGGTATAATCAGTACGCTCGACATGACACCGTCTTTGTCGAACTGGACCCCAACCAGTCCGGAATGGCTGGAATGGCTATTGCACGGGTTCTTCTGTTCTTTGCATTCGAGTTTCGCGATCATACCCATGCCTGCGCACTTGTGCATTGGCTCATGCCAGACAGTGTTGACGAAGATACCGGGATGTGGGTAGTGAAGCCGGAGTACGTTGGTGGTCAACGGACGCTTGAGGTTATTCCGCTGGACTCGATACCACGAGCGGCGCATCTGTTACCTGTATATGGCACACGTCCGTTACCAGAGGACTTCAATTTTACTTACTCTCTTGACGCATTTCGTTCTTACTTTGTTAATCGTTACGTTGATCATCACACTCATGAATTTATCTAACTATCATACCTCGATGTAATTCAACTGGTCAGCTTTCCAACTTGTCGACTTGTGACCAGCCCACAAGTTCAGAAAAGTACCGAAAAGTTGACAAGCAATCTGTGAGACTTGCTGATGTAGGTAGTCTCTTTGAACTGGTGCGCCGATTCTTTCAAGAATATAGCCCAACGCCCCTGCAGTCTACGGCGGATAGTCGCTGAAGAGGGAACTACTCCGGACAATGTCACGCATCTTTGACCAATGCATATGGCGACAAACAAAGACCAATGGTTGTCTGCTCGCCAATTGTTCCAACTGGACCTCCCGACATTCCATGTCCGGCTATGCAAAGAGAGAACCCTGCGCATTGTGTGCTCTACAGACACACATATATATGAAGACACCAACTCGCTATAGTTTCGCTATCGCATTGAACCAACATGTCTCTCGAAACCTTGTCACACTTCGTGAGTGCAGTCCATTTCCTTGTCTTGCACCTCATATTGGCTCTAATTCTCTCCACAGTCGTGCACTTTCCCTACCTGCAATCGCGTCTTTGAGCGCCGCAGCGATATGATACGGCATATCGATACGCATGATCCCGAGACGAAGCGCTTCGTCTGCTCTTTCCCCGGCTGTGGGCATGCGACCCGCCAGAAGGCAAATATGATGAAACATGCGAAGATGTGGGTGGTTTGTACAATCTGCTGCATATCTAACTGATTATGTAACAGACACACAAACACGAAAGATATCGTCTGCTCCGAGGATGGGTGCGACTACGCCACTGGTGATCCAGCAGCGATGATCCGCCATCGCAAGCGCAAGCATCAGTTCAAGGCTTTGCTCAACACCACTCGTGTTCGTTACGGGAAGGAAGTCGCCTTCGTCTCCCCTCCTCAAATCGACCCTTCATCCTCATCCTCGTCGAGGCTCCCTTCCATCGAGCCGCTTCCCAGACGGACGACTAAAGAGATGTTCGTATCCGATGATCGTTCTGGCGCGCAAGATGCTGCGGCAAGATCACCGATATCCTGTTACCTCACAGGTGTTCCTCCTCCCAGGATCATACGGCGTCCCGACAATTCGAGGAACCTCGCCTCCGAGGATCGCACATCATACTGATTGATTTTGCCGCCCTTCTAACCCCCGTTCTGTGTTATGTATGAGGATATCGAGGTGGTACACTCGCAGATTGTGCTCACCGCCTTTGCTGGCGTCTTATCCCGCCGAATTTAGGGAGAATCTATGGATCCAATCGAGTTTATCTACCGTCTTTTTATTAGTTGTTTTTCTCAAACACGCAAATCTATGCTCTCGATTCCCGTATCAGTGGTACTAGCTAGTAGTTACAATTGGATCTCAGCTGCTGATGCGTTGGACTTGGCTCCTTCTCATTTCCAAAAAATGAGACGACAAAGTCTGACATGTACGTTTGTGATCGCATAGTCATCAAGGGTAAAGGCAAGCAGCGGGTTTCGGGCTGCAGTGCTTCAGAGACGCCACCTTTAGGTTGTTGTCTCCCCATGACCATCGTCATGCTCGGGCTTCCCTTTGTCTTTGACGACTTGCTGAAACTGTACCTTACCTCGCACGACTGTGACTTGAAGCAGCACTCGCAAGAACAACTCTTGACACACATGTAACAAATCTGAGACTGGTGTTGCTACATCGTCTACTCCACTATCCCGACCAAGACTACTGGGTTCGAACCCGAGTCACGCTCGGCACTGAGTCGCTACACCTGCCGCCTTCCTGCCAACGCCTAGAAACTGCTGCTATGTTAGAAAGTGTTCGTGTCCATCCAGCCAACGAACGTACCATGACAATACGGTCCAACTTCTGGTGCGTTACGCCGTGGTATATCATCTGCTCGTCGTGCAACTCCTTCATCTGCACTAGCATGGCCTTGTGAAGTACACGTAGATCTTTGAGAAGGCAAGCAGTCGAGATGCTATCACTGATCTGAGGGCGTGCGAGGTAAGCCTTGTGTCAGCTAGCGAATTCTGAACGTGCGTACCTTGAAGACTACGAGCGAGTTATTGAGCGCCTCTCGCAGGTCCGCCAACTCGTTCTTGATCTTGTACTGTAGAGCAAAAGCTTTCACGCCCTTGTACCTGACGAGGGAGCGGACACGCATCTCCGTCATCTTCAAGGTGCTTCATATCAAACACTGTCAGTCAAATTCAACGAGTGGAGGTATAGAGCACGTACCACAACAGATCTACAACACTCTGATCATTCTGCCCAGGGGCCTGAGCGGTCGACGAGTGCGCAAGCTCATTAAGAATTGCAAGTGTGACGTTCGCCGCATGGGTAGCCAAGGACGCGCACGCCGTTCGGTTTGACTTTGCACTCTAGTGTAGATAGGGTTGTATTGAGCAATGGTCTTGACGTATCCGACGAGCAAAACACAAACCTGCGCCGCTGCGATGATCTTCCTGACCGTTCCGCATGCCCCCTCAACGACATTACCGACAACCGGTAACATCTTCGCAATACTTTCTGCAAGATCGAGACAGCCCAAGACGGAGTCAGCGGCCAAGGCATCCTTTACGCCGAGCGACGCATCCAGCTCCTCAGGTGCTATCCTCGCTATCTGGGACTCCAAGGTCACGACGCGCGCTTTCATCTGGTGAAAGCATGGCACAACAAGAGGAATGATATGTGGAAAGAAGTGGCTGGCGAGGAGAGGTTTGGTAATATCTGGGCGGAAATACAAGTTTTCGGTCCATAACTGGGCAAACAATTGTCTGATATATGTGCTCTCTGTTAGACTTCTGGAGTGCCACAGTAGAAGGGACACCTCACCTGGAACAATCTATCGCCCAATTATATTCATCAATGGCCACCAATCTCAGCTCGCGGTCTTGTGCGGGGGTGTATAGTAGATACCTGAGCACGATAAGATTCTGATATATGCCCTTTAGCTAGTTGTTGATCAGTTACACCTGATGCAGGATAATGCTCTAGTAACGTACACAGTGAACACCTGAAGGATATTTGGAGACTTCAGGAGGTGATTCTATCACGTCGAGGATGCAGGCAAACAGACTGAAAATCATGTGCACGTTCGGCTGGTCATGAGGAAAACAGTTGCACTTTTTGTCATCTAAATGACCTTTCTATCAGTGTATCATAGCTTCCACTTCACGCGAAAGGAACTCACCGCACATCAGCTTCACCAGTTCACGCTCGGTAGCCTCGTCCTTGATCTCGTCTCGCACTTGCTCTATTTTCTCGTCTTCGTCAGCCGTACGCCGTCTGTAGTTGCTGCTGTCTGAGTCCGAACCTTGATCGGGATCCTGCTTGGAGCCGACTGTGTCGCTCGACATAACGGGAAGAGGGAAAATCAGCAGCTGTCGCAACGGGGCGATGCCGGCAGGATGTTGCGGTCACGAACTGGGACTAATGGAGTGCTATGCTATCGACGTGATGTATCAATAATTGTGGGACAGATGTGAGACGACGTATGCCAGGGTGGTTGCAGAACGTAGTACGTACATGTCATCCGAAGGCGAGAAGGTATACACTTCACTGCACCTGGACCCGCAAAGCATCCCCCAACGTTGCATGGCTAAGTGTTTGAGCTGACAGCGCGGTCAGCATATTGAGCAGGGTATAGCGTGCAAACGCTGTCTGGTGGGGTGAAGTGGACGTGGCTGGCGGAAGCAGCACGGCAGGCGGCGGGAAGATCGGCCCGAATGCCGACCCAGCAGATCCAGAACATGACGATCTTGCCTGTCTCCCTCCCTCCACATCCGACTCACGACAGATGTTCACGGCGAGCCCTGCAACCGCTGTCTGACAGATACCACCACCATGGACGCCGAGCATAACAGACTCACGCGCAAGCCGCACGATCACGCTGCCCACAACCTGGGCAAGATTGGCGGACACATCTACGAGTAACGACGGCGACGGCGACATGTCGGCCACGGCGTCGGCCGATGAGTAACGTTGGTCAGTCGAACGCATAGAGTTGTGGTGCAGGGATGTCTTACCGCGGGATCATGAGGCTCTTGGCGTCGACTTCCAAGCGGCACCCGGACTCTTTGTCCATCGCTGAATCCAACCTCGATACGCATTGTATACTCTATCTGGATGCAGAGCTGCTGCGCAACTACTATCGGAGCCTTTAGTTTGTCTATGGTGCGGTTACTCTGGTAAGACATACTCGTCCTGGTTGCGTCCTAGTGGCTAGTCTCTTTGATCAAAGTGGCGCGCCAATCCTTCCATCCAACCTTATCCTGGGCATCTCAGCTGACATCCTTTACAGCTCACAGCGGAACGCTGTAAGGGGAAACCATTTCGAGAATTGACATTCGTCTTTGGCCATCGCCGTATGGGCGTCTTTGGCCACCGCACACGGCGATGGACAAAGACCAACGGTTGTTCAGTGGAAAACTGGTGGAAATACCACGTTTGCTCGCCATTTCCATATTTGGCCGTGCAAAGTGAGGACCCGGCGCATTGTGTTTTGTCAAGACTTACATATATATAGGACGATAGTTCGCCATGGCTCCTCCAGCATTTTTACTCGGTTTGGTCGCGCTATTGAATTGTCTGTCTCCTGCATCGTCGCACTGAACTACAATGTTTGTGAGTGCACTCTCAGTTGGTGCACCTTGGATTGACCCTAACTTTCTATGTACTTTTCCTACCTGCAACCGCGTTTTTGAGCAGCGCGCACACTTGACGCGTCATATCGCTGTGCATGATCCCGAGACAAAGCGAAAGTTCGTCTGCTCGTTCCCGGGGTGCGGGCATGCGACCCGCCAGAGAACAAACTTGATGATACATATGAAGAAGTGCGTGGCTTTCCAGACCCGCTGTGTGTCTTACTGATCTGATATTGTAACAGACACACAGACACCAAAGATCTTGTCTGCCCCGAGGCAGGCTGCGACTACGAGACTGGTGATCCGTCAGGGCTGATCCACCATCGCCAGCGCAAGCATCAGTACAAGGCTAGACCCCCCATGAATCACAGCTATTACGCGGAGGACGGCTTCGTCTCCCCTCCTCGAACTGACCCTTCATCCTCATCCTCGTCGAGGCTCCCTTCCATCGAACCACTTCCCAGACGGACGACTAAAGAAATGTTTGTTTCCGACGATCGATCGTTCGGGCAGGATGCTACGGCAAAGTCGCCTGTACGCACTGCCTAGACTGGTATCATAACACCGACTGCTATGCGCGTGCGTAGTGCTCTGGATGAGGATTCTGTTGTGCGACACTCGGATATTGTGTCCACCGACTCCAGAGAGTCGGGTTTGTATGTTTATTCTGCCACTTCCAGAGGACTGCACATGGAAAGGATTTGTTGATGTGTTCATATCTACCTTATATACATTTTCTGCCCTTTCTGTTCCAATGGATTCCATGAACGAACGGGTGGCCACGGTGAACCGATGCCCAAGAATCTCTTGTCCGAGTCAGAGGTACCAACTTTCCCTCGACACAATGGCGTGAGTTACGGTCGCTTCCCAGAGGGTGCTGCAACCTGACTCTCCCAATCTTCCCTACCACTGAAATGTCGTCGAAGGCTTACTCCAACCCACGAAGGCGCAAGACAGCAGCAAATCAGAGCAGCGGATTTCGAAATTCTCCGGCATGCCGGCAATCGAAGACGCCTCCTCTCTATCCTTCTCTCTCTTTACCGGGACCGCAGATGTCAAAGACAAGCACTGGCCCTCATTAACTCATTCTCTTACAATGGGCGGCGAGCCTGACAGCAAGGAGCACGACTACGCGCCCCACCCTGCCACACGCATCTTTGACCAATGCACATGATGAAGGACAAAGAACAATGGTTGTTCAATATCAATGCCAATCACCGCATTTGTTCGTCGCTTTTTCCAACTGGCCCTCCCAACATTCCATGTTTGGCTGTGCAAAGTGAGGACCCTGCACATTGTGTTTTCTCCAGACGAACATATAAATGAAGACACCAACTCACTATAGTAGGTTCGCTATCGCATTGAACCACCATGTCTCTCGAAAACTCGTCACTATTCGTGAGTGCAGTCTATTCTCTTGTCTCAACTCGCGCCTCATATTGGCTTCAACTCTCTCCACAGCCGTGCACTTTTCCTACCTGCAAACGCATCTTTGAGTGCCACACAAAGATGAAGCGCCATATCGCTACGCATGATCCCGAGACGAAGCGGTTTGCCTGCTCGTTTGCAGGCTGTGGGTATGCGGCCCGGCAGAATTCAAACCTGATGATACATATGAAGAAGTAGGTGGCTTTCCAGATCTGCTGTGTCTTACTGATCTGATAGTGTAACAGACATACAAACACGAAAGATCTCGTCTGCCCCGAGGAAGGGTGTGATTATGCCACTGGTGATCCAGCAGGGATGACCCGCCATCGCCAGCGTCAGCATCAGTACAAAGCCAAGCCCACCTTGAATCACATTTATTACGCGGAGGAGGCCTTCGTCTCCCCTCCTCAAACCGACCCTTCATCCTTATCCTCGGGAGAGATGCTCGTATCCGATGATCGCTCTGACGCGCAAGATGCTGCAGCAAGGTCACCGGTATCCTATCACCACAAAGGCGTTCCCCCTCCCAGGATCATACGGCGTCCCGACAATTGAGCACTCTTGCCTCCGAGGCTTCCACATCAAACTGATTGATTTCGCTGCCCTTTCGTCCCTTGTTCGGTGTCATGTATGAGGTTACCGAAGTTGTACACTCGAAGATTGTCTTCACCGCCTTGGCTGGCGTCATACACGCTGAACACAGGGGAAGTCAATCGATTGGAATTTATCTACCGGTTTATCATCATTTATGTGAACGTCCGAATAAATGCTTGAAGTTTTTGTCCATCTGGCCGTCACTCGTCGCCGTAGGGCTAGTTACAATTGCTTCTCGGCTGCTGATGCGTCTGACTTTGTAAGTTCTCGATCATGCAGTCATGAAGGAGAATGACCAGCAGGCAATGATGACTGGTAACAGCGGGTCCGGGCTTCAGAGACGTCAGATGTGTATTGTTGTCTCCCCATGGCCATGGTATGCTCGGCTCTCTTTGTCTCCGGAATACCAGGTCGGCGCTGACAAAGTGAACGCATACTAGCAGACTTGGTGAAACCGACTCTTGCCTCGCACGACCGTGACTCAAGCAGCACTCGCATTGAGGCTCTACATACATACTATCTAGTATCCAGCGTTTCTACATCGTTTCTTCTAGGGCCTCAGGGTAGATTCTACTCTACTATCCCCGAGTCATTATTACTAGACTAGAGTCCGTCGAGTCACTCTCGAAAATGGGTCGCCTCCACCCGCCGCCTCTCCGCCGACGCCTAGAAACTGTTGTTGTGTTAGATAGTGTTCGTGTTGATCCAGCCAACGAACGTACCATGACAATACGGTCCAACTTCTGGTGCGCTAGGCCGTGAGAGATCATCTGCTCGTCGTGCAACATCTTCATCTGCGCTAGCATGGCCTTGTGAAGTACACGCAGGTCTTGGAGGAGGCGGGCAGTCGAGATGCTATTACTGATCTGAGGACGGACGAAGTAAGCTTGTCTCAGCTAACGAATTCTGAAATGCGTACCTGGAAGACTACGAGCGAATTATCGAGCGCCTCCCGCAGGTCCGACAACTCGTTCTTGATCTTGTACTGGAGAGCGAAGGCCTTCATGCCCTTGTACTTGATGAGTGAGCGGACACGCATCTCCGTCATCTTCAAGGTGCTTCATATCATACACTGTCAATCATATTCGACGAGTAGAGGTATAGAGCACGTACCACAATAGATCTACAACTCCCTGATCAACCTGCCCAGGGGCCTGCGCGGTCGACGAGCGCGCAAGCTCATTGAGAATTGCAAGTGTGACATTCGCCGCATGGGTAGCCAAGGACGTGCAGGCCGTTCGGTTTGACTTTGCACTCTATTGTAGGTAGGGCTGTATTGAGCAACGGTCTTGACGTATCCGACGAGCAAAACACGAACCTGCGCCGCTGCGATGATCTTCCTGACCGTCGCGCATGCTCCTTCGACAAGATTACCGACAACCGGTAGCATCTTCGCGATACTCTCTGCAAGGTCCAGACAGCCCAGGACAGAATCAACGGTCAAGGTGTCCTCCACGCCGAGCGACGTGTCCGGCTCCTCGGGTGTGATTCTTGCAATCTGTGACTCCAGCGTAATGACGCGCGCTTTCATTTGGTGAAAGCATGGCAAAACAAGCGGAATAATATAAGGGAAGATCTCGCTGGCGTTTCTAGGTTGAGCGATCGTGTACCATTGGTTCGTGTGCAGGAAATGACCGAAGAAAGCCCTATTATCACGAGCGTAAACAGACTTTTGAACTACCAGACTGCAGACTCTTACAAAGAGCAATCCAGCCACATAGTCTGTCGTTCGTCGTTGACCACCAATCTCATCTCGCGATCCTGGGCAGGGGTGTATAGTAGATACTTGAGGACATTGAGGAGCATTTGTACGCCCTTTGCCTAATTGTCAATGAGTTGATTTATCGAAGACGACGGAATGGTCCAGCAGCGTACACCGTAGTGGCCATCATCTGGAGGATATCTGGAGACTTGAGGAGGCGACTCGGATGGTATCATGTTGACGATGCAGTCGAACAGATCGAAGATAATGCGGTAGTTCGCTTGATCTTCCGACAAACAAGCACGGCCTACACTGTAATCTAGATGTTTGTGTATCAGTAAGACGAGGGACTTGATTCAGTCTGCAGGAGCTCACCGTCCCGCACTGACTCTGAGTCCTCGTCAGACGTATACGGTTGCTTATCAGAAACCACCGAGTGTTCGTCAGCCGTGATCCAGCCATTGTCGTCGACTACCGACTCCGAAGCGTTCTCAAATTCCAGCTTGGCTGCAAAGATAGAGGTCAACATGATGGAAGGAGGCAGGTGTGCTGTTGCGACGAGGCGATAGCGTTAAACATATCCACTGCTGCGGTTGTCAGAGATGACTGAATCAACTGCAGTGCAGTTTGCGTGGCGCATTACGACATGCGAGACGACGTGTCTCATGTCCTAAAGCAGCTTGCCTCAGTACTCTTTGTGAAACACGGGAAGACGAGAAGAAATCACATCTACTGCGCGCGGTCAGCGCCCGCCAAATGTTGTGTGATTCCTTGTCTGGCCCATGACCATATCTGTGCAGCACAAGTGGTGGCCAAAAAGCGCACAAAAATAAATCACTACGTCAATAACCGTTCGTCCAGAGCGATGTCAATGTTGAACGATGTGGATGGCAATGACCCGGGGCATTTTGGGCAAAACGTTGGCAGTTGGGAAGACGCGTCGAGTACAGTAGCCAGAGGTGAGTTCAAGGTATGGGAGAATTGGGCACGAAGTGCGCGATCGTGAGGAACGACGAGCAACGGGGCGTCGGCACTGTGTACAACGATGAGGACGAAAACAGGATGATTATTCGTCGGACCGACTGCCGAGCGATCAAATAACAAATAAAAATGACAACATCCCGATCTGGACATACGTGCATTTTCTCCACGCGCACCCTTTGACGTCTACCACCATGCCTTCCGAAGACACCAAAGTGCGGCTCGTCCCACACACGCTATAATGTCGCTGAATCTGCCCCTCTTTGCAGGAATTGATCAACAAAGCGGCCGAGCTGAGCCGGGTGCGTCCTTTTCAGATTTTGCTCGTGGAACATGTAGGACTGACGCGCAAGACCAACAGACGCTCGTACACTGGGGCTGGATCCCGCTCATCATATACGTCGGCTTCACGCGCTCCAACCCACAGCCGTCTCTTATCAAGTGCGTCGCGCCCTTCCTCGCCCTCCGCGACGCGCTGACCTCTCGCAGACTGCTCAGCCCTCTGGCTTAGACAACGCATATCCCAACACACTGTCACCTACTCTCATACCTTGTGAGCATCAACTCCACCTCACACCTACTCCAGTGCGCAATGATTATACGTCGTGGTGATGCCTTACCCATACATACGGCGTCCTGAGTGAACAGTGACCATCCGTGGTTTTACGCGTTCTGCAGTGACGACATGACAAGGCCAGATATGAGCGCGTCCCTTCCCTTTTCTCCTGTCGCTTTCTCATTACCTGGTGCTTATGAAACCTCCCAGACATGTTCGCGACGTACCCTAATTGATCTGATTGTTGTCGCAAACCATTTCGCCGCTTTCCCAAAATATGACCGTCTCCACCTGCAAGAACGCCGCGCATCACTGTTCATTGTCTTGCATGATTCTTCACTCGCCGTAAATGTATACCCACAGTGACTGACACCAATCGACACGGTGTTGCAGGACCGTTGTTCGAGCAGCGGCCGGTACAAGCTTTGTTGGCCGTGCAAATCTTCGCATGTTGTGAGAGTCTAAAGCTGCGCCTGCGTGAGTGTAAGCACGTCGCGACTTGCCGTATGCTGGGAACAGGCTCTCATAGGGGCACCTCCCTTCCCTTCGGGGTGATGGTGAGTCGTTCTCCTTCTTTGTTCGAGGGAAGGTGGCCAGGGTACTGGGCACAGTATTTGTTTGCTAGGACATGGCCGGGGACCGGCATTGCTGACTGCCACGTTTCGTCGACGACGAACAGTCGCGCGAGGCGCGAGGTGCGCAATGTCTTTCGCAATTCGGGGAGTCCGGCATTCCATGTCTCCTTTCCCAGGCCTACTACTCCTGCTCTTGAAAGGTTTTTGGCGTGCTCAATGACGAGCGAACGTTGTATTGTCAGTCGGTGGACTGATTGATTCCAGGGTCCACCGACTGAGCCGCCAAGAATGGTCGACCGATTTGATAGCATCCCGCGCTGATAGCAAACCATCGACCTCGGTTCGTTGTTCTGCATCCCCCGCTGGCTGTGCCAAAGATGTAAGTTGATTCCATCATGCCGACACTCCATTGGCATACGTCTATCTTCGCGCGGCCTACCGGTACTGTATACAATCATTCCACGCCAATTGCTTGGCATGTTCACACGTCCCCCGAGATTCAACAGCGCCAACAAATCAATCGCTTTGATTCGTGGTGACCGGTCTGGTCTATTTGCGTAAACAGTCTTCAATACGAGGGGAGGTTTCTTCATATGTACGTGTCACCCAATTCACTGCCATCCAGGGCAGAATGAAAGGACCTCGGGAGAGAGGCGAGAAGGCAATCTGAGTAGGAAAGGCTATGAAGGCGGATCAAGTGTTTGACGCTCACTGCCAAGCTCACCGATCGCTGCTTATCCTCCCTCTGAGTCGCAAGGCCTCGTATCGCATCCATGTTCGAGATGCTTCATACGGCGCTCTGTTCGAATCAATAGCAAGTGTCGGTAATCTGAAGACAGATCGCCATGACCCAGGTACGTTCTAACTGAACGTGAAAGGTGGCTCACGGTATCCTAATAGCCTTGGGCGCTTCGTTTCATGTCTTGAATTCGCGGTTTGATGTCACTCTCGCACGCGGAACCGAACCTTCCAGTCGGTGGACCAATGGTTATCGTGTTTCCGGTGTCTCTAACACCTACTATAGAGCGTGAGAGGCGTAGCTGTCTCACACCTTGACGCCTCAACCCTCTCTGTACAGTGTATACGATATACACTTCCCTTCGCAGGTACGCCGCCCACCACCACCTCGCGCATGTTCGTCTCGACCGAATTTGAGCTAAACACGAACAGACACGGCCTTCTTGAGGCGCCAAGACTCGAGCAGCAGAACTGCTGAGCATCCTGTTCTCGGTTCGTCGTCCCGGCTGCCGAGTATGACTGGTCGCTGACCACCGCCTTCTCTGTCGAGCAGCGGCCAGCTGGCACTTGGCTTCCCGTTCAGAATCCCGTTCAATGCAGCAATGGAGTTCTGTTTTGAGATTCTGAGGTAGCATCGAGGGAAGGTGTTTTCCCTGACTTACAGCATGTACACCGCCTACCACCAATCGTGCGTGTAAGTCTCACCAGTCAGTTCATGTTCGTCTCGGACCTCAGCAGACGTAAGCCACCCGGGGCGCCAAGAAGCTGCAAAACATAAGAAATGGAACAAGTGCCTCTCTGTCATGCATAACAACTAATCGTCCTCGTCATCAAATACGTGCGTAAAATCTAGATCGTGGTCCGCCAAATCAACAAACTCGCCAGTATAGATAACTTGGGATTCCCAATCTACAATGAGGCTCAGCCACGAGGGTATTCAGACACAAAATATGCAGACCTGGCCCCCAATACATGCTGTAAACCCATCGGCAAAACTCCCTCAACATGGCGCGGTATATCATGATGGTAATCAGCCCAAACAAGAACAGTCTCCCGGGCTCCACCATCAGCATATCCTCGTGCCACACAGATGTCTTGGCCAAGATCCTCGCACTGCCATCTTGCAAGAATGTCCTGCAGTTATTGGTGAGGCGGTTATACACTCCGAACCGGCTGATAGCCTTTTGGAAGATATCCACAATCTCGTTGTGTGTGCGTGAGGACCAGCCGCAGATGAAGAAGTGGTACTTTGGCGACCCAAGCATCAGCTCGTCAGGCTGAAGTTGGCGGTGTAGAAAGTATGGTCGGAATGCGGTGGCACGATCAAGACGGAGCTCGTATTTGTGTGTTGTGGTGTAAAGGACAAAGTGTCCACAGAGTTTGAAGACGGGGATGCAGACGAAGACGGGGGTACCGTATCTAGAAGGAGTGTTCGTTCATGTGAGTTTTGTCAGTTGAATGAGACACGAACTTCTTAGAGTTCTGACCCGCGATGACGCCTTCATAGTAGCTCGTCTTACACCTATCATACGACGAGTACAGCCAATAGAACACACCGACGGCACCCAGAGTGAATAAGAGGATATTTCGTCGCCGAGTTCGTTGGTCTACAGCTTCGGTGTTGACAATTAGCGCTGTCAACACAACCATGATATTCCAGAAGGCGACAATGAGAAAGAAGAGGAACGTAACAATTGCTATCCTGCATATCTTCGTGACTCGGTCGACGGAGCTGCGCGCGGCGGCCAAAACATCAGCGGTTGTCACGAGTATACATACTGGATGTCAAGCGACTCACGCAACAGCTTGCCGTCGTGTCCGGCGGTAGACCCAAAAGTTCACTGCGAGGACGGCAGTAGTGGGAACAAGCACGCAGTAGCTCCACAGTCCAGTGTATTCTATGCCCATCTGCAAGTACATGTAGGCTCCTGGACCTGGAAATAGAAGCATGAATGCAATCACAAGAATGCTTGGTGTATAATTGATGAGACGTGCTCGAATCGACTCGCGCGGGTATTCTGGTGTGAACGGCTCAAGAGCCTCCAGAGTCCCCGCACAATCGCCCACAGTCGAGATCACGTTTTCAGACGCTGGACGGATGGCAATGAGGGGATGATCATGAGGCGGAGTGCCTGTGCCAGCAGCCATGCCCGTTACTAAGAGAGGAGGGAGGTGCAACGATGGGTACTTGAGAATCCAGACGATCTGTCGGCGCGAGTCTATGGCGGGACGGGAGAAGAAACATGAGACTATATGGAGTGTCAGACTGCGGCGTCACACGCTGATCATGAGTACTTGATCTCCGGGATGGTAAATTGAGCGCAGATTGACCTACGTAGCCGATTCTTGTGAGCTTGTAACACTTCTGAGCATCCCAAGCTGCTCTCAATGTTACTAAGATTGCTCCGATAAGCTACACACAGGTCACTCCATGACTACTGAAAGCCTCGAGAGTGGACACAGACGTAGATCCGGTCTGAAGTCTGACTGTATGTAGCAGCTTGAATGATTATGTACACGAGTAGCTGAGCGCTAATCATGGAGGTCAGGAACACACCTATAGAATCAATGACGTTGAGCGTTTAGCAATGCATGCACAAAGCGCCCCTTCCTGCCTTTCATACTTCCCTTATACCTGTCACCGACCGCGCGCGCAATGAGCTCCTCCCCACCGCTTTCCGAAATCCAGCTACCACCCTTCCCAGCGGATCTGGAATGGATCGACGACGACGACGACTTCGAAATGCACCCAAAGGATGTCTGCTCCAGACAGGGTATCGAGATGAGCGATCTCGCAGAGGTGCATGAGATTCTCTGCCGGGAGCTCCTCGTTCCAAAACTAAATGATATACACCATCATCTATGGATGGCCGGTTGGCGCGCCAGCGTACATCCGCTGCACTGGCATATCATGGTCAGAAGGAGCATCATCATCACCGAAGATCCAGACATGCACCTCGTGTGCACAGACTGGGCTCTCTTTGTGAAGCCAGTACCCAGGGTTCTTTTCAACCACAAGACGTACTTGCGACATGTCGTCGTACACGACAGCATATCCGCAGCTGCACGGGGACTCCTCCTCACATACGCGCACCTCGTTGTACACGAGAGTGACTTCGTCCTTGCTCAACGACATGGGTTATTTCCGGGCAGGATGTCATGGAAGGCTTGGTCTCGCCTACGCGTTCCACTGGCGAGCATACCCCGAACGACCGTTAACATGCGATACCATTACGGAGAGCTTCGCCTCGGCAGGTTGAACCTCATCTACCGCTTCTCACGCGGTCGCCTGATGTACTTTCGCGTGCATCGAAGCTATACAGGTTACTTCTTTGCCCAGTACAAGGCCTCCTTGATTCTGTTCGCATACGTGACAGTTGTGCATAGCGCACTTCAAACCATGCTGCAAGGAGGAGACGCTACGCCAGGAATGGCGTCCCTTTCACGTATCACTTTATGGTTTGGTGTGGTAACGCTGGTGTTCGTTATTGTGTCGGTGGCCTCCCAAGTGTTGTACTTGCTGGTCGTGTTTCTGTACAATTTGAAGGCAACAGTAAAAAAGCACAAGAACTCGAAGACTGATTAGATACGTAGCGTCTTTTACATAGGCAATGCAGATTTGACCACCAGTCACTGACCTCAGCATTGTAACAGACCCCACTGGTACGGGTAATTCAAAAAGTACTTGCTCGAGCTCGAACTCGTCCGGCAATTGCCGTGCGTAACTGAGTGCACGAGACGCCTCATTATCATTATGTCACTTTGGGCCTCTTGACACGCGACAACTATGGCGCCGAAAGGCAAAGCATAGGACTGATGCGCCCACCCGGCCCATACCCACAAGCTGATTCTGATTTGGAACCAACCGCTCATTATCCGCTTAACATCCACGGCACAGGCTGGTTTATTCTATACCACGAAACGGTTACGAGTGGTTGCGCCGGTGGCTGCTGTAGAAAATGATTATATGGCTGCATCAGCTCGTGGGATGGGGCATGAACATGCTTACTCAAGAGTATGGCCAGTGAGGACGTTTCAATCAAGCTTGGAAAGTGTCTCACGGTATCCTGATAGGCTTGCGCGCTGCGTTCCATCTCTCGAATTCGCTGTTTGATGCACGCGGGACTGAACCTTCTAGTTGAAGAACCGATCATGTCGTGTTTCCGGCGTCTTTCAACACCCACTATAGGTGGCCACGGACCGGAGCGCGAGAATCGTAAGTGTCTCATGAAAGCCGGGATCTCATCGTTCCCTTAACGCCTCAACCCTACGTTCCCCTTCGCATGTACACCGCCCACCACCACCTCGCACGTGTAACTCCCACCAGTCAGTTCATCTTCGTCTCAAACCTCGGCACAAGTGAACTCTCAGGGAGCCAAGAGCTGCAGGACAACAAACACCCTGTGTTCGGTTCGTCGTTCCGGCTGCCGAGCATGAATGTATAATTCGTCTTTGCATGCATCAAGTATCGATTGATCTTACAGCAAATGAGTTACGCCAACGCTCACCGGTGATGCAGTCCAGTAAAATACCCTCCGAATGTCTATACATGCATACTTCTCGAGCAGCGGCCGTCTGGTTTTTTATTGCCCGTTCAAGACCCCGTCTTCCGCAGCTGTAAAGTCTTGTTATGAGAGTCTGCGGTAGCATCGAGGGAGGGTGTTTGTCCTGAGTTACAGCACGCGTCTTTCACTCCAGCTCGCACTGGCATGGAGAATGAACATAGACACGGAATGACAGTTGGTGCGTCATTCGTGTAGTATCAGCAAGGGATGTGACTCGCGAAGGTCACTCCGCAGGCAGATGGTACCTAGGGCGTTCGAGAAAACGTTGCGACTTGTCAATGCTCGAGGCTATTGGTGGCAATCAGGCTCAAATGAGCCTGACATGACTGGTGTCGGCTGAGCTTTTCCCTTCTGGACAGTGTCCATTGCCGTAACGGCTGTTGTTCCATTACGCCAAAGAATACTTGTGTGCGTAGGAGCTCAGAGAAAACTGACGACTCAACTTGTAGGTATAAAGTCCCCGCACGGCTCGTGTGGCGTGCCTGACTACCTGATCGGGAGCAGCCGACGAATGATGATGCCAGGACCCTTTTCTTGTTTCGACCACCACCGCTCCTTCTCGAGAGTCCTCATAGTCGGCCGCACGCATAGCTTATACCTTGCTTGTTTGCACCACCTCTCAATGTTAAGCGCAATGAATGCTTTTGCGGCATAGACATTGAACATTAAATCTTCCGACAACGTCAAAAACAGGCTATGCGATCGTCGAAAGTCGTCGCTGTAGCTTGAACTTCGGCCAACACCTCGTACCGTCTTTTCTTCTCTATCAAAAATTTTCCCAACTTATCTCTCACAGGCAATACTGTCCCTATAACAATGTAATTGAAACCTCGGTCTGTATGCATATGAACCTGCCTCCGGTTTGTCGCCCCGAATGCCGATGTCATTATCGATGCATACCATGAACCGCATGGGCCATGGTGTGTTCGCATCATTCAGAGCGATGGATTCCTAGATGGCATGTCCCCGACCGACTCAATGGATGAATATGCAGTGATAAAAGGACAGGCGGTTTTCAATGGAGTACCGCCGAGCACATAGCATCGGTTCGAGATTTGGTGACCGTGTAAATCCCGTTTTCGGTTGTTTCCATCGCACCCGGATCTAACGGTATGAAAACCAGAGTTTTGAACAATGATGAACTGGTCGGGCGTTTAGGGAAGACGCCGACGCCGACCTCAGGCGCTGCGCTGGCGGTACGTGTGTGTATTGTACTCGTAGATGCACAGTGCACGGTGCGCATCTTTTACTCCGACTCTCATGGAATATGTAGATGACTCACAGCCTCACAGTGTCGAGGGTGTGTGATTGGTCCAAGGGAACGAGTCTGCAATATCAGCGAAGGAACTGAGATGACTAGGCTCGCGGGATGCGATGCGGCTTCGCCCGCGAGAGTCATAGTTAGGTCCTTTGGACGTTCTCAACGTCTCATACCCGCCCGTGAACCCCAATCGAACGGTCTATAGCCGATCAGGAGCGGCTATCATACGGACATTTGAAGAGGAAGATATCGCTAGTAGACCGCCAGTAAGCGAAAGATGTACAGGCTCGATGTCAATCACTGACCCTCATGGACGGCAAACTCGTCGACATGCGCACAGTGAGCTGCTGGCATGAACGTGGGGTCGGGAAGTTCAAAGATGCGGTACGAACTTCGGCTACAATCCAGATCGCAAAGAGTTAATTTGGCACAATCTTTCAAACAGCATCTCGTCCTTCGATTTCCGTCGAAAGCAGATTCTCTTCCTTCTATGCACTTCCATCAGTGGCGCAGAATGGAGGGGTAGCTGCATTCAAACGACTCGAGCCTTGCAAATTACCCCGGCTGAGCCCAGCTCTGATTCCGAGTTAGTCGGCTTCGTCATGTCTGTCTTCTCACCGAAGACCTGTCCAGTGTCCGCCCGTATCTCCTTCTCCATCTCCATACCCACTCTCGCACTTCCTCTCCTACGAATCCTCAATCTCGGGAACCCACTGCCGATGTGGTGCGATTTACGGGCTGCAGAAGAACCCTGACCATAGCATCTTTTCCCCTTGCAGTTGGCCCATTTGATCGGTGACGAGATATGTCGGACAGGACATGAGGAGACCGTCCTCCGAAACCAGGGATTCCGAGGAGATTAAGCCCCCAAGGCACGTGATGGTGTCTTAATCCCCTCCTGAGTCTCTCGATCAATCATTGAATCAATACTTGTGAGTTTATATTTGCCCTTTGACCGACCCGTATTCGCACAGACCCCTTAAATAACACGCGGTATAGCCGACAAGAGGAACGCACAGCTTTCACTTGACGACGATGTCCTACCAGTGGCACAAATCATGGACCATGGACTACAAGATCGCCCAGGCGGGGTTCTACGACAGCACACAGGCCCCGCCCGAGTTTGGGCACCCGATGCTCAAGTTCTTCTCCCTCGAGAACGGGTATGTGAATCTGAACAATGGCGAGTGCCTTAGCCGAGCGTCCGCGGAGGTGAATTGACGATTCCATGTACGCGAACTTAGGCTCGTATGGGACGGTGCCTCGCCCTGTGACGCGGTTCTGTGCTGAGCTCACGAACAAAGTGGAGGCGAACCCGGACAGGTATCATCGCTTCAGCTTCAAGCCGCTTCTCATCGATGCGCGGGAGCGCATCGCACAAATGGTCGGCGCCAAGCTCGACGAATGCGTGTTCGTATCCAATGCGACCGCCGCTGTCAATACAGTCATGCGGAACATTGAGTGGAAGGCCGAGGATATCATCGTTCAGAGTAGGTTTCGCTTTCCGCTGTGCCGACGTTTCTTTTTCTGACGTCTTTCTCTCCAGCGTCTACGACATGGCAGTCCACTAGCCGAGTCCTAACATACATCTCGGACACCCGTCCCTACCCCACACTATCCACGTTTAAGCTTACCTTTCCCACCACACACGAAGCCATCATAGCTGCATGGCGCACCCACATCAGAGGGCTCAAGAAGAACATGGCTGTCGTGGCGAAGGACGCGCCACCCGAGAAGAAGCCCCGTATTCTTGCCGTCATTGACTCTGTCGTGGCGAACCCCGCGTGCTACATGCCGTGGAAAGAGATGGTCGCCATCTGCCGCGAAGAGGGCGTCATGTCCCTCGTCGACGCCGCCCATTCGCTCGGCCAGGAGCAGAACATCAACCTCTCCGATGCAAAGCCCGATTTTTGGATATCGGTGAGTAGCGCCCACACCGATGGAGATACATGACATGAAGAAAACAGCGGCTGACAAAAACCTCCCCCGTTCATGCAGAACTGTCACAAGTGGCTATTTGCGCGTCGCGGGTCTGCAGTGCTGTATGTCCCATTCCGGTGCGTTGCAATTTCCTCCCGCCTCTCGGGATTCGGAACGAGGTGATATTGAATCTTCACTCTTCCTGCGCCACAGCAATCAGCACTTGATCAAGACATCGATACCGACCTCTACCAACTATGTCTCGCCAAAGGACGCACCTGGTGGCCCGGCCTCGCCGAACTTCGTGTTCCAACATGAGTGTACGCAACCAACACCTTGTTCACGCTTCCGCAGCTTGCTGAAAATCTATCTAGGGCCCGGTGCTATCGACTTCACGTCCTACCTATGCATCCCCACTTGCCTTGAGTTCCGAAGCTGGCTAGGCGGGGAGGAGAAGATCAACCAATACTGCCGCTGTCTGGCCATAGACGGCGGGAGGAAACTCGCCCGGCTCTTCAAGACCCGTGTCATGGACGAGACGCCTGACGCTCAGTTGACTCTGAACATGGTTCGTCTCCGGTCCTTCTCCCTTCCCTTGGTTGCTCATTGCATGAAAAATCATCAGACAAACGTCCAGCTCCCCTTACCCACAAAAGCCAGTAACGAACTCCGCACGAAAGTGAACGACTTTCTGGAGCTGAGTCTCTTGCGGGAGTACAACGTTTTTGCCGTCACCTTCTATCACGGGAGTGCGTTCTGGGTACGGTGTAGCGCGCAGGTGTTTAACGATGTGAGTATCATGTCTTCCTCTCAGGGCTCACTCTGATTTCGGTGTCTGTGTGTCTAGATGAGCGATTTTGAACGCCTCGGCGCCGCGCTTGTAGAGCTTTGTAAGGAGGCAAGACAGTCCCTCCTGAAAGACTGTCCGTCATGACACGAACCTGGCTATGAACTCGTCGAGCCTTTGTAACAGTAATATCGCTATACCACCCTCCCCCTGCTATTCTTCATGTACACTAACATTTACTATCATCGGAGCACCACTCAAAACACGCACATACCACAATGTATCAAATATTGTACACTTTGATCAGTATAGAAGTACCGCTACTGCGATGATCCACAGGGAAGAAATTACGATTAACGTTGTAAGTCTAGGTATATATGTAATCCAAAAACCGACACTCATCTCGAGCCCGGTGGCCGTAGTCCAGGCTGCATGGGCACGGACATGCTCATGAAGCCACCAGACGAAGACCCTCTGGGTAGCGTGACGGGCTGCACTGGCTTGAGGTACCGCACATCCAGATCCTTCAGTATCGTCCTGAGGTTCTTCATGAACGCCGTCCGGCGCGTCAGCCTCCCTCCCCAATCCTGCCAATTCGGACGATCTATGGTACAGCCATTCAATCACCGCTCAAAGCAGCAAAAAGAGGGACGGAGACTCACGTTCCATAGCGACGATGACATGGATCGCGTTCTGCTTGTCCATGTGGTCGATGTTGAGATCGTAGCCGGACCAGTCGCGGCTGTTCTCTGCGACGTACGCCTTGATGCGGCTCTTGAGCTTCTCGAGGACCTCGAGAGATGTGTTGTACGACACCATCAGCGTCGTCGTCTCCCACATCGAGTGGCTCCGCCGGAGGTTGTGCACGATCTTCGAGCCGTAGAGAAGCGAATTTGGTATGACGATCTCGTGCCCGTCGACACGCCGGAAGGTCGTCGCGAAGAGTCCGAACTCGCGCACGACGAGGGCCTGATCATCAATCATCACCAAGTCGCCAACGTCAAAGACGTGCGTGGAGAAGATGAAGATCAGAGACTGGAACAGCGTGGCTGCGGCGCTTCCGAAGATGAAGGAGAATCCGAGGATGAGGGAGGCCAAGGGGAGGAAGGCTGCAATGGTGTTCTCGCGGTTGAAGATGAGGAGAAAGACAAAGATGATGGCGACGAGGGCGATGGCAAGCATCACGCCATCCAGCTTCTGGACGGCCGAGCCAGCGTCTTTGAGACTGGCGACAAGCGCCTTGCGTTCCCTATAGATGCGCTGCACCGCATCGCGCATCTCCTTCTTCGTGATATCCCCATTCCCATCTCTGTCGAAGAGCGCAAAAGCCTCTTGCGCGTCGGCGTTCGAATTGAAGTAGGGATAGAAATCTGCTCGATGATGAGTATGAGCGACGGTGGTAAGGGACGAGGCAGACCTTCCACGAAGAGGTGTTCACGGTTCACCAGAGATTCGAAGAGTTTCCGGGCGAGACGACGCGCATTATCGAGACTGTCAAACTCCCCGGCGCGATGGAACGACGAGTCCTTCATGGCAATCTGTCTGACCTGATCCAAGAGGACAGACGTGACCGCCTTGCGCTTCTTCTTGTATTGTTTATACGAATGAACACGGTGGTCAACATCGACAGAGTAGCTTTGCCTCTTCTTGGGGTGGGCATTGGACAGGTGGTCGAGGGCGCGTAGGGCAAGCTGATTCTCCTCGATACGATCGGCCAGAGCTTTCTGGTGGAAGTTGATGGCGATGAGGTGGAGGCCGAGTTTTTCGACGAGGAGGATGACGCTGCTGCCGAACAAGGCTTGGACAACGCGGGTCACGATGGTCCAGTATGACTGTTGGGGCTTGTAGAAGTGGCGGATGACGCCCAGAGCGAGCCAGCACCAGGATATGTCGAGGACTAGCTTGAGCCAGCCCGAGACGGCCACTGCTAACTGCAGAGGTAATTAGACAAGTCATTGAGAGTGAAGCCGTCACACACCTCCACCTGGATCTTCAGCCGTTCCACCTTTCCACCAAACAGTAAGACTAGGGCGATGATGAGACGCGGGAGCAGGTCGACCACGATGTACGTTACGCAGGCCGCAGCCCAGGTGATGGACAGCCATAACGACCAGACGTAGACCTGCTGCCTGGCAGGACTGTCGTGGAATCGGAATTGAAAGACCAGAAGGGGTGTGATGAGGATTCCGCCGCCGATGAGCCCAACTAGAAGCGCCCGTACGGGTCTCGCAAGCTTCATAAAGGCCGAGTACACCGTCTGCGCCCGACGCGCCCTAGCGCTGGTTACGCTCCTCTTCTCCCCGTCGTCGTTCCAGTCAAACTCGTCCGACTCGTCGGTCGCCGACAGGTCGCCGTCGTCGATGTGTCTGCCATTTTCCTCGATGCTGTCGGCCGCGTCGTCGTGCTCCTTGGGCATGAGTCGGTCATGCTCATGCTCGACGCCCATGACAATCAAATGGACAATTAGAGGGTGGCCAACGGAGGCAGTGGCATTTGCTCCGAACCTGCTGGTTTGGATGGTGGAAAGAGAGAGAGACGCGATTGTTCCGGCACTGCGAGTGGACGATCGCCGCCATGCCGAATAGTCGGTTGTCGGGCCGAGATATCTCAGTGCACAGTCCTCTTGATACTCAGTTTGCTCTAGTTGAGAACCGCCTCAGGCCGAAGTACGAGTAGAGTTGCGATGGCGAAGAAATTCGAATATCGGTATTACATCGATAAGCTCGAAGAATCATTGATTGGAAGGGGGGAACATGTATGTAAGTAAATAAATCTTGAGCAATTGTCTTTCCCCTTGTCCACTGTGCCGGCGTTTCAAAGCGTCGGGATGGACATACAAATTCGACATTCTGGAGTCGGTGGACACTGGGCACAATCTCCAAGTGTCACATATCAAAATCCTCATCCACGGCACCAAGCACGGGTGAAAGGGACGGCAAAATCGATTGCGTTCAGAAGGGCGATGTGGAATCTTCGAAGGTGAGGATGGGACGGCGCACACGCATGGGAGTAGGTGTTGGGATACCAGTCCTGGCAGCGGGTACAGGCGACTTTGCCGTAGCATCCTGCCCGAACGAACGATCGTCGGAAACAAACATCTCCTTAGTCGTCCGTCTGGGAAGTGGCTCGATGGAAGGGACCCTCGACGAGGATGAGGATGAAGGGCCGGTTTGAGGAGAGGAGACGAAGGCGTCCTCCGCGTGATAGATGTGATTCATGGGGGGTCTAGCCTTGTACTGATGCTTGCGCTGGCGATGGTGGACCAGCCCTGACGGATCACCAGTCGCGTAGTCGCAGCCTTCCTCGGGACAGACAAGATCTTTGGTGTCTGTGTGTCTGTTACAATATCAGATCAGTAAGACACACAGCGGAATTGGAAAGCCACGCACTTCTTCATATGTATCATCATGTTTGTTCTCTGGCGGGTCGCATGCCCGCACCCCGGGAACGAGCAGACGAATTGCTTTGTCTCGGGATCATGCACAGCGAGATGACGCGTCAAGTGTCCGCGCTGCTCAAAAACGCGGTTGCAGGTAGGAAAAGTGCATGCCTAAAGAAAGTTAGGGCCAATCCAAGGTGCGCCCCAACTGGGACGAGAGTGCGCTCACAAAAGGTGGTGTGTTTTCGAGAGACATCGTAGCTCAGTGCGACGATACAGGAGACAGACAATTCAATAGCGCGACCGAACCGAGAGAAAGTGCTGGAGGAGCCATGGCGAACTATCGTCCTATATATATGTAAGTCTTGACAAAACACAATGCGCCGGGTACTCACTTTGCATGGCCAAATATGGAAATGGCGAGCAAACGTGGTTGTTCCACCAGGTTTCCACCGAACAACCGTTGGTCTTTGTCCATCGCCGTGTGCGGTGGCCAAAGACGCACATACGGCGATGGCCAAAGACGCATGTCAAATTTCGAAATGGTTTCCCCTTACAGCGTTCCGCTGTGAGCTGTAAAGGATGTCAGCTGAAATGTCCAGGATAAGGTTGGATGAAAGGATTGGCGCGCCACTTTGATCAAAGAGACTAGCCACTCAGACACGACCAGGAAGCGTACGTCTTACCCGAGTAACCGCACCATAGACAAGCTAAAGGCTCCGATAGTAATTGCGCAGGAGCTCTGCATCCAAATAGAGTATACAATGCGAATCGAGATTGGATTCAGCGATGGACAAAGAGTCCGGGTGCCGCTTGGAAGTCGACGCCAAGAGCCCCAGAATCCCGCGGGAAGACACTCCTGCACCACAGTTGTATTGCGTTCGACGCATCAGAGTACTCGTCGGCCGACGCCGTCGCCGTCGTTACTCGTAGATGTCCGCCAATTTTGCCCAGGTTGTGGACAGCGTGGTCGTGCGGCTTGCGCATGAGTCTGTTATACTCACGTCCAGGATGGTGGTATATGTCAGACACTGGCTGCAGTGCTCGCGGTGAACATCTGTCTTGGGTTGGTTGTGGAGGGAGGGAGACAAGCGAGATCGTCAGATCTCCTGGTTCGGCATTCGGGCCGACCTTCCCGTCTCCTGCCCGTGCTGCTCCCAATGTACGTTGTACTTCCGCCAGCCACGTCCACTTCACCCCACCAGACAGCATTAGCGCGCTGTATCTGCTCGAGACGTTGAAAGCGCTGTCGGCTCAGACACATAGTCATGCGACGTTGGGGAACGTTTTGCGAATTCCGGTGCAATGAAGTGTATTACTATCAGTACTTCTCGTCTTCGAATGACATGTGCCCTGGCATATGTCGTCTCAATCCAGTCTCAATCTGTCCCACATTTATTGATACATCACGTCAATAGTACAGCACTCTATTAGATCCAATTCGTGACCCCAACATCTTGCCGGCATCGTCTGGTCGCAACAGCTGCTGATCTTGCCTCTTCCCATCATGTCGAGCGCATCCAAGCTGGATCCTGAGGAAGCTTGGGACTCAGACAGCAATGACAGTGACTGGTGCACGGCTTACGAGGATGTTTGCGTGTCTGACGAGGAATCCGACTTTCCTGATGAGGAATTGGAGCCAGCGCGGGACGAGGTCAAGGATGAGGCTATCGCCGGCGAGCATAGATTGGTAAAGCTAATGTGCGGTGAGCCGTTTTTGCATGAGCTGGGGACTGTGATACACTGATACAGAGCTCATTCAAAGGAGAAAGAAAATGTGATTGTTTTCCTCATGACCAACTGAATGTGGACACGATCATCAATCTGTTCGCCTGCCTCCTCGACGTGGTAGAATCGCCTCCTGGAGTCTCCAAGTATCCTCCAAGGACTCACTGTGTACGTTGCTGGAGAATTACTTTCAGACATGTTCGACTTATCAACAACTAGCTAGAAGGCATATACTTCAATCTGATCGTCCTCAAATATCTTTTATACATTCCCGCACGAGACCGCAAGTTGAGATTGGTGGCCAATGACGACTATGATTGGAGGATCGATTGTTCCAGGTGGGATGTTCTACCAACTGTGGGAATCCAGAAGTCTAACGGAGAGCACAAATATCAGAGAGCTGTTCGACCACTTGTGGCGCGAAAACTCAAACGCCCGCCCAGATATCATCAATCCTCTTCAGGTCCTGGCCAGCGACTTCTTTCCATATATCATTCCTCTTGTTGTACCTTGCTTTCATCAGATGAAGGCGCGAGTTACGACGTTGGAGTCCCGCCTAGCAAGAATAACACCCGCCGAGGCGCCGGACGCATCGCTGGGCGTGAAGGATGCCTTAAACGTTGACTCTATTCTGAGCTGTCTCGACGTTGCGGAGAGTATCGCGAAGATGCTACCAATTGTCGGTAACCTTGTCGAAGGAGCGTGTTCGACAGTGAGGAAAATCATCACCGCAGCACAGGTACGTGTCTTCTCGGAATGTGAAGACTGTAGCTCATGCCATTATCACTGGCATACTAGAGCGCAAAGTCATACCGAGACTCGTGCACGTCCCTGGCAACGCATGCCGGAAATGTCACACTCACGATCCTCAACGAACTCGCGCGCTCATCGAATGGGCATAGTCCGCAACAAGTTGATCTAAAAGTTATAAAGCTTCTTGCGTACGTTATTTTTGTCTAGTGCTTGCTAAAGGCTAGACTGACATCTGGATTAGTACTTTAGAGATGATTGAGAAGCGTGTCACTTCTCTTGCCAGGTACACGTGTCCAAAGGCATTCTTCTACCAGCACAGGATCAGGAAGGATCTAGAAGATCTACGTGATGCACTCGACAAGTCGCTTGTTACCTTCCAGGTGTGTATTCTTTGCCGTTCTTCCCGACACGACCGTAATGGGTGGTCGATGTACAGATCAGCAGCGTCATTTCGACTGCGCACCTGCTGGGGGATCTACATGCTCTGCAGAGGGCAATACACACCGAGCAAATGTCGGCTCATGGGGTGACACACCGAAAGTTGGAAGAGATCGTCATGGTAAGCCTTCCTGTTAAAATTGATCAACCGACTATGTTTTGAGATGGCACTAGTTCCTGGGCGTTAGCGGAGGGGCGGAGGGCATGACATTTACAACACGAGGGCGGAAAGCTTGACCCCAGCGATTTCGGTGCAATATGAATTTCAGCCCCCCCCATAGTTCTACGCAACCTCGACTTGTCGCGATCGATGTGTGATTTCCACGATACCATCCGTTTCTTTAGGCCTACTTGAGACCTCTGTCCGGTCGGGTTCCGTCTTATCCTTCATCCGATACACACATATACATGGATACGCGTATCTAACCCGGACCGCGTAGTGTACATCACGAATTAAGATTTCGCGTCCGTTTACTGTATCGGCGCCGTCTAGACGAAGTCTCACGATGGACACCGGTATACACGTCAAAAGACTATGTCTTACCACACCACACACAGACCAAGGGCTTACACAGAAGCTCGTGCAAACAAAAAGGGTATCGGAGTTGGTTGGTCTCGTATTTAGCGACGGGCAATCAGTCCAGCTGCCCGCTTGGAAGTCAACGCAAATTGAGAAGCTTCATGACGTGTCGCCGACATGCCGGTTTGTTTTGTGAGCGCGCACACGAGACCCAGGATGATACACTGCAAGATCCAGGAACAGCTCGCAGTCGACGATAGATATCAGTGGATTACCGGATAGTTTGCGAGTAGCACAGTGAGGTTCGGTAACGTGAAGATACTCTTTGACATGGAACGTTGATCTCATCAACTGGAAAGAGTCGAAGATCACTGTCGTCGTGCGAACATTCTCATCTGCTCATCGGACGACCTCTTGTTCGTATTCTATCGCGACCATGTGGACCCGACATTACCGTTTCTCCTACGCCAGAAGGAGGCGTTGCGCTTCTCGGTCATGTAACAAGGCAAAACAAATTCGTAGTGCCAGGACGCTCAGGAATACAGACGTGACAGGTGATCTAGGGTCTTTCTGTACTTGAAATTGCGTGAAGCGGGAAGTGGAAGTGTGAATGTAAAGATGTAAATAATTGTTCAGGGGAAAACTGCAACGAATTCAAGGGAAACGGCCGAACAGCAGTGTGACCATTTGAATCACATCTGCATTCATGAACAGACGTCAAGATTGGGATTTGACGGGATGAAAAACAGAAAGAAAACGAACCGCTCAAGCAGTGGTAGTGACCGTGCTAGCTGGAATGACGGTGACCGTTTGCGTAGTTGCTTTCGTGACAGTAACTGTCCTGACCGGGATGTCGGTGACTGTCTGCGTAGTCAGGTCTACGGCAGTCACCGTGGTGGTTGGGATCACGGTGACTGTTTGCGTGCTTGGTTCGAGGGTCGTCGTGATTGTTCTGCGGCCGATGCTAGGGGCAGTAGCTCCACCGATTGTCGTGACACTAGCGACGCCCAGCGTCGAGGTGGTCGCGTTCTGGAGAAACAAATATGAGTGGGGGCGTGCTTTCGGGAACAAAGCTCAGAGAACGCACTCCAGCACATTCCGAAACGAAGACAATGACGGTGACCTGGACAGGAAGTCAGTGGGGATGATGGGTGTTCGCGATGGAAGAGGACAGACGGTAGCCGAAGCGCTGGACGTGACACCAACAGCCTGTCGTGCGAAGGTTAATTGACGCCAATAATGGTACGTGTGTTCGCACCGAGGAACTCTGGCTTGAATGTCAGCAATGCAACAAAGGAGACAGAATGAAACAACATACGGCGGTGGCAGTGACACTAGACACGCTGGAAGGGACAGTCTTTACGATGTCAGAGTGACACATATGGCAAGGCTAGCAGACGAACCGTGCCCAGAATGGTGCTAAGAGTAGTACTCTGTTTTATCCAGGTCAAAGGCTATCTCATGGGCCAGGAGAATTTTGCGCAACCACTCGCGCACCGGTTGCGCTAGTGCCGATCAGGGTTGCGCGAGTGGTTGCGCGAGTGATGACCAGGGTAAGCGCAACCCAATTCAGCGTAGTATAACATATCTTAGTTCTGCGCAAGTCGTACGACTAATGTCGCGTTAACATACTAGTAGTGTTTTGGAAATGAATTCAAGGCATAATCGTGCAAGGGGAAGGGAGGAAAGCCGCAGAATCAATGGACTTCCGCATTTGGAAGGAGGTTCCTTGCTCATCGACCCCCATCACTCTCATCCTCGTTCGTGCATCTGAGCTCGCAGATCGTCGGACCACCACCCTACATCTACAGAAGATGATATACTTTGTTTCCCAACCAGCTTTGGCCCGTCCGATCTATATAAGTGACGCAGTGCGCCTCCGATCGGCGTTGACTTCCTGATTCAGATACATACTCGCACATGAAACTCACTTTCACCTCGGCGAACTCTCCTCCACGCCTATTCCCATCTGTCCGATCAGAGTTCTCACTCGTGCCACACAATTCCATTCTCCTCTATGTTCAAGAGACTTTGGACGTCCACATACTTTTTGAATAGGTATAAGTCTTACGCCGGTACCATCACTTCTTCTTGATCACTGTTGGAGTTTGTTCATCACCTCAGCGGCAGTAGGTGTGTCCCATCACTCTGTAGCGAGTTGCGCTCAGTTGCGCTAAGGGTTGCGCGAGCTCGATGCGCGGTTGCGCGAGTGCGCGAGTGGTTGCGCGAGGTTGCGCGAGTGGTTGCGCGACCGGTGCACCCGGGTTGCGCTGGTTGCGCTTGTCACACTTTGTCACACCGAGGGTGCGCTAGTGGTTGCGCGAGCTGCTGAGGTGGCTGCGCGACTGCAAAAGAAGCTCAGATTGTTTACGGTTATGTGTGCACACCACTAATGAGTAACTTTACACACTACTTCCCTGACCTTTTCTGGACCTTCTGGGGCTATTCCTCGGCTTGATACTTGACTTTGGCCTTGATTGCGCACTGAAGACGAGCTCAAACTTTGTGTTCTGCTTCTGTTTGGTCTTGCCAATGGGGCATGGCTTAAGCTTGAATCTGACTGGAATGAGGTTGTGAGGTTGTCTGATGTAGGTTAGTCACTGGTCCCTTCCAGAACTGTATACTAGTTGTCCAGTGAAACTCGTTGCATTGAACTTTTATGAAACCCTGTGATTTATCTGTACCCAGTCGTATTCCCTCGTGACATATCGGTATGCCGTGCCAGCGCTGGTATCGAGAAACAGCCATGTCCCGTGTATCCATCGTGAGCCTCTGATCGAGAAAGGGACATGCAAGTCAACCTTCATGCATGTCCTGACCTCAACACGGTTTCAAGCTGTGAGGAGACGCGCCGAGGACCGTCACCCGGGGATCATCACTAAGGAAGACCTTCTTACAGAGACTACAGTGTGCCCGGTTGTCTAGTGACAGGTTTGTCATGTCTCCATGCTCCCAGATTGAGAAATCCTACAACTACTGCCATGGACGTATCGCTCTTGAACTCCCAACGGTGTTGCGCTTCACATCAGAACACTTTCAATGGTTGCGCTCGGACCGGGGTAAGCGTGACTATGGTTGCGCTGGTTGCGCGAGTGCTGGTCAGACGGGTGCGCGAGTGGGTGCGCGAGGGGTGCGCAAAATTCTCAGTGCCCCTATCTCATCTTCGATGAGATTATGAACAAACGAGGGTGGCATTCTCGACGGCGACAGCAGTCGTCTTTTGTTTATCAGGTGGTGTGTAGGTGACTGGGCATTGAGACAACCTACCGAGTCGAAGGTGGCAGTGGCTTCAGCAATGCTAGACGACTATAACCTGTTAGTCTCATTGGCAGTCTGAAGAAGATACATGCCCTACAGAGATAACCTGTCCGGTTCGAGTCCGTTAGACTTCAAGGGTATATCAAAGGGAGAGAAGGGAGTGTACCGGCGTCGCAACCTCCGTGGTACTGTGCTGAAATGGTGTTCATTGTGTATCTCTATAATGCGTGAGCATGTAAAACTTACCTTCAACACGATCGCTTGGGCGCTCGCAATGGAGAGCAGAAGGACAGAGAGGATCTGAGATACGAACATCTTGAAGTTGGGTGAAGGAAAGAGAATGAGAGTCGAGGGCTGGTTGCTGATTGTGCCCCACAGTCCAAAGCTCATTTATACGATTGGAAGGACGGACTGATGTGGCCGCGACCTACCTCGGGCGTGGCGAGCATACGACGTCCCCCAAATGGATGAGGGCTCTGCGAAGGAGTAATAAAGGCGTTTATTCCCCGTGGCTAGTAGAAACCCGAGGTTTGACGACCATGTAGCGTGGTGACACAAATGTGGAAAATAGGTATATTCTGTCCTTGGCGTGATCGGTGGATGCGTAGGGCTTGGCAAGCCGCGTCAGAGA
Source organism: Strobilurus stephanocystis (assembly GCA_019915075.1). Taxonomy (NCBI): domain Eukaryota; kingdom Fungi; phylum Basidiomycota; class Agaricomycetes; order Agaricales; family Physalacriaceae; genus Strobilurus; species Strobilurus stephanocystis. The sequence continues at coordinate 533,329 of JAHLMI010000018.1, forward strand.
GAACGAAGGCTAGAGGGAGTGAAATGTATTACGGGGCTTTTTACTTCTGGAAACCTCGCGAAATACAATACCTTGCCGTTGTCGGTGATGAGTTGGCTGACGGTAAGAGGTGAATCGAGGAAATAGCGACTGATGAGCTATACCGCGCTCGTTGGAATCGAAGTGTTTGCAGGCCACAGTGTGCCAGTCTGTACCCGCCATCAACTAAAGCCTAGTCGGGAAGTGCGTCGTGGCCCGAGGGCTATGTGGGCCGAAGACTCGGTGGCCGTCCATATGATGTTAGTTCAAATTGAAGAGGGTTGCTTACTTTCTGTGTTTCCATGGAGAACGCGGTGGTAACACTCCGCTGTATGTAGACCAGGAAGCGTTGGTATGCCGTATGTCTGAACCCCGTTGAATCGCGTGGATCTGGACGAACAAGCTCTCGCAGATCGAGCTCAAAGGCTGGTGCATCGAGAGCTCCCAGAAGCTGCTGCTGCGAAGTGCATGCTCATGTTTTCCTCGACGCGCAGTGTCCTTGTGGAAGGAAGGAAGGAAGGAAGGAAGTGTATACCGTCTTGTGGTCCCAACAACTGGAACATGACGGGGTGCAGAGTATATACATACAGGGAGCTACTATGATACCCTACCCATCTGTGAGTACGCCAGACGAGCTCACCGTGTTTCAGGCCGTAGATCTGGCGCCTCGAACCAGACGGTCAGACAATAGATATATTGCCGATAACGGACTATACGTCCGTAGCTCCGATGAGTGAGTTCATAAATTGACCTGTCAGTCACGATTGTTCCAGTGTTCTCGTGTTTGAGCTGGACTGTCGGACAACAGGGAGCGCAGCCTCGCGACGAGGCCTCGGTAATGGAGTACCTTCGAAGATCTCCAGAACCTCGAAAGCAAATCGCGCGACACGATCGATGCAGTGCCGCTGAAAAATCAGACATTTTAGGACTCTAACAGCATCGTTTGGCGTGATTCGACGCGTCGTAAGGTGCAATTCGGGTAACTTGGTGGATATGTCCCGGAAAGCAGTTTGCCGACACGCTACCAGCTCCTCGCTACCTTGACATAGCAGCATGGCGTGTTCCGGGGATTCCACATCGCTGGCACACATCCTGCACAGTCGATCCTCACGCTCCACAAAGGCGTAATAGAAGGAGTCCACGTGCGGCAATTCCTCAACCCGCCGCCGAACAATGCCGAAGCGTCCCCACGTGGTCCTCGACACCAAATTTCGAGCTCTGAGTCTGAGTCTTCGATCCACCAGTGGCACCAACTTCAGCATCTTTCGCCGTGCTCACAGTTGGCCACGCTCTGCGCCCACAACTTTTACGTGATGCCGGGATACGTTGCATCCCATCCATTCTTTCTCGAGCGTCACGATTAGATGGTGTCTTTCACACTTTGTCGCCTCACCGCCCGCTGGGGCAGATACTCGATTCCGGCTGGCAGTTACTTTGGGCCGTACCAAGGAATCTCCCATTTGGCCTCTGTACCATCCTTCCATCGCTTCACGCGTACCTAGTATCGGGCGGCGTCTTCTCGCGCCAGACATTCATCGCTTCGTCTTGGAGCGAGTTCATGATGCAAAAAGAAACCCTTGTACGTTCTTACTTTCCATTCGATTATTTTTCTCCGCTGACGCTGGGCCCATGACCCACACAGGTGTGACGGGTTCTTGAAAGCTCTTGGCAACATTCTCGATCGCGTCCTCTACGACTTGTCTCGCGACCCGGCGCTGGCAGCTAGTCAATGGACATCCCCGGTGCACAGAAGGGCTTGAATGGGATTCACGGATGAGCTATCGTCATTTTTCTACATCTTCGAGTATGCGCTGAACCATTACTGCAGGTCGCCGCTCTTCGCACTGGGCGGACCTGCGGCGCGGGAGGGCAAAGATTTCATCGATCATGGCTAGCGCTCGTTACTTCATATCAAGTACAGTGATGTGCATTTGGCGGACAATTGTCTTCGGTATCATATTTGCGCTTTGTGTGATCTCTCGAAATGTTTGACAGCGTGAATATCGCGCGACGTAGCCCTATGATATGACTGCGGTTTTACAGCCACCCGTGCGGCTTCCTACCAAGCACACGTCGCAACCGCTCCATCTTGACTCTGCTACACCGCCTTGCGGACTGATCGGTTGAACGCTGCCCTGTACAATGAAGGGAAATACTGTTGCCGCTTTCCAAATGAGCACATAGCATTCGCCTTAACGTCAACGGTATACTGATTATTGAGTCCGTGCAGCTGTCATGTTGCCGGCATCGTCATCCGTCAACAGCTGTACAAGTACTCGTGAACGTCACAGCTTTCCGTCTTGCCTCTTCCCATCATGCTGATCTGTGAGATCGCGCACAAGCTGGAACCCGAGGAAACTTCGGAGTCGGACGTCGACGACGACCATACTAGCTGGCATACGGCTGGCGAGGACTCGGGCACTGATGAAGAGGAGCCGGGCCTTTTTTACGAGGAGTGCGACATCCTTGACGAGGATTCGGGCATGGCTGGCGAGGATTTTGACATTTCTGTGGAATCGGTACGGGTCGGGAACGTCACTTCTGAGGAGTCGTGCCCAAACAGTGGGGATGAGATTACTCTTTCTTTTGAATGGTATTGCGGTGAGCCGCTAATCGGTCGATGGAGGAACACGGCGAAGTTGATACACAAGCGTGTAGTTTCTACAGCCTACAGATTCCACTACCAGGAGCAGCAAGATATTGGTACCATTTGCGATCTGCTCCGCTGCATTGTCGACATGCTAGACTCACCTGTTGAAAACCCTCACAGTCTGCTGCATACGCCCTGTGTACGTCGCCAGTGGCTCGTTTGGGAGAGTGCGACTGACTTGTCACCATTCAGGCAAATGGTGTACACACACTCTTGTGTTTGTTCAACTATCTACTGTACACTCCCGTGCAAGATCGCCAGATCAAGCTCCACTTTAACAAGAGCGAGATTCTCAGAGGGATATACTGCATCAAAGGTTCTATGTGAGTAGTTCAGTCACCGAGGCGATCATAAGGTCCGATTGGGCCAACCAGTTCATATCTCAATGGCTTGTGGTACCGGAGCGAGTGTTGTCTCGCTCTCCCTACCGGACATGCGCCAGCCAGCGAATTCCTCCCTGATATCATCTCCCTTGTGGCTCCATGCTTCCACGAAATGAAAGCGCGCAACTTGACATTGAGATCTCAGATTGCGAGGATTACGCCCGAGACACCAGACACAGAGCTCAGCGTGAAGACTGGATTGACCATCGACTCTGTTTTAAGCGGTCTTGATCTGGCTGAGAGCATTGCTAAGATGCTACCTGTTGTCGGTAATATCGTTGAGGGGGCATGCGGGACGGTCAGGAAGATCATCGCAGCGGCGCAGGTTCGTGTTTCGCTCGGCCAAGAACGTTGCTCATTGCACCCCGAACACACCAGAGTGCGAAGTCGAACCGAACGGCGTGCACGTCGCTGGCCACCCATGCGGCAAACATCACACTTGCAGTAATCAATGAGCTTGCTCGCTCATCGATAGATCAGGCTTTTGGGCAGATTGATCAGAGAGTGGTGGATTTGTTGTGGTACGTGATTCGTACCTCCCCACGTCGAATGATACAATTGAATTCGTTTGGCGCGAAGCACTTTGAAGATGACGGAGATGCGCATCCACTCACTCGCCAAGTACAAGGGCTGGAAGGCCTTCGCTCTCCAGTACAAGATCAAGAGTGACTTGGCGGACCTGCGCGAGACGCTCGATAGTTCGCTCGTAGTCTTCAAGGTGCGCACGATCAAAATCCGCTAGCTTGGGCTTACCTCGCACGTTTTCAGATCAGTAGTAACATCTCGACTGCACGCCTTCTTGTGGATTTGCGTCTACTACAGAAGGCGATGCTGGCGCGGATTGAGGAAATGCACGACGAGCAGATGATGTCTCACGGCGTGACGCATCAGAAGCTGAACCAAATTATCATGGTGAGTGTTCTGTACTTGTCCGGGGGAAAGCCTCTGAGTCGGCATCAGTTTCTAGGCGTCTGTAAAGGGACAACAGAAGGAAGCAAGGATGTCAGTCTGATCATGAACGGAGGCAACAATGCGTCGGGCCGGGGGTAGATTAGATCTTCCACGTGCCATTGTCCATCGTGTACTCATCTTATCTTTCTCGTCTCTTTTTTCTTCCCACTGCCATGTTCGATATTTTGATGGACAACCTTGCTCATCGTCAAACGCTCTGGTCGTCAGTTCCTTCGGGGACTCTATGATTGGCTCCTACTCTGATTCCCCTTGTCTGAGGGTCCCGGTCAAGGCTGTATCGCTCATTATTCACGGGATCGTCGTGGCATGTCAGCTTGTGTACGCCGTGTGAAGGTCTGCGTCATGGGATGACCGCCTCCCCGTGCTTATTCATGCAGTGAGATGCGTCGATAACGCCTTCATGACGGCAAACTAGCCAATGTTGCCTCAGCCGAGGGCTATAAAAGTCCCGGTTATCTCGCCACCACTCGCCTTCCCTCCTGCAACCGCAATGCCCGAACAAATCACTCTGTACACCGCGAAGGTGAGTCCTCGAACACGGCGAATTGTCGAAATGCTTACATGTCCATCTAGCAATGCCCCTACGCCCATCGTGTAAGCCTGCTTAGATACGAAATCTTCATCCGCGCCAACAGGCTTCTCTAGACCGAAATTGCTCTTGCAGAGGTTGGCGCGCAGTTCACGCGATATGAGATTGACCTAGCCGACAAGCCTGAGTGGTATGCGCCCAAGGTCAACCCCGCCAGCAAGGTACGGTTCCGCTCTGCGACTTTATGTCGCGTCTCACACGATCGGATGGGCAGGTCCCTGCTATTGCCTATGGCGGCCCCGACGTTCCAGCAGACCAGCCTTCCCCCGAGTCCGTCAAGCTCGCAGAGTCCCTCATCCTCGTCGAGTTCATCGCGGACCTCTTCCCCGACTCCCCGATCCTTCCCTCTTCTCCCGTCGAGCGCGCCAAAGCGCGGTTCTTCATAGACACGTTCAACAACAAGTTTTACTCTGCCTACCTTGCTGTCCTTGCCAGAGGTGAATCCAAGGAGCCCCTCCTTACCGCGATCGAAGCCCTGCAGAACTTGATCGTCGACAACGGCGGGAAGAAGTTTGCCGTGAGCGATGACTTTACCATCGCTGACATCGCTGTTCTGCCGTTCTTTACTCGCTTGGAACTGGCCTTCAGCAACGATCTGGGAGCGTACGAGTCGGGAGAGGGGAAGAAGGTGTTGAACACTTTGACCACGGATCCGAAGTTCAAAGTCTTCTCGGAGTACTTCGCGAGGCTCAAGGAGAGGGAGAGCTTCAAGAAGACGTTCCATCCTGTGAGTACCATGGCTGGCCGCTGACCTTTGATTGACGTTCGTATGCAGGAGGTTACCTTGGAGACGCTCGCGAAGAGGCTTGGGCCCCTACGTGTGCAGAATCAGTAAACTGTCGAATTCAATGTAGGATAAGAAAGTCAGTGTATAGTATCTCTTTCATTGTCGATGACCGCGTGTTGCCTGCCTCGAATGCGTCCTGAGTCCTTTGCCGTCATGACATCTCTCTTAGTCCTGGCTAATCGCCCTGCCCCTCTATTCTGCGGCTTTTAGGCGTCGGAACCGTGACAATCTCGGTGGGTGTTCGGGACCTGACTCCGAGATGTCGACAAGGTTGCTACGAGCCTCGCATGCATGTGCATGAATAATGGCGAGCGCTACCACATGGCTGGGCATCAAGCGTTCCCGGGCGATTACTCGCTCTGCTCTCTCATCGCCAGTTCTCTGAATCCAGCTTCACCTGGGAATTCTTTTAGGCGTTCTGGGACGTGTCTAATAGTAACTTGACTCGAGTCTCGGTTCCTGGCTGCGTGCTCAGAGATGCTCCGATATTCGCGTGTATGCGCGTGGGAAGCGTCGGTCTATTCCTTCTGATTTACCAGAATACGTCTCGGATTGTTCGACGTGCCGCGCTGCTTAATTCTCGGAATCCATCATGTAGAAAACCGGGCAACCATCATCTTGTCTTTCTTTCCTTCCCAGTCCCTCTCTCTCCCATGGACGGTCCACCAACCGGAAACCATACTATCGATCACTCTGATTTCGGCCCACTACGAGATGACAGACTCGACATCTCTAGAATGTACGTGAGGGTCAATTGGTTTGGATTGAGACGATCTGATCAGCTCACGAGTACCTTGGTGCAGAACGTCGCCTCTCGTACGTTCACAAATGGCTAGCCTCTGGGTCAGCACACTCAACCGCCTTCCAGTTTATCGGATACACCCTGAGCTGGGCGCTCTATGGAACGCTCTGTCTTCAAGTCTGTACGTGATACATGTTGTCTTCGATCAGTCGTTGCCTCACTCCAGTCGAAGACATCTATCACATTTCCTTCCCGAAAGACAACGCCTACACCAAGGTCCTGATATTCGGCCTCCTGGCCCTCGAGACGCTACAGACTGCACTCTTCACTGTGGATCTTTACAGTCTCTTCGCGATCCGTTACGGTGATGTCATTTACGCTCACGACATTCATACGCTCTGGCTTTCTGTGCCGGTGTTCACCGGTCTGAGTACGTCGCACCAACGGCTATTCACGAGTTGTAATGCGTACTGATGAGCTCATTCAGTCAGCTGCATTGTACAGACGTTCTACGCGTACCGACTCCGCGTCCTCAGCAACTCTTTCATTCTCGGCTTCGCTATCACACTGGTCAGTTTGATTCTATCTTCTCGCTGAGAACCGCCATGACACAGCGACGTAGGTTGCTCTTGGCCAATTTGCCGCCGCTACCGTTGAAGGTGTGCTCCAGTTCAAATACGGTCTCTACACTACCGCCGCCAGGGATGTGTCGCTCGTCCCATGTATTGTGCGTCGCCCTCGTGAATCTGCTCTCAATTACTGACTCGTCATGCGTAGCTCTGGCTAGCCGGCAGTGCATTCTGCGACATTGTCATAGCGACCTTACAGACCTACTACGTGTGTTCATCCCCATAGCCGCTCAACTCCTCACTGAGAGGTCATCAGCTTCTGAGAATGGACGCTTCGTACAAAGCGACTCTGAATATCATCACACGGATAGTCCGCATCACAATCGAGACCGGCGCCTTGACCGGTACGTCCGTATGCAACGCTCGATGTACCCCATCGGTGTAATCATGGTCGACAGCGACTGGAGCAACAGTCATTGCCGTCATCCTCGTCACCGACAGCGGCGTCTACAATACTGCATCGGCCTTCTGCTTGGGAAAGCTCTACACCAACTCCCTCCTGCTCATCTTCAACGGGCGCTCGCGCGCTGTGGACAATTGCCATGGAACGACGGATGCCTTGATATCATTCAATCGGCCACGGCAGACCTTTGGCACCGGAACGAGCTTCTCCGCCCCGGATCGAATTCATATTGGGTCCAGTAGATACTCTGAAGCGAGACGGACGGCGGTTTCACCTCTACAAGTTCTGGTGCAGGTACAGACGGACTCGGAGGCGACTTTACAGGTTAGTCTTTCGTTGGTCGTCTGCATCGATACTGAACCCCGAAGAGCAGAATCGTGAGACAGCTTTGACGGAGAAGAGCGGCGTGGACCATGATTGGAACCTAGAACCCCAGCGGGTGGAGTATCGATCCGTCCCGCTTGACACTTCGGTCCCCAGTCCGTCTTCCTCTCCCACCTTATTTGTACGGCAATGATATTTTTACGATTACATGCAACCTTCGTTGCGGACATTGATCCGTGACCGGTAGTGTACGATATCTATGACGGGCATAGATTGAAATTGCGGTAGTAGCGTATCGTTATCTCACAGAAGGAACAAACAATATGCATTCAACGCAAGGATCATCATCTTCCGTCACAAGGTTTCGCCCGACCCAAGAGACGTTTGACGAGCATCTTCGTGCGGCAGTAAAGTCTACCAATGAACGTTTTACGTTGCTCGGAGAGTATTTTGTCATAGTGTTCCGCGTTCAGTCGTTCGGTGAGCTCGATTCTCGCCTGTTTCCTTGCCTTATGATCATCGTGGATCCTGTCGACAGGTGATTTGAGCAAACCTCCAAAACACCATTTCGAAGACCTAATTTCGAATTGCCCTCACCTCCTCAAAGAAGTGCCAGGGGTTCCCAAGCTGTTCGGGCGAGAACGATTCGAGATCCACCCAGTGGTCGACTACTGGAGTGAAGTCATGCTCGTGTAACATCTCCTCAAGACCCACGACCGACTCGTATTCAGTATGAGAGGTTGATGCAACGGATGTTGCGGGAGCTGCCCGACGGGATGCAACGCTAGTCAAGACCGCAGCGTCAGACATGTGTCCGGGAGAGTGACTCGGACTGGTGTCGGATGAATGCAAGACATCTGCATCATTCATGATCCCAGAACACGAGGAAAGAGGAATGTCGAGCGGTGAAGGATTGGACGGAGGGGACTGGCAAAGAGACTCATTCCTGGCAGTGATGGGATCCATTTCGTCCTCGTCGTGAAAGTCAGGATCTTCGTCATAGACCTCATCGTCAATGACAGGCAGCGGCTCGATGGGTACAGGATCGGGTTCAAAGTCCGTCCCACCGGTCTCCTTCATGCGAATCATCTTCTGTCTCCACTGTTCATCCCTTCTACCTTGAAATTCGACGTCAAGTGTTTGGTCTTGGGGCCACAGTGAGAACTTTCCGCGCTTGCGAGTGTCACGCGACAAGTACTTGACGCGAATCCTGGTCAAGGCTATAGTAGAGTGGTAGAAGTCGGACCAAGGAAGGGGTGGATCACATTGAAGCATCGGACGCTCGCGAGGATGCATCTCGTTAGGTGCGATCGGAAACGACATATCTGGGAGCACACAAGTCCCGCTGGGTCCAGGTGTTTCTCCTCGAAAGGCCAAGCAGACCGCTACTGGGTAGAGCCGCCCCGGAACTGGTATGGATAGCATCTAAGAAGGTTCAGTCATGCATTGAACACGAAATGTTGTGGCCATGCTTACCTCTTGGCAACAGGCGAGGTACTGCTTACCGAGCGGTAGAGCCTTGCACGCTTCGACAACCTCGAGATCGTCCCTGAGAAGAGTCAGTGTGGTCAGCGGATCCAGGCGAAGAACGAAGTATTCTCCCCAACGTGGGAGGGACATGACGGAGCTCTGGAAAGCGTGATGCAAATGTGAGATGATGGGGGTCTTATATAAACAGTAAAGAATGTAGCGCCTCAAAGCCACAAACCTTCTCGCTAGAGATTGGTGGTCATCAGGGCCGCCATCACCGCAGCTCAAGCGTGCACACAAATCTGTTCATAAGAGCATCATTATTGGGAGTATATAGTCAGTGATAGCTAAAGAAGGCCCGAAGAAGGTATGACTCCAGTATCATTGTACCGCAACAGCCGATTTGGAACTACGCGGTTTATGAAATTTGCGCAAGAAGAACAGAGCGGACGCGTTTCACCAGCGCCACAGCGCAATGGGCGATTCTACTTATGAGCGGTCGACGCCTTCTGGAAGATAGCTTCTCAAAGTGATCCGCGTTCATTTTCTCGGTGAGCTCAATCTTCGCTTGTAGTCTTGCCTTATGATCGTCTTGAATCCTGTCAAAGTGTATTGTGAGTGAATGCACATATCATTTCTGACCAGGCTTACTTTTGAATTGCCTCTACCTCCTCGAAAAAATCCCAGGGATTACCGATCTGATCCGCTGAAAAAGTCTCGAGATCAAGCCAGAAGTCAACGACAGGTGTATAATCGTGGCGACGGATGAGTTGGTCGATATCCACCACAGACTGGTATTCGGTGTGTTGGGAAGAATCATCCTCGTCGGCAGAGGCGGTCTCATGATCAACCGCATCGACAGGACTAGACAACGATTCAGGCACAGAGTCGTCCCCCATTGACCGTAGTCGTTGATCGTCTAGGCGGGAAGGAGGCAGAGGAATATCAAGCGGTGAGGGTGACGATGGTAGCGGGACGTGAACAGGAGAGCGGCCAGTGTCCAACTGATGCTGCATAGACCGGTCCTCCTCGTCGTCGGGTGGTGCAGTGGGGTCCAAATCGGGTTCAAAATCCGTCCCGCCAGTCTTTTTCATGTGAAGCATTCTCCTTCGCCATTGAGTGTCCTCCCTGTTCTGAAATTTGATGTCCATAGTTTGGTCATCCGGCCACAGCGAGAACTTTCCACGTTCTCGCATGTCACGGGTGATGTATTTGATTCGAACATGTGTGAAGGCCTGTGTAGAATGGTAGAAATTGGGCCATGGCAAAGGTGGGTCACATTGAAGCGCAGGACGACCGCGCGGGTGCGAAGAATTCGGTGCGATCGGGAAAGACATTTCGGGCAGTACAAAGGTGCCCTCTGGCCCTGAAATTGACCCCCGAAATGCGAAGGAGATTGTCTCTGGGTAGAGATAGCCGACGACTGGAATAGATGCATGCTGCGACCGTCAGAATACAGAATGAAGTAATTCTTGAGACGAGGCTCACCTCTTGACAACAAGCAAGGTACAGATTACCAGCCGGCAACGCTTTGCATGCTTTGACTACTTCAGAATCGTCCTTCAAAAGATCCAAGGTAGTAAGAGGGTCGATGCGAAGGATGAAGTACTCTCCCGGAAGAGGCAGAGACATGCGGACAGGGAGAGTTAAAGTGGCACCGGTTGAGCTTAGATGGTCGCGCTTGTTTACCTTTCAAACTGATCGTTCGAGCCACAAATGAATCTACGAGCCACAAAATGATTGTGGCTCCTGCAACTCGTCAACTGCAATTGTGACCAATTGATGATTCTGTGGGCTCCATCGGACGTAACGGGGTCAAACCGAGTCAAAACAATATGCAGTCTGTGCCCCCGCACTGTACTCTGAGTTGTGCGTAGGAACACTGGCCTGGAATGACAGTAATCGAATTACGGTATGACAGCCAAGCCATTGACCGACTTCAATGTACGCAACATACTGTATCGACTTTTGGTCAGCACGCAAACCGTAAACGCCGCATGAGCGCTAGAGCATAATGCGACATTCTACTCATCAGCGGTCTTCGCTGCTTGTTTGCAAGTTTCTCGAAGTGCTCCGCGTTCATCTTCTCGGCAAGATCGATTTTCGCCTGCAAGCGGGCTTTGTAATCGTCGTGAATCCTGTGAACGTTATCTAGAAGTATTCGCGCTGAATACAAATGCAACGCACTTCTGAATAGCGTCCAGCTCTTCGAAAAACTCCCAAGGATTGGCAATGTGGTCAGCCGAGAAAGATTCCAGGTCCAACCAGAAATCAACAACTGGTGTATAATCATGACGACGAAGAAATTGGTCATAACCCACCACGGACTCGTATTCGGAGTGAATGGAGGACCCAATGTCGTTGTCGGGGGCAGTGTTGCCTATATTGGACGGCTGCTCTAGGGCACCATCATGTGGCCTTTCGCACAGTTCGTTTGGTGTAGCCGGAGACGCCGGTAGAGGAACGTCGAGGGCTGATAGTCCGGGGGACGGCGGTAGAGGAATGTCAGAGGGTGGGACCGGCGGATGCTGTACAGACTGGCCGTTGTGATCATCTCCGACGCACAAAGCCTGCTCGGCGGTACCCAATCCAGACTTGGTCCCCGAGCAAGACGCGTTCTCTTCATCGTCATCTGGCTCTGTGTCAATAGGTTCAGGATCTGGCTCGAAGTCTGTCCCGCCAGTCTCCTTCATGCGCAGTATCTTCTTTCTCCACTCTTCATCCCTTCTGCCCTGATGTTCCGCGTCTACAGTTTGTGATTGGGGCCACAGTGAGAAGTTCCCCCGAGGGCGTGTGTCGGCGGTGAAGTATTTGATGCGGATTTCTGTTAACGCCAAAGTGGAGTGATAGAAATCGGGCCAAGGGAGAGGGGGGTCGCATTGAAGGGCAGGACGCCCGCGAGGATGTGACATATTTGGTGTGATGGGAAAAGACATATCTGGGAGCGCGAACGTGCCCTCGGGTCCGGGTGTGAGTCCACGAAATGCTAAGCAGATTGTCTCTGGGTACAGACTTCCGGGTACTGGTATGGATAGCAACTGCAGATCTATAAACGCCTAGCAAGAGCGGCATATGATGATTCTTACCTCTTGACAACAGCCTAGATATCGTTTCCCTGTAGGGAGAGCTTTGCATGCTTCAACTACTTCAGGATCATCCTTGAGCATTGACAGTGTCGTCAGAGGATCAACGCGAAGAATAAAATATTCGCCCCAGAGAGGTAGAGACATGGTGGATGTTCTGATAGCGGAAAAATGCGTGATGATGGTGGTCCTATACAAGCAATGAAGAACGTAGCGCCTCAAAGCCGCAAACCTTCTCACGGGACATTGATGGTCATCAACACGCCGCCACGACTCAAGCTCGCACACGTGCCTCATAAGAATTTCATTGAGAGTATATAGCCAGTAATAGTTGAAGAAGGTCCAAAGAAGGTATAACTCCAGTACTACTGTACCGCAGCAGCCGGATTGTAACTATGCGGTTTATGGAGTTTAGAGCGGAGGCGTTTCACCAGCGCCAAAGCGCGATGAGCGATCCTACTGATAAGGGGTCGACGCTTGGAAGATAGCTTGTCGAAGTGGTCCGCGTTCATTTTCTCGGTGAGCTCGATCTTCGCCTGTAGTCTTGCCTTGTGGTCGTTGTAAATCCTGTGGATCGGTCTTAAGCAGACATCTGAGACAGACCCAAACAGACTTACTTTTGGATTATCTCGACCTCGTCGAAGAACTCCCAGGGGTTACCTATCTGATCCGCCGAAAAGGTCTCGAGATCAAGCCAGAAGTCAATGACAGGTGTGTAGTCGTGGCGATGGATGAGTTGGTCGAGATCCACCACAGACTCGTACTCAGTGTGCAGAGAGGGATCGTCGCCGTGGGCAGGCGCAGTCTCTTCATGAGTCGCCGCTTCGACGGGAATAGACAAGGGTTCCAGCAAAGCGTCGTCCCCCGTTGATCGTAGTCGTCGATCGTCCACGGGGGAAGGAGGCAGAGGGATATCGAGCGGTAAGGTTGATGATGGTAGCGGGACATCGAGAGGTGAACGGCCAGTGTCCAGCTGATGATGCATGGCTTGGTCCTCCTCTTCGTCGGGAGGTCTGATAGGCTCTGGATCGGGTTCAGAATCTGTTCCGCCCGTCTTTTTCATATGAAGCATTTTCTTTCGCCATTTCGTATCCCTCCTGTTCTGGAATTTGACGTCCATAGTTTGGCCCATCGGCCACAGCGAGAACTTTCCACGATTGCGCGTGTCATGGGTGACGTATTTGATACGGATTTGTGTGAGGGCCTGTGTAGAATGGTAGAAATCGGGCCATGGCAGAGGTGGGTCACATTGAAGCGCAGGTCGACCGCGCGGGTGCGAAGAGTTCGGTACGATCGGAAACGACATGTCGGGCAGTACAAAGGTGCCCTCTGGCCCTGGGGTTGACCCTCGAAATGCGAAGGAGATGGTCTCTGGGTAGAGATATCCGACGACTGGAATGGAGGCAAGCTACGGCTGTCAGCACACGGCGAGAGTCATTTCTGGTGGCGAAGCTCACCTCTTGACAACAAGCAAGATACATTTTACCAGCCGGCAACGCTTCGCATGCTTTCACCACCTCGGGGTCGTCCTTCAAGAGATCCAAGGTGGTAAGGGGGTCGATTCGAAGAATGAAGTATTCGCCCTGGAGAGGCAGCGACATTTTCTGAGCTTAAATGCAGAAAAGCCACAGTAAATGCAATGAAAGTACTTGATGAGGGACAAGGACGCAGCGCCTCAAAAGCCAAGAAAGTTATTGTTGTTGTTGTTGTGCGCACGGACGGCGTTAGTCGGGGATGTGGATGATAGTTGTTTCACCCATCAGAAAGTCGACCTGCCGAATAGAAGAGCGTTGCGCGGATTGTGCTGTAACAGTGGTTCGCCAGGTCCTCCAAAAAAGTTTGTCGAGTGACTGTAAGAGCGAAAGCGTGCGGCAGGCAGATGATTGATAATTACGCGTGATGCGCTTTCGGATCCATCGTGCCGCACGGCCCGTTAGACGGCCCCTGATCACTTGTTCTCTCCCATGTACGACGACGGCTGTTTCAATACCCTCCGACAGGCGTCCAAGATTATAGGGACTATTGTTTCTTGTCTATGTGAGCAGTCACCAGTATCGCCTTGCTTTGGAGTGCGGATTCGAGTCCTTTGGTCGCGCGTGCGCAGCGGTTTGTGGGCCGTCGCGATAATGTCGTCAATACTACGATTCCGAATAGGTTACATGTGGACGAGTGTGGTACGGGAAGTTCATTTTCTCGGGACGCACAACTGCGATCTGTGTATTCTACAATGTCTCCGCCAACGCGCCCAGCGAAAAGGCTGTGCCAGCCCCAAGCACGAAGAGCCAGTGTACTAGCGGGAGCGCATCAATCCTCTCCGCAAGTCCAATTTGTGCTCCACCCTCGCCTTGTGTGCATCAATCATTCTGTAATAAAATCATGATCGTCCATCCGACCAATCAGTGGAAGGAACGTACTTCTGTAGCGCGTCCATCTCCTCGAAGAACTTCCAGGGGCTCCCAATTCGTTCGTCAATGGGTCAAAGAATTCAGATCGGTTCAGATGTCCACGACCGGTGCATAGACATGGCGTTAGGTCGATGGGATGGCCTAGAACGTGGTATGGGCCACACTTGAGGAGAGTGATACAGCCAATGTAAACAAACACGCCGTGCCACCTCGCGTCCGGGAGTGTAGACAGTAGGGATAATGACGCCTTCTTTTCCGGCCTTCATGCCGGCGCCAGGGGTATCCTCTCGATCCTCTCTGGTCGCCAGCTTTGATGAAACACGACTGACAGTCCGAGCAGTGCATTCTAATATCATGACCATCTACTCATGTCGACTCACAGATGCAGACGTCTTCGACGCAAACGTTTAGGAAGGAAGGGTAAGAAGAATTCGTTCCCGCCGCCCGGCGGCAGATCCGATCCGTGTAATAGTCACATGATCTCGGAGACACCTCGATCTTTTCCATTGCCCTGTCCCTGTCTCTTAAGTATCAACGACGACGGCCACATTACCATGGACTCTGTCAATCCTTTCGACGACCTCCGAAGCTACTCTGTCTCCATCATATACGTGGGTTCTGGCATTCTCAGCCTTCGCTGACGGTCGCTGCCCAATGCAGACCCATGCAGCGCTACGACTGGCGCATCCCGTGGATCTGGACACCTTGTGGCGCGTTACTTGTGTTCCACGAATCAACATCAGGCTCATAAACTCACATGGGCGCGACTAACAATCACTGACGCCTCATTTCTTCGTTGAACCAATCCGCTTCTGCTTTGTGATGAGACGGACAGAAGCGGTTACGCTATGTTCAGACCGCACTCTTACATGACAAGCATCGTCTTGAATGGCCCAGCTGATTTCCCCGGACAACGGTGATGACTTATCGATCGCCACGGAAAGTCCGCCAGTCGACCTCAACATGTCTCTCGCACCTCAGAACCTCTCGAACATGCTCTTTCAGCGTTGGATCGGAAACGAAGACCGAAACTTACGAAACATCCAAGAGGGCTTGTTTCACCGTTTCACGGTCGGGCCAACCATCATATTCTTCATCTCCGCGCTCAAATAACCTAAACTTCTATGTTCCTCGTTTTCCGCGCACCGGAGTACATGAGGCCACCAACCACCATCATCTACTGGCAAATCCGCCCTCTGCCCCTCCTCGCGCCTCCGCGCCGCCTCAAACTACGCACCCTCCGCCTCCGCGATCTTCGTAACGCCTTCACGAACGAAAAAAGGGCTGCTCTTTCCGACCCCCGTCCTGTTGGGCACCGCGCTCCGTCTCCCTCGGACTGCTCCCTCGGATGCGACCACTAATCGCTGGACTATCGGACGCTAGTTACGACCACCAGAGCACGCCTTATATATGCCCAGGCTGGACGCTGCCGACATCATCCGGGAACATTCGCCATGCACCACGCCCAAAGCGCAAGGCCAGAGATTTTCTTACACCGATTCGCCCGGACACAACACCTCTGCGAGCCCCCGTTCTCCTCCCCACCAACCCGCTTGGTCCGCTGCTGACTCCTCTGCTGGCATAGCGCCTCCGCGCAGGGTCTGCCTTCGCGACTCCCAGCACACTGGTTACGCCTTTGCGAACCTCGCTGACTCCTCTGTTGGCATAGCGCCTCCACGCAGGTCCGCCTTCACGATTGTCAGCACAGCGCCTCTCCGCAGGGTCTGCCTCTGCAACCCTCGGAACACTCTTGTTATGCCTTTGCAAACCTTTGATGCTCTCCACTCACCTGTTCGGCCCTCGATGGACCTCTGCTGTAGCCAACCTCCGCTGGTAAAGCACCTCTGCGCAAGCTTCCCTTCATTGCGGCTCCCAGCACAAATTTTCTTGAGAGTGGCTCGTGGACGCGCGCTGGATCCCATTGCCTACAATCATGCTTCATGTCTTTCTTATTGTACTGTGATGAGTTTGAATTCTGCCTCCGCCGTATCTACTCTTGTGTCTCTACTCTCAATTTTATGTGAGGCTTAGCTTTTAAGGCATGCTACACCATCCGCCGTCCCGCCTCGTCTCGTTTGAAAAACCTCGGTCGTGAGGACCGCTTTTGGCGGCTTGGAACTATACAGTTATTGGATCGATGACATCAGCTGGCGGGCCGATCAAGACAGATTGGCCGACGTCTCGCAAGAGTAGGGCGCGCATCTGGCCACGGTCCAGTCAGCGGATGTGCTGTCCCGTCTGCACCAAAGCATGTGCGAGACTTGAGTGCTGCCTGTTGACTCACTTGATTCTATACACATCAGGATAGAAATCGAACGTGATTCAAAGTTTTAACGTCCAACGTTGGACTTGACCAACAATCGCTGCTCAACTATTATTTCTCAACAACACAGTAGACTACGTACATGGGCGACCGACTATAGGTCGGTTTCGGGGCCCTGTGCCCTTGACTTGGCAACGAGAGAGGCTGGCGGACCTTCTTAAATGTGGAGATATCCTCTAGCCAACTCAGTTGTTGAGGTGGGAGCCTCGAGCTCGCCCGATCGGAGGGCTTCCACAAGCGGCCGTTCCTCAATGGGACCTTGTGCCGTCATCTACCTACCTACCTACCTACCGCTAGGAACTTACAGGCCTACACACTTCCTCGACATTCCAGACCAGTGACCGTCACCCAGTGCAGTTGCCTCTATGACACATTCGTCTCTGGTGTACTCTCCCGGTCCTGTCCGACACGTTCGCCTGGTTGACTTTGATACCGACAGCCCCCAACGCTGGCGCTCGCGGTGGAATCTTGCTCCGAGTCTGCGCAAAAATGTGCACTGGCTTCTACCACTCGAACTCATCGTTGACCTCGCGAATCCTTACGACTTTTGCTGCGACTCTCTCAGACCCGCCGCACCGACTTTCTCTCGATGCAGCTATGACCATGTCGGAATTGTCGGCGTATCCAGACTTGTGACTGCGCTATACTCGATTCTCATGGGACGTTTGTGATTTTTTTTGGTCTCGAATCTGTCAATATAGGTGTTCATTCGATCATAGCAGCTTTCGTGACCGATACAGCTGATTGTAATCTTACTGTCGACTATCTTGCGTAACGAACTCAAGTCTTAGCGAACAATGTCCCGACTCTATTCTTGGACAAACAAGTCTGTTTACCCTCGGTGCTCGCAGCTCGCTCAAGAGAAGCCAACAAGTACTAAGTACTTCAGCTACTACTGTCGGTAATCTGCGATGAACCAGAACTACAACTGTAACCTCAGCTTTGACGGCCCGGCCAGTGAAGATGCTGAGCTCTCTTCGGGTAGTGCCGAGTACACAAGAAGACCTGGTCCCTCGTAGGGATCGCCCTGGAAAGTTGCTGTCGACCCGTTGTCCCAAGTGTACAGCGCGTTATCTTCCACAAGCTCCGAAAGATCTCCGGCAGCATCAATGGTCTCCGTTGCCTCAGCAGCGCCAGCGTGCCGAAAGTGCGGGAAGAGCGCATAGATTGACTCGTTATTCAAGGATGACATGACATCCTCCGCAGTGTATTCGTGACTGGGCGAGCTGAGAGCGTCTTTGATCACACTCGTCAGAGCAAGCTTTCTTGCGTTCTAAATGGCACATCAGAATCTGATCTTGAAGTAAGATAACACTGACCTCTTGTGCCTCCTCTTCTGAAGTTCGCTTCTTCTTCGTCCAGTCGTCTGCCGTCACCTATGATCGATGAACATGGTCATAGTTCGCGAACATGGCAATACTTATATACCTCTGAGCGTGCTCTCAGCTGCATTGAAGCTCGCCCGCCCTATGCAGATTGTCGGCCTAATCTGCGTTCACGATTATGTATGACGCACCTTGGAGCGCGTCTCTTTGGCCTTTCCCTTACCGCCGCCTAGTCGTTGAAGGATTCCTGTCCCCTTCTTCTTCCGGCTGTTTGAGCTATCACTTCCAGCCGATGGCTCTGGACTACTGCGAGAAATGTAGTTTTTGATTTTGCGCCACTGAGAGGTTGACGCTTTTGGCGGCATGGAATCAAAATCAGTACAAGGGGTGAGTGGTGGTATAGCGTTGACTTCGTGTGTGTTCCAAAACGTCAGAGACAAGAGATATACAGGCTGGTCTTGTTCCATAACAAGCGCACAAAACAACAGCAGTTATGACGGTTGGTTCAGTCCATCCATAAGCGTCAAACTTCTTTCCCATTCAACGGAGGGCCCATGCGGGACCTCGTGAAATGGCATTCCATGTCTTTGTTCCTCAACAGCTTCATCCCTTATTCATTGATCCCAGGATGGTATCAAGTTCTCGCACGATGGACCCACATTACGAGGTTGGGCCACACTATGTCCTGATCTTCCCTTTTCCGGCCTTTCATTACGCATCTATGGTGTGTCCGATGATTTCGCCTGTCTCACAGTACTGCTTGACAATAGAAATCGACACGATCTGGATGGCCTTCGTTGCCAAGCAGTCACATCCCCATGACACCAGACTCTCTCAGCTGTCTTCTCGAGAACAAAGACCACGTCCCCCTGACACCAGACCCCCTCTCGAGAACAATAACTACCCAGATTGGGGTCGCTGTTTCCATCTCTCAAAACACGAGCTGAATAGAGCTTTCTTCCACATTCTCCTTTGCTCGCGCTATCGCTCTGAACCACCACCTACATAACACTACTTGACGACATTGAAGGTGTCGAAGGTGTGTTCCACTCGCACGTTTCGGGTTCCACGCCAGATTCTGATGTGACGCACAAGCAAGGCTACCGATGTCCTCGATACTTCCCGCAGATCTTCACCTTGATATTCAAAAGCTCTTAGAATGGACACTGCCTAAGTTCATTGTACGCCAGGGAGCAAATGCTTCGACCAAATCACCTGTCAAAACACCACATAACTCCACCAAACGCAAGGTGTCTCAGTTCTACGACGTTCCACCCACGGCAGACTCTGCCGCGTCTGCTCCTCCTGACTCCGACAATGAGGATGTGACCATGCACGCCACACAGCAGACAGAGCAGACTATCAAGCGGCATAGCACCCGCAAAACTACGATTTTCGACAGGCATCTTCGCCGGGACCTCCGTCTTCAGCATATGGCTGTCGTCCCCGGTATCTCGCCAGACCTCGCAGTCGTATGTGATGCCACCCTTTCCCACTCCCCTCCCAATGGCTTCATTGGTGACTGCGACAAGAAGTTTGCCGACAAGAGGAGGGATACGCACTGCAAGGATGGTAAAACATTCCGAGTCTCAAGGGAGGATACCATCGCCGCCGCCTACGACTTTCGTCAAGCAGCGGCGACGGCTCTCTTTACTACCTGCCTCAGTGCGGAGAGATGCTGGCCTGAGACATCAGGCGAAGGCTATTCGTCTTTGTATTGGTTCAAGGAGCCCAAACCTGACCAAACCAAGGGCCTTGGCGACGGATTCCTCTATGTTGATGAGGAATATCTCGAGGGACCTCAGTCATCCACCGAAAGGGAGAATCCAGAGACCAATCACTTTCTGAACTCCCTTGGTCTTGTATGCGATCAGAATCTGTCACCCTACATGGTGTGGGAGTTCAAGGACATCACTTGTGCCACTCTTGGTGTCATGATTGCGATCCGCGATATTTGCTCGAGTGGCAAACCTTTTCCATGGGTCGCGTGCGACAATATCATGGCCGATGGGACGAAGGCGCCCGTTCATTGTGTTCCTCCGTCGAAATGTCTTGATCCCAAAACTGGAGAATTCTATGTCTCTGGCCGTTGTACGGGATTTGACTCGCCTATCGTCGCTGAGTTTCTACGGCTGGCTGCAGAGAAGAAGGGTATAGGACTTGCCGAATACGGTGTTGTGCCGACTGAGGCGGACTACAAGGTCGCGAGGCTGATTATCCAGCAGGTGAGTTCTCCACCTTAGCGCAGTTGAACGTATCGAAGCTTGAACATTTGACTATCAGGTCTGGGCGCAACTTGTAATCATTGAAGGAAGCATCGCAATCATCAATGGCGGAAATTACGAGATCATATGCATACGGCACAGGGGAACACAGTCTCTGACTATTTCCGACATCCATTACACGGCGGATAACAACTACGACACAGAAAACACTTTTTTTGGACTCGCGGGACCAACACACATGCGCCTCCATACCGGCCTTGTGTCCCTCGGAACCCTTGATGTAATTCAACGGGCGCATATGAACAGTTTGTTGACTGTGCTGGACGCAGGGCGTCTTCCGTCCCATATGCTCGAGAGGGACGGATTCACGTTCAATCTTACCGCCTGGCGACAAGCTAGTGGCACCACAAAGGTCTGTTATTGATGTACTGAGCCAATAGTCCAGAGGTGTTGATAGGTGTCCTACAGGAAGCCCTAGCAAACCAAGCCAAACGGTCCAAGATGGTGAGAGACGTCGTCTCATTTGATGCTGGCATGTCAATCACCGAACGTCCTAGACCATTTTTGATATGCGCCAAAAGCTCCGGAGTGCCGCATCCATTGAGCTCAGGTTTCTGAAGCTGCCTTTCGCTCATCTCAACTCCGTCTCGCAGCTGAACAATGCCGCCACGGACCCATCAAGTTATGTCAATGGCATTCAACAATGTGTTGTCGTTCGTCCAGGGGGGAATCCATCTGGTCGCGCGGGCGCTATGACCTGCCATTTTGGCGTTCAGTGTGGCTCAGACGAACACTACACAAAACATTTCCAGGCGACTGTGGCAACAAGCGGAGACAGTGTCTCCGAGCTGCAGCACTTGCAGGTCTTACATGAACAGTTGGAGGCTCTCGGGACGGAAGTTACTGATCATATACAGTACCACCTTGGATACTTCGTCAGTGATGAACAAGACTTTGGTGTCTTATTTTCGGAGGGTGTCGATTCCAAGAAATACAAACCGCTATCCGACGAGGCTCTGAAGTATCGCCGCATTGCCCAACCCGTGTTGTATGTAATCTTCTTGGCTCAGTCACCCATATCTCAAGGCTCACGCCGCTGTAGGCATGCGATCCAGCGTTGGTTCGGTATGCTTCACTCAAAGAATGTCGCACATCGGGATCTCCTGGCGGACGACATCTATGTCCGCGTTGTTGAACCAAAAGCGGAAGATACATTGTCAAAAGCATTCTATGTGACAAATTGGCATAGAGGCTGGATAAGGGAAACAATGGAGAGTGATCTAGAGGATGCACAGAAGGATGACTCTGCACGACTACAGAAATACTTGGAGAGTGTGGGACTATAACTTTCCGGAGATACATAATCTTGCGGTCTACACCTGTTCGTTTGTGCCAATGACGGAATCCTTGTCAACAAAATCTCCCTTGAGAAGGCGCTGGAGGCGCTTGCGCTCCTGAGAGAATTCATCCTTTGTGGCAGTCCGACTAGCACGGTCGAAATCGATGATTGACACCGATCCGAAGTGGTTACACATCACGTTCCATGACCGGATGTCGCGATGAAGTACGCCTGCAGCATGAATTTTCTTCAGAGTGTTGCGAAGTGAGATTCTGTCGAACGACTGTGAGATAGCACATGATCACATAGCTGGTTTCACTCACTTCTCGGCCGCGTCGAATTTGATTTTCTTCTTCTCATTCATCCGACGACCAAAAGGCGCCCCTGCATTATTCATGATCAATGCTCCCACGGCGCGATCCGCATCATGGTAGTACCCAAACACGAAGGGAATGCCAGCAACACGTTTGCTGTGCAGATGCACGTAGATGTCGTACTCGTGGCGTAGAGACCGTAGGCTATGCCGCGTTGTGGCGAGCTTGACAACGATACGACTGCAGGCGCGGCGCTCGTGGCCAGCACCTAGCTTTGTATCGTAGACTTGACCTGTTGCCCCGCGTCCCAGCCTTGTAGTGAGAATGAGAGGAAGACAAATCTTATCGGAATAAGACTCTGCTCCGGGGTAGTTGGGAGCAAAGAGGACAAGCGGTGTTGGCGAGTTGTAGTTTCCGAACTGGAGATACAATGCCACCAAGGGAAATTTGGCAAAGAGGGTACGAGTTTCCTGGAGAGGAAAGCAGTCAGTGAGACAAAGTGAGCGAGGAAACCCAACGTACAGCATGAAGATCAGAAGGTTCAGCTTCCAGACCGCCTTCCTCGGCTGGCGGGGGAGAGTCATAAGAGTGTTGCTGCTGCAACATAAGGTCAGCGTGGTCTAGCCGTCACGGAAGCTCACAATTACAACGTGGAGCGGCGGAGATGGATCGGGAAGCATTTTGTTGGGTCGACCCCGTTTCGCGGCAACTTCACTTTCAGGATCCTCAGATTTTCGTTTGGACGATGGCGGGGTGTCTTCCGAGCGACCAGAGCTCGGTACACTCCGCGCCTTCCATCGGTCTAGTACATCGTGTACAATGGCTATGTGAAGACCAACCCAAAACTTGCCGAACGAAAATGCTGGATCGCCGAGATAAACCAAGGGCGACAGGAATAGGGTTTGGGTTTCGCGATGACGAATACCGACCCTGGCGTAGTTTCCACAGTCAAAAACTGTAACCGTAGTGTCCAGTTTCACCGCATTCGCCCACGCCTATGTCTCGCATCAAAATGTGATTCACATTGAATGAAGTACTATGATTTCGCACCCTCTGAAGAAGATCCGTCGCGTTTGCCCTGCCTGGCTCCCGTTGAAAGGGCCGTACAGTCTTCAGCTTGAAGTGTCGCCTCGAGTCCACGCCTCGAACGCGACTACGGCGAGTCACGGGAGGTTCAACGACTGCAAGTTTGGACAGCGATGGTAGATACCACATCGGATGCAGTGCATCTCGCGGACGAGGCACCTTCGTCTCGGGGCTGTGGCCAGATGGAAGGGAGTTAGGTCTCCATGGAAATTTTTTCGTCGCGGCACCTTTCTTTCCTTTCTCTGGGTCAAACGTCACTAGTTCATCCATTTGCTCCAGGCACCATTTTGCGCCAGGGCAGAGGAATACACCGAGGGCGAGAATGGGAGAATGTGCCATCATTTCCTTGATACGTGCACGGTCTTTGTCAGAGAATGCCTCGAAGCCGTCAGGACTATACTCGCGAACGTGAAGCACGTAGTTTTCCTCATAGAAAGGATTCTCGTCGTTAGTGAAGGGCTCCAGACCGGGACTCCAATGGATCATGCGATGAGCATCAGGTGTATCGGGATGAAGGTATATGCTCGAAGCTATCTGGCAAGCTGCATCCGGTATACCGTCCATGTAGGTCTCTGCGACGTTGGATGCCGTCATTTTCGCCGAGGTGCTGTCGTAAGCACTCTGTAAGAAGGAGAACGTTCCGTCGGAGTAGTTGCCTCGGTCACTGGGCGGAAACACCCTGTCGACGCAATTTTTCAAGTCCGTCGGAAGAGACGGTATGAGGACGACATTCTTTAGAATCAGGTTCTCGTCGAGGTGAGTGTCGAGAAAACGGAGAAAGTCTTTAGGAGGGGGGTAGGTAGTATCCTCGGAGTATAGTGGAGGCCTGAAGGCGAATAGTTTCTGCAACCGCGTCTGCTTAGGGCGTTTGCTCATTGAGGTGGATGTGAAAGGAGAACATGCGATCAAGTCCAACACGTCACGCCAAAGTAGATCATTCCCCGTATGGTAATACGTACTAATCGCGGCATCAAACGAGGGAGACAGTGTCATTGGATGCGGCTGGAGATAACCAATCCTGATACGATACGCGTCGTGCGTGCTTTTCATTGACGTTGACATGTAAGCGGCATAAAGCTACACAGCTCAGTCATATTTGCATATCAGATTCACGACTCACGACTCGGCCAACGCGTGGCACGTGCCCAGGGCGGTCCTCCGACTTCGGGCCGCACCGCGATCAAACACCAGTCACCAACAAGACCTACTGTATTCGCGACCCACACTTGCAGGTTCTCTCATCTTGCCGCGCTTCGTCTGGACCTATCAGCATACGGTCAGCTACAAGTCCTTACTACCTACTTGTCCAACTACTTGTGATTATATGTGTCCTTCGTCGTGCGTGACATTGCAACTCAATCTGGCGGGATGGCGGGATGGACATGGCGTCGCAATCTGTTACCTCAAATCTCAGTCCCACGAGTTGGAGCGTGGCCAGCTGCGACACAGACGGAACCCCCCCAGCTTCCGTGATTGATCGAGATTTTCGGGCATGGCCGTCACCATGCTTGAGTGACACTTCGTTCAGTCAATTCCACATCCATTATGGGGACAATTTCAGGGCAGCATGACATTTACCAGGCCGTTTGGTATTGTTCCTCTTCAGGCTTCGCCGTGTGGCTGGGTCCTGATGAGCGACACAGACGTGTTGGTCTGTGTGTCCCCTGCGTAGCTCGCCCTGCTTTCGACGATCGTCCAACAACGAAAGGTCGTCGACGACCATATGCGTCGATTGGTGCGCGGATGCATCGAGAACTGTGTAGCTCTTGGCGCCTAGTAGCCGTTCTTCGAAACTATTGCTGTCTTTCCCGAATGAGAACAAATTTCGGTAGACACAGCCCCGTGTTCGCCATCCTTGCTGTAATCATGAGACTGCTAATTGTTGTTCTTCTTGATGCCTCTACAAGAAGAATACTCACGACTCACTCGTGGTACGGTTTCCATCAGGTGGTGCCCTTGATGAATAAGTTTGTGGATCCTCGTTCGTGAATGACATCGATCCTTCATCAAGTACATTGAATTCTCCGCAGAGTATCGAAGCGCCGATTTTGTCACGGGACGCGAAAACAAACTCGAGCCCAGATTGGGTACAATCGTGCGTCGTGTGAGAGATTTGATCAATGAATGACTTTCGCAACGTCTCCTTGCCAGTCGCAGGCTCGTCGCAACGTGGCCCAGAAATATCAATGCCAGCGTCTATTGTTCTCTTCCTGATTCTCGAGTATGTTTCCTGCTCCGCAGCTCACGTGCCACAGCAATAGCAGGTAACCCGTACTCATCTCTGCTGTCTCGTTACCTTTGTACTTGCGGTAGATTACATTGCATTCTAACTACTTATTGTTCCATCTTGCTGCGACTCAAAATCACGGTTGCTACTCCGTGTGGCATCATACGAGATCTTGTCAATACCACTGGGTACATGATCATAACGCTACAGTAACGGGTTTACAAAAAAGGAAGCATCTGACACTCGAGTGTCCATGAACCGAGCGGAGCGATTGCTCTGGAACGCCCGAGCTTGGACTACGCGGGATCTGAAGTTTTTGCCAGCAGGCAGAGCGAAACCGTTTCGATACCCCCAGAGCACGACGAGCGATCCTTGCGAGCAGTGATTTACGCTGAGCAGACACTATCTTCTCAAAGTGTTCAGTATTCATTTTGTCTGTTAGCTTGATCTTGGCCTGTAACCTCGCCTTGTGGTCGTCGATGATTCTGATGGGATCCATGAATGAAAGGGACCGTCAAAATACGGAAAGACTTACTTTTGGATCAGGTTCAACTCCTCGAAGAAATCCCAAGGATTTCCAATTTGTTCGGGCGTGAAAGACTCCAGATTGGTCCAAATATCGACGACCGGTGCGTCGTCATAGTTGGGGAAAACTTCGTCCAGTTCTACCGATTCGTATGCGGTAAAAGTTGAGTGTTCATCTGGGGTAGCCGGAGGCAAATCCTGTTGAGCGACCGGGTCTGTAGCAATACTATGGATCACTCCTGTCGTACGCTCGGACTCTTCCGCGACGGGAGAAGGAGGTAAGGGAATCTCGAGTGCGGAGCTCTCGGGGGAAGGTGGGAGGGGAATGTCGAGCGGCAACGCTCTTGACGTCGACTGAGCGGAGAAGCGGTAATCGATATCAACATATGGCGGAATAGTGTGTTCAGGATCGGGTTCGAAATCCGTCCCACCCGTTTCCTTCATGCGTAGTATTTTTTCTCTCCACTCGTTGTCCTCCCTACTACGAGCTTCAAGGTACACCGTTTGTCCTGGGGGACATAGTTGGAAGTTTCCACACTTACGGCGGTCACGGTCGCGGTAATTGATGCGTACCGGTGTCAAGGCAAGCGTGGAATGATAGAAGTCCGACCAGGGCAGAGGAGGATCCACCTTTAGCGCTGGGCGGTCTCGCGGATGAGCAAAGTTTGGCGGTATGGGAAACGACATGTCTGGCAGTGCAAAAAAGCCTTCTGGACCGGGCGCGAGCCCACGGAAGGCGAAGGATACTGATATCGGGACATAGCGCCCAACGACTGGTAGGCCCAACCGCTGGCGAACGCAGTCAACAAAGAAGTCATTAGTCGTGACAGTCTCACCTGTTGGCAGCAGGCGAGATACTGCTTCGCCGGTGGTAAAGCCTCGCATTCTTTGACCACTTCGGGATCGTCCAGCAAAAGTGTTAACGTCGGTAGGGGATCCAGCCGCAGTATGAAATATTCGCCCCAGCGAGGCATAGACATGGCGTATAGAGGGTGCGAGGAGGACACGATATGTTTGATGGCAGTTGACGAGAACAAACTCGCAGCGTCTCAGAGCCACAATGTCAGAGCCACAAATGGCGTTCGGGAACGTGGGAATCCCCGGCTGGTTCCGCCATTGCATTCATGAACTGAGCCGATGATCTTGCCCCGCAGAAGCAGCGTTGAGGAGAGGTACATCTTCCGATTCGCCCTATTACATGGCCTCGAATAATCTGTGAGGACAGGCTATGGCATGAGTGGCGGAATGGCGAGATCAATCTTAAGTATCGATTGACAAGGCCACGTCATGCTGCAGTGCCGGATATATCGTGCCGATTCCCGAACCGGCCCGAACGGCGGAAGTGTTCTCTGGAGTCTAGACTCTGAGTTGGATCCTCTCTCTCTCTCTGAACGACGACGACGACGACATACACGATCTCTCAGCGGCACACACATGATTTTCCGTCTACGACATTATGACCCTCTCATCAGCGTCGGCACTTCTCGCTTGCTGAGACTTCATGGCCCCGACAAAAGCTTGGGCGGCTGTTGATTTAAGTACCACTAGCGGCGCAAATGGAGCGATATCCCTTTTCGACCTTCGAGGCGCGTCCAGAGTCCTCTGCTATTCTTGTCTCATCTCGCCGACACGTACGCTCCTATCCTGTTTGGCGTGTGCATGAACGGTATAAAAGCCGACCACTGGAATCTACCTACCTCCCAACCTCGGGCCGAACCGCGATGTTAGCCACCCACTGTAACGACTCAGACCTATTTGCGATCCACACTTGCAGGTTCCTTCATATCGCCGGGCTTTGGCTCTTGACATTAGCATACGGTCATCTACATACTCTCGCTAACTACTCGTGAGTATGTATGTCCTTCGTCCTACGTGCCATCGAAAATCGATCCTGCGGGATGGAAATGGCGTCGCAATTTGATACCTCATATTTCGGTGCCGCGAGTCAGCGCGTGGTCATCTGCTAGACAGGCGGAACCCCGCTAGCTTTCTCAGATTCAGATTGTGATGATTCATCAAGATTTGCAGGGCGTGATCGTCACTCACGTTGCAATGCGCATCCAAGACATGCTTGGGTGATACTTCGTTCAGTCATTTCCGCATCATTGACCGTGACAGGCTCATTGTGGCGTTGGGTCAATCAAGCCGTTCAGTATTGCTGTTTTCCAGGATTCGCTGTGTGGCTCGGTCCTGATGAGTGACACATCCTGGGAACGGGCCCGACTTGGTTTCTGACGTGTTGGTAGGTGTGTACCTTGCATGGCTCCCTCTGTTTCTGACAATCGTCCGACGTTGAGGGGTCGTCCTCGAGCCCCACACGCGTCAATTGGAGCGCGGACTCACCGATAGATATATAGTCAGTGGCGCACAATCGCTCATCGAGTGTCGACGTTCACGCCATCATAACTATTGTTGTCTTGCCAAAATAAGAACAACTTCCGGTGACACTGCGCCGAGTCTGTCATCCTTGCTCTAATCATGAGACTGCTGATTGGCGTTCCGGTCTCGCCACAAGTACAGTACCCGAGATACATGTTTTCATTAGGTCGTGCCCTTAATGGACTGGACAAGTATGTGGGTACTCGTTTGTAGATGGTACCAACTTGAAGCCCGCGTCAAGAAGGCGCAGAGTATCTATTTGACGCCGGACGCGAGTAGAAGACAAAAGCGAGTCCACATAGAGAACAATACAAGTTGACGTCTGCTTGAATCATCATCAATCCCTGCGTGATCGACTACCGTCTCCTCGTCAGTAGCATCTTCGTTGCAACGTGGCGAGCGAGTATTGTTTCCTTCCTGGTTTGGAGTGTGCCCCCGTTTCCACAGCTTACATGCTCCGGACAGAAGCAATCATCCTTGTCATCATGTTACCTTCAAGTTGCCATGAGACCAAATTGTGTAACTTTTGTTCCCATTCGCTGAGATTAGGTGTACAGAATGAGAACGATCGAATCAAGAATTGCTACAGCCTGCAGAAGCTTCGGAAGAGCGGACGGATCAACTGTCAATAGTCGTCTTCTCTTTGTGTCGGGACCACTGTGCGGGGGTTTGCCCTAATCCAAGATGCAGTGCTTACACTCTACCTTCGAGACAATGACGATATTATTGCTGAGTGAATGTTCGTAATGATAAACAAAGGTACTTCAAAACTTCTGTTCCCGGGCACCCGCCTGAGGGAAACACGGAACATGAAGTGTCTGCCAGCAAACCAAACAACACCGCTTCATTACTCTCAAAGCCCGATGAACGAACCTCGGTCTTCGCTGCTTGACCAACACCTTCTCGACGTATTCGTTGTTCATCTTTTCCGTAAGCTCGATTTTGGCCTTGACCCTCGCCTTGTGTTCGTCGTGAATTCTGCAAGGGATC
Organism: Strobilurus stephanocystis; assembly: GCA_019915075.1. Taxonomy (NCBI): domain Eukaryota; kingdom Fungi; phylum Basidiomycota; class Agaricomycetes; order Agaricales; family Physalacriaceae; genus Strobilurus; species Strobilurus stephanocystis. Next base: position 562,517 of record JAHLMI010000018.1, read on the forward strand.
AATTGGTGAACAGAAATATGGTTAAGCACCCACTTCTTGATCGCTTTCACCTCCTCAAAGAATTCCCAGGGGTTACCGATTTGATCCGCGGAAAAAGACTCCAAATCTAACCAAATGTCGACCACAGGTGTATAATCATAACCTGGGTCCATATGACCCAGATGGTCCACGGAGTCGTACTCTGTATGGACAGAAGACTTGACATCGTCGTTGAGTACCGCGCATTTCGGGTCAACGTCGAACGTCGAGCGATCTAGTGTGGGTATCGTACTGGGAGAGGAAGGGACGGATTCGTCACGGTCTGGGATTACTGAGGGCTCCGGTGCCGGCTGCGGAGTTATGACTAGTGACGAGGAGCTGCTGTCAGCTATTGGGATTGCTGCGTCGTCCTTGAGATCGAGCGTTTCCCCGTTGATGGACAATCGTCGTGGCTCTATAGGTTCGGGATCGGGCTCAAAGTCCGTCCCGCCCATCTCATTCATGCGTATCATCTTTTTCCGCCACTGATCGTCCCTTCTGCCCTGGTCTTCGGTTTTCAAGGCCTCCCACTCGGGCCACAATGCGAACTTTCCACGCTTGCGTCTGTCCGCTGTGAGATACTTGACGCGGATCGCCGTGAAAGCGAGAGTAGACTGGTAGAAATCAGGCCAAGGCAGTGGGGGGTCGCACGGGAGCGGAGGGCGCCCTCGCGGATGAGAAGTGTTGGGTGCGATTGGGAAAGACATATCGGGGAGCGCAAACGTGCCCTCAGGACCAGGCAGTAATCCACGAAAGGCGAAGGAGATTTTTTCGGGAAACAGGTACCCAGGAATAGGTATGGACAGCATCTGAGGGACGCAGGCGGGACGTCAGCGCACAACCAATCAAATGTGGCTCCTCTCACCCCTTGACAGCACGCAAGGTATTGTTTGCCTAATGGTAGCGCCTTACATGCCTTCGTCACTTCGGGATCGTCGTCCAGAGCCGTCAATGTGGTAACTGGGTCAATTCGAAGGATGAAGTATTCACCCCAGAGAGGCAGAGACATAGTGGGAGGGTAAGATCAAACACTGCAGGGACAATGACATTGTCCGGACATTGCGCTGCCGTACGGCAGCTACGGCTACGGTTCACATCACGAGACGGAGTTGAGTCTCTGCCTGGTCTCTGCGTCCGGGTATCCTTTGAATCCGTGCCGTCAATGCCGTGCCATTGTAATCATTGATACTTATGGAGGTGGAGTGGCGGCGAAGATATCTCCTTTTGAACGCCACAATCAAGTTCGCAAGTTCGATCTTTGTTTTGTGCCTGCTCATGCATACAGCGTTCAGCGTTGCCATCACAATGAAACTCCTGGCGCACAATAGGGCTGTAGCTCTGCCACACCGCTTCTCTAGTAAGCTAAGACTTTGTTGTTTTCGGAGACTCGGAGGTATTGCTGCAGGGACCGTGGGTGCCAGTGTCCACACTCCCTTTTCCATCTGGACGATTCCTTATTCAACGGAGAAAGCTTCTGATTTGTGCCCACCACTTATTGTTCACAAGTCTCAAAACAGTGCATCTTCTCATGTTTGTCCCATGTCGTCGTCGCAAAGCGGTTACGCGGTACGACCCATCACCGTTACAACCTTGTTCTCCTTGAGAGCTCTGGGTGTGAGTCGTTTCTATAGCATTGTCATTGTACCAGTAAAGCAAGCGTGCCAAGTCTTGTCTCTTTTGTGTCTCCTGTGTTGTACGTGCCCATACTTTTGTATTTATAGGTTTGTGTCTCCAGACTGCAGTCCATATTCCGTTGTTTGCATCGCCCTTCATTGAACATGCGCGCAAATGACAATCCTCTTCCCGGCCAGCGCTCTCCAACGGCAGCAATCGCGGGCATTCCAAATCATCGTCACTCGCAGGCCGTAGCGTCGCCCGCAGTCCCAATCTTCCACATCGCTAAAGTGCATGCGTCTTTGATACTTCCATACTACCAACTTTGCGACAAAGCCTCCCGTCTGCATCCTGCTCCCGAAACAGTGTCCACGCCTGGATCGCTGCCAGATGATGAAGCGAAAGCTTTGATCAACAGATTATCAGAGCTAGTTTCTGATATAAAGTCGTCCATCGCCAGCCGGCGTATCAAGGGAGCCAGGCCCTGTATCGTTGGTACATCCCCCAAGATGCCCTTTTGGGACGAGGATGACACTGACGGGTGTTGGTTGTGGGTCATGGGAACATTTGAGGGATACGATGCCAATAATCTTCCGGGCGTATTCAGCAGATTCGCGGTCCAAGTCAAGCAGGCAAACAAGATGCCGCCGGATACACATAATACACTTCCTTCCTTCCTTCCTTCCCCATATCTGCACAGAGCCGATCTGGGATAACTTGCAGCGTCCGGCAGACATGGAGAAGAAGCAATGGGTTGTGGCCATTCCGTATAGGTCGACAGAGCCGCCGCCTACTGAGCACTGGATGACCGCTAATGGATTGAGACGCTACTCCATCAGTGCTGGCAGCTATAAGGACCTCGAGTATCTCAGTCAAGTGAAGTTGCACGCTTTCCTGAATGACGTGAGGAGTACTCCCGACTTTCTGCAAAACTATGTCAAGGCACTTGTGAAGAACGAAGAGGTACCATATGCCAAGTCGATCCTGATTCCCGCAATGTCTAACTATCGTTTTTATAGGAGCGCAGAAACGGGCAAAGTCAGACAGATTCAGCTACGTGGACTTCATCCGGAGGTCCTTCAAGTTCCTGCACGAGCTCAGAGAGCTGCGCGTCCCCCCAGGATAAACAGAGTGACAACCAGTCACTCCCATCGCCTTCTCGTTTGCGAAGAGATGCAGCTGAATTTGTGCCAGAGAGGTTGATTCGTTCGTCAATGGACGGATCCTGCCTGGATCCCGATGAGCTGCCGTTCTCCCCAGGCCGAGTCTCATCACCCTCACCGCTGAACGCAACACAATTTGCGTCTTTGCGTGGAGACGCGGCTGAGTTTGTACTAGAGACAGCGCCTGCTTCCACGAGGGCTACGTCCCGCCTCAATAGAGCTGCGCCAGCGTTTGTCCCCGGCCTTGCAATTGGCTCGCCGGATACAAGATCGCCTCCCGTACCAGAGCCCGTTGCGGATGATCGTCATACGTTCAGATTTAGGAACTGGTTGGCTGAACTGCGACGCTTGACGGTCTGTAACAAGTCATTCCGATCTCAATCTGTACTCACAACGGTCATTTCAGCGCCCGCCAGCAAGACGCAATCAAGCATGATCTACTCAATGCTTTTTTACGAAGCCGATCTTTCCTTCCTGTAAATGATATGATAAAGCAACCAACAGCGTGTGGAAGCTGCGAGAACTGTTTGGGATGGCGAGAACATCCCCTCAAAGACTGTTAAAAAGATATCACGTACCGCCTATCTAGCATATCAGTACATGATCTACTCATTACCTTCATGCAAACTACCTAGTAAAGAGAACACCTGGGCGTGCAGGATGCTGACACGTCTTCAGTGTTGGGTAGAATGAACTACCGCTCAACTTTCAACTGCTCCCGATTCCGTACGCAAACGAACCGAGGACCTCGGATCCAGCGAACGGCCCTCGAGCTTGAAAGCGCATTGACGAGTCCTACTTTGACTTCGCTTCTCGGCTTCAGGAACGCGCATCCATCTGCAAGTAACGTCAGACCAGGGCGGTGTAATGAAGCGTGTCGTATCATACGTTCATCATCACATAGCACGAAATCCGATGTCATGCGGATCATTAGTTCCTTATCGTCAATCATGGTGATATCGTTCTACGATGAGAGAGAGTAAGTGAAGGGCCCAATGTCAAGATCCAAAGCGTACCTCTCGAAGAACAGACACGATGTCAGCGTCATTCACCAGCATCGTCGTGACCCTGCGGCACTGCATCAGTGTAGGCGTTCAGGTTTGCCGGGCACATCTTTGAGACTCACCGACCGATGGGCGAGGTTGTTTATACACGCAGCCGGGTGATGAGGCTGAGCTGCCATAAGACAATGCACACATTGCGGCGTGGCACTCACCGGTGTTCGTTCTGGACGAATTGGAAAGGAGGGAATGTTCGGACGCAGAGCCTTTGGTAGGGAATGCCATCGCCGCTCGCGGGAAGTCTTCGGAAAGCGCATATCGTTGTAGATACTGTTTGCAAGAGAGATATGGAGCCCGCGCATCGTGACACAGGCAGGCTCATTGGGAAGGGGAGGGTGTGGTGGTTTCACGAGAGCCGTCTCATATCCAGTTTCCCAACCGAGGAACGGTAGACTTTGCAGGAAATCGAAGTCGTCGTTTCGGGGTATGGCTGCCTCGGACTGAGGAATGCGAAGATCCATAGTCAAGCAAGCAGTCGGTGATGGGTTTACGGCCTTGAAGATGCGCGCAGACCAGTAGGACGTCTTCAAACACCCGGTGACCACGCAGAGGCCGTTGTTTTGGACCGAGAGTTCTAAGTCCTTGACGAAATGGGTATACCAGGCACGTCCATGTTCCAATGCAAAGCGACGAATTTTCATTAGACCGGTCAGGCTGCACTCATGGGACGATCCGCCGAAAGGCATAGCATACACAGCCCCCTCCGTAGCGGTGGAAGAGAAACGTATCTTCTTGAAGTCGCTGTCGGTTCTGATGGGGTGTCATATGATCAAAGCAACTCGCGCTCGCACTGTCACGAGCTGACTCACTCTGGAATGTGAGTCTCTGTCACCGTGCTGCCATCGTTTGTGGCGGACCAGATCGCCGGTGCGGAGAAGTGATTGAGATCATGAACGACGTCGAGTTCCTGGTCCAACTCTAGGTGCTGGAAACCTTCGGGGATGTTCCTATTTCTGGGATCACTTGCAGGCTTGGTGACATTCATGCCAAGGTGAAGAATGAGGCCAAGTGGGTCCAGCACGACTATGTCTCCAATGCAGAGGCCCTCGACGACATAGGTAGTCTTGGTTGCCCCCATCTCCGATGCGTCCGCTAGCATGGGCGTGTAACCTCGAGCAGTGGGGTAGAACATACGTGAGAAATGCTTCTGGGGGTCGTTCCACGCCATTTTGTGGCGGTCAAGTTCGATGGTCGTAGGCCGAAAGGAGAAAGGGTTGTGTCCTTGATCTCACGGTCCCTAAGTTGAAGGCTTTCCACACGATGATCGGCCGGGGAATAAAGTACACGTAGCTCAGAAACTCGAGGGCCATTCATTTGCGAGTCTCGTAAGATGGGAGCGAGAGACGAAATAAGATGAGCGGTGCGATAGCGGAGGCCAGAGAGGAGGACGAAAGCCGGGGGGCGAATTCTTGAAAAGTGCGCGACAGAAGCCTGTTGGTGGGCGTCGTCATCCGGTCGCGCGGATAGAGCTCGAGGCCAGTCCAGTTGGGCAATTACACTGGCAGGGGCATGGGACAATCGTCGTCGTTTTTGCGCAATTCCGCCAGATAAACGTGCGGACTACGATTCGTCAAATGTCTGATGCATTGCAAAGTTAGAGGCTGGGACAACGACCTCCTCTCTCCGCTGTTAGGACCTGGGCAGACGTACGAGATGACGGTAAGAAGAAAAGGACCAAATTGCAAATTGTAATCTAATCTGATCGGCACCCGGCGTTGTCTGCCGCGATTCCTCGAGGTCTTGTAATGTGCACTTCGCGATGCCCAACTCCTTGTTCTCTCTCAAACAGCCGGAGTGATGAGGCGTGTCCTGACCTTAACGCCAAGTCATGTGGTGCCATGTCTGACCGGGCCATTATCAGTTGAGCCTATTGTGGCTCGAGAATTCTCGCTCCCGAGCGATTGCTCGAGCACGCAGTGAGCACGCTCTGACGTGTAGTCGATCTTCCCAGGAATTGCCTATCTGCTCCGCTGAAAACTAAGCCAGAAGTCGACCAGGGGTGTGAAATCGTGGCGACGGGTGAATTGGTCGAGGTCCACTGCGGACTGGTATGTGGTGTAGATAGAGGGATCAAGTTCGTGGGCGTCATGGGCAATTGCATCGACGTGACTAGACAAGCAGAGTCGTTCCCCATCGGTCGTGGTTGTTGTTCGTTAATGAGGGAAGGAGCTAGAGGGATGTCGAACGGCAAGGGTGACGGTGGTAGCGAGACTTTGAGGGGTGAAGGGCCAGGCATGCATAGACCGAACAACCTCCGAGTCACCCTGCGAAATACCATCCAAGTCCTCCTCCTCTTCGTAGGTCGGATTCAGGGTTTTGCTGTCAATGCCAAACATCCCTGATTAGCAGTACAAGGAGTACATTAAGCCGATCGCTATGACTCCTTTGAGCCTACGATTCTTAAGAGTCAGGGATCACAATGTGTATCTTATGCACTGTTTCACCTCCGTTTCTGTCATGTTGCGCGCACAGCTCAAGCCCTTACAATTAACTATCTATATCTACACCATCACAAAAGACTATCGTCGTATTCGTAGGGAATTTTGAGGTCATTTGGCGGCACCTCACCCAGCACGGTCTGCACCCGCAGTAGGACCTCTGCCGCATCCAAATCTTCACCGAGAGATGCCAGCAATTCTTGGACTCTCTTATGAGCGCACTGTGTTGGTATGTCAGCAGAGAAACCGGCGACCGTCGTGTACACACCCTAAGTTGCCGCAGATAGACGGTGAATTGCCATACATCCAACTCGGGAGCGTTATACTCTCGCCCCTCTGCGACTGCACTGAATACCGGTCGCGAGTATTTGTCCAGAGGGATATTTGGAAAAGGCAGCCCAGAACATATGCACTCTTTCAATGCCGTCGTGGGCGGAAACGCAATTGCTGTCTCAAAATCGAAAAGCCATACTCTGGGATGAGCTGCCGATGACGGCCTCTTGTCGGAGAGGGACCAAGGGATCCACTCCACCATAAAGTTGTTCGTGAACGCGTCCTGCGGCGAACGTGAGCAGAGGAAATTGGTAATCGACGGCCGTACTCACACGATGGGCAACCCTCTTATCATGCAAGTACACCAACGCCTGGGAGAACAATCAGTAGGTGCAGTGCGGGGTGGGGAATATGTCACACCTCAAGGCCTTGGCCTACCATGTGTAGGAGATCGCCCAAGGAGCAGTGCTCGCGCAGGAAAGGGTCCAACAAAGCATCGCTGATAGAAAGTGGACTCCCCATGGGAAAGACTCCGATGAGAATGTTATCAATGGGAATTTCAATGAGAAGTGGCAAGATGTGGTTTTCGGCCTGGAATACTGACCGTCCTGATAGAGCCTGGCGCAGAGCCAACAATCCTGTTTTCCCATCGGACCCCACGACGAGGACTTTGCAGACAAAGTCTACGCCGCACTTGCTGCGCACGGCGCGTAAAGCCGGAGTCTAAAATAAATCAATGTAACGCGCGCGAGCAAGATTCTCTTTTGAACGTACCGTGTACTCCCAGAGTTTTATTTTGTCACGTTCAAGAGCAGTGATAGCGTACAAACTGCCACTACGCATGTAGCCATTGTCAAGGACTTTGTTTGGGCGTACGAGTGCCAGCATATAGCCGGGTGCCCAAGATTCCAGGCCGTGTTTCCTCAATGCGGGCCCCAATTTATTCCAGATCACCTCGGTTGAATCATAGCTCTCACGCCACGCTTGGATCGTGTGAGGCCACTGTCAGATTCTGTCAGTAACACTGTTGTTGCTTGTGAGAGATCGCACCTCGTAATCACGTCGCCAGAATGTGACGAATTTCACAACTCTCTCGAGCGTATGAATTATCAGACGAACGAGCATGAGGGTCTTGGTTGGGTGGCACTGTTTGGCACTGTGTGTTCCAACAGTTCAAGTGTATCGAGTACGTAACTGTATGACGGACAAGCTACCCACCGCCTAAAGGCACCCTACGAACCCAAGGGTTCGCTTATCGGTCATGGCGAGGATGGGCTGACCGGGCCATTATCAGTTGAGCTTATTGTGGCTCGAGAATTCCCGCTCCCGAGCGATTGCTCGAGCAGGCAGTGAGCAGGCTCTGGACGTGTAGTCGATCTTCCCCGGCGCCGGTAGGAAGGCCACGAGTTCTTCGTCAGCAGAGAAGTGAAAAGCCTTACCAGATGGTAAGTATATCTCGCTCGTATGAAGCGCCACACGTTACTCATAGCATCATCATTGGAAGTGGACGATAGCAGAAGAATCAGTATGTTGATAACATGGAGCTATGGGGTATATGGACTTTTCGCAGACAGAGAGAGCAGGAGTGTTTCACCAGCGCCAAAGTACGATAAAAGAAACGTCACGCCTTGTGATCCTGTCAACGGGCGTTCAGAGCAAGCGCGCGTACAAGACCCGACCCAGCGTACTTCTGAACAGCCTCCACCTACATGAAGAAATCCCAAGAATTGCCTATCTGCTCCGCTGGAAAATAAGTCAGAAGTCAACCAGGGGTGTGAAATCATGGCGACGGGTGAATTGGTCAAGATCCACCGAGGACTGGTATGCGGTGAGGAGAAAAGGATCAAGTTCGTCGGCGTCTTGGGTGATTGCATCGACAGGACTAGACAAGCTATTTGGAGCAGAGTGAGAGTCGTTCCCCGGTGGTCGTTGTGCGTCGAGAAGGGAAGGAGGGAGAGGGATGTCGAACGGCGAGGGTGACGTTAATGGCGAAGGTGCGGTTGATGATGCATAGACCATGAGATGACATACAAGTCCTCTCCCGCCTCGTAGGAGGGTTCTACGGGCCCAGGAGTCCTTCCCGCCCGTCTTCCTCATACATATGAATCATCCTCTTCCTTCATGCCGTATCCTCCTATTCTGAAACTTCACGTTCATGGTCTGGTCTGACGGCCACAGTGAGTACTTCCCCCGGTCGCGCATGACCCGGGTGGCGTAAATGTATGAACGCTTGCGTGGAGTGGTAGATGGGAGGGGAGGATCGCACCGGAGTGCTGCACGACCGCCGGGATGGGGTGTTTGGCTCGATGGGGAAGAACATATCTGAGAGCGCGTACGTCCCATCGGGCGCAGGGATGAGTCCGCGAATGCGAAGGAGATTGTGAGAGGGTGGGTCCAAGTCCTCATGCGATCAATCCGCCAGTCTACTCTCTGAAGTCATACGAGTAGGATCAATTTCGACGCGCTACAATGGTAAATAAACGTCGTCCTAGATCTGTGCCGCGTAAACCCAGAGAATTGTGCAAGATGACGGCGGAGAAAGGAAGAGAGAAAGAGAGAGGGAAAATGATCGGCACTCGGATCCCGCCGCTGTCCCTTGAGTTGATGTCTGGTCACTGGTGTATACTACTCACTCAGACATTATTGTGGCGTTTGACGACGCCTTGCCAGAGAAAGTACGAATCAGGCTTGAAGATGCGTGTGAACACCACCATGTCAACATGACTGACGTCCAATATCGAAAGCATCGTCGTACAATATATAAGACGCGACGCGCCGAGTCAGACAGACCGATGATCCTGATCCGGGCACGATCCACTATTGATACTGTTCGGATTTGCTGCGCGCAGGGTGATGTCCTGATTTTCTGAGTCGTGAGGTCTTCTTTTTGTCTCCGTCGTTGTGGATCCCAGATAAGCAGGATGGGTGGAGGTACTTGCCAAGCGTGCATGAATACACCCATGCCGCGGAAGGCAGACAGACAAGGGCAAGGGTAGACTGCGATGGAGCATTGGACACAAATCGTCATTTCCTCAGTAAGTAGAATTGGAACCGTCTGCGTGAGAGCGTCCGCCGTAGATGTCAGTTACGAGCCCAGGACAAAGCCCCAGAGCGCAGAGACGAAAGGCTGGTCACGCGCATACAGCTGGTTCCCTGGCGACTGTGTCAAGCTGGGACTTCTGCTGACCAAACGCCAGACAGATACGTAGATGAAACAACCCAACCAGAGAGGAGGTTGCTCAGCCGAGTTGAGAGCGTATTACAGTCAAGCCGATACATCGACGAGACGCCGGGAATATGTGCTGAGCAGGGCTTGAGTACATTATACGGCGGCCATCGAGTCCGAGTGTCGAGTCCGTGGTTGTCAGCCAACAATATTACCATCAGGAGCAACTCGGGCGCGGAGGGAATAAAGGCCGATCGAACATGAGGGTCACAAAAACAGAGCTCCCCGAGGCCGCGAGAACTGCGTAACTTGGGCCGATCATACTCTGGGCTTGAGTGGTAGCCGGTCAAGCGCGAAGATCACACAGCCAAGAATGGACGCCTGCGAAAGCAGGCCAATGTGGGGAAAAAGCGATTGGGAGTTAGAGCTCTGGAGTGATCCTAGTCGAGTGATGCTCTGTCGAGACAGAATGTCGGTCAAACATGGCATCCCGTAATGGCAGCGAGTCCACGACGGCAGCAGGCTGCGTGGAAGAGTATGATCCACGAGCTGTAGCTTTGCTGATCAGACTGACCAGACAAGTACGCTGCGCGCAGATGAAACGACCAATTCAGAAGAAAAGTCGTTAAGCGAAGACAAGGCCATATGAAAGCGTCTGAGCCGAGAGCTCCTAGGAATGCCGGGATTGTAGTGCTGATCCCACTTGCGCGCAGTACTCAAGAGTATACTGCGGCCATTGACTCCGTGGAATGAGCAGCGGAACAAGGAGCGGCGTGTCGCTTGGAGCCCCTGAGATGCTAATATTGACGCGTTGTTTGGCAACAGCCTTGGCATCAGCCATGTGCCGGCGGCGTTGTCGTGCTTCCTGTTCATTTTCAACCACGACGACCACCACGACTTTTTCTTCCCTTTGCCTAGTTCTTGCTCTTCTCCTATCCTAGCCCTTTACCTTCCTACAAACACGATGACGGCCACCTATTCAGCCTTCTTCTCTTCTGGCCTGCTCGCCCCGCGGTTTACGCCCGATAACGTCGTGGACACCTACGCTTCCGACAACACATCCACACCCACGCCCACATCCGAGTGCGCATCTGCAACCACCCTACTGCAGCCCCAGGCCCCGCGGCTGCGCAAACGGCGCTCGTCGCTGAACGTCGCCCAGTCCCCGATGAACGCGATCAAGTCGCCCGCCCGCAGTGCCGCCAACGCATACAGCCTCAGCCGCGCGCGCAGCGGGAGCCTCACAGCCGCCATGGAGAAGGAAATGGCGCACACGCGGACGGGGAGGGAGCGCAGCGGCAGCGTGGGCACTGCCTTACGGTGCGTTGCCCCAATATCGCCTTGTATATTCGGTTCCTGATCCTGTTACCGCATGCAGCCCGAAAGCCACGCGCAAGCGCCATACGCCCGCACCGTCCCTCCCGCCGCCTACGGTCCCCCTCCCTGCGCTGCCCAAAAAGCAGGAATGCGGGCAGGACGTCCCGATCATACGCCAGCCGCTTGCGCCCATGCGCGATGTGGAGATGAAGGGTGCGTTCGTTCGGGCTGTCCCTCTTGAGAGAGCTCTCTGACCACTCATCCATTCAGCCGCGGCCTAAACCGCATTTCATGACCCCCGATTTCCGACTCTGATTTACAAAACGTCTCCCCCTCCGGACTATATATCTATCTATCCTACATCTACATAGGCCCCGGCGGCGCACCTCCCTATCTAATCCCCCCATCTACCTATGTTTATGCAACACATCGTTTTATTTCTCATACTTATTATTTCTCCTCCCCTCCCTTATTTTCTGCGTATGGTTCCCGTCTATGCTCGACGGCACCCAGTCCGTCACCTCCAAAAAATCGATACTAGGTCGTTTACTTTTTGGTTTTTTCTTGGGTAGTTAGTAGTCGTAGTCGTAAAGATTATTGTCCCCGCGTTTCTGGCTTTCGTTGGCGTTTCCATTTACTGGATGCTTGTCTGAATGATTGAGTGTTGGTTGTCAGTGGTGTGGCGTTTGCAATATTGATCCGCTCGAACTGAGAAGACATCTCTGATAGTATATCGGTTAGTACACGCGCCTGTCATAATCTGCTATGTTGATAGAACGCGCGAAAGCTGGGTTCGACTCCCAGTCAGAGAGTACAGATATGAATGTTGTTTTTTTTCGAAAATTATATTCCAACCCAAAGTTAACCACTGTGATAAGGATCCATACTTCATGCGGGAATAATGAAAGCCTGTGCACTTTCATCCAGCGGTGTAGTCCTCAACTGTACGTGTGTCTTGGCATGTTCCTGCCCAGTACGTCTCTGCGCGTGGTACACGACATATCTTTCTCGAGAACCATAGACTTCGAGTATACAGAAAACGACGATCACGATTATCAAGCCCCCGCAGTTGTAGTTGATCTCACCGCATGCCCGTGCGGATTCACACACACACATTGCATAGGGCATAGTGCTTGCCAGTTGACGAAGCCGATGAACCGTGGAAATGGAGTCTGGACTACTTGAGGAAAGGATCCAAGACCGAAACAAAAAAAATTGATTGAACGCCGTCGTCCAAACAATTGCGCCGTCGCGGAAGTTACGTCGGTTTCATGGGAGGAAAGCCCACCTCAAATCGAAAGGACATGATGGAACACTTCATTGGGTACATGACTCGGAACAATCATGCAGAAGAGGCGTTTGAGACGAGGGCAGCCGTTGAACTAGATCAAGGAGGGCCATCGAGGAACAGCGAGAAAGCTGGTCAGTGGCGCGAGGGGAGCCTTCAATGTTCTTGGGACGCGCATGATCAAATAGGGTAGAAGTGTTTAGCACGCACCAAGCCCCGATGCGCTTGGCAGGCGTCCTCCTCGATGTTTTTGCGTTCATAGGTTCCCTAAGGATTAGCGGCGAGGGAGGCAGAGATTGTCGCAGTCAGTTTCGTGTATACAAGATTAATCTCGGAGGTTACTGAGAAGATAGTCGTAATTCTTGAGAGACGAGAGCAACACGTTGAGTTGGATCCTCAGACCTGCCACGAGACTGTCACTCTAAGGCTCCAACCCTTTCTGTTTAAAACGGTTTTCAAACGGTTTATACTGTTTATGTTTATGTTTGAATTTGGATGTCGCCACAAACAGTAAACATACATAAAATAAACAGTAAATGGTTTATAGCCACATGTGACCACTACATGACCCAATTGTATGAATCAAGACTGACAATCTTGTTATTCAGAGCTTGTAAATGCTCTTGAGAAGCAGATATGGGTGCATTTTTCCTTAAACAAAACACTTGTGCTAGTCCTGCCAATAACAACCACGTACGCCACATCTGTGATTGATTTTTCAGGTCCATGTTGAGTCAAACACAGCACCGAAGAGGGTCAGGTGACTATACCGTTTCAAACAGTTTACAAACAGTATGTAAACAGTTTGTGAACCGTTTCCGTTTGTTTTGCTCGAGGAAGCAAACAAAAACAAACGGTTGGAGCCTTATGTCACTCAGAGCTGGCCGGTAAAGAGAATCACGTGCGGCTGCCCGTGCCCGGAGAAATTTTTGTAATCCCGGTCCGTCTTGAATCTTGCCCTCCCCCCACATTTGCGTTCGCGTTCTGTGTTAATCGATCACACTCTCGTACAGCTAATGGCTTGAAGTATCCCACTCCACGTCGCGCCGAATGACACGATGTATACGGATTTTCCTCGGCCAAGTACGCCCGCAATCCGACATGTTTTGTAGCTTCGAGGCGTGGTTTTAGCACTGGAACATGATCATGACCAGGCGTACCAGTAGTCGAAGCTTCTTGTTCAGGTTTTAAGCATGCTCGGCAACTGCCTAGTGGGAATCGGGCTTACAACAACCCCGGGATCAGCGCGAACAACACGCCCCTCTTGTGACCTGCCACGACTCGACGCAGAGCCACAAATGTTCTCGAACACCCCTCAAACGGATTTCTCTCGCATTTTCTATCCCAGCGCCAAGGGATTCGCACCGATACGCGCTGATCCATGCGAGATGGGAAAGACCAAGACCACCTTCGTCGTCGAGGGACTCTGCATCGGGGATGTCGTCCTCCTGGATCCAATCGGCCAGATGCTATACCTGGGCATGAATGTCACCAAACCTGCGAGCGATCCGCGAAACCGAAATCTGCCCGAGGAGTTTCAGCATCTTGACTTGGACGCGGAACTCGACGTTGTTCATGATCCTACCCACTTTCCCTCACCGACCGTTTGGGCTGCCACGAGCGATGGCAGCTCAATGAAGGAGACCCGTATTGCCCGGTATGTGAAGCCGTTTGTTGTCATTGATCTTCAATGATAGTCTTCTTCACTAGAACCGACGACGACTACGAAAAAATACACTTCTCGTCGACTGCTTCTGAGGGATCCTTATTCGCCATGCCATTCGGCGGGTCCTCCCACAACCTCACACCCGCCGGTTACGATAAACTCCGTCGCTTTGCTCTGAAACATGGCCAACTGTGGTACAGATATTTTGTGAAGGACATTGGAATCTCACTTCAGAACAACGGTCTTTGCGTGGTCACTGGATGTGAAAAGACGTCTTACTGGTCTTCGCGTGTCTTCATGGCCGAGTCGCCGAACGCGTGTTTCACCATGGACTTTCGCCTGCCTCAATCGGAGGACGCTATTCCGAGAAGCTACGACTTCCACTTCCTCGAGAGTGTGGAGCCTGAGAAGTTTTCCGGGTTCAAATTCGGCTATCAGACGGCGCTCGTCGAGCCACCACATCCTGCCCTCCCCAACGAGCCCGCTTGTGTCGCCATGCGCGGGTTCCATATCTCTCTTGCGCCTCGCATCTACAATGACATGCGATTACCTATGACAGATTGGCAGACGCGGTGGCACTCGCTGCCGAAGGCGTTGCGTCCTAATATTTCTTCGTTTCCGATCCGCAGAGAGCGACAAGCGGTGAGTGGCAGTGGTACCCCAGCTCAGAGTCATACATCTGAGAGTAACTCAGCCGCATCATCCAGCTGCGTGTATCAATATGCTCGCTCATCAGTCGGTGAGTTCTGGAAGTTGTAATTTGAAAGTGTGTGCGTTTAGACCGGTATAGTGTCGCAGGATCACGACGATGCTGGTCAACGACGTCGACATCGTGTCTGTTCTTCAACAGGTATGCTCCAAATCCTGCTCAGAACATCTGAACAATCTCCAATCCGAATAAAATCATGTAGAATGAGTACACAATGATTGACGACGCGGATCTGATGGTTCGCATGACCTCAAAGTTTGTACTATGCCTTGACAGAAGTATGACACGTCCACATTGCACAGTTCGGTCTGACATGACTTGTAGATGGATCTGCGTATCTGAAGCCGAGAAGCGAAGTCAAAGTAGGGCCCGTCAATTCGATTTTGGGATCGAGACTCGTCCGCTGGATGCGGGGTCCTCGGTTCGTTAGTGTACGGGACCAAGAAAAGCAGGAAGTGAAGCAGTAGCTTACGCGCTACGTCTCGAAGCAGCGACTGAGACGATTACGATCTGTATATGCTACCGAAAGGCAAACGGACGCCACATACGACCGTGCGTATGCCTGTCCATCTGCTTGTAGCGTAGCGAGACTTTGACCCGGCCATATACTTATCATCAAAACGTCTGATTGAGAAGGGAATGAAGAAGCTGTAGGAGACGTGCACCAGAGATTCTGACCTGAGGATTGCTCCCTTCGCACCGCTACTGCCAGTAGCCGCCCTGGATACATCAGCAAACTAGCAACTGCTTCCCGGAGTGCTTCCCGCACTTGTGGAAGCTCCGGAAGTGCGCGAAGCTGAAAAGACGTCGATCTTCTACAAGCTAGGTCATTTTGCTTGAGAAGACGAGGCCAGCTTCCATAAGTGATGTCGTGTCTTCCCCAAGCCACCAAGCTATCATGGAAGAAGGCTCGCAAGTCGGCAGGAAGTAAGCTTGTATGAGGTTTTCAGACACGATAGTGGACAATAAATCGATATATTGAGCAATAAATGACTGTAATCTACGATGCGTCCGAGTTGCCTGCCATCACAACATCTGTAGTATCCGTCCGAGGTGCATGCAAAAGTTCCGAGTCGGCCACAGGTGGGACTCGGACCGCCGGCGGCGGTGGCACGCTAGTACTAGTAGGACTCGTACCACTGGTAGAAGCAGGGACGTCGACATCGATGGGGTCTAAAGACGGATCCATCAGCTCTGCTAGCATGGCCTTTTTGCGTGCTGCAGCTGCTGCCACTGCGGAGGTCGATGATTCTTCAGGATCCGGATGTCGCTTGCGTACCACGGCTATCTTCTTTCTTTTCTGGAACTCGCCCGCACGCCCCACAATTTTCTTCCACGCTGGTTCGTCGAGATTCCGCATCATCTCAAGGAAAAGGGACGAGCGTTCCTCAACAACCTGGTCTCCGGTTCCGGTGATGTACGTGGTGTCGCCAAAGTTCTCCTTTGAGAATCCGTTTTCGCGTCCGTAGGGCTTGACAAACTCGCCAGTGTCGATGTAACAGAGAAGTCCGCGCTGGACCTACAAACACGATGAGCCCAAATTCAAAACTAACACGATTACTCACTGCTTGAATACTCAGGGCAAGGGCACCGATGGGAAAATTGTCGCCTTCCAGTTTATCGGATGGCTGCAAAGAAGAGATCATGTTGAGATGCTCCCCAAGCGGTTGGGCAATTAAACGATGAAGGAAGATGTCCTGGGAAGCGTAAATAGAGTCAGATCTGTGTGGTTGAAAGTAGTCGTAAGGTACTACCTGACGATTCTTGCGCTCATACCCTGCATCCACGCCGAGGTCCTCGACGGATTTCCAGAGGAATGGTAGCTTGAAGTTATCGAGACGATCAGATTCACCCAGCATTGCCCATGCCCACGCTTTGATGTCCGCGGCTTGGGTGAGTCCTGACAGTGCAACTTCCGCCTGCACAGCAGCGATGCCGGCTGTACCAATCGCATTAGACCATGCTGAACGATTTTCGCGCAACTATGAGAGAATCAGTATGCTGAGAGAAGTCAGGGAGAAAGTAACATACACAATAGCGTACAACCAAGAACAGGTTGTACGCTTCAATGTTGGCCTCGGTACGGATCTCTGAGGCAGGGTTACGAGCTTTGTGGACAATGTTCCAAGTGTCGGCATAGAGACTGTCTGGGATATCATCCCAAGGATCAATAACGCCTAGTGCTTCGCGGAACATGATGGTGACGCGTGTACTATACCCTCTCTGCGTCCCAGATGGGAGATCATTTGTCGAGTACTTTGAAGTTGCTCGCTTAGCCTTGCTAGCAATGAGCGAGACTTGGAGGTCTTCGGTTTTGACTATGGTCTAGACGGAATGAGGACAATACGGGTGCGAGACTTGTGTGACATACTTTGGGAATGTTTGATGGTGCCTCGAGCTTTGCCGCCTTCTCCTTCTCATCATCGCCATCTAACTCAAGTCCACCTTGAACAAATCCTGGCCCGTCAACACTCGGATCGGTATCATTGGCCTGGGCGACTGGAGTACGAGCAACCTTGACAATCTTGCGTGCGGGGGTGATTGTCGCCTCAAACCCATCAACAAAGGCGGGGTTGGATTGACGTGGTTTCTTTGCTGGCTTGCTGGGTGTCCTGGTAGTGAGGTCGAGTGATAGTAGGATGCAAGAGCTGAATGGACTTACTCGCTGATGGGTGGGGATTGGTCGGCGTTGACCTTACGTTTCTCGGGCTGCTTCAGACCTGAGATCTTCGCACGCTCGAGCATGCCCTTCTTTTCCTTCTTGGTATTCCCCCTCGCCTTGATGTCGGCTCCTTCGCTCCTGTTGTCCTTGTCTTGGGCCCCGCGTTTTTTGGTCTTCTTGCGCCTGATGATGACCTCCTCCTCGGAGCTACTGGATTCATCGGCGTCATTGTTACTGTCGGGGTCCTGCATGGCCTCACCGTCTGCTGGAGGACATAGTCATCGTCAAGGTCGGATCCGCTGTCATTGTCCACCAATGGAGAGGGATGTCTTGTGGAGCTGTCCATGTCGGTGTCTGGTGAGTGGTTAGTCTGGAGTGAGTTGCCTAAGTTGATAAGCTGAATATATAGCTACCCATCTTATCTGCGTGCTCGACGGGAACGTCTCCGAGGGCAGTATTATCTGTAAAGCATGGTGAGGGCCAAGTACAATGAACAACTGCATAACTAATACAGACCAGGAGAGGGAGAGGGAGCCTTGCGCAAGATAGGCCGTACTTGACGGACATGCGGTGTGGCATGCGGAGGATGGTTTGCGGCTAGGTCAGTCTGCTGCACTTTTGCTGCTATGTCTTCCTCCATTTTGGCCATCCCTTGCAGCCTGGCCTCCTTTTTATGCTCCTTGGCGTCCTTCTTATCGCGTCTCTCCTTCTTTTCGTGCGCTTTGGCAGCTGACCTTGCCTTGTCAGACGCAATTTCGGCCGGTGTTCTTCCTGTCGCAATACTGATGTTGTCGACGGCGCCAGGATGACGATTGACTGAGCGGCGAAAGTTATACTTTCCGCCCATACTGTGCAACAAGGTGGAGGGAGGGAACGAAGGCGGACGATCGGAAGAGCAGAGAGGAAAATTTCGAGGAGTTGCCGCTATCCCACGTGTGTTTGTGGCGGGTAACCGCTTTGTCACGTCTCCATCCTCTAACTTCGACCAAAATGCCAGCCGCAGGAAACACTCGTCGCAAATCCAACCACGGGAAATATCCCTGTCCATTCACATCATGCCGGCGTATATGCAGCTCCCCTGGTGGCCTTACTCAGCACAAAGCAAGTTGTGCCCATAATCCCGCTAATCACATCTCTTTCGATGCACTTTCCGATACCTCCCTTGAAGATTTTCTCGAGGATCCCCGGACTCCCAGTCCTCCTCACATTGCTGATGAGCACATCGCTACTCCGCCACCATCTCCGCAGCGTGCTCGGTGGTTTCGAGAGGGCAAGACTGGCCAATTCATCAAACGTCACCCTTACCTTGACGGTACGCCGATAGCCTCATCTATCCCAGCTCTCTTCTAACTTCTTATAGGTCGACCGTGCGATGAGACTGGCTCATTCGATCTACCTCTCGATGCGCCTCCGCCGCCTATCATCCCTCCCGATGTTGACGATCCCACTCGCTTTGCGCCATTCGATAGTGCAGCGTCATTCAAGATCGCAGACTTTCTCTTTCGGAAGAATCAAATGTCGCAGGCTGGTGTAACCGAGCTTATGGATCTTCTAGAGGAACGGGACGGAAACACGTCCTTCACTGATGCGGACGACCTGAACACGACCATCGATGCCATTCCACATGGCGACATCCCTTGGCAGGGCTTCTCTGTGTCCTACGATGGCGATCTTCCTGAAAACCCGCCTGCTTGGATGACTGCAACATATGATGTGTGGTATCGGGACCCGCTCGCGCTCTTTGAAGCACAACTATCGAACGAGGACTTCGCTGGCGAGATCGACTATGCTCCCAAGCAAATCTTGAACAAGGACAACCACCGACAGTACAGTGACTTGATGTCAGGGAATTGGGCTTGGCGTGAAGCAGTACATCTTCTGATTTCTTCATCCAAGTACGTGAGCTGACAATATGATCTAGGACAAGATTGCGGCAGATCCGTCGACTCATGGGTCTATGCTGGTTCCTGCCGTAGTTGGAAGCGACAAGACGACTGTTTCGGTTGCAACAGGTCAAAACGAGTACTATCCCTTCTATGCAGGGATCGGCAATGTTCATTATAACGTGCGCAAGGGCCATCGTAATGCTATGGGAATCTGTGCATTCCTGTCAATCCCGAAAAGTGTGTGTCCCAGTTCTCTCTCCTGACATGTCCTTACACACCTGTCTTCTAGCCGATAAGCAGAATCAAGATACGCCCGAATTCCGAACGTTTCGCCGACAACGTTTTCACTCCTCGTTGGCGCGTGTTCTTCTGCCGCTCAAGACGTGGATGACAACTCCGCGTGTCACCAAGTGTCCTGATGGACATTTTCGTCGTGTCATATACTCGCTGGGTCCGTATATTGCGGACTATCCTGAACAAGCCCTCTTGGCTTGTATTGTCAATGGATGGTGTCCAAAGTGAGCAGCTGTCTTCAAATTTATTTGATGTGTCATTGAGCTCTGTTCAGATGTACTGCTCCGGCAGGGGACCTTGACCGCCAAAGCCGCGATGACATTCCGCGTTCTCATGAACACACGGACATGCTCAAGGAAATATTCTCCGGTGATCCCAAGACACTCTGGGATGGTTATGGAATTATTAGCGACATCATTGTGAGTACCAGCAACTCGCATTCTCTGGCCGATCTTACATGCTCCATGACAGCCCTTTACACAACACTTTCCTCGCGCGGACATTCACGAACTCTTAACCCCGGATCTGCTGCATCAAATCATCAAGGGTGCCTTCAAGGATCATCTCGTCGATTGGGTTACAACATATATCAACGAGAATAACACACCCGATGAGGCGAAGAGAATTCTTACGGACATCGATCGGAGGTATGTGTCTACACGGAAGTAAAGCCCTCATTGACACTGCTCGATCTAGAATTGCCGCTGTGCCATCGTTCCCCGGACTGCGACGATTTTCAGAGGGACGAGGATTCAAGCAATGGACTGGCGCAGACTCAAAGGCCCTCATGAAGGTATGTTCTATCATGGAGTCTCGATGATGTATAATCTAAGTATACTCTAGGTCTATCTTCCCGCCATCGTAGGACATGTGCCACCTCAAATAGTGCGCGCTGTTCGAGCCTTTCTCGACTTTTGCTACCTTGTTCGCCGGGACACAATTGACGAGCACGCTCTTGACAAAATTGACGAGGCTGTACGCATCTTTCACCGCGAGCGCCAGATCTTTGTTGACACCAGAGTGCGGGACGACTTCAACCTTCCTCGCCAGCATGCCATCCTTTACTACCGCCGCATGATTCAAGACTTCGGTGTCCCAAACGGTGTTTGCTCTTCCATTACAGAGAACAAGCACATCCACGCTGTCAAGAAACCTTACCGCCGCTCTAATCGCAACAAACCGCTTGGACAGATGCTACTCACCAACCAGCGTCTTGACAAGCTGGCTTCCGCGCGTGTTTACTTTCAAACACGTGGAATGCTTGATGCTGCAGTCGACCCTCCATCTCCGCCACCACCACCTGTACCTCACGATGCACAATCCGAGGCTGATCCTGAGCTGGATGCAGTGGGAGATGCTCAGTCAGCGGACGGGGTTC
This sequence comes from Strobilurus stephanocystis, assembly GCA_019915075.1. NCBI lineage: Eukaryota > Fungi > Basidiomycota > Agaricomycetes > Agaricales > Physalacriaceae > Strobilurus > Strobilurus stephanocystis. Next base: position 583,450 of record JAHLMI010000018.1, read on the forward strand.
CTGCTATGGGGGACGTCCGACTGGCTAAAACTCCAGGTACACCACTTTGTTATCACTTCTTGTCATGTTATCTCACCTCCATGTACAGCACGGAACTATCCCAAACACGCAGAGGGCGTCGGTCACCATCTCTCTCAACCGCGCTTCATGGAATATATTCGCCGCTTCCTATATGATCAAGTCTACCCCGACGCCGAAGAACCTGGCATGGATGTTGACCTTGACATGTGTCCATCGTTCTTGCATTCCCATCGCATCAAGGTTTTCCATTCTGCAGCCGCACTTTACCATGCCCCAAGCGATCTCAGTGGTTTAGGAGGGATGCACAGGGAAATCATTCGTGCAACACCGTCATGGCACGGTGGACCTTCCCGTCATGACTGTGTATTCATTTTGAAGAGTGATGAGGCGGGGTTCTCTGGGATGCATGCAGCGCGCATACGATTGTTCTTTTTGTTCAAGCGACACGGAATCACCTATCCGTGTGCTTTGGTGGAATGGTATGTTCCAGATGAGGGAGTGGAGAATCCATGTCCACAGACCGGTATGTGGACGGTGATGCGGGACATCGATGAGCAAGGACGTCAGGTTACGTCGGTTGTTCATGTTGATACTATACTGCGCGGAGCGCATTTGATTGGTGTTTATGCTGGTAGCTGGATGCTCAAGGACCTTCGTTATCACCATAGTTTAGACGTATTTCGACGGTTCTACATTAACAAGTACGTAGATCATCATGCAAATGAGATAGCGCTTTAATATTGCCTGCCAATCTGCGATGTCGATGATGCGGTGTATAACTCATTGAATCAATGGATCGATGTCACGATATGCAAGCGTTGGGATTGTCTGGGTACTGGGAATGCTGCTTCCTGAATTATGACAGTAAGCAGAAATCAAAAATAAAGTCACTCACTGAATGACCCGGCGGATTCCCGACGCTGTGCGCGCACCAGTGCCCTTCGCGCCCGTCGGCACCCTCCCTCGACCTCCTACTCCACATCCTGCTCCAATTCCGCCTTCAAATTCGTCATCGTCACGCGCTCGCCGTCGTCGTTGGGCGTGACGGCACGGACAGTACTCGCGACGCGCATCGGATGTACAAACCCAACAATCTGCAAAATATGTATGAGAGATGTCAAAGTACGTGGCAGGGGAAATTGGGGTGGTGATACAAGAAGGAATACGCGCCTCAGTTCCCGTGAATATGTCTGCTCGCTAAGACTAGTGTACCCGCGCCCGCAACCGGTGCGTCCAGTATTATGATGAGTGCGCTCGCCAAGCAGCTGGCGTGGTCCTAGCGCATGCCTCGTATGTCCCGTTGAGCACCAACTGTCGTGCTTGCCCGTCGATGTCGTGACTGATTTCAGGTTCCGATATATTGGTGACGTCCATCGAGGTCTGGGAAATCTGAAAGTGTCGAGTACAGAATAGACACCGGTGAGTGATCCCACCAGTGGCCTGCTCAAGAGAGCAAGTCAGAGCAACTCGGCTCGTGAGATGGCGGCAGGAGAGAGAGAGAGGGCGCGACGTCCCTTACTATTAGCGGGACCAATCGGTTGATCTCCGCGCTCCGGAACGGTGATTGTACCGGAGTCTTCCGGCAGGGCTGACATCAATTTTATCGGTCAATGTTCCGAGTATCTCTTCACTCGTACTCGCATTGTCTCAATGCCAATATCATGGAACTTGCATCCGGAAGGGATCAAGTTCAATCGAAATGGACCAGATGCCATCAACGTAATCTTTGGAGAGTTCCGCAATTTACGCCCTAACTGTTGCTACGTGCGTGCTAAGTTTTGCTTGCCTTATGCCTTTCTTATATGATCATAATCTGAATAGAAATTACTTCTTGCTGTCCCTGACGATATCACCGCCACGCCACTCCTTCACTTCTATGGCGAGTTTGAGGTGCCCGCGGACGATCCGCCTCCTGGAAGGAACGTATTGCAGTCCCAGCCTGTACAAACTGTACTCCCAGTTCGTCTTCAAGAGCAGGCGAGCCAACAGTCTAAAGGGCCCAAATCTGGCAACCCTGGGGCCTCACCAATTACCACACGTTCCTTTGCATGTGTTGGCGTTGGAACACCATCCAGCTTTGATCCAGAGTATTCCGAGGGCAGACGCCAAGCGGAAGAGAGCTTTGCACGTGCAGCCTTGCTTACTCGGGCAGCTGCTGAGGCCTCCAATGGGTTTTTTGATGTTGTAGAGACATCCGATGAGGAGGAGAGGTGGGAGCAAGAAAACCGCTTGTATTAGGTAGCTCCCTTCGCCAATTTCACCATTTGCACTGGCAATCTTGTGGCAACTCAGAAAGTCTATTGACCAGTATCTACAACTCGATAAAGCTCATGCATGAATTGTTCTACATTCAATCTATGCTGTAAAACATATGGACACTTCTTATCCTCTGCTGCAGTGTGTCAAGTGCCCCACATATCGGAAGACGGACACAAGTCGCGTGGAAGTGAGAAGGCCGATCGAAGTCATATGATAAGCCCGTCTCATACGAGAAGCGGGAAAGTGCCCAAGTCGAAGCTCGGGAAGTCGGGAAGCAGAAGCCGAAGTGCATTTCAAGCCGAAGCACGGAAGCCCAAGCTGTTGCTAGTTTGCTGATGTATAGCGTTTACATTCTAGGGAAGACATGCATGAAGTCAAAGGCACGGCAGGCAGATAGTATCGTCGCTCGATGAGAAGTTGATGTTGCAACTTTCGTAGACATAGAAGATATCCCGAGTCATCGAGAGTCTGTAAGGTTTGGAAAACTTAGTCGTCGTCGTCGTCGTAGACAGGAAAGAGCGGTTCGGCATCTGCGCAGCGCGGCAGACCCGGGAGACACGTGCCGTGTTCGATCAATCCCATCGATTCTTTGCAATTCGTTTGCAATTGCTAACCGCTCTCTATCTAAGTCTTACGCCCTCCTTCAACCATTTTCTATCAGGCACGACGCCGTCTGGAGAGAACCTCTTCTCTCTGAGTTGCTTCACCATTTGGTGTGTTGATCAATGATCACCTCGGCTTGCTCTCCAAGGTATCGAAATCTGTTATACGCTCACTTTGCTAGCCAGAGTCGCCATGTCCCCCGCTACGCACTCGTTGGCCATTCTATCCGCGAAATTGACCGCAAGCCCACAATCTCGTGGTCTGATCAGAGGAAGACGCAGGCAAAAGACTACCTCGGCCTGCTTTTCGCCGAGGGACTCGCTGCATACGTCTCCCGACACGTTCATCAGGCTCACCATCACACAGTCAAGCGCCACAAAATGGTGAGGTAGGTGGTCACGCCCATCAAACTCGGGATAGCTTCTTGATCAGCGGCACGAACAATAGCTGCTTCCTTACGCCCAACACCACACAATCAAGCCACCAAAATGGCGCCGCAGGAAGCTCAGAAGAGATTCTCTCGCTTACTATACCCCACTGCTAGAGGATATACACCCCTGATGGCCGACGCCTACGAGATGGGGGCAACCAAGACCACCTATGTTGTCGAAGGACTCTGCATCGGTGATGTAGTCGTTCTGGACCCATATGGCTTCATCCTATACCTCGGAATGAACGTTACCAGGCCTGCGAGTGATCCTAGGAATAGGAACATTCCCAAAGATTTTCATCATCTCGAGCTGGAAAAGGGACTCGACGTCGTTCATGATCCCGCCCACTTTTCTGCGCCGACAATATGGGCCGTCACAAATGACGGCAGTGCATTGACAGAGACCCATATTGCAGAGTACGTCGACCCGCTGCGTGCACCATTCACCTTGATGATCGCTGTTCTGTCTACACCAGAACAGATAGCGACTTCCGGAAGATCCGGTTTTCGTCCACTGCGACGGAGGGGGCGCTCTATGCTATGCCATTTGGCGGATCGTCCTACGAGTGCACGCCGGCAGGCTTTGACAAGCTTCGTCGGTTTTCACTGAAGTATGCACACGCCTGGTACACCCATTTCGTGAAAGAGATGGAACTTTCGGTGCAGAATGGTGGCCTCTGTGTGGTCACCGGGTGCGAGAAGACGTCTTACTGGTCTGCCCGCCTTTTTGAGGCCATATCACCAACACCGTCGTCTTGCTTCACTATGGATTTTCGCATCCCTCCTTCTGGGGACGCCGTGCCGAACAGCTACGACTTCCACTTCCTCCAAAGCTTATCGTTCCCTGGTTCGGACTATGGATATCAAACAGCACTTGTGAAACCGCCTCATCCTCCGCTGCCCAATGAACCTGCCTGTGTAACGATGCGCGCCTTTCACATCTCCGTTGCACCAAGCATCTACAACGACATGCGATTCCCGAAGACTGAGTGGCAGGAATTCTGGCACTCACTACCAAAGGCTCTTCGTCCGAACGTACCTTCTTTTCCAATCCTCCCGGAGCGGACGCCGGTGAGTGCATGTCGTATAACATCTCCGATGTCTGACAATGGATCAGCCATATCATCCGGCTGCATGTATCAACATCCTCGCTCATCGATCGGTGAGTTCCAGAAGTCTTCCTGGCATACATGAGCGCTTAAGCCGGCGCAGTGCCGCAGGGTCACCGCAATGCTAGTGAACGACATTGACATCGCGTCCGTTCTTCGTGAGGTATGCTGTCAGTCAGATATTGGGATTCTCGTCTCGTAATTGTCAATGTAGAACGACCTCGCAATGCTCGACGATGACGATAGAAAACTGATGTTTCGCATGACCTCAAAGTTTGTGTTATGTTATAACAAAGGTAGTATGAATTGTCTGCAATGGACCGCTCGGTCTGACATCACTTGCAGATGGATGTGCTTTCCTAAAGGCAAGGAGCGAAGTCAAACTGGGACCCCTCAATGCAATTTTGGGCTCGAGCATTGTACGCCGGATTCGCGGTCCGCGGTTCGTTGTTGTACGAAATAGGGAAGAGTAATCGCAGAGCAGTAGTCCATATCAACCCCTGCTTGTCAAGCAGCGACGCGTGAACAGGCTGACCGCAACAAACGATCGTCCGTCCCAAGCGCAGTGAACCTGGAAGCCTGCATTCCGGGTAGCCGTGGTAAATACAACAAACGAACAAAAGAGCCGTACCGAAAGGGGAAAATTCTGATTTCTTTTGTTCGCGTGTTGTTATTTGGATTACCGCCGTCGCGTCCCTGGCACTGTCTTCACTACTCTCCGCCATGTCACTGCCTCGCTGGGGTGAGTATTTTGTGGTGCGACTTGATCCCCTACCAACGTTAGCCCTGCTGTGTGACGATCCCGAAGTCGTCAAAGCATGCGAGGCCTTACCAATGGGTAAGCAATACCTCGCGTGCTGTCAGGAGGTGGGCTCCGCCACAAAACGTTACTATCACTGTTCAACGAAGCTCCCAGTGGTTGACTCTGCCTGTGATCGGGCGCCTTTTCAACCTCACTGTCTCCTTCGCCAGTCGCGGGCTCACACCTGGTCCAGAGGGGTCATTCGCGCTCCCAGATATGTCCTTCCCTATATTGCCGAACACCGTCCATCCGAGGGGCCGCCAACCTCTTTCATGCGATCCACCTCTTCCCTGGTCAGACTTTTATCATTCCACGCTCGCTTTGACGGAAATTCGTGCCAAATACACCACTCCTGACCGTCGCACGCGTGGAAAGTATCAACTATGTCCTCCAGGACAAACTGTGGACCTTGAATTCCAGAATAGGAAAGATGATCAGTGGCGAAAGAAAATACTGCATATGAAGGAGATAGGCGGGACGGATTTCGAACCCGATCCCGAATCCGAGCCAATCGAGCGACCTGTGGAGGCACAGTCACCAGAGAAGACCTCGCAGCCTGAGTGCGACGGAAGCCCAAATACGAGGGAGGTGGCGTCCAAATCTGTGGATGAAGATGACGATCAGTCTCGCCATTTGCCTACGTTGGATTTGTCACCCCTGGATATTCCTCTCCCGCCTTCCCCCAAGCTCTCTTCAGTCGAGATTCCTCTTCCTCCGTCCCCCGTCAGAGCGGACGCTGCATCGAAAGCAGACTCAGGCTTTAACATAACTTTGAATACGGTCTCCCCGGGTGCTCTCGCCCCGTATGATCCAGATGCACCGTCGGTCCATACCGAATACGAATCCGTGGTGGGCGTCGACGATTTCTGGCGACACCGTGACTACGCACCGGTTGTTGATTTCTGGACGGATTTGGATTCCTTCACGGTGGATCAGATCGGTAATCCATGGGAGTTCTTTGAGGAGATGAACGCTCTGCAAAAGTGAGTTTCTCATCCTTTGCTTAGAAACTTGTCTCCAACGATACCCCAACAGGATAATCGACGATCACAAAGCGAGGTTACAAGCAAAGATCAAGCTCGCCGAACAGATGGACGCTGAACACTACGAGAAGATTTTGTCCAAGCAGCGTAGATCGCTCTTCTGCAGGTTGACTCGTCGTGCTCTGGCGCTGATGAAGCGAGTTCGCTCTGCTTGCAGGCGATAAACTCGCGTCTCGCGTGGCCTTGAATTGGGAGTCCCGAATCTGCTGGCTTACATTTCGAGTGGTGGAGTGTTAGCCTGGCATCGCACAATCGTATCACCAATGAGCTAATAAACGCAACTTTTGCTGTGCATATCCGCCTCCATCCGTCCGTAGTGCAGTAACAATCACGTGAAGCGTAGCGGAAGTTTAGAAGAGCTGGTGACTGGCTGGTGAGGATGGCGCCGCCGTTTTCCTGTCCTGAAACGACGGGTCGACAGCTTTTCCGACGACAGGGAAAGGAGTGACACGTGCTCGAGTATGTCGTCGCTGCTTCCAATGTCAATGTCAAGAGGGCAAGAAGACTTACTCCCAGACGCAATATCTTCCCAGGCCTTTGAGTGCCACTTGTGGACGAAAGTCGACAACAATGATGACGTCAAAGACGTTCCATTTGCCATCATCGGCCACAAACTCTACGTACACAGAGACGCAAAGCGTTATGATCAAAAATCCAAGTCCAACAGGCAGGAAGAGCCTGTACACAGTTCAATTTGCTTTTTCCAGAGAGCCAAAAGATAGCACGTACGGCCCAAAACCAGAAAACAACCAATTCGGTCTTCGTACTGCTTTCCTTCATACCGAAGCGCAATGCGGCGCGGCCCACGTCGGCGAGCAAATCATCCAGTTGTAGAGTAGAAAGACAGTCTAGTTCGTCGGCGTCGTAAACGTGTTGTTATAAGCTTACGATCCAAGGTGGCATAGAGCCGGTGAGGTGGCGGCGAGGAAGAGTGTGCGAATCATGAGATCGAGAGGAGGGAGAAGAATCAAGAACATCAATCAATCGTGGCCGACCGCTGCTCAAGGGACCTCGATTCCCAGAAGCTTAGCCCGGTTGCTATCTGCAGACGCAGACTCCCTGTTGACGAAAACCGATCAAGCGTACAGAGATGCCCAGAGGCCAGGTGGAGAACTCGTCCTTATGCGACTCGGCGAGCAGAGAGGCAGAAAGTTGATGAGCCGTCGCATTGTGACTGGTTGACCCGAAGTTGTCCACACAGAGTCGAGCAGGAAAGCAGAGTAGCACGGGATAATCGGGCGCAAGAATCGGGTATGGTGCCAACAGCGACGGCCCGCAGATCGAGAGCGTATGGGTTGGCGGAGAGGGCCTCGCGGGGTAGAATAGGGGTCCATGTGTCGGGCGTTCCGTCGTCAATGTTAATGGAGTAGACTAGAAAGATGTGTGGTGGATTGCGCGTCGGCGACAGGAGTGATTGTGTGTGAGTCAGAGGGAAGCAAAAGCGCCGCAATCAACGCGCACCCAAGCTTTCGCGGCGTTCCTTTCGCCTCGCTGCCCATGCATCGAGGCTACTCCCAAGACTTGTCCCAGATATCCTTTTTGGAAACGCAAAGCCCAATTAAAAATAGCAATAGCAAGCGGAGGCAGTAACTGTCGTCGCTCGACGGTGCAACACATTTTCAGCAGCCACTGTGCAGGTCGTTGAGCAAGTGTGCAGCAATGGGAGAGGGATATTGTCGTCGTTGACAATGAAGAAGCGAAACGACATTGGAAATCTCACGGCGCGGAGAGCCGGAAGAATCACGTGCCGTATTTGATTAGTCGATTGGAGGGGTGTGGAAATTGGATTTTCACCTCGTTTAACCAAGTGCTCTCCGACACGTCGTCATCTTGAGCCGCTTCAGCTACATTTCTCTCCAGACCCACGTCCGTTTCACTTGATGGCTCACCTCACTCCTTCCTCTGGTGGTGTAAGTCGCGACGAGTCATGTCACGCATTGCGAAGATCACGACGATCCGCGAACGAGTCACTATGATTTGTGGCTCGAGCACTTCCTACAGTACCCCAACTATCATCTTCAATCAAATCATCTCGAACGATTAGCCGCCATGTCACTGCCTCTCTGGGGCGAATACTTCATTCTCCGACTCGACCCGGTCACCACGCTCGCGTCTCTTAAAGACGATCCCGAAGTGATGAAGGCATGCAAGGCGCTGCCAGTAGGAAAACAATATCTTGCGTGCTGTCAAGACGTGAGCAGAGCCACAAAGTATTCGTTGAGTGCTAAGATTCCTCAGATACTGACTGCACCTATACCTGGGTATTTCTGCGCAGAAATGATCGGTCTTGCCTCCCGTGGGTTATTGCCTGGTCCTGAGGGCATGTGCGTGCTCCCAGATATGTCCCTTCCGATTGCTCCCAACATCTCTCATTCTCGGGGGCGGCCTTCGCTCCCGTGCGATCCCCCTCTGCCTTGGCCTGATTTCTACCAGTCTACCCTCGCGATGGCGGAGATCCGCGTCAAATACCTCACTATGGACAAACGCAAGCGTGGTTATTTCTCATTGTGGCCCCAGCGGGAGGCCCTGAAAACCGAATGGCAGGGTCGAAAGGACGACGAGTGGAGGAAGAAGATTTTGCGCATGAAGGAGACGGGCGGGACGGACTTCGAGCCCGATCCCGAACCTGTCGAGCCCGAGCGATCCTCCGTCAGCGGGCTGGTTCTGAGGGACGACAGAAGCGATCAGGCGATTGACACAGCTGACGGTAGCCTCTCGCCACTATCGCCACAGGAAGTACCCCTGCCACCTTCACCTGCTTCGTCACCGATTCTCCCCCTTGCAGTACCCCTGCCTTCGTCCGGCAGTATAACACCCGAGACACAGAAACCGCCACATGGTGGCAAGGGGCCGGTAGGATCGACGCCTGTCCTTCCAGACGTCGTGCAGTCAAGCCCTCAGGCTGTGGTACTCAACGATGGTCTCGAGTCTTCTGTCCAGAAAGCCTACGAGTCCGTTGACTATCTTGGCAATACTATGTTCCCAGGTTATAATTATACACCTGTGGTCGACATTTGGTTGGACTTGGAGTCCTTTTCCGCGGATCAGATCGGTAACCCATGGGAATTCTTCGAGGAGGTCAAAGCGATCGAAAAGTGGGTACTTCGTCATGTCTATGTTCACCAATTCATCCCTTGCAGAATTCACGACGAACACCAGGCAAGGGTCAAGGCGAAGATCGAGCTCGCCGAGAAGATGAACGACGAATACTTTGGGAAAGTATCGCTCGACCAGCAAAGACCGAGCATTGTTCGTTGGGCTTGCAAGGTGTTGAGGCAGTGTTGTTGCACCTGCTAGCGGACACTTCGAATTCCGCAAGTACTAAGATAGTACTTTTGTTTGTTGTAACTAGTGAACAAGCTGAACGAATGCAATTCAGACGGAGTCTTGAAGACAACAATTTGAACAAAGAAGACCGGTTAAAGGTGTCACGTGCTGTGCGAACGAAGAGTCGTCGGAGAGACGGAGTCCCATCTACTGATAAACAAGAGACCTGCAGCCGCGGCAAGTTGTATATACTCGCTGTATTGTGAGTCATGTGCTCAGCTCTGACAACCTCTAGAACCAGGACCCATTGGTTAAGATTACAACCGTGCAAACTATGTAAATAACTCATACACACTCTATGAACTAGACGTACTGTTATTACCGAAAAAAACGTTCAGGTGTTAAACGACCCGGAAATCTAAATATTGACTTCGCCGGTCGCTGTCGAAGGCACCCAGGATACTCTAGTACGGCCGCAATTGTTGGGCGTTCCTTTGGCTTATACTCAAGACACCAGTCAATGAAGTTCCACATCTGGTCATCCCCGATGTTCTGCGGCCGTGGAGGCTTTTTCCTGTGTGTCACGACCGCAATAATGACTTCTGTCTCAGATATCTCTCCCCAGGGGCTTCCTCCAGTATAGAGCTTTATAGATCGTGAGATATAGTTCAAGTCCCACTGAAGGAAAAGTCTCACCTCAATCATTGTACAGCCAAGCGAATAAATATCGCGACTCGCAATCAGAGTCTTGTCGACAGGCTCAGGGCCGGGTGACAGTACCTCGGGAGCTTCCCATTGAGTTGTACCACCTATAAGACGGTTTCCACTGGGAACTTTGCTGTGGATCATGTATGACAGCCCAAAATCAGCAAGACAGCATGTCAAGTCATCCTTGACCAATATATTTGCCTGTTGAGCCGGATTATTTCCATTGACATCTGATATCAGACGGATGACATACACCTCGGATGTCGGAATGAACAATCTGGGGACGATGATTGTGCAGATAGTCAATCCCAGCGGCGATCTCATCCATCTTATGCATGAGTCAGTCCTCTCATGACATGAAGGAGATGCAGAGGGATTACACACCATCTTGCGACGACTGTGGTGTGGGTTCTGGAGAAGGAACTCCCGGGCATTCCCGTTGCTCACCCACATGGACATGAATGCAATTCCTCCTGTCCAAGGTGTATTAACAATGCCAATGAAGGGATGTATGTTTTGGTGATAGAGCTGCATCCAGAGCAATGCTTCGCCTATATCAAAGAGCTACCAAACGCCTTATCAGTATCCTGAGCTACCAGCAGAGTTGGTGTGGAATCACCGGCCCCGTCTGGTCTTGCCTCATGCACTTCAACGCAACAACTGCCTCAGTCTGATGAAGCCGCACTTGAGTTCGCCACACTATCTGTATAATATTTGAGTGTCTCAATAAGCAGAAGAATCATATACTGCTGGACATCTTACACAGGTAGCTCCACCCTCAACTAGTTTGCGGGGTCCGGTAAATTGAATATCCTTACAGGAGAGCTGTTCTGGCAGAACGTTATAGTTTTTATGCAAAGCCTGGAGGCACTTGATGCGAATGGCACGCCAGTCCTGGTCGTCCTTCTTGAAGCATTGGCCGTTATTGCGTCCCGGCAGGCCTAATTGCTACGATCTGCCTTGAGCAGAGGAGTGAGATCAAAGATGACAGTACATACCTCCTGTATGATATTAGCCGATTGTTGAGCCAAGTTGCGGTGCATGTTCAGAAAGCCGTAGTTCTTCTCGGGGTTGGCCTGAAACATGATTCGGTCAATCCTATGGCGGTCTGTGATGTCAGTCCAGAGGCTTGGCACGACGTTGGCCTTGACGATCGCAATCTCAGTAGGCTGTAGCAGGTGAACGTTCTGAGGCGATTGACAACATGAGATCACTATGCAACTGTGAATAGATCGAATCGATACGGACCTTCATCGATGGCTCCTTGAGTGAACAACGCTTCGGAGGTTGCATGGATAGCTTTCGAAAATACTGTACGGCCGTCTGTCTGGGTGCATCCATCCCGTATGTTCCTTTGGGGAAGACAAGATCGAACTTCAAAGTGGAGAGGTTATGGACCACTCGGTTGTCCACAAGGGTCTGAAGCATCGTTCTCTTGAGGTCCTGCCGGGAGGTCAGTATGCGATATGCTCAAAGTCCTTCAACGGCATCGCACCCGATCCGTGGTAAATTGTCCACCCTGAGTAATGGGTCAGTTTGAGGCGATCTGCCTGAAGGAAAGGTCCCATACGAGGCCAACATGATACTCTTTCTTGTCGAAGAACATGATGATTCCGGATGATGGTAGTGGCATCTTTGTCGAGTGGAAAGCCTCAGCCGTAGTTGTGAAGCTTTATGTATGGATTGAAAAACACACAGCTGTTGGAAAACATCCAATCTTTGCACACAGTCGTAATGAGATGGTCGGCTCGAGGCACATACCGTTTGCTGTGAATCTATGTTGCCAAATGAGGGCAAAATGCTGCCCACTCAAAACAGGCGTCACTGATGCATCGCTCCCCTGACCAAGAGCCACTGAATATGTGTAGAAACATGTATTTACATAGCTGACGGAGCTCTGGTGTCGAACACCCACAGTGGAATTGCTGTCTTGTTCTTGACATCCTTGTGTCAGATCAAACAAATCTGCACCGGCATGAGGACAGGGAGACAAGTGCATGAGAAGCTCATGCATCCAAGTCAGCAGACCAACCAGTGGTACACGCCTTGACACCGTCCACTCATACGATAGGTACCGCACAGCCTGAGGTACAGCTACATCAAACAAATTTGCGCGTCTGCGAACCTTTGTTTGATCCATTATGAGCGAGTGACTCATGACATGTTAGATTTCGTGGTTCATTTTGCCGTGCTTTCCGTCGTCCAAGACGTCGTCGTGACGGTGAAGTCAAGGTTGTTGCAAGGTCAAAGTGACGACGGGAGCGGCAACTACCGAATCCGACCGAACCCGATAAACCGAGGTTCACGTGCTCGGTCTTTCGTCAATTCCCCCACATCCATATATCAACACTGCCCTTCAGGTCTTTCTGGTATCTTCTCTTCACAGCAAGTCCTTATCTTTGATAGATTGCGTGTCGGACACATCAGCAGCTTTGCAGCAATTCTACGCAGCAAGTGCCGACGAGTCATCTTCCAGCAGTTCTCGTCCTCGGTGGACCTCCTGTAATCTGTATGCCTTATCTGCAAATTATTCTACAGCTGGGCTGGGCCCTTTGACGACATGTTACTTTACAAGTGTCAACGCGGTCTCTGAGCACTGCCGTGGCCAGGAAGTGGGGAGTGAAGCCCGCACAGCGCCCATCTCCCTCGCCTTCAATCTCGACGCGCCTGATGATGCCTCTGCGAACACCATCTGCTGACCTTGGAAATAGCTCTGTCAGTGTCGCGGCGCCAGTGCCTGCTCTTGCGCTCACCTACACCAGTCTTTCCGTGCTGACAGGGCTGCCGAGTCCTTCCCAACACGCATCCCCTCTCCCTTGTGCGCACTCTGAGCATATCGTCCTGTGTCTTTGTTGCGGCTGAGACGCCTGAGTGCAATGGCTATGAAGCGTTTGCCTTCCTCCCCATTACATCTTTGACTCTGCTTCCTTCAAGACAATTGCAGCATCACGCCGGCGGTGATTATCATACTCGCTCTTGGCCTCACTTCGAACTTTCCCACCCCATTCTCCACGATCGCGCCTCTTCCCAAGGCGCTCACCATCTCTTGGGGTATGCCGTCTCCCCATTCGACGCTCGCAGCCGATTCTCGCGTTGTACAATGCAAATCCGTTCCTGCGAAGAGAGCCTTGTGGAAACTTAACGGCGACTGGCGGCGATATAACACGTCGGCGCACGACTTTGTAACCTGACCGTTTATGGTATCGAGCAGCACTCGGCACCCCAGCAGGACTACAACGTCACGCCTAGTAGAAGGGCGTGCTCTGGCCATTCGACGTCATCACCGCATGACCGACAGAGTTTGAGTCTCTCCTGTTGCGGCACGAGCGGGTGATAACGTCCATGATGGAGCACAGCCTCCAGGACCAGATGGTCGGACAAACGGAGCCGCGTAAAAGCGAGACGATTTGGAGCCAGGCTTTTGCAACATCCTCGACAGCCTTCAGTATCTCGCCAACGCCCACTGTGCTCATCCCTTGCCTGGCGTGACAAAATTATTCCTGAAAGATCTCACGATGACAATCAGCAGTGATACATAGAACATGGACCCGCCTGTTAGATGACGCCAAGCAGCGAAGACGGTGGCTCGAGGAGGCAAGCAGCGAGCCATCAGAGTTTCGGCCCGGTTCGGCCACGCAGATTACGTATGCAGGCGCAACACCAGGTGTAGTCTAGCTGTCGTCTAGCTTGGTCGCTCTACGGTCTGTGGTCTCCGCTGAAACATCACAGAGTACATATAACAGCCCACGCGAAAGACGAAGTAACCATTCTACTTGACATTCCCCCTCATCTACCCCCACCCAGCGAGTAGTACTATGCATTTCCCCGCTGCTATTCTTTTGCCGTTCCTGTCTTTAGCGGTTGCGGCGCCTTTGTCCTCAAGGGACGTATCCGACTCTACTCTCACTTTGGTCTGTACGAATCCAGCTGTGATCTCCCCCGTCTGACGATATTCACTGGCAGGCTACTGGACCGTACTATTTCACGTCGTGCACCAACTATACATTTACGGTACGCTTCTTTGCGCTATATCTTCACTCTGATGCATCATAAGCTCACGTGTTACGTTCAGTGGGAGGGGGGCATTGCGCCCTACACCGTTGGTGTTTACAAGAGCGACGGCGGTCTCTACCTGGATCGTGTCACTTCTGAGTAAGTTCGACGACGTGCGTCGATGCCTTCAGATCTATCATCTAATCGTCAAACAGCACAAGCGTTACCTGGGAAGTCGATGCTGCGGGTGGCAAGCAGGTCAACTTCCAGCTTTATGACAGCACGGGCACGGGCGCCTGGACGGGAAATATCCCGGTCGTCAACGGGACTGACGTCTCTTGTGTTAAATGCGCTGGGGTGAGTGTAATTTCCCATTGAAGGTCGTTCTTGGTCCGTTCTCAACCTCGTTGCAGTATCTGCAGTACCAGTACTGCTAAGCGTGGTACCGTACATGTCGCCGGGAAAGCCCGGAGTAGTTGTGAGCCTCTTCGCAGTTGCGTAACATGGATGGACTCGGTATTGTCAATGTGTAGTACCTATTCATCGGACTTATTTCTCCTTGCTTTGGATTGTATTAGTAGCAAGTCGACCTTTCAATGCTGACATCGTATTGTGCTCTCTTAATAAGACTTCTCAAAAGGGCTGTCGAGTGCGGATTGGAGTACACAAGCAGCTTTGTGCCCGCATGGGACTCGGCCCGATGGATTTTGATGTGACTCGATTCGTGGCGTGCGCGCTCTTTCTTTTCATTGATCTTCAAGTCGCCACGATCAAACTTGCGAGTCTCTGCGTCTCATGTATGCTGCTATACGATGCTGGACCCTCGTTGAGTCTACTTCTCAACCTCAGCCACCGAGGACGATTCGCAGTGACGGTCTTGATTCGGCGTCGGGCGTCGGGCGAGGGACGCTAACCTCTTGCCAAATGCGGAACTCCCTTGAGTTCGCGCTTCCTCTTGCACGATAATGCCTTGATTCTATTTGCGGAGCATTACTGTTACATTAACGCGACATATGTCGTGTAATTCTCACAGAAACAAGGTGTGTTGTATCATGGTAACTTACATTGAGTTGTGCTTACCCCGCCATCAGCACTCATGCGACCCTGATTGGGCGCTGGCGCAACCGGTGCGCGAGTGGCTCGCCCCCTGGCGCGCAAAGACTCTAGTTTGCTCATGAAACGTACGTCTTGTAGAAGTGGCAACAATGTGCTGCAGCCAGGCCTTTGCAACATCCTCGACTAGACCTCAGGAACTAGAGCAGATTACGTACCGAGTATGTAGGCCCATCATCAGGTTAGTCTAGCTGTCGTAATCTCTCCACGGTGTGCAATCTCCGCTGAAACGTCACACAGTGTATAAAGCCCAAGCAAGAGACAAAATTAACCTTCTACCCTCAACAACCTTCCTCTCATCTACCCCCACCATGCGTTTCTCCGCTGCAGTCCTTTTGCCGTTCCTATCTCTGGCGGTTGCGACGAGCACGAATCTCACTTTGGTGTGTACTTGAAACTCCAGGAGTGATCTCCACCCGTCTGACGATATAGGCTACTGGACCGTTCGCCTTCACGTCGTGCATCAACTATACGTTTACGGTACTTATACTATGCTTCATTGCGCTCTGATGCTCACCTTGACGCGTTGCATTTAGTGGGAGGGAGGCATCCCGCCTTACACCGTTGGTGTCTACAAGAGCGACGGCGGTCTCTACCTAGATCGTGATACTTCCGAGTATGCATCCTCCGATGCCTTCAAAACAGACCTGACCACTCGAGAACAGCACAAACGTCACCTGGGAAGTCGATGCCGCCGGTGGCAAGCAGGTCAATTTCCAGCTTTATGACAGCACAGGCACGGCCGCGTGGACGGGAAATATCCCGGTCGTCAACGGGTCTGACGTCTCTTGTGTCAAATGCGCTGGGGTGAGTGTGGTTCCAACATTGAAGGTCGTTTTTGGTCCCGTTCTCAATCACGATTGCAGTATTTCGGATACCAGTACTGTTAGGCAATCGTGTTGCCGAGAAAGTCACTTTTGGTATCGTTGTGCGACTTAATCGCAGTGCTGTCGGTTTGGTGAGGACATTCGGTCGCGCATGTCTTGGGAGACTGCATGTTTCGGGCCGGTCTTTGCTCCATCGAGAAAATGAACACTAGTTTCGTATTTTCGATGTTCAGTGGAGACGTGACGCGTATTCTATAACGATGACGGACCGCGAATAGGCTCAACGAGGCCGCATCGAATCGGTTGGTGAAGGCATATGGCGAGGGTTGCGGTCAAAACGGGGGTCTCCGCTACCGTACTTCCCTCGTCCCGAACC